>CM065703.1:26587899-26657899 GCA_017654935.2 Phymorhynchus buccinoides
CACACAAAGCAGACAAAAGACGAAGAAGAAGGGGAGAGGGTGGGAAGGGGGTGGGGCGGAGGCGTCACACACACACATACACACTGCACACACACACACACACATACACACACACACACACACACACACACACACACACACCACTCAATTTCCATACGGCACAATCAACACACACACACTGAACACACACACACACACACACACACACACCACTCAATTTCATTACGGCACAATCAACCTATGCATGTCAGCTACAGCTGGAAATCCATTACGGCAAAAGCATCACGGCACCGGCGACGGCAAAGGCAAAAATTCTGTCGTGTCAATCGCTCAAACTAAATTTCTACTGCTTGAATCCATAAGACACGAAACGGCAACGGCAAATCACCGGTACCGTCACGGCAGTAGTTTTCGGTGCATGTAGCGAATTCTGCCTTTGTCGTCCACAAAATAGAGACGGCACCATGAAATCTGAGAAGAAAAATGCCTCGGTCAGCTATGGAAAGGCTGCATACGATAAGCGCCCAAAAAGCCCAATGACAATTTTGCGCCCGTAGTAGATATGCGCCCATTTTTTGGTACGATAAGCGCCCATTATTTGGTACGATAAGCGCCCATTATTTGGTACGATAAGCGCCCCATCGCACACGGCCGCCCACACTCAACACCAATTCCAAAGACCATAATTTTATTTAATTTTAATCTCTCTCTTAAAATATACGATAAAATAGTTACAGCAAAAAGCATCATGGAAAGAACCATCTTTCAGTCTCTCTCGCTCTCTCTCTCATAGTCATCTCTCATAGTCATCAAACTTCGCCTACTGGTAAACGATCTCTCTATCTCTCTCTCTCTCTCGCTCTTAAAACATATGATAAAACATTTAGAACAAAATGCATCATGCATCCTTCTCTCTCTCTCTCTCTCTCTCTCTCTCTCTCTCTCTCTCTCTCTCTCTCTCTCTCTCTCTCTCTCTCTCTCTCTCTCTCTCTCTCTCTCCCGGTGTACACCTTTCAGCCCTCATCACACTTCAGAGATGTACAGAGGTTCATGTGGGAACAATAGGCAGGTAAAAGTGGCTGCTTATCGGTTATAGAAGTGGGCGCTTATCGGTTATACAAATGGCGCTTATTGGCGGGCGTATATGGGCTGTGGGCGCTTATGGACGTCTCCGTATGGAAATGAGGGGGTTGGGTCAAGGTCACTACGTTACCCCACGTGCACGTACACATTTCTGGCATTGTCTGACCTAAAGAAAATGCTGGCGCAACAAGACAAGCAGTTTCTCGCCCCCCCCCCCCCCCCCCCCCCTTTATTTTTTTTTCGTTGCTTTTTGGCTCACGTCGTTTTTTAAAACAAATTAGCATTAAACAAAAATTATATAATGTTTGAAAAAACATCTGTGATGACTGGTGCTGATTTGCTTGCTTTGCTGGAACCTCTCCGGCATCATAATAATAATAATAATAATAATAATGGTTATTTATAGAGCGCTTAACTCCCTTTGCAGGGTGCTCAAAGCGCTGAACAAAGGCCTAAACACTAACATACAGATAAACACCAAGCCAAGAATAATCAACATGAAGACAAGTATCAATGAATATAAACATTAAAAATAAGTGAGACTGTTCATACAAAATGCATGTATTAATCTCTCTCGCCCGCCCTCCCTCATTTACACCCTTTCTTTGTGGTCCACTGCAGTCTGTTGCTAGTTCCATGTCTCGGCATTTGTAGCCTCACTCAAAGAAGAATACACCCACACTGCCTCTGAACACACACACACACACACACACACACACACACACACACACAATCAGCAACAATTTTGTAAGTGTTCATAGGTTATACCACACTAAAACTAAAATCTTGCTACATCCACATTCAAGTTACACGAACTACAATAGAAAAGATCTGCATAAACCTAGTCAAGGCATAAACTCTCTACTAAAATAAATAAACAAACTACCCGGTAAATGAACAGTTCAGTAAAGTGTGTGGATTAGTAATGTCAGTGTATGTGTTGTTATGAGCAATGAAAGCAAAGTGTGTGGATTAGTAATGTCAGTGTCTGTGTTGCTATGAGCAATGACAGTAAAGGGTGTGGATTAGTAATGTCAGTGTATGTGTTGTTATGAGCTATGACAGTAAAGTGTGTGGATTAGTAATGTCAGTGTATGTGTTGTTATGAGCAATGAAAGTAAAGTGTGTGGATTAGTAATGTCAGTATCTGTGTTGTTATGAGCAATGACAGTAAAGTGTGTGGATTAGTAATGTCAGTGTATGTGTTGTTATGAGCTATGACAGTAAAGGGTGTGGATTAGTAATGTCAGTGTATGTGTTGTTATGAGCAATGACAGTAAAGGGTGTGGATTAGTAATGTCAGTGTATGTGTTGTTATGAGCTATGAAAGTAAAGTGTGTGGATTAGTAATGTCAGTGTATGTGTTGTTATGAGCTATGACAGTAAAGTGTGTGGATTAGTAATGTCAGTGTATGTGTTGTTATGAGCTATGACAGTAAAGTGTGTGGATTAGTAATGTCAGTGTATGTGTTGTTATGAGCTATGACAGTAAAGTGTGTGGATTAGTAATGTCAGTGTATGTGTTGTTATGAGCAATGACAGTAAAGTGTGTGGATTAGTAATGTCAGTGTATGTGTTGTTATGAGCAATGACAGTAAAGTGTGTGGATTAGTAATGTCAGTGTATGTGTTGTTATGAACAATGACAGTAAAGTGTGTGGATTAGTAATGTCAGTGTCTGTGTTGTTATGAGCTATGACAGTAAAGTGTGTGGATTAGTAATGTCAGTGTATGTGTTGTTATGAGCTATGACAGTAAAGTGTGTGGATTAGTAATGTCAGTATCTGTGTTGTTATGAGCTATGACAGTAAAGTGTGTGGATTAGTAATGTCAGTGTCTGTGTTGTTATGAGCTATGACAGTAAAGTGTGTGGATTAGTAATGTCAGTGTATGTGTTGTTATGAGCAATGACAGTAAAGTGTGTGGATTAGTAATGTCAGTGTATGTGTTGTTATGAGCAATGACAGTAAAGTGTGTGGATTAGTAATGTCAGTGTATGTGTTGTTATGAGCAATGACAGTAAAGTGTGTGGATTAGTAATGTCAGTGTATGTGTTGTTATGAGCAATGAAAGTAAAGTGTGTGGATTAGTAATGTCAGTGTCTGTGTTGTTATGAGCAATGACAGTAAAGTGTGTGGATTAGTAATGTCAGTGTCTGTGTTGTTATGAGCAATGACAGTAAAGTGTGTGGATTAGTAATGTCAGTGTCTGTGTTGTTATGAGCAATGACAGTAAAGTGTGTGGATTAGTAATGTCAGTGTATGTGTTGTTATGAGCTATGACAGTAAAGTGTGTGGATTAGTAATGTCAGTGTATGTGTTGTTATGAGCAATGAAAGTAAAGTGTGTGGATTAGTAATGTCAGTGTATGTGTTGTTATGAGCTATGACAGTAAAGTGTGTGGATTAGTAATGTCAGTGTATGTGTTGTTATGAGCTATGACAGTAAAGTGTGTGGATTAGTAATGTCAGTGTATGTGTTGTTATGAGCAATGACAGTAAAGTGTGTGGATTAGTAATGTCAGTGTATGTGTTGTTATGAGCAATGAAAGTAAAGTGTGTGGATTAGTAATGTCAGTGTATGTGTTGTTATGAGCTATGACAGTAAAGTGTGTGGATTAGTAATGTCAGTGTATGTGTTGTTATGAGCAATGACAGTAAAGTGTGTGGATTAGTAATGTCAGTGTATGTGTTGTTATGAACAATGACAGTAAAGTGTGTGGATTAGTAATGTCAGTGTATGTGTTGTTATGAGCTATGACAGTAAAGTGTGTGGATTAGTAATGTCAGTGTATGTGTTGTTATGAGCTATGACAGTAAAGTGTGTGGATTAGTAATGTCAGTGTCTGTGTTGTTATGAGCTATGACAGTAAAGTGTGTGGATTAGTAATGTCAGTGTCTGTGTTGTTATGAGCAATGACAGTAAAGTGTGTGGATTAGTAATGTCAGTGTATGTGTTGTTATGAGCTATGACAGTAAAGTGTGTGGATTAGTAATGTCAGTGTATGTGTTGTTATGAGCAATGACAGTAAAGTGTGTGGATTAGTAATGTCAGTGTATGTGTTGTTATGAGCTATGACAGTAAAGTGTGTGGATTAGTAATGTCAGTGTATGTGTTGTTATGAGCAATGAAAGTAAAGTGTGTGGATTAGTAATGTCAGTGTCTGTGTTGTTATGAGCAATGAAAGTAAAGTGTGTGGATTAGTAATGTCAGTGTCTGTGTTGTTATGAGCTATGACAGTAAAGTGTGTGGATTAGTAATGTCAGTGTATGTGTTGTTATGAGCTATGACAGTAAAGGGTGTGGATTAGTAATGTCAGTGTATGTGTTGCTATGAGCAATGACAGTAAAGGGTGTGGATTAGTAATGTCAGTGTATGTGTTGTTATGAGCTATGACAGTAAAGTGTGTGGATTAGTAATGTCAGTGTATGTGTTGTTATGAGCAATGAAAGTAAAGTGTGTGGATTAGTAATGTCAGTGTCTGTGTTGTTATGAGCAATGACAGTAAAGTGTGTGGATTAGTAATGTCAGTGTCTGTGTTGTTATGAGCAATGACAGTAAAGTGTGTGGATTAGTAATGTCAGTGTCTGTGTTGTTATGAGCAATGACAGTAAAGTGTGTGGATTAGTAATGTCAGTGTATGTGTTGTTATGAGCAATGACAGTAAAGTGTATGGATTACTAATCCGATTAGTAATGTCAAATAAAATCAAAAAAATAAAGTCCATTAAAGTAAAGCATGATTAATATTTCATGCCCTGCATTTTAAAATTCAAAGACTTACTGCCACTGCCATACTCTGGTTGAGTAAACAAAATGTACATAACCTAAGTAAATGTACATAACAATGATCTAAGACACACATTAAAGAAAACGCTCCTTTGTGGGTATGAGCTGCAAACGCTGACTTAACAACACAATGCATAGTCCCCACCTGTGAAAGTCTCCTGTTTATCCTGTGTGGTGGAGCTTAAGGTTTGCCACATCACCTGTTATTATAAAGAACAGAGATTTGTTAATTCCAAATATGTAAAGTAAATTTTAGTAAGCCATAAGAAAACCAGTAAGTCATTTACGACAGGCACCTGCGCATCCACACGCACACACATGCACACAAAGATGACTCATGGCAACACAACAAACTGAAGTCGTGGCTGCTGTTACTGTTAGTGTTTAGTATTCTTTCCAGTCTTGCGCATGCATTAGATCTAGACTAGTCTAGATAACTAACGCACTGTAGTGTTAGAACGACACTTTTCTATATATAATTGGGTTTAAACCTTCTTATATAACAAGTCTAGACTGAAATGCTCTATATTATACTGCGTAGAACGTCTGTAGCAGCTCTAAATTGTTCACTGTCTTCACTGATCAGACACAAAGATTAGCCATTGAAAAAACGCACTGATAGCGGAGGTTCTATGTTGCAGAATTAACCAGAATTGTGCACTTCGTGCAACAAGCACAATACTTTGGTATATTGTTCTTTACAATGTTATAACTGATTTCAGATTTGAAGCCACTTCAAAATCGTTTTTTATTTTGAGAAATAAATAAAAAAGATGAGCCAAAACTGCAGACGATTTTCTAGCACGAGGTGCCCGCAGTGAATATTATCAAGCAAAATGAATGTAAGCTAAAATTATTTTCTAATGCTAAAACGTTGGACAATGATATATCGTGTATGAAAATACATATGTTGATCCAAAAATTTGCGGGCCTTATTTTGTTTCCTTAATCTTTCATGACTTTGTAGACCCGCAGCGGGAAAATCAAAATGGCGGCTTCCGATCGCGTGTCCGTAATTTGCCAGTGAAAACTTCGTCTTTAGAGGTGATTTATGGATTTATGGAGAAACTGCCCTGCCACTTGACGAATGGAGAGTGTTCATAGCTGAAAGCAGCCCCACATTTCACTTCTGGGTTCTGATCATGGAACTTGAGGTGCTGCTGTTGGTCTTTCTTACTTCACTGAGAAGCGGCGTTTCCTCCTGTACCTACAGTCAATGACAAGAATGGCACCAGTGTTCTTTGCACTTGATCAGCAGAATTATGCAAGGTGGCTGACTGTACACATAAATGACATGGGGAACATCAGTGCCAATGAGTCTCACGAGTTCAACAAAGGCCACTTTGTGCTCAAGAAAGCTGCTCGCCCATTTTCCAAGATTGCACTAGACCATGCCCATGAGCAAAACAACGCCATAGTCAAAGGTGAAGGTGGCGCTGTTGGACTCACAGACAAATCCGTCTGCACTCAGACGGTGGATGGTCAGTGGCCCTGAAGTCTCACGTGTCATCAAAGAGTTTGAGACATCCCTGGAAAGAGATGATAATGATGAGTTATCAATTCACCATGAGCAGTCAAGAGCGTTTCAAGAAGCCTTCCGCAGTGATGTGATGAAGCTGACTGCAACCACCCAAGAGGCAGGCAACCCTTTTTCAGAGAGGAGTGCCAAATTCATCACACTTCACAGTAAGGACATTGTGTGTCCAGCAGCACACGAGTCCATGAAACAACTGATGGTGACTGGAGATCAACAATTCAAGGCTTTCATCCACGATCGACTCTTGAAAAAGACCAAGCTGTTGTCAGATCCCATCAAGAGAAACAACCTGGTATTGATTTCAGGCATGAAGGGGAAGAAGAAAAATGCGAGCTCCTACAAATTATCAAGCCTCAAGAATGACTGCCACCTCTTCTCCAGGCTATACATAGCTTGCCAGACACGCAGTGGAGGCCTCGATGATTTCTTCACCTATGAGAATCAGGCCACTCCTCCCTCACTCTCTTCTGCAGGAAAACTCAGGTCCGCCTCAAAAGCAAGCCTGCTTGAGTGCCTTGAAGCTGTGCATCCACCGGAAGAAAATAGGCCTGCAGCGGATGTGATGATTGTTGATGGGGCTGCTGTTGTCAACATGATTAGGCCAGGGGCTGCAAAAACATTTGGATCCTACGCAGAAAGTGTATTCCTGCCTTACATCACGCAGATGCTGCTGAATGTTGATCGTTTGGATCTTGTCTTTGACATCTACAGATCTGACAGTTTGAAGAGTTGCACCAGGGACAACAGAGGAGTTGGAAAGAGGAGATGAGTCAGCCCTGAAACAGTCATACCACCAAACTGGCACAGTTTTCTCAGGGTTGACTCAAACAAATCTGAGCTTTTCCACTACCTCACTCAGTGTGCTATCACACTTGATTCTGACAAACAAATCATCAGCACTCTAGGGTCCATTGCAGTCTCCAACAGTCCTGCAGAGCTGAGTGACCTGTCTCCATGCACACATGAGGAAGCTGACAGCCGGATGATGGTCCACCTCTGCCATGCTGCCAAGGACAGCAGGAGGATCCTTCTCAGAACTGTGGACACTGACGTCGTCGTCCTAGCTGTTGCCGCAGCATCACGCCATCCGTCACATGAGGTGTGGGTGTCCATGGGTACTGGGAAGGATCTCAGACACATCGCTGCTCATCTCATCACAGGGGCCCTTGGTCCGGAGAAGACACGTTGCCTGCCCATCTTTCACAGTTTCACAGGCTATGACACTGTGTCTTACTTCAGTGGAGTGGGAAAGAAGAAGGCGTGGAATGTATGGGGTGCCTCTGAGGATGTCACCAGGACTTTTCTGGCACTGTCTGAACCTCCATGTGAGCTGACATCCACAGACAGAGCAGCACTGGAGCGCTTTGTTGTGCTCTTGTATGACAAGACAAGCAACTGTTTCGACGTCAACAGTGCCAGGAGACACCAATTCAGCCAAAAGGGCCGGCAGATTGAGAATGTTCCACCAACCAGTGAGGCGCTGCTGCAGCACACGAAGAGGGCCATCTACCAAGGCTGCTACATTTGGGGCCAGGCAAACCGCCCAGTACAAACTCTTCCAAATCCGTCTGCTTGGGGTTGGCGGTTCGTTGCAGGACAGTGGGAGCCTTTCTGGACCAGCCTTCCAGAAGCATCTAGAGTGTGCAGATAACTACTGAAATGTGGCTGCAAGAAGGCCTGCAGGACCAAACACTGTGGGTGCCAGAAACGGGGACTACAGTGCACTGCTCTCTGTCATCGAAACCCAGCAGCAACTAGGTGAGTCACCCTACACAGCCCCCCCCCCCTCCCCACCCCCACACCCCACCCCTCATGCCACCGCACCTGCTGGCAGTACACAAAACTGGTTATGTACACAATATAATAGTTATTGTAAAATATCTACATTATGAAGGCTTTCTTGCTTGAAGAGAGTCTGGATGGCTTGTGGTTATGCTGATTTGGTTCCGTCATCTATTATCATGAATATCACTGTAAACTAACTTTCATTTGCGGGAATGATATTCAAAATTGATTTGTTGTTCAAAAACATTTTTTGTTCTTTTCTTGATTGTGGCTCATCAGGTTTTCTTCAGGATATAGCACTGTCCTTTTTTGCCAGATTTGGTGTTATGGGTGAAAATGAATGATTGTACAGCATACGATTCCCCTTTTTGCTGGCGGCCATCTTGGAAATTGCTCAAATACTCAAATTTTCCATTTATTTTAAATAGACCTGTATCAGGTTATGTTCAGGGCATGAAATTGTCCTTCTCAGCCAGATTTGGTATTTGTAGCATTAAATGAACAATTATGCAAAATATATTCCATTTTTTTGTGTCGGCCATTTTGAAAAATGCCCAAAAAACAATTTTTTATGGTGGCTCTAAATCAGGTTTTGTTCAGGACATAAAACTGGCCATCTCTGCCAAATTTGGTGCTTGTTGCATGAAGTGCACGATTTTGCGACATAGAACCCCCGCTAACGAACGGAATCTATCCATTTTTTCTTAACACATCAAGAGTGCTCACACTGCAGTGCCAAATGCGCTAAGCTGTTGTTACTCATTACATAACTATTTGTAGTCAATTCGATCTATTTCAATCAGACATACTACTGATACTAGACCAGAGAAGAAGATTATTTCGACTTTTGCAAACACTACTTTGGTAGAATTATCATGACTAGATCTAAATTTCGCACATCGTCATCGAAACAGTTTACTTACTTGCAGATCTTATCCTCATGCTCTCATATCCTGTGGCTGATTGCTTTGTCAAAATAAAAGTAAAAAACATTCCGTTGTCTTCATCTCCAAAAGAAAACAAATGCGACTGCTGCACTGACTGTCAAAGAATGGCAGTGCTTGGTATTATGGTTTGGGACTGCCAACAAACATGAACGTCTTTTAATTGCTTCCGATGTGAGGGGTCAATCAAGGTGTGTCAAAGTCAGTTTTTACCGTTTTATTAAAAAGCTGTGTCGATTTTTATGACATGATTGCTGGGGCAGGGGTCCTGTGTATGATAAGAGGTCGTTCAGCCGAATTTGGTGCTCTATTAGACAGGGACGGATGGCAGCGGCGTTCCTGGACCAGTCCAGCCTGGAGTCGAGAGGCGTGCCCAGGTACTTATATTCCTGGACACTCTCAACCTGGTCGCCATTGATCTGCAGAGGAAGAGGAGCCGGAGGGTTCTTCCGGAAGTCAATAATGACTTCCTTTGTCTTGCTGACGTTGAGAAGCAGATTTTTCTCCTGGCACCAGGCAGCCATGTCAGCAACAGCAGATCTGTAGGCTGTCTCGTCCCCCTGCGTCACCATGCCGGCAATGGAGGTGTCGTCGGAGAATTTGATCTGTAGGACTCCGGGTTCCCCACACCTGCAGTCAGCCGTGTAGAGAGTAAATAGGGCAGGCGAAAGGACGCACCCCTGAGGAGCACCCGTGTTGGTGACCGTCTGATCCGACCAGACATCGGTGGGACCGGCGATGCGTACCCTCTGCCGTCTGTCGGTGAGGAAGCTGAATAGCCATTGGATGATCAGTGGGTTGACCTCCATCCTCAGCAGCTTGGACATCATGAGGTGCGGCTGGATGGTGTTAAATGCCGAGCTGAAGTCCAGGAACAGCAACCGAACGTATGACTTGGGTCTCTCTAAGTGCTCATCCGTCTGGTGGAGGAGAAGGTTGACTGCGTCCTCGCAGCTGCGGTTTGCCGAGTAGGCAAACTGATGGGGGTCTTGGTGCTCTTTCGTCTCTGCGATAAGACGCTGCAGGACCAGTCTCTCTAGGCACTTGAAAGGCACTGACGTGAGCGCCACAGGCCTGTAGTCATTTAACACTGCAGGCGTTGGCTTCTTGGGGACAGGGACAACTGTGGCCATCTTCCATAGAGGCGGCACCTGACCACCTTCTCCCTGGCGCGTGAAGACAGGCGCCAGGGAGTCTCCACACCACTTGAGAATGGCGCCGGTGATGGAGTCAGGGCCAGGAGCGCTGCGTGTGTTCAGACGCTTGAAGCAGCTCCTGACCTCAGATTCGTCCAGAAGTAATGGCAATCTCTCTCCCTCTCTCTCATTCTCTCTCCCTCTCTCTCTCTCTCCCTCTCATTCTCCCTCTCTCTCTCTCTCTCTCTCCCCCTCTGTCTCTCCCTCTCACTCTCTCTCTCTCTCTCACTCTCTCTCACAACCTTCGGTGAGTTGTCTCTGCATGTGGGCAGCTCTCCTGATGCCATGAATGATGAGCACGTTGAAGACAAACAGCAGTAGGCAGGGCAGCAAGGCATAGAACAGCCCGTCCACCCAGTACCAGATGTAGGTCACGAAAAACTCGTATTCTGTACCCAGAGACATCATCATCATCGTCGTCATCATCAGCATCATCATACAAAAATCATCATCGTCGTCGTCGTCGTTGTCGTCATCATAATCAGCAGCAGCAGCAGCAGCAGCATCGTCGTCGTCGTCGTCTTCCTGATTGTCATCGCCATCATCGTCATCGTCCTCCCTGTGCTCCTCCTTTATTCTTCCTCTTGTTCAAACTAGAAATCGTTCCGTTAGGTTATGTCTGGTGTTTCCATGCACTGTCACATACTTAATATAATTAATTAAGGAGACGCAAAAGGATATAACTTTAGGGCACGTGACAGCATGTCGTCAGATCCCATAACAACCAAATTCCAGCCCAGCCCTTCTGCTGGAGTAGCAGCTAGCTGTGTCCTTTGCGATCTGGAAGCCATAGTCGAAAACGACAGACTGGCATATTATACGGCACTAAGACTAGTAGAAAAAAGGTACTGAGCAGCATGAGAAAGAACCAGCCGAAGGATGCATGCTAACGTGGCAGTTTGGTACTTTAGACACCCCTCATGTTTAAGACCCTCGATCTCCATGTCTGCTTCTTTCTGTTTTATGAAAATAATCCTAGGCTGATCCTAACCCTATCCTTTTCCCGGGAGAGGCATATCATTTCTGTGATTTTTTTCAAATCGAAAATGTGTAAAGTACAAGATAGCCGCTGACGCTGTCTTACCAACACGAGAGCAACCCTATGCCGTGAAATGTACTGATTGGGTTAGTGCTAACCCCACCTGTCTTACCAACACGAGAGCAGCCCTATGCCGTGAAATGTACTGATTGGGTTAGTGCTACCCCCACTGTCCTACCAACACGAGAGCAGCCCTACGCCGTGAAATGTACTGATTGGGTTAGTGCTAAGCCCACCTGTCCTACCAACACGAGAGCAGCCCTATGCCGTGAAATGTACTGATTGGGTTAGTGCTAACCCCACCTGTCTTACCAACACGAGAGCAGCCCCAAGCCATTCACATGTACTGACCGGCTTTGCAATGGCGCTAAAAGCGCTAAACCTCACCTGTCCTACCAACACGAGAGCAGCCCTACGCCAGTGAAATGTACTTACTAGGATTCCACCCTATTACAATACAGGGTGGGATCCTATTGTCATTAACGAAGTTTTCATATATATATATTATTTTAATGTTTGACTTTGTAATCGCACTTGAAGTATACTAACATCACCTGCGCTACCAACCCAAGAGCAAGCCCAAAGCCGTGTAAAAATGACCTGACCGGCTTTGTAGTTGCACTTGAAGTCGTTGCCGATGTACTTCTTGCCGGTGAAGACGAAGAAGGCCGAGCAGAGGGACATGACCAGCAGCAGCAGCAGCCCCATGGCCAGGGTGGAGCGACGACCCGCGCACAACGCTCCCACCTTCAGGGGGAACCAGATGGCCAGGAACCGCTCCACCTGAAATCATTATTATTATGCGTGCTATAATACATTCGCCATTCTTCTTCTTTTTTTCTTCTTCTTCTCCTCCTCCTCCTCCTCCTCCTCCTTCTTCACGACTACTTATTTTCTTCTCCCTCTCCACCGGTGAGAGTTACTGTCGCCACCAGGGAGGTCATCTCGCCGTCAAAACACGGCGGAGTGACTACGAAGGAGGTCCCAGGCCGCGCGCGCCGGACACACCTCTCCGGGGAGTGGGACTAAGAAGAAAAGTATTGACTCGGTGTGTATGTTGAATGTGCTTGTATGCTGGGCATATGAAAGTTTAAAAGAGGGAGAACCACCCCCACCGTGATAGATACATATTCGGAAAAAATACTAAGTGTATGTATTTAATTGGTTTCAAATTGATATTCAGAAGTGGATTCCAAAGGAGGTTCGGTGGAGGGCTTCTGCAAACCACAACAGGGGAGACCATCCCTGTCAACCATGTGTTAGGATAGAGGCTTTTGTATATGGAGTTTTGGTATCGTTTATTTTTTTAAGAAATCTGTTAGTTCAGTTTTAATATTTGTACATAGGTTAAATAGATGGTCTAAATAAAGAATGTTCTGGCAGTCACAAATTAGATTTTTGAATTTACAGTGATATGACCCTGTTCTGAGTCGAATATTCTGGATGGATTTTTTTTTGGTACCGGAAGGAACAATCCTCCCCGGACTATGACTTTGTGATAATCCCAGGAGTGGGCCTTGGCTGAGGATTCAAGCTCTAGGGCCCACCCCTGGAACACTACTGTTTTAAGATTGTTTTTGCCTCTTTGGTGGTGGATAGACCTGTTTATTTAGTGACCCGACCGACCGAGTGCAGCCATTTTGGCCTCCCGGTCGGCCAGATCATTGCCCGTAATACCACAGTGGGAGGGTATTCATGCGAGCAGGATGTATGTACCTTTAATTTTGATTTGTTGTATTAATTTTTGAATTTCTTGTTTTATTTCTCATGTATTTTGATTAGTTCCCCGTAGAGCTTGTATGGATGATAGAGAGTCTAAAAAAATAACAACACTATATGGTGGTTTACTATAAACATAAGTAATATTCCAGTCTGTTTTTAATCATTCTTTCGTATGTTTTTTCAAGGTGCGGGGTGAGGGAGATAGGGTGGTAGCTTTTGGGATCCCTTGCCGGTTTTCCAGGCTTCAGGATCCCTACCACTTGTGCTTCCTTCCAGGCTTGTGGCACCTCCCCCTCATCCCAACACCTGGTATCAAAATGAAGGAGAATTTCACGAAAAGATTGGGGTAGTTGTTTTAATATTATGTAGGAGATAGTATCATCTCCTGTTGCTTTACTAACTTTTCTGATTTGATTTAGGGATGCAGCAAGCTCGGCACCAATGAAGTAGAGGAGCTCGCTTGCAACACACATCTTCTCTCTCTCTCTCTCTCTTTCTCTCTCTCTCTCTCTCTCTCTCTCTCTCTCTCTCTCTCTCTCTCTCTCTCTCTCTCTCTCTCTCTCTCTCTCTCTCTCTCTCTCTCTCTCTCTCTCTCTCTCTCTCTCTCTCTCTCTCTCTCTCTCTCTCTCTCTCTCTCTCTCTCTCTCATGTCATTCACCGTGGCAGTGACAGTGCCAATGAAGTAGAAGAACTTGCAGTTTATCCCCCCTCCCCCTCCCCAACACATACACACACTCTCTCTCTCTTTCGCTTACTGTCACCATGACCAGCAGGCAGTTGGCATAGATGGCAGTGACAGACAGTGCCAATGAAGTAGAGAAGCTTGCAGCTTCAATTCCCACACCCTCCCTGTCACAAACGCATACTCTTTCTCTTTGTCACTCACTGTCATCATGACCAGCAACCAGTTGGCATAGATGGCAGTGACAGTGCCATGAAGTAAAGAAAGTTGCAGTTTATGCACACACACACACACACACACCCCGCCACATACACACTCTCTCTCTCTCTCTCTCTCTCTCTCTCTCTCTCTCTCTCTCTCTCTCTCTCTCTCTCTCTCTCTCTCTCTCTCTCTCTCTCTCTCTCTCTCTCTTTGTCACTCACCGTCATCATGACCAGCAACCAGTTGGCATAGATGGCAGTGACAGTGCCAATGAAGTAGAGGAACTTGCAACCGAAGTCACCGACGTCCACGTCGTGCCTGGTCAGTTCCAGGAAGAGGATCTTGGTGGCCAGGCACAGATTGTCCGTCACGGCCAGAACGGCCACGTAGATTGACGGGTGAGAGCGGGGCTTCATCTTCAGAATGGTCACCAGGCTGTAAATTAAGGGGCTCTTCTTTTAGTAATGTTCTTGTTGTGCTTTATATGCTTGTCATAAAAAATGTCTTGTCTTGCCATAGCTTTATTTCTCTGTTCATTTTTTGGGTTTAAATAGCATTTTTATTTCTCAGTCACAAACAAAATCAATAATCATCATTAGATCGGGCAACAAAAAACTTATACAAAGCCATATTTTTTCCTTTTTTTCAGGTTTTAAATTGATTTTAATGAAACCAAGAGAGAGCTTACACACAAAAAATGACATATATCATATTTAGGCATGCTACTCTAATACCAACAAACATGTACACCCTTCATAGGAAAAAGAATGTGCCTAAACCATGTGATAATATCAACAATACAGAAAAATAAACCGAACACATGGATAAGTAAGAAATTATTGGGAAAAGACTGTAGATCCTGTTATTGATATTCGTCTGAAACGCACTGAATACCTGCCAGCTTAAACAGCAACTTACACCCCCTCACCATTAGGATAACTAGGCAGAAACAAAGACAGACACAGAAAAAGCTACGCACACAGAGAGAGAAAGAGAGAGAGAGAGAGAGAGAGAGAGAGAGAGAGAGAGAGAGAGAGAGAGAGAGAGAGAGAGAGAGAGAGAGAGAGAGAGAGAGAGAGAGAGAGACAGAGACAGAGAGACAGAGAGAGAGAGCTGACACTGGTTTATTGTCATTACCACCGGGAGGGGTCTGTTGACAAGGGGGAACAGTGTTTCGTTAAGCAGAACAATAACTCATATCAAAAACAGAAGGGGGAAAAAGCAATATATACATTCAAATAAAAATAATCCGATTGCCATTAGATGCTTTAGCAAAAGAAAAAGAAAAAGGGAATCAGATTATAATTAAACAAAACATATAATGACATAAAAGAAATTAGCTCGCGACCATCCACACTAGGCAAGTAGTATACATGAGTATTCCATCACACGACAGACATGGAATAACCACACTAGGCAAGTAATATACATGAGTATTCCATCACACGACAGACATGGAATAGCAAGACATGGATTTAAACACCCGACTGTTGATGTATTATGTTATGTCTTATTCTTAGGGCTTCCGAAATACATTTAGCCAAAGATTTAACCGTGTTTTCGTCGTCGGACGATAGAGTAGCAGAAACATCGTTTCTCTTTTCCATTTCCGACTTTAAAAACATGGTGGGGTTTTTTCTGATGTCACTAAAGGCTTGGCATCCTCTATGTTTGCTCCACACAAAAAACACGGGTTTTCAGTAGATGTCTCAAACTGAAACCATCGTCTGTTGGCATTAAAACCGAGAGCACGTAGCCTAAATCTGGCGTAGTTAGCTCGCTGCCATTTATCAGTTATAACATTTAAATAAATTTCACTTTGAAAAATATTTTTAAATGAATAGAACCATCGACATTTGTCATTGTTTTCCATGTCTGCGTGCCAATTCCGTTTGAAAGAGCGAATCAGTCTATCCTTAAATTCCTATATAAATTCATGCTCATTTCCAACCCCTTGAGATACCCAAACAATACCAAAGCCGAGAACAAAAAGCAGTTTTAATTCTGAATGCCCAATTTTCTTTGTTTAAGTTATCTAACTGAAGAAGCATCATATTGTAAGTCTGTCTACATAAACGTGCTTGAGGAAGCCTCAGTAATTTTAGCCAATATTTTATACACTTAACGAATGTACTAATGTATATAGGGTATCTGCCCGTTTCTCCATATAAAAATGTATTGGACGAATGAATCGGGACCTGTAGAAAACGTTTGATGGCATACGTATGAACTTTTTCAACAGATGAATTAGTGAGTAATCCCCATATTTCGGATCCATATGTCAAAATGGGTTCTATCTGTGAATCGAACAATTTCCAGAAAATAGAACAATCAATGCAATTAAGTCTTTTCAGTGATTTTAATATCGAAATTACACCTTTTACCTTTTCTGCAAGATTCTTCCCATGCGTAATTTAAGCTTAGTTTAATAGAGAATATCATTCCTAGACATTTATATGTATGAATTACTGCAACTTCCTTATTTCATATTTCATGTCTAGATAAATGCCCATCTTTTCTAAATACTATTATAATCGTCTTTTGTAATTTAACTTTTAAACCTAGACGGTCAGCTTCTTCTTTTAAGACATTAAGTTGGCTTTGCAGACCTAAAACAGTATTAGATAGAAGTACAATGTCGTCTGCAACATATGGCTCCTGGAATAATTTGCATACCGTGTTTTCAACCTTGCTTGACACCATTAAAACACTCAAAATAATCTGAATACATCCCATTCGCTCGCACACAAGCAAGAACTGAACCGTAAGCACCTCTTAGAGCCCTATGCGTTATACCATTTACATTAGAGTTACGTAATACATGCCACAAAGCGTTTCTATTGAAGGCTTTTCGAAAATCGACAAAAGCCACGTATAATTTCATATTATTGAACAAATATTTTTCTACAAGTGCTGTAGTTGGATCTGAATCCTGCTTGCTGTTCGATTATTTTTTCTTCGTTGTCAGCCCATACAGTTAGTCTCTTATATAGAATATGAGTGTATACTTTACTTAAGATACTTGTTACTGCGATTCCACGATAATTATCAAGGTTAGTGATGTCTCCTTTTTTGTGAAGTGGGATGATGATCGATTTAGCCCATTATGAGGGAAAGATTCCATGATCAAAAATGTTATTAAATAGTTGTACAATAAATTCGATCACAACTGCATTACCGTGTTTTAGCATTTCTCCAACTATCTTGTCTGGACCTGGACTCTTACCTGTTTTCAAGTGCTTAATATCTGCTAAAATGTCTTCTTTGGAGATAGGATCGTTAAACAAGGGAACAAACTCCTGTTGGTCTTCAAGTGAATCATCTACTTCATGCCCTACATCATTGTCTAAGTCGTTGAACACACCAAAGAAATGGTCGTGCCACTGCTGTAATGGAATAGTATTATAAACAAATGCTTTTCTATTAAATTTTACGGAACTTACTACGAACCAAAACGTCTTTGAATCATTGACCGACTCCAGTAGTTTCTTTAATCTTTTTTCCTCAAACTCCTTTTCTTTCAGTTTGCTCATATCGACACATTATTTACGAGAAGCAGCATATTCTATTCTTTTTGTATTATTGTCTTTCATTGTTTTACAAGGCTGATACCTTTTTAACAATCTTTTTACTTCTTTTTTCTTTCGCTCGCATTCATCATCGAAATAATCGTTTGCTTCCTTACCTTTCCCTACTGTACTTACCATGCTTGCATCAGCTAGTAGACTGACCTAAACTATCATTAACACTATGCTCTAACAATTCAAAAGCTTTCTGCAAACTATTTTGAAAATCTTCACTATCAAGCTCTTGTTTGTAAACATCTAACTTTTCTTCCGACCAGACAATTATTTTTTCACCTACTTGCTTTGGTTCAAATCACAATGTGACAACATATCAAAAGGAACAAAAAAATAGTCAATGACGCTAGAACCATTGGGAGACACAAAAGTACATTCACCGTTTTTGTCACTCTCACAAAAGCCATTTACAATAGTCAAATCAAACATAAAACAAAAATCCAAAAGCGTTTTGCCAAAGTTATTTACACAGTCATCCTTAGAGTGACGCACACAATAATTATTCTCACCATCCACACACCCACTCTCTTCATCCCACTCATACATCAACATCTCTTCACCTTCCACTTGATTCTGTCCCATTCTGTGACAACGAAATAAACTTCATCTTTATCAAACTGTTGCAAGATATTTTTTTTCAAGCAAAGAGAAAGAGAGAGAGAGAGAGAGAGAGAGAGAGAGAGAGAGAGAGAGAGAGAGAGAGAGAGAGAGAGAGAGAGAGAGAGAGAGAGAGAGAGAGAGAGAGAGAGAGAGAGAGAGACACACACACACACACACACACACACACACACACACACACACACACACACACACACACACATGACAAATGACAAATGACAAATGAATGATTTAATGCTATCAGCAAGGTGCATGCTATTTGACATTGGGGTACACAAACTTGAAAGAAAATTTAAATGATTTTTTAGCAACAAACAAAACATGAAAATTAATTTCATTTTAAGTCAAAGCTCATGCGACAAACAGTTCTTATTAGTCAAAGTATCAGAACACTACAACATTTAACTAATGGTATCAAGCTTCTTTTTTCGGATGTTATTAGCGTCAGCAACAAACATTGCCATAGAATTTTAATAGTCTATTCTGTTTGTTTTTTAACAGAGCTGATAAATCCCGTCTTTCTGCTAACGGTGATCTAAACACATTACATTTCTCACGCACAGCTTTATATGCTTCACATTAAAAGAAAGAAATGTTGTTCATCCTCCGAAGAACACATATCACTGCCTGATAGAACACATCTATATCAGGCAGCGTTTCAGTATTACACCAGCGCTGGTTTGCTTGGAGTCCAAGCGTTTTCGTTCTAAAACGAGCTAAAGAATCCCTGTACCATTTTCGTGTTATAACTAACAAATACTTTTCACACTGTAAATCGCTATTGAACTGTAAAACAAAACATGCATACTTCTCACTCCCTTCCAGCTCAGAATGCCACATTTGTTTATAGGAAGAAATTAGTCGTTCTTTGAATTCACATATGAAAGATTTATCCAGACAAAGCCATACCCACTTTCCAAAAGCAACTTCTTTACATGAGAAACCCAGTTTTGTTTTCCACTTTCATTTTGAATGACTAACATATTACACGCCTGTTTGTTGATTCTAGTTAACGGAAGTTTCATTAAACGAAGCCAGTACCTAATAGATTTTAATTGTGTTCGTATTTGTAATGGATATTTACCTGTTTCTGCATATAACATTTCATTGGAGATATTAAGAAATCTTTTCATTGCTAATGTATGTACTTTTTCTATATAGTCATCTTGCAATAATCCCCGAAACTTCCGCCCCATAGGTCAACATTGATTATATTTGGGACATTTCCAAAAAATAGATATATCAATGCTTAATGATCTTAGTATCTCAATCACGCCTCGTCTCCCTTTTCTGTACATTTCTTGCCAAGCTTTACTCATACTAAGCTTAGTGGTGAACATTAGTCCTAAATATTTATAGTTATTTGTTACTTTCACTTCTAGATTTCCATACCACCATTTCTCACGAGCTGCTAAATATCCCGTTTTTCTGAACACGATAATTGATTATTCTATTTTCTCCTTTGCCGATCTACGGCGCAAAGGAGTCTATTTTCCTTCGTGTATGTTTCTTTGTTTTTGTCCTTTGCCGATCTACGATCGCAAAGGAGTATGTTTTCGTTCGTGTATGTAACTTTGTTTTGTTTTTTGTTTGTTTGTTTGTTTTTCTGTCTGTCCCAAGGATATCTACCGAACCACTAGACCGAATCGCTTCCAATTTTGTGTGGTGGTGTGTTGCCATGAGAGGAAGGCATCCGCGCAACACTTTTTGCCGTCCTGATCTTGACCTTGGCGTATGACCTTCAAAACCGAAAGTCTTTAAGGGGCCATAACTTCCACACCGTTGGTCTTAGAGTCTTCAAATCTGGCACGTAGGTACTTTGGCTTATGGCCGTTCTGATGATGGCATATCAATCAAGGGCAAGGTCAAGGTCAGGGAGATCGATAGGCCTTGATTTTAAGCCATATTTTCCACATTTGTTCTTGACAGAAGCGCTTCAAATTGTGTGTGGTACTGTATAACCTAGAGTAGAAAACACCCGAGCATAAATTATTGCCATGCTGACCTTGACCTTGAAGTGTGACCTTGAAAACCGAAATTTCCTTCTTTGCGCTATATATTTCTTGTCCAAGCTGTATCTCGTCAACTAGAAGACGGAATCCCTTCAAATTTTGTGTGAGGATGTGACACTAAGAGTATAACATATGCGTATATAAATCATCCCTCGAAAATAGAATGTCGCCGAGCGGCAGACATGTTTCCGTTTTTTTTACCCTCCTATAACTCGTGAAATACTGCATAGAATCATTCCAATTTTTCTGTGGGGGTGTAAAAAGAAGAGTAGAAGACACTGCAGTACAAATTATGCCACGTGCGATTTTAATGTCGCCGAGCGGCAGACATGTCTCCGAGTTAAGGGTGTACACCCCCGGTAGAGGACGGGGTCTAATACTAAAAATAAAAGACATCCTAACTTATAACACAAAATCTGCTACGTGGGGCTTAAATGTCGCCGAGTGGCAGACATGTCTCAGTGTTAAGGGTGTGCACCCCACCAATTAAGGGTGTGCATCCCGGAAAACGATTTGCACCCAGTCACGGGTTTGTAGGTGCATCACCCAAAGGTCACAAGGAGGACGGGGACCTAAGATGTGAGGGGGAAGGCACAGGTCGGGGCATGTACAGGGCGCAACTGGCAAAGGACATATCTGCCACTCGGCGATGCCCTTGTTAACAACTAATTCCGCAAATCCGTTTTCGAGTTATTCAAGATTGAATATTTGCCGAATTTGGCCGTTCTTAGTCCTTATTTCGGCCAAAATTTGGCCAATCGGCATAATATTGAATATTGAGCATGAGAATAGTGTCCTTCAATTTTCCTGTAAATTTAAGCGAAATCGTTTGAAAAATTAAAAAAATGGTGAAAGTAACTCAACCACATTTACTTCCAAACTATTTAACATATCGTTAACAAACTCCTTTCAGACCTGGGCCAGAGTAATAATTAGCGAAATCATTCTTCCCCTTTTTTTGTCCAATTTGGCTGACATTTTCAGAAACGTTGCAGGACCTTATGGGTATGTGAGATTTCAAATATTAAATGATTTTCACGAATTTTCGGCAAAATATGGCCGAAATACCGTGAAATCGGCGAAATTTCAATCTTGAATAGCTCAAGAACGGCTGCACGGATTTTGTTCATTTTTTCAGAATGGACTGAAAAATAGATTTGCAACACTTCTGGTATAAAACCCAACCGGAAGTACGAATCAGAAGTGCCACAGCTAAGGTCAGGCAGCTTTTATTTGATTCACGGAATAACCAAAACCGGAAGTGACGTCACAAAACTAACTATTGGATATTGCAGCCATTCTATTGGTCAAAGTCTGAAAGGAGTTTGTTGGCGATATGTTAAATAGTTTGGAAGTTATTCAAATATATGTAAACTAGCCGGTTATCTACCCCCTTCACGGATAATAAGCCAGGTTGATTGTTTAACACCCCCCCCCCCCCCCCAACAAAAAAACAAAAAAATTGGGACGGAGCCAGGTCCGAACTCGGAACGTTCGTGTGAGAGTGCAACGCCTAACCCACTCGGCTATGGTTTCTCACTACCTTGAGTGTAAAATTTGGTCTTTTATATTTTTCAAAATATAGTGGCTACTGCTCTACTGACCCGAACTTTGACTAATTACGCTAATTACGGAGCGTGTTGCCAAATGTAATGTACCCTATGTTCAGCAGGGGTCATCCCTCTGGATACTGTGAAAGTTTAGCGGCGCTAAAACCACGCTAAATACGGTAGCATAGGACACAAAGTACACACACATACGCACGCACGCACGCACGCACGCACGCACGCGCACGCGCACGCACGCACACACACACACACACACACACACACACACACACACACACACACAGCTCGGTTATATATTTAGATTTGATTGAGTTACTTTCACCATTTTTTTAATTTTTCAACCGCTTTCGCTTACATTTAAAAGCTGGAGACAGACAGATAGAATGATATTTAGAGTATGTCATAGCAGAATGATACAGTGACGCAAAGTGACACTGACAGCATTGGTGTCTTGAGGTAAGCTGTGACGCATAGTAGCTTATGACATTGGGGTAGGCCACAACAATATCGCCACAGAAAGAGAGAGACAGACAGAGAGAAAGAAAGACAGAGAGAGTGAGTGAGAGAGAGAGAGAGAGAGAGAGAGAGAGAGAGAGAGAGAGAGAGAGAGAGAGAGAGAGAGGGAATTATTAAAGTGATGCAAAATGACACTGACGTCATTGCTGTCTTGACGTAAACTGTGACGTATATTAGCTTTCAACATTGAAGTGGGCCACAACAATATCGCCACAGAAAGAGAGAGAGAGAGAGAGAGAGAGAGAGAGAGAGAGAGAGAGAGAGAGAGAGAGAGAGAGAGAGAGAGAGAGAGAGAGAGAGAGAGAGAGAGAGAGAGAGAGAGACGGATACGGATATTTAATCAATCAAGGCCATAGCCCCTCATGAGGGGGTGATACAATATAACATAGTCAGGCATAATCAGACATAATAAATAATAAGTACACACAAAGCAAAATATAAGCATAACATGTGGGAATCATCAACCTCTAACTGCATAAGGTAGACCTGATTATAAAGGCTTCATACAAATATACTGCAAACTTTTTAACGACTTGATCATTGGTTGACGACATTAACATTCCTAATCTAAACAAACACGGTTGGCTGTAATACTTCCGAGGTATTAACTGAAACCTGAGATCACTCAATACCGGACAAGAAAAAAGAAAACAAGGGCATCGCCGAGCGGCAGATATGTCCTTTGCCGGTTACGCCCTGTACGTGCCCTGCCTTGTACCTCCCTTCCCCCTCACATCTTAGGTCCCCGTCCTCCTTGTGACATTTGGGTGATGCACCTATACACCCTTGACTGGGTGCAAATCGTTTTCCCTTAATTAATTGGTGGGGTGCACACCCTTAACACTGAGACATGTCTGCCACTCGGCCACATTTAATCCCCACGTGGCACATTTTGTGCTATGAAGTCTTTTATTTTAGTATTAGACCACCTCCGTTACCGGGATGTACACCCTTAATTAGTGGGGTGTACACCCTTAATGGGGTGTACACACTTAAATCGGAGACATGTCTGCCGATCGGCGACATTAAAATCCCACATGGCATGATTTGTACTGCAATGTCTTCTACTCTACTTTTTACACACCCACACAAAATTTGGAGTGATTCTATACAGTATTTCACGAGATATAGGAGGGGGAAGAAAAACGGAAACCTGTCTGCCGCTTGGCAACATTCTATTTCCGAGGGATAATTTATGTACGAATGTGTTATACTCTTAGTGTCACATCCTGACACAAAATTTAAATGGATTCTGTCTTCTAGTTCACGAGATACAGCTTGGACAAGAAATATATAGCGCAAAGAAGGAAATTTCGGTTTTCAAGGTCACACTTAAAGGTCAAGGTCAGCATGGCGATAATGTATGCTCGGATGTTTTCTACTCTAGGCTATACAGTACCACACACAATCTGAAGCGCTACTGTCAAGTGCAAATGTGGAAATTATGTCTGAAAACCCAATTTTTAGACCCCTACCACTTTCAAGGCCTATCGATCTCCCTGACCTTCACCTTGACCTTGATCGGTGTGCCATCATCAGAACGGCCATAAGCCAAAGTACCTACATGCCAAATCTGAAGACTCTAAGGCCAACGAAGAAAACAGCCATAAACAAACTGCAAGAAAACTGTTTTGGGAGGTATACGTGTAGAGCTAAGCTTCCTCTATCTACCTTAGCGAATCTAGAAAAATATAACGGCAAATAAAGGCAGGAGAGTTAATTAAATGTGGCATGAAAGATATGCCATAGCTTTTTTTCTGGTTCCCACCAGATCTGCATGTAATTCACGCCTTGTCAGGAACGTGTGAACAGATGCCAGACCTATTTCCTGCCCAGCCTGCCCACTTTCCCCTGGTTACCGTGGAACCTACCGTTATAACGGAACCGGACAACGCCTTTTTTTCTCACAGTTCTTTTTGGATTGTGTGATTTGAACAGACCTTCATTTCTACTCTCGTATATGTTGTTTTTATACTTTGAAAAAATTGTTGTCAGTAAGAACGTGGATACTGTTACACAATGACCAAATTAAGTAGCATACTTTTATTTTTAACTGAAATATTTATTATTTGTAGAATTTCTAACAATAAATCATTTCCTTGCATGTAAATTATATAATAGTTAGGGAAGGTGCAGTCGCTTCACACGCAGACTCACCTTATCTCCGACTTTTATCTTGATCTACGTTTGATATATGTTGATTTTCTGCTTCCCGTTGTGCAAGTGTGTTTGTGATGGACTATGAGAGTGTTTGCTTTCCTGTTTTTATTTTCGGCATGCCAGCTGAAATTCAAATTTCCAAAACCAACATTGGCACCGGCTTTTACCCACCCCAAGCCGTGCCTACTAGTGCGCGTGCACGCATCAGCTCTAAATAGCATCAGTTTGCTGGCAGGTATGAGTGTACCTCCACCTCTACACTCCCCACCTCTCCAAACCTCCCTTTCTTCCATCACTGTTTCTACTCCTACTACCAAGACTACCAAGACGTGGCGTACAGCATATACAAGGGACCAGCTGTTGACCATCAACTCAGCTACACAGTTTTATCTTAACACGATCGCCACATTGAAAGACCTGGGCATCGGCTACAAACTGCCACGAGGAAAGCGCTCTAATCATGGCGGTACACAAAAGCGTGAACATATCCTTGTGCTAAGCAGTGAACTTCGACCCTACGTTTATGACCCTCACGGACCTAACCCTGAAAACTTGATCTATGTGCCCCTCGTAACAGTTAGCACCCCACCATCAGACCAGCTGTGTGTGTCGCTTTTCAATGCACGATATGTGGGGCCTGCAACTACTAGAACGCAAAATTACTGACTTCATCACTGACAATGACATTGACGTAATGCTGCTAACTGAAACTTGGCTCCGTTCGTCTGGAGATGAAGCCAAGTGTAGTGACCTCACCCCAATCGGATATGCTCTATGCTCTTTCCCCCGCCCTCCCCTCTCCTCTGGAAAGTTCGCTCGCAGTGGTGGCATCGCATTTCAACACAAGGACTCTCTCTCCTCTTTCTCAACTGTTAGGACTGTGTTTCCCTTCACTTATTCTTTGTTTGAACTTGCTCAACTCTCCCTCTGCCTTTGTCAACTTCGTCTGTGTTTATCGTCCACTTCCCAGCAAAAGAAACATATTGAAAGACAGAACATTCCTTGACGAACTGCCTTCTTTCTTAGAGTATTGTTCTTCCCTGTTTGGTAAAGTGATCATTGCCGGTGATTTTAACATCCACTATGAAAATGTAACGGACAATAACACCATGAAAGTTAGAGATATTGTAAGCATGTATAATTTTGTTCAATCTGTCACTGAACCTACTCATGTGCATGGTCACATTCTTGATCTTGTCTTGTACCCATGCTGTAATAATTTTGTCTTGTCTACAAATGTGTGTCACAATATTACATCCGATCATGTGTCTGTGTTGTGCAAAGTAAGTCTCCCCAAACCTGTCCGTCGCCGCACAACAAAATTCATCCGCTCTTTTCATAAGATTGACAAGACTAACTTGAAAGATGATTTAGAAACTGCTATAACACCTGACATGTCTCTTCCCGATTTAATCTTTTCTCTGCAAAATCTGCTCGATACGCACGCCCCTCTCCATCAGGTGTCTGTCAGGACGGAGAGAGCCACACCTTGGTACAATGCAGTCGCTCCCCAACTCACAGAGTTCAAACGCGAGCGCCGCAGAGCAGAAAGGTGCTGGCTCTCCTCTGGTCTGACTGTTCACAAACAGATCTACAACTCAATCAAACGGACAATTGCTGACTTAGTACAAAGGGCTAAGACTCATTTTTTTCCTCTAAACTTTCCGCTAGCAAGACTTGCAAAGAACTCTACCGAAACATGAATCAAATCCTTGGCAAAACACAACCTGCTGTATTCCCTTCAAATATAGAACCTAACAAGCTCCCTGACGCCTTTCTTAGCTTTTTCCGAGACAAAATAGTAGCCATTCGAAATGCTTTTTCTTCTTTTCAGCCTCTAGACGAGTCCCCAGCCTACTCTGGTCCAATTTTTTTTCTGCATTTGAACCAGTCACAACACAGTTCGTGAAAGAGATTTTTTTTTTAAACGGCCAAAAAAATTTGTGAACTTGACCCTTTCCCTACATCCCTCCTCTATGAAAACATTGATACCTTGTTACCAGTCATAACAAATATTTTCAACCGTTCTTTGTCAAGTGGCATAGTCCCTGGTGATTTTAAAGACGCAATTGTGAAACCCCTCCTGAAAAAATCTACTCTAAACCCAGATGAATTAAAAAAACTATGGGCCAATCTCTATCCTTCCCTTCTTGTCAAAAATCTTAGAGAAAGTAGTTCTTCATCAGCTATCTCAGCACCTTGTTACGAACAATCTTCTCAGTCCCCATCAATCTGCTTACCGTGCTGGACACAGTACTGAAACAGTTCTTATTAGTATCTTAAATGACATTCTGACTTCCCTTAACGACGACAAAATATCTGTTCTCCTTCTTCTTGATTTATCAGCAGCATTTGACACGATAGACCATAACATTCTACTGACATGCTTGACAACTGACTTTGGCATTTGCGGCACCGTACTCAATTGGTTTAAATCATATATGTCCAATAGAAAGCAATTTGTTCTCATTGAAAATATGCAGTCATCTAAAATGTCTCTTGACTTTGGCGTTCCCCAGGGATCAGTACTTGGGCCTGTACTTTTTATCATGTACACAACACCATTGTCCAAGATAATTAATAGACATTCTGTTCAGCACGAAAGTTTCGCGACGAACCCAGCTCGAACATTCTGACATACATGGAAACTACCACCAACTTGTCCAAACACTTGAAGACTGTGTCTCTGACATCAAACATTGGATGTCAACCAACAAACTTAAGTTAAATGATGATAAAACAGAGGCTATCCAGTTTGTTTGACAAAATCATGCTCAAAATCTCCCACCCTCTACAGAGCTTTGTTCCACCGAAATTACGTTTATGTCGTGCGTTCGTGATTTCATATTGACTCTGATCTATCTCTGAAACAACACATTACCAAACTCTGTCAAGCCTGCTTTCTTGAAATACGTCGCATTAGTTCAATTAGACCCTTCCTGACTGAAGATGCCACAAAGACACTTGTCACTTCCTGTATTCTGTCTAGATTAGATTATTGCAATGCCCTCCTCCTAGGCCTTCCTACAACCTCTCTCCAACCTCTTCAACGTGTTCAAATTCTGCCGTGCGCCTTGTATTCAGAGTACCAAAACGGCACCATACATCAGATCTTTTAATGAAACTACACTGGCTCAAAATCGAATACCGAATCAAATACAAATCTGCCTGCCTCTGCTACAAAATCGTTACAAAAGATGCACCAGCCTATCTCTGCAACCTATTCCAGATCTACGTTCCTGCCCGTAGCCTTCGTTCTTCCTCTGATGACCGTATTTTTCAAATTACCTCTTACCATCGGAAACAGCACGGCTCCAGAGCTGCTACACTCTGGAACTCACTCCCTTTCAGCCTCTGTCATGCCAAATGCTTTGTAACGTTTAAGTCTGCTCTGAAAACCCACTACTTCAAACTGCAGCTGCAGAGTACATCTAAAACTTAGAAATATTGCCAGCCACTCTATTTGTCCATCTTGTTATGTGTATGTGTGTCATCACGTGTTCTGTGTGTGTGTGTGTGTGTGTGTGTGTGTGTGTGTGTGTGTGTGTGTGTGTGTGTGTGCGTGTGCGTGTGCGTGTGCGTGCGTGTGCGTGCGCGTGCGTGTGCGTGCGTGTGTGTGTGTGTGTGTTTGTGTGTGTGTGTGTGTGTGTGTGACTGTGTGCGTGTGATGGTTGTGTGTGTGTTGTTTTTGTGAGTATGTTGTTGTAAATACTATGCTGTTATTTCATGCTTGTGAATTGTGTGACAATGCATATGTGCATTTTACCGGCCAATGTTATTGGAATTTTGTTTCATGTTTTTATTCCATTTCAATGTTGTGTAAAGCGCCCTGTAGCCTACATAGTAGCATATGGGCGCTATATAAATGTTCCTCATTATTATCATTATTAAATTACATAACAGACTGTCATCACATTATTAATTATTGTCAAGACAACAATTACAAGCCAGCAATTAACTGACGTTAATAACAAGTTCCCCTGTTCAAGATGTACTTTGCCTGTGCATTTGTTAAAGTATGGTCAAATATGTTCGTCAAAATATTCGTTTATCGGATAATCAAAACAAACACTTTTTTCTAGATTTCCGTGGAACGGGGGATGGAACAAGATGAGGATTCGTGTGCCATTTGCAAAAGACCCTGCAATGATCGTAATTCCTTTTCTGTTTTGTTTTGTTTTTGCTGCAAAGGTGCGAGTATGGCAAAAACGTTACTGTTTTGTTGTTCAAATCTTACCACAAACACCACTGATAAAATATTTGGCTTTAAAAAAACTTTTCTTGTGCAATATCTGTTTGTTTGTGAAGCTTAGAAACACTTTCAGTTACAATTAACTTGATGATTTGTTCTGTGTTCTGATATAAAAAATATATGCTGGTCTGCTTTTTCCAATCAGTATCAGTGATGTTTGTGGTAATATTTCAGAAACAAAAACGTTACTGATTATTATCTATTTATGGTAATCTATTTCTTTTTCTTTCTTGCTTTGCTTATTCATTTGTTTGTGTGATGTTTATTTGCTTTTTCTTTGAATGTTCATTTGCCTGATTGCATTTAATTGGTAGATGTATTAATTGAAATGCTAAATGGACAGAGGTATGGGAGACAGACAGACATGCAGACATAATATTAATAATCAGACGGTGGATGTGTACACGACAGACATAATATTAATAATCAGACGGTGGATGTGTACGCGGGCTTGTGTGTATGCATTCATGTGTGCATATGCACGCGTGTGCGTATGTGTGTGTTCGTGTGTATGTCAGATAATTGGCATGAATATGCCAACAAAACAAAAAAATGCAAATGTAATAGTAAGTTAAGACGACAGGGAAGTAGACATTTTAGAATGGGGAGGGGGTGGAAAAATGAAAGAGAAGGCAAAGTTGGGGGTGAGGGTAGACAAAGATAGATTAAGAGGCAAAGCCAGAGCCCCATAATAATCACATGTATTAATCTGACAGGTGTGAATGACGCAAGCATCAAACGCGATGATACCATCACTGCCTTCTTGGACAAAAGGTGCACATAGACTGCAGGAAAAAATACACCAACACCAACGTCATTGACAGTGTTAAAGTGCAGCAGAAGAGACAACATGAAGATCCAGTGCCTACTGAGTACAACCTCAGGTCGCAGAGAGATCAGCCATTTGATTTTGCCACATGTTGTTTATTTTGTGGACAAAAAGTTGACCTGGTATCGTCAGAAGGGCGTGCAAAGGCCTGCCAGGTGAGAACTTTCACATTCCAGGACTCCCATCAAGCTCTGTGTGAATTACGACGAGGTGATCCGTGGGCAGACACAGTCAGGGGTAGGTTGGAGTATGCCAGAGATCTGCACGCTGCTGATGCTGTGTATCACAGGGCTTGTGACATCAATTTTAGAACCCACAGAGAGGACCCACAGCGATATCTCTCCACAGATCTAACGTCACAATCAACTCCCGCCAAGAAACCTTGTTTGGGTGGACGACCAAAGGATGAAGAAAAGAGAAAATCCTTTGAAACTATTGTGAAATATCTTCAAGAGAATGAAGAGCAACAAATAACATTATCTGATTTGGTGAAGACAGGGAAAGATCTTTGCGGTGAAGCAATCTACAGTGCTCCTTACCTCAAGCAAAAACTGCAAGAAACTTTTGGAGATAACATCATTTTCTCTGAAATCACTGGCCTGCCAGATGTCATCACATTTCGAAGGACAGCCTCAAGCCTTTTACAAGGACAGCCATGTTGTTTATAGCAAGAGAGATCATGCAACACTTTTTTTGAGTGAAAGTAACTGCCCCTTCATGTTGCTGTTCTTAGATTATATTTTCAAAGATTTCCTTCTTTTATTACTTTTATTTGGTCCTTGGTCACTGAATTCGAATGTACTTTTGGTTTCAAATGTGTTTGCTTATTTTGTTCTGAACCCTTTTTTCCTTTTTCTTTTCTTTCTTGGCTTCATATGTTCTTGACCCACGAAGAGGAAATGATTAAGTTTTAGGAAAACATTTTTATGATGGTTGGCTTTGGGTTTCTTTCCTTTTTTCATGACTTTTTTAGTGGGTTTTTTTTAATTTGTGTGTTTTTTGTTGTTGGTGGTGGTGGGTTTTTGTTTTTTACCTTCGTTCTTTCTTTCTGTCTGTTTTTCTTCTTACTGTTTTTGTGCGTATTTGGGTTTTGGGGGGGGTTTGTGAGTGTTGTTTTCAGTTTGTTTAAATCAGACACACCAAACACATAAATATTTAGAACCTGACACCATACTTTTGTTTTGTTTTGTTTTTTTCATTCTTTTATTTTATCTTAATGTAAAAAAACTAGTTTCTGTGTCATGAGAAAGAAAGAAAAAAGTATCAATATTTTGTGTTGTTTCTGCATCGTATGAAAAATCGTAGAAATCCCAGTACACGGAATGTTGTTCTTCTGATTAAGAAAAAAAAAACATTTTTTAGCTTCACATAATTTCCTGGTTTTTTTTATAGTAAAACGATACTGTAATTTTTGCTAAGGGTATCGACGCGAGTTGTTTTCTTCATGAGATGGGGGCAGAGTTGATGTCTTGAGTCTAGATATGCTGAAGTTTGTGCATGAGTGTAGACCTATGTACAAGTAGGGAGAAAGGTTTGTATGATTTGATTGCTTTTTTTTAAAAAGTGAATCTTGTTTGTATACGTGTGTGTGTGTGTGTGTATCACAAACAATTAAGCCAAACAAGATGCTTTCTCTCTTTTCCCCAAAATAATAAATACATAAAATAATCTAAGGCAGAAACAAACAAACAAAACAAAAAACTTTCTCTTGTCCATTCTCTCTTTTTTCAACAACAAAAAAGTCATTTGCATACGTGCGTGTGTGTATGCACAAAAAAGAGTCTTGTTTGCATACGTGCATGTGTGTATGACAAACAACTAAGCCAACCAAGATGCTTTCTTTCTTCCATTCTCTCTTTTTCAAAACAGAAAACAAGCAAACAAACAAAACAAATACTTTCTTTCGTCCATTCTCTTTTTTTTCAAAGTAAGCAAAAATAGCTCACTGCAGAAACAAGCAAACAAACAAAACAAAATACTTTCTCTCGTCCATTCACTTTTTTTTCAAAAAGAAAAAAATCCAAGGCAGAAGCAAAAAAACTAAAAAGCAAAAGATACAAAATATTTTCGCTATCTCTTTTTCAAAAAAGAAAACAGACAAAGCAAAATACTTCTCTCGTCCATTCTCTTTTCTTTAAAAAAAAAGAAGAAAAAATAGCCCAAGACAGAAATGGCAAACAAACAAAAAGATAGATGATCCTTTTCTCTTGTCCATTCTCTCTTGTTCAAAAATAAAATAGTTCAAGGCAGAAACAACAAACAAACAAACAAAGATACAAGATACTTTCGTACGAGGCAGAAATAACCGTTCATACTCTCATTCTCATCAAAGGAACATAGATATGAAACCGCGTTTCTGTCAGCATTTTTGCTTACTATATGATTGCAGCAGCACAATCGTAGCAGCACAATCGTTCCCATATGGAATACCCAAGAGCAGGAGATGTGGACAAAAGAGGGACTTCGCCAACAATCCTCTCAAAGCCCCCTTCAAAGCCCCCTTCCAACCTGTCTAACCAGTCTGGTAACTCCCACAACCTTATACTCCCAGGAACAACCAGACATCTGGAAACACCCCAGAGACAACAGCAGTCTCACAGTCGACAAGCTCAAGAAACTCCTCAGGGGCAACGTCAGTCTCACAGTCAGAACAGTAGTCTGCCATGGACAGCTGATATGAATGCTTTCCCCTGTCTTCAACGTCATGAATCAAAGAAGCAAAAGAAATGTCATGAGACATCTGACCAACCTAGCTCTCACCAACAGAAGGAGTGCACAAAAGATCACACCAGTTCTGAATCTGTTCGTGACCTCCCTGAGAAGACAGTGTGCTCATCACAAAGTGCCAATGTCACTCCTGAAATGCAAGCAACAAACTCTCCAAAAGGTCAGCGTCCCCCAAACGTTAAGGCCAGACTAGTGACTGATAAGTGTGGAATCCGACTATGCTCTCCCTCAAGCATCCCTGACAATGTTGACAATGCTGATCCACAGCATAATGACGATCCCAGTGTGACCGGTGATGCAAACTGTCGAACTGCAATGTCTACCAAAGCTTCTAGTCAAATACCTCAGCACAAAGGTGAAGACGCACTACACAATAAAGTCTCAGCTCAAACCAGTTTTGAAGACGTGAACAGCAGTGAACCATGTCCTCAAGATACTCCTATTCATCAAGCGTTCAAAGGCAAAACTGACCAAGCTCGTCCCACTCCCACCGATCATCCTAATCTCCCCTCCCCAATCACATCGCCCCTCTCTGAATACCAGATGGACTCTAGTCAGACCATCCCCAAACAGCTGTCTGATCCTTGGATCCCCGAAGATGAGATGGAAAGTCAGTCTCCGGAACTTCCACTGGCTGAAACAGGAAAGAAGAAACGGTCTCAAACCCAACACAAATCGGTGAAACCAAACCAACAAAACTGTTCTATAGTCTCTGAAGTTTCTGAAACCCTTTCACCAAGGGGTGTGTGGACACGTAGCAAAATCAAATCTAGGCAGTCGCAAGTGACTGACTGTTTCCCACGTGTCGGCACAGGCTCCTCCCGAAATGAAATCAGTGCACATTCCTCAAAAACCTAGGGACTTGGCCCTGCCTGTGTCTTGAGCTCTACAAATTACAGCTGTACTCGGCTTATTCATAAACCTAAAGGGGAAAGTATATCCCTTTTGACATACAACATTGAGGGCTAGGGGCTAAGCACTATTTATAAACCAGACATTAGATTGTTTTTGATGGCTTATGATATTATTTTCCTTACAGAAACCTTTGCAACAAATTTTACAAAACATTTGTTTCCCTCCTTTGATATATTTGTTTGTCCAGGTGTGAAAATGTCAGATAGTGTAACAGCTCGTCTATCCGCTGGTGTTATTATGATGGTAAAAAAAAGTGTATGCTAAATTTGTTCAACATATCTCAATGGAATTAGATAACTGTATTATTTTGAAAATCTCTAAACAATTAACTGGGTTCAAATCAGACTGCATGTTGGTCGGAATGTACATACCTCCGTCTCAAAGTATATATTACGCTGAAGCAGAAATTGAAAATGGTATTTATTTATTAGAACATTGTCTTATTGATATTATGGAGGAATATGGCGAACTACCTTTCATTGTTATAGGTGATTTTAATGCAAGAACTGGGAACTGCAATGCGAAAGAATTTTCTCTTCCTACTAATTTTTTATGTAGTGGTGATGAGGATGAGGATGATGATAATGATGATGATGAACAATACCTGAGAAATTCAAAGGATATAGTAAGTAATGATTTTGGCCTATATTTGTTGAAGCTATGTGAGCAGCTTTCTCTTGTAATTCTAAATGGTCTTGCATATGGTGATAGAATTGGTGAGTTCACTTATGTTGCCCATAATGGAGCATGTGTTATTGATTATTGTTTGGTATCTAGATCTATTTTTTACAGTGTATTGCGCTTGAGAGTTTTGCCAAGAATCGAGTCGAAACATATGCCTTTAGATGTATTAGTCAATGTTCAAAACCCACAATGCTTTCCTCCTAAAAATAAATGTAAAACTTCCAGAATAGTAGAAAAATATGTTTGGAATGATGAATTTACAGATATGTTCAGACAATCTCTTTCATCTCATGAAGTACAAACTATCCTTCATCATGCAACTGATTTAATTGTTGACAACATTGATATGGCAATGAACAAAGTTTACGAAGGATTTGCAATGGCTGGCCAATGAATGAAAAAGAAAATAGTGATTAATCCCGTTAAGTACAATGTGTGGTTTGATCGAGAATGTAGAGAAAACAGGAAAGAATTATTTCAGTCATTGAAAAAGGTTCACAGATGCAGAAATCCAAACGAAGCAGGACAACTCAGACATTCATATAATGATGAGCGTAGAGAATACAAACATTTGTTGCAGCAAAAACAAATTGAAGACAAAAAACATGTTCTAGAAACCCTAAACAACACTTCAAATGACCCCAAAACATTCTGGGGTACTATTAAAAAGAGGGTAAGTAATACACCATTCGATTGCACAATTTCAAATGAAGGATGGTTTGACCATTTCCGAAACGTTTTTAATGATGACTGTGTTGAAAATGATGTACTAGTAACTGATAGTAACATATCAAATGGACAGTTAAACAATCAACGTCTAATCAACGACGATGTAGATTGTTCTGTTTTAGATAACGAAATATGTGAATCTGAAGTAAAAGATGCTATCAGGGCCCTAAAGAATGGGAAGGCAGCAGGACCAGATGGCTTCATTGGAGAATTTTATAAGCATTCACCACCCTTAGTTGTTTTTTTCCTTACGAAGCTATTCAATGAGCTCTTTAATTCTGGTACATTCCCTCTTACTTGGTCTGAATCAATCATCCATCCTTTACATAAGAAAGGCAATACTAATTTGCCAGATAATTATCGAGGCATTTCACTACTGAACATTTGCAGTAAGTTATATACATACATATTGAACAAACGACTAACATCCTGGGTAGAAGATAACAATTTACTTAGTGAAGCACAAGCTGGATTCAGAAAAAATTATAGCACATATTCACGTTGCTTGCCCTGATTCAGAAACAGTTCTCATCTAACAATAAACTCTATGCTGCTTTTATTGATTTTAAAAAAGCATTTGACCTCATAGATAGATCTTTGGTTAATACTGCATAAAAATGGAATCAGAGGGAAAATGTATAAAGCTGTTCAAAGTATGCATCGAGTAGTAAAAGTTAGAGTTCGTGCTAATAACGATGTTACTGAAGCCTTTATGTGTCCCCGTGGTCTGAAACAAGGGGATAATTGTAGCCCTATTTTGTTTGCTCTATTTATTAATGAGCTCGCCAATGATATTATTCAGTCTGGCAAACATGGTGTAACCTTATCCCCCGATATTATTCAAATTCTCATCATGTTATTTGCTGACGATGTTGTTCTACTCTCCACTAGCATTATTGGCCTTCAACGTCAGCTGGACATCTTGTACAACACTGCAAGCAGACTTAATCTTACTGTAAATCAAGATAAGTCAAACATTGTTATATTTAGAAAAGGTGGTCACATTGCATCGAGAGAACAATGGGTTTATGGTGTATTAAACTTGAAGTAGTAAATCAATACTTGGTTTAATTTTTTCATCAGGTTTAACTTTTTAGACCAAATGGCCCTTAAAGCTAAAAGATGTGTTTTTGGTGTTCTTAAATTTCTGTGGTCTCTTGGAGAAAATTCCCCCAAAGTGTTCTTTAAAATATTCGATGCTCAAATCCTTCCCATGCTAACATATGGCTCAGAGGTATGGGGCTTGACTGCAGACCATGAGTACATCTACAAGCCATTAAACGTTTGCTAAATGTAAGTATTAAAACACCAAGTGTACTCATATACAGCGAATCTGGGAGATACACTCTTTATATTTTAACGTTTACTAATTCTATAAGATATTGGTTAAAACTCACTAGAATGGAACAGAATCGCTTACATAGAAAAGCTTATAATATGCTCTATTGTCGCCATTGTAATGGCAAGAAGAACTGGGTATCCAATATTTGTAATACATTATATAGACATGGCTTTGGTTTCGTTAGGGAAAATCAGGGCGTACAAAATGTTAAACCATTCTTGACTCTTTTAAAGCAGAGATTAATTGACAACCATTTGCGATTTCTTCAAAGGACAGATTTCAGTTATATTCATCGTTTAGATTATTGCAAAGCACTCCATACTATTTGAGTGTCATTACGAACCCAGTATTGAGGAAACATTTGACCAGAATTAGACTAGGGGTTTCACAGTTGAGACCTCATAGATTTCGATTTTCAAAGGCACAACAAAACAAAGACTGTCCATTTTGTCCTAAAGTCATTGAAACGGAACTGCACTTTCTTTTGGTGTGCCCTCAGTATAGTAATTTACGTGAATCACTTATTCCTAGAAAATATTATACTCATCCAAATGCATTCAGATTGACCTTACTTCTCTCTGATTCTAGACTATGTACAAAAACTTGCCGTATTCATTGCTAAAGCTTTTATCCTACGAAATGCATTGTGCTAGCATGTTTACAAATTTATGTTAATCAAATGTATTAGTGACTAACTATACCTCTTTTTGTTTACTTTCTAAGCGTCAAAACACAAAACTGCAGACATTTGGTCTTTTGATTCATGGGTAAGAAAATGTGTTTGATTCAGAAAACGTGTTTTCATTAAATTATAGAAATGTTATGCATGTTTTACGAATACTCCAGTTATAACAATCCCTACACAACACTGGTATGTTTTACGCAAATATGTTTCTTCCCTTGTGTTTATAATGCCTTTGTGGGCTGATTAGTGTACACAGTACTTTGTGATTATGATGCGTGTTTTCTCAATGCACCACGGCCCCCTCTATAACATGATACTTTACACAAAATAACTGTGTTCTGTGCAAGTTTATACTTCCATGTTATTTAGACAAACAAACGTGTGTTTGCCAAAGTTTGTGAGCATTGTGTATGAATGTCAGATGTCCTTCAGGCTTTTTGCTTGGTTTATCAAGGCCTTGTGAAACATTAATTCGTATAGAATATCTCGTTTTAGTTGATCAAAACGTAGTAAATACCGCATTCTGAGCATATTTCGTATGTATGCATTCTTTGTAGGTTATCATCCTTCCTTTACATATTTTTGAATGACAATTTGCACAATGCTAACCCTTTATGATACAGTGCTGTGTATGTTGATTCAAGTTGAGTTATCGCTATCGTTTGTGTTGAGTCATTAATGCTCTTTCGCATTACCTACCTTTACACATTTGAGTGTCTATGCATAGTATCACCTTGTATCTCTAATCAGATGCTTGCTTTTGACCGTTTGGTTGATATAATTATTGATCACTCTGCTGAGTGATCAAATCTGGTAAATTTGTTGATTAATGGTGGTTTGTTGAATTAGTTTGGTGCATTTATTAATTATCGGTGACTGATTGATGTGGGACTGCTTACTTGTTCTGATTATTTATTAATTAATAATGGATGATTGGTTGTTTGGTAGTTCAATAGTTTGGTATATTTGCAATCGACTTGTTCTGGCTAATTGTTTAACCATCTGTTTCATCGACTCAATATCATATTGGATTATTTGTTGTTGTTTTTCTCTTTAATGTACCTATTTATTTATATATCTCTTCATTTATTTACTTACTAATTTGTTTATTTTTGCTTAAATGTTTAAATCCACAAGAATTTGTGTTATTTTCTAGTTTTCGATACAAATGTTATGTGTCTTTATAACCCCCTCCCCCAGCCTCCCTATGATACGGGCAGAAGGCCTAGTCATTAAAATTGTTTGAATTGAATTGAATTGAATCTCTCTCTCTCTCTCTCTCTCTCTCTCTCTCTCTCTCTCTCTCTCTCTCTCTCTCTCTGCCTAAAATCTTAATCCTTGGAAAATAAAGTTTTCAGTTTCAGTTTCTGTTTCAGTTTCCCTCTCTCTCTCTCTCTCTCTCTCTCTCTCTCTCTCTCTCTCTCTCTCTCTCTCTCTGTCTGTGTGTTGTGTGTGTGTGTGTGTGTGTGTGTGTGTGTGTGTGTGTGTGTGTGTGTGTGTGTGTGTGTGTGTGTGTGTGTGTGTGTGTGTGTGTGTGTCTCCTTCTCTTTCTTTCTCTCTCTCCCTGTCTCCCTGTCTCTCCCTCTCTCTCTCCCCCCCCCTCTCTCTAACTCTCTCATTCTCTAACTCATTCCACCACTCACCTCAGAAAATTCCCGGGGATGCCAATGGAAGCGATGACATTCAGATAGTACTTGTTAATGTAGTAAGCTATCCAAAACTGAGTGTACTGTTCCACTGGCCCGTATTTCCAGTATTTGGAAGGCGTCGTCATCATTAACGCATTCGTATTATCTGACGTCACCTCCGGTGGTAGTGTCGCCGTAGTATCCCAGGATATGTTGTTGCTCACGAATGTCACGTCATTGCTGTCCGGAAGTGACGTAGTAGTAGTAATTGTAGCGTGTGTGACGTCATTTGTGAGGGAAGGGTAGTAGGAAGCCATCATGGAGAGGTGTGGTGCTGACGTAGAGTTTTGCTTTGGAACTGTTTAAAAGAAAACACGAATAGATTTGGTTTAAGAATTAAAATGACAATGATTGTCAGTATGAAATACAAGTTTGCAAACGGTTAAATTATTTTAATTATTGAATTAAAAAACAACAATACAACACACATTTGAAAGGGATTCCGAATCAATAGCATTTTACCAGTCTGTGTGTTTGTCTGCTCTCTCTGACTAGCTCTCTGTCTCTGTCTCTCTCTCTCTCTCTCCCTCTCTCTCTTTCGCACTCTCTCTCTCTCTTTCTCTGTTTGTCTCGCTCTCTGTATCTGTCTTTCTGTCTGTCTCGTTGTCTGTCTCTCGCTCTTTGTCTCTCTGTCTCTCTCTTGTTAATTGTGTGTCAAATGTGCTAGTCACAACCAAAATGCAGTGATGCAGAACACTCTTTGCAAGGCAAACGAAATAAAAGGCATTTATTTAGGAAGATATCTGTAGTTAAGTAGTAAGTTTGATTTCAACAGTTAAAGGAAAGCAGCTTACACAAATTCATTGGGTCATTACACTTATTTCCCCTGAGTTGTTTTTCTCTTGGCGCCATTTTGGTTGAAAAGTAGGACCTGCTGAGCAAGAAATGTCTACACAAAAAAGGTAAGTTAATCATTTTTACACTATAACTTTTTTTATAAGTAGTACAGAAGAAAAAATAACGTTTTGTGTGTGAATAAGAAATGTCTCTTTCAGATTTTCTTTACTTTTTATAGTTTTGTAGATATTCACTTAGAAAGCAGTGTCCCCATATGGGGACGCTAGGCTCGAATGGGTACAGTGGTTTTTTTTATATGCACTCATAGTGCGATGTGTGCTATTTGTTTCCAGAAACTTCAACGTAAACGAAGTTTTGGATATACTGGAAGAGTCAGGGCACTTTCAGCGTGCAGATGTCTTCATAGAGCCCCCTCCTGTTGATGAACTAACAGATGAGGACAGTGGTGATGAGGATGTGGGAGGCGTTATTCAAAATCTGAATGGACGGCAACTGGCAGCCAGGGCAACTGCTACTGTCATTCAGGCAGATGGCAGAGAGCATGTTGGTGACGAACGTCGTGTCCAACAAAGCAGGCCTGCACCTGATTCAGACAACAGGTCGGTGGTCCAGGTCAGATCATCAAAAAATCCAGATTCCCCAGCCCTTCATCATCAGACATTACAATAAGACGATGGGTGGCGTGGACAGAATGGATCAGAACGTGAACACATACAGAGTGGCCATCAGAAGCAAGAAACGGTGGTGGCCAATATCTGCATTCTGCCTTGATCTGGTCGTCCAGCAAGCATGGCTGTTGTACCGCAGTTCCAGAGCCTGCCTCACAACCCCTCTGGTCTTCTGGCAGTTCGACGTGCCATTGCAAACAACTACCTGGCACAAGTCCCCCGTGCAGCTGCATCTGTCCAGCGTCCACTTGGCCGGTGTCCCCGACTTGACCGCAGAGTGCCTCAAGCCATTCGCCTTAACGGCAAAGATCATCTCATCCAGACCATGGGCAAGCAGCTGTGCTGTGCACGTGAAGGAAAGTCAAGGCAGTAGTGCAAAAAATGCAATGTGCTGTACACCTCAAATGCTTTGAGGCATTTCACACTGTGTAGACAGTGTTCAGAAGAAATGATTGCTGGGTTATCTTTTTTGGTTTATTGTTCAATGTATGTTTCCCCTGAAGTTACAGTTGTAATAATATTTTCTGTTTCAATGATCACTTTCCTTACAACAGGTACATTGACTGACCTTGCTTGTGAGATCAAAAGAGACATGACATTCATAATTTGAATAGTTTGGTTTTCCAGATAGTGCATTTCTGCTCATTACAGATCTTATCCTTTTATTTTGACCTTTGACCTCTTGGCTGTTTAGATTGTTTCACGGTAAGGTGTGCCACAAAGAATGCAACAAGCTTATTTGAAGAGTTTCAAACTGTAAAACTTTGAAAAATAAAATTTCAAAATAATGTTTTCACTTGTTTCTTGTATTATTGATCTGACAATGAACATGTACCCATTCGAGCCTAGCGTCCCCATATGGGGACAGTTCTTTTGGTGGCTGTAAATATGAAAATACACAAACAATTACATTATTATGGTTATGGATGGTCTATGAACATTATTTCCCTCCCAAAAAATAGTATGATAAACAAAACCTTAATTTAGGCATATATGGGTTAATATGCGCTAAGGATCTGAGGAGGGACAACTAAAAACTTGAGTACCGCCTAAATGTCGGACTTTTGCTTGACATGCAGGTCAAGATACACACTTCATCTATTTATTCCGCTATGTCAGATTAACAATTTTGCTTTTGAAAGTTGATTTTGAAGGCAAAATGTTGCTCGTGTGTCAATTGCCATTATTTTGAAGCTGCGTCATGAAGCTACCTTCGGAAAACACAAAGTTTGCCGAAGTTATTCAAGTTGGCTATACATCCAAAATTTGGGTCGTCTGCTTCGCCCGAAAATTGCCGAAGCTACCTTCGGAAAACACGAAGATTGCTGAAGTTGCGCAGGTCACCCCTTCTTCCTCTTATAATGACATTTTTACTGCGACTTTCGACGAAGCCTTAATAGCTCGATAGGTTAGGACGCTGCAAATACGTAGGTCGTGTAGGTCGCAGGTTCGAGTCTGCCCCTCTCCACCATTTAAAAAATATAAAATAATTATTTTTTTGGGGGGAGGCTTTTCATCATTTTTTTAAAAGGAGACGGGAGTGGGCAGAAGGGAGGGGGGTGCAGCCCAGGGAGGGGGAAAGCTGGGGTGGGCGGACGGGGGGGGGGGGGGGGAAAACCCAAGCAAGCTAGAAGGAAGAGGGAGGATAGGGGGGGGGGGGGGGGAACCCCAAGGGAGGGAGGCAGGGGAAGGGGGCTCTTACAAAAAAAAAAAACAAAAAAAAAATGGAAGTTTGGAAAGCTGGGGGTGGGTTGGGGAAGGGGGGGGGGAGAACCTTCAAAAAAAAAAAAAAAAAAAAAAAAAAAAAAAAGATAGTTGTTTTTGAAATAGAAAAAAAAAAAAGGGGGGGGGGGGGGGGGGGGGTGGGGGGGTGTGGGGGGGGGGGGGGGGGGGGGGGGGGGTGGGGGGGGAAGGGGGTGTGGGGGGGGGGGGGGGGGGAGGGGGGGGGGGGGGGGGGGGGGGGGGGGGGGGGGGGGGGGGGGGGGGTGTGGAAAAAAAAAAAAAAAAAAAAAAAAAAAAAACAAAAATAAAAAAAAAAAACAAACGAGGGAGGGGGAAAGCAGGATAGGGGAAACCCCAAGCGAAGCTAGGAAGGAGAAGAGGGAGGCGAGTACCTTCTGGAAGTTTGAAAAGCTGGGGGTGGGTGGAGGGAGGGACACGGGGAGGGGGAAAGCAGGATAGGGGAAACCCCAAGCGAAGCTAGGAAGTGCAGATGCTTCATGCTGCCGTGCGGAGCACAAGTGAGTGGGCGGAAGGGAGAGGTGCTGCCGTGCGGAGCACGGGTTTATCTAGTCTGATGTAACTTTGGGTAACGCTTTTTTGTTTGATATTTAGTGCACACATGCAAAGATTAAAACTGGAAATGCCACTTTAAAGTCTTTAAGGTTAATGTTGTCCACTTTGTAAATTAAAATATTCAAATGAAAAATAATTAGGCCACGTAATACGTACCTCCTACGTCCTTTGAATGGCGCAACTACAAAATTGCATTCAGGAGCCTGTTTTACGTGACATCAAACTTTTGATAAGAAAATGACATAAGAATTAATTAACAGAGACTAACGGGAACATTTAGAAGAGAGAATGACCTTTTGCTAAAGCCAAATCACGTGCACCCTACTGTTGAATTAGTGAAATAAACCCCCTGGTACGATATCAGTAACTTGGTGGTACAAATTCCGTAACAGGTCTTGTAATTCGTACCTTTTGAAGAACTATTAAGCCAAAAGTACAAACATTATCTTTATAATTATAGTATATTGCTATAGCCCTCTACCAGCAGTTGAACGTTTTATAGTTTTGGGATGATCTCCCCTTAAGATAGAGATATCTATCCTTAGGAGGCACTATGTCAATAAGTGTCCCCAGGGAATTATCCGCTCTTTTACGTTAAGAGGTTAACCTCTTACTAACCTATCAATACAACCCTAGTAGTCAGTAGTCAGTATCCTCTGTCACACGCACGCACGCACGCACGCACGCACGCACGCACGCACACGCGCACACGCACGCACGCACGCACACACACACGCACGCACACACACACACACACACACACACACACACACACACACACACACACACACACACGCACACACACACACACCACCTCCAGCCTACCAGACAAATTATTCTGGAGTGATGGAGTCGTCTGTTGCTCTTGTACTGTTCTGGAAACATGTTCAAACAACTAAAAGTCGTACGGTACTCTACAGATAGATTTGACCTTTATTCACGAATTGTTTGTCTGTCTGTGTCTTTGATTATTTTCAATCTTTGTTTTCAATCCTTTTCAATCTTTGTTTTCAATCATGCGCTCCAGTACAGAAACTTTTTTTCAAGAAACTGTAGTCAGAAGGTACTCTACGGAATTGTCATTTATTCACTAATTGTCTGTCTGATTGTCTGACTGTCTGTGTGTCTGTACTCTTTCTGTCTGTCTGTGTATCTATCTTTCTGTCTGTCTGTCAGTCTATGTCTTAGAATCTTTGTTTGCAAATATTTTGCTCCAGAACAGAAACGTTTTTCAAACAATTAAATGTCATAAAGTACTCCACATATTTGGACCTCATTCATCAATTGTCTCTCTGGTTGTCGGTCTCTCTGTCTGTCTGTATCTTAGTATTTGGTTTGCAAATCTTGTTCCAATACAGATTGGTTTTTTAACCCATTTATGCCCAAATGTTATTTTCAAACAAAAGTTGCATGCCTGTCTAGCTTTTGGTCTGTAATAAACATATTTTATACTTATTTTTAGCAAAACTTAGAATTTAGTGACTTAGAAGACAGATCGAAGTTCAGTTTAACGTCTCGTATCGGCTTTCGCCATGTACGACGGGCTGAACAAACCAACCAGGGTATAAACAAAAAGTTATGTTCCTGAATCATTGTCTTAGCCAAAAGGCCGAGAAGCGATCAGAATTCATTGATTCAGTCCTTAAGAAGACAGAACATGCCCGTCCCCTTATATAGGACAGTGGGCACGAGAGGGTAGGGGTTTTCAGTCTTTTTCACAATTCACGTGACAACAAAAGTGAGGGGTGTTCTGATTTTTAATTGACATAAAAGCATTCAATATAACATCAAAAAGCCACACAACATAATTCTGAGCAAAGTTTGCCTTTGGTAAATGAAAACATAATTCATGAAATGAATCAAATTCTGAAAAAAATGTAAAAGCGGAAGCAAACAGTCTTTGGTCTTTTTGTCTTCAAAGAAGAGAAAGCTGGAGACTTGGGTTCACCAAAGCTGACAATATTGGCAATGTCATTTGGTGTGATGATAATAATAATAATAATAATAATAATAATAATAATAATAATAATAATAATAATAATAATAATAATAATAATAATAATAATAGTACATTTATATAGCGCTTTACCTCAGATGAGCCCAAAGCGCTTTACAATCAATTATTCATCAACAGACAACAAAAAAAAGCATTCAAGAGTGACACCTACCAGCAACAGCGCATATACAAAGCAACTCTCTCTCTCTCTCTAACACACACACACACACACACACACACACACACACACACACACACACACACACACACACACACACACACACGCACGCGCACGCACGCACACGCACACGCACACGCACACGCACACACACACACACACACACACACGCACACACACGCATAAACACACACATTTATCGACGCCAACTCGTTCATACCCCATTCGGTAAGCCACAGCAACCGAGCCGCATGGACTGACCACATACACCAACACACATACACAAACACCCTCACACAAAACGTACGCACGCAGACAGACACACAGACACGCACACAAACACAGACACACACACACATGCGTGCACACACAACCCACGAAACCAAAACACACACAAGCACACATGTATGCACACATTCATGCTCACACACACATACACACACACACACACACACACACACACACACACACACACACACACACACACACACACACACACACACACACACACACACACACACACACACACACACGTACCACAAAACACAGCACAAACCTCTTATTCAATCTTCCCTCACGTGCACACAACGATAGACAACTGATCAAATATTTAGGGCGCAGCAGGAAAAAGATGGGTTTTAAGAGAGGTTTTGAATGAGGAGACTGAGTTGGAGTGTCGGAGAGGAGAAGGCAGAGAATTCCACAGAGATGGTGCTTGACAAGAAAAAGAACGTTGGCCAGCAGATTTGAGACGGATGGAGGGAATGGAAAGGAGACGAGAATCAGAAGACGAACGTAGTTGGCGAGCTGGGACATAGAGATAAAGAAGATCAGAGAGATACAGGGGAGCTTGATCATTCAGTGACTTGAAGGCAAGGAGGAGAATTTTGTAGTCAATACGTGATTGAACTGGGAGCCAATGTAGGGAACGAAGAACCGGAGTGATGTGATCGTACCTAGGGGAGCGAGAAATGAGACGAGCAGCATTATTGTGGACCCGTTGGAGCTTAGAGATGAGAACTGATGGACAGCCAGCAAGAAGTGAGTTACAGTAGTCAAGGCGAGACAGGACAAAAGCACATACTAGAGTCTTCAGGGCATCTTGAGAGAGGAAACGGCGGATGGAACTAATTCTTCGAAGTTCTAGATAGCAAGCCTTGCAAACATTGGAAACATGCTGTTCGAAAGAAAGGGTTTGGTCCAAAGTAACACCTAGATTGCGGACGGATGCCGATAGCTTGATCTCAGTGCCATCAATGTCGACAGAACCTGGGAGAACCTGAGTTTTAATTGTGTGATTAGAGACTACAAGAATACACCTGGAAGCATCGGTCATGTACACCGATCTTGCACTTTGAGCACCGATGCTTGATTTTCAAACCACACGCACCGCACCTCAGCTTTGTTGGCCATGGCTCCACCAGGTGGTCAAGACGGTCAAACCTGACCTCAACTGCAACACGCTTGTCCACAGGTACGAAGCCTCTTGGACAGCCAGGTGTTGCAGGAGAAGCCTGTGCAAGATAGACTCTTGCAACTCTTCTGCGCATGGCAATAAGATCCAAAGGGTTGCTCTTGGCTGCGTCGGTTGATCTGTAGAGATGCCAGGCCTGTTGGATGCAGACATCCAGGCAGTACGAAAAGATGGCCCACCACCACTTCTTGGAGCATATGGCAGCCAGGTACTTGTCCATGTTCTGATCAGTGCGGTCCACACTGCCCATGGTTTGGTAGTAGTGGTGGATGAGGAAGGGCTGTGGCAGTTGGACTTGTCTGGATTCTGACCTTGACCACCTCTTTGCAGTCTGTAGGGGATCCACACCAGCCTTGTTGGAAACAACATTTACAATGTTGTTGTCATTCCATCACACCTCGATGATCCCTGACTTGGTGTCTGTAGCATAATCAAACGTACCTCTTGCTGTCTTCTGCATCTCCTCCACATCTATGTCATCCGAAGATATGTCTCTGTCAGGCTCATAAAGTGGCTGACGTTGACCCTGCCTGAATACTGTGGCAGTAGCAGGCGCCCCCAGCTGTCGGCCATTTAGGTTGGACACTGTCCCCTCCCCGTCTTCTTCCCCGCTGTCTTCATCAGTGTCCTCATTCACTGCAGGTGGCTCAATGAAGACAGTGGCTTCTTGGATGCTGCTGTCATCTTCCAGCATTGACAGAACTTGGTGAACATTGTACAGTCTGAAGACAAGAAAAACAAATTCCTTCTTTGTATGCATAAACAAAAAGCCTACCCCTCTGGTGCCCACTGTCCCATATATGGGACGGTACTTAAAACATTCACAGATGCAAGTAAAAGCATTTTCTGGAAAATCCCTTAAAAAGATTATTACATAACATCATTATCTCCATTTTTTCTTCTTTGTTTGATATATAAAAAAACCGATTGCAAAACAACCTGTGAACTTACCTTTTATTGCTTGCCATGCTGCTCATCAATCGCACACAAATTTGCAAATGGCGGCATTCCTGGACAAAAGTAAGGCAGGCTAATCCAGCAAACCCCAACATTTTGGGCACGTGTAGCCTCCCTTGACTTGACAAGTGCAGATTGGTCACTGTATTGGGTTCAGTTGAACTTGTATTACCAATAAAACACAGTGTCCCATATATGGGACAGTGGGCATTTAAACAACTAAATGTCATAAGGTACTCTACGGATTTGACCCTTGCTCATTAATTGTCTATCTGCACGTCTGTCTGTGTGTGTATATCTGCCTCTCTGTCTGTCTACATCTTAGAATCTTTGTTTGCAAATATTTTGCTACAGAACAGTAACAACTAAAAGTCATTAGATGCTCTACATATTTGGACCTTATTCATTAATTGCCTCTCTAAGTTTCTCTCTGATTGTATATCTGTCTGTCTGTCTACATCTTAGAATATTATTTTGTTTGCAAATCTTTTCTTCCAGAACAATAACTTTTTCAAACAACTAAAAGTCACAAATTTAAACCTTATGCATGATTGTCTCTATGATTGTCTGTCTCTCTATCTGTATCTTAAAATCTTTGTTTTTCAATCATTTGCTTCAATACAGAAACTTGTTCAAATAACTAAACACACATTCATTAATTTGCTGTCTATTTGTCTTTAGTATTGAATTTGCATAATGGCAATATGTCCGTGTGTGTGTCTGTCTTTTTTCACTCTTTGTTTTCTATCCTTCTCCCCTCCGGCTTTCCTTTTTGCCTCTCTTCCATTTTCATCTGAGTCGGTTTGTCTTTTCACTTCTCTTTTTTCTCATTCTTATCTTTTCACCTCTTCTCTTTTCCTCGCTCTTATTTTCCTCTCTTCTCTTTTCCTCGCTCCTATCTTTTCATTATTTCTCTTTTTCTCGCTCTTATCTTTTCATCTCTCTTTTTTTTCACTCTTATCTTTTCACCTCTTCTCTTTTTTCATTCTTATCTTTTCACCTCTTCTCTTTTTTCATCTTTTCTTTTCACCACTTCTCTTTTTTTACTCTTTTCTTTTCACCACTTCTCTTTTTTCACTTTTCTTTCCAGCACTTCTCTTTTTTCACTTTTCTTTCCAGCACTTCTCTTTTTTCACTTATTTTTCAGCCCTTCTCTTTATTCACTCTTATTTTTTAGCCCTTCTCTTATTTCACTCTTATTTTTCAGCCCTTCTCTTTTTTTACTCTTATTTTTTAGCCCTTCTCTTTTTTCACTCTTATTTTTCAGCCCTTCACTTTTTCTTGCTCTTATACTTTTACCTCTTCTCTTTTTCTCAATCTTATCATTTTCTATATTTAGATTCTAGTGCGTTTTCACCTATTTCTGACTCTTTTTTGTGCCTCTCTGTCAGTCTGTCTGTCTGTTTCTCTCTCTCTCTCTCTCTCTCTCTCTCTCTCTCTCTCTCTCTCTCTCTCTCTCTCTCTCTCTCTCTCTCTCTCTCTCTCTCTCTCTCTCTCTCTTCATTCAAACGAACCAATTGAACCTACAGTGAAATTGGCAAGGCTAGCAAAACTTTCACACACACACGCACACGCACACGCACGCGCGCACGCACACACACACACACACATACACACACACACACACACACACACACGCACACGCGCACACGCGCGCGCACGCACACACACACACACACACATACACACACACACACACACACACACACACACACACACACACACACACACACACACACACACACACACACACACACACACACACACACACAAACTGTAGGGAGACAAAACGAATTTCCACGGAAGCCCAACGTCCCTTTCAGTCAAAGTAACAGCTAGCCTATAGATACAAGTATGCCCCAGGCCAACTGGGGCTGTACTGGTTCATCTGGTTACAAAGTCTCGGGTCCTGGAAAGGAAAATGGAGTAATCTAATGGAGATGGCCTGCACTAAGTTTACACTTCGTCTGCTTTCTTTCATGTGCCTGTTTGAGAGAGTCTCAATTTGATATCCCCCATCGACGTATACATACGCACACACACACATACAACATGCGCACGCGCGCACTCACGCAAACATACTGTGTCATTTATCTGTTGGTATGGAAGCTTGAGTGTAAAAAGTAAGCGTGTGTTGAATGATATGGTGAATGTGTGTAGTAAAGTTGTGGGTGCAAGACAGAGTGGTATGCAAGAGTTGTATGACAGACAAGTAGTCAAGAAAGCCAGGAAAATTCTTAATGATAACAGTCATGTTCTGGCAAAATACTATGAAGTGTTACCATCGGGCCGTCGATACAGAACTCTAAAACTGAAAATAAGAGCACAGAAAACTTTCTTACCAAGATCAATTCATCTGTTGAACTCTTAATGCACTGCATTGAGTGATTGTTTTGCTGAGCAGCCTGTCCATCTCCTTGGGATTGAATTTGTATTCGTATTCGTCCAGTTTGTTAACTACAATATTGCAGTGTTATTAGTTATTAGTTTATATTCTTTAATTGTTGATAAATGTGTTGTGGTTTTTGTTGTTGTTGATAAATGTGTTTATTGTTGCTGTTTTTCTTATGTGCACCTGGCTGCAATTTCTCAGTTATGAGATAATAAAGATGATTTGATTTGATTTGATTTGATACACGCACACACACATACAAACTCACACACACGCGCGCACGCGCACACACACACACACACATACATACACACAGACACACACACACACCATGCGGACACGCGCACTCACGCACACGTACGCACACGCACATACACACACACACATACACACACACACACACACACACACACACACACACACACACACACACACACACACACACACACACACACACACACACACACACACACATAAACATTCTGGTAATATCTGGTGGAATGAAGACTGTGAATACGCTAGAGCAGAAAAATTGACAAAATTTGAAGTTTACATAAAAGAACACTCTCTCCCAAATCATATAGAGTCAAAAAGGGCAAAAAATAGAGAAAACAGGGTTAATGCACAGGCAAAGTACTAGTCATCTTTTTGTACGAATGAAGTTTATAGCTATAAAGATATGCAAAAGGTATGGGGGAAAATGAAAACCAGAAGAACGGAATACATTTACCGCAGTGTCCAATAAAACTGGAAAATTCAGATCTACCTTCTAATCAAGAAAGAGCAGAAGCGTTTGTTGATATGTTTGCAAATTACAGTAGAACTACTGGATTATCTGCTGAAAATAGACAATATAGAGAAAATGAAGGGAAAAATAAGACCACAACAAATAAAGATAATAACAAGCCCACAATAAAAAGTTATGTGAATGCCGATATTACTCTAGATGAAGTTAAAGAATGTATTCTACATCTTAGTAAAAACAAAACATCTGTTGGATTAGATGGAATATCGTATGAAATGTTAAGGCATTTACCACATAATGTCGTCAGTTTTGTACATGTAATTTTTCAGAAATGTTGGGCTGATGGAGAAATGCCCCTTATCTGGAAACGTTCAATTGTTATTCCTATGCATAAGCAAGGCAAGCCCAGGTCTGATAGAAACAGCTACAGACCCATCTCTTTGACGTCTCATGTATGCAAACTTATGGAAAAAATCGTATTAAATAGATTAATTCATGTCTGTGAAAAACAAAGCATTATACCTAATAATCAAGCAGGTTTCCGAAAAGGCCGGTCTACTACAGAACACCTAGTAAAACTCACGACACAAATCAAGCAACAGTTTGCAAGGCGAAAAAATATTCTTGCAACCTTCTTTGATGTGAAAAAAGCTTACGACCAAGTATGGCACTATCGACTATTACAAAAACTTCAAAATCACAATGTTACAGGTAACTATATAGAAAATGTCTTATCAGATAGATTTATACAAGTAAGAGTTGGAAGTACATATTCAAATCCCAGAGAACTTCAGATGGGTCTTCCACAAGGTTCTGTTATTTCACCTATCTTGTTTAATATATTGATAGCAGATCTACCAAATAATATATCTAAAGACACAGTCTTAGCTCAGTACGCAGACGATATCTGCATGTGGATGAAGGTAATAATGAAGCGTAAAACTCCACTTAGATCCTTGAACTATACCAAAAAACTATATCAACGTGAATTAGATAAAATAAATACATTTATGAAAGAAAATGGTTTGACTTTATCATTAGAAAAAACACATATAGTACTTTTTAATTCGGGATGCAACCCACAAAAACTTCCAGTTTTTAACATCAATGGCACAGTAATCAATTATACGCAGAGTGTGAAGTTTCTGGGTGTTTTCCTTTCATCAAAACTTACTTGGAATCAACATATAGATTACATATTAAACAAAGCAAGAAAGGCTTTAAATTTTCTCAAAATTATAAGTAAACAGCGTTGGGGACAAGATACAAAAGCGCTTCTATGTCTGGCTAATTCTCTTGTACAATCTCGATTAATTTATGCTCAGGAAATTTTCTTTAGTGCTCCAAAATATTTGTCAAATAAACTACAATGTATCGATTGTAAAGCTTTTAAACTGGCACTTGGGGTACCAACCCATGCTTATAATCTAGGATCATATAAAGAAGCAGGTATTCTACCTCTCGATGAATATCGAAATCTTTCTGCTGCAAAGTTTGTATTAAAATCAACAGTATATGACACATTTTGTAAAGAAGAAGTTAAGTTAGATACTGAACATGATTTTGTTAAAAGAGCTAAAACAATTCAATCTTTGCAACCAATTAATTCCTTTGTCTCCGATATTATTAATTGTAAAGAATTAAAAAATAAAGAAATTGCAGCTAAGCCATCTTTTTCGCCAGTACTGCCTTGGGAACAAATTAAGCCTGCTTTTAATATTGATCATACAGATGTTAACAAAAGTCAATCTCCAAACATATTAAAAAACTTAGTTAATTTACATATGGAAAGTTGTTATAGTGGATGCATTAAAATATACACAGATGGGTCTGTTCTTCAAAATGGGAATACAGGAGCAGCATTTATAATACCCTCGTTAAAAATAGAGAAACGATATTATATAGGTAAATATTATTCCATTTTTACTGCAGAATTGTTACCTATTTTAATAGCATTACAATATACTGCAGAATTACCTATAAATGCTTGTAAAATATTACTTTGTGTAGATTCGAAATCAGCATTACAAGCTATTAAAGGTCAAAATGTTAACATACGCCTTGAAATGATATTAGAGATCAAACATTTAATTAATCAATTATCGAGTAAAGACATTAGTGTAACTTTTTATTGGGTTCCCTCCCATTGCGGAATATACTCAAATGAATTGGTTGATCGAGCAGCTAGAAGTGCAGCACATAATTCCGAGGGAACGATTCATCTTAATGTGAATTTAGATCTGCATGAATATTATAAACATATTGAAAAATTATCCAAAGAAAATGTTCAGACAGTCAATATTCACGCTATTGTATAAAAGGCTCAAGTACAATGAATTCCTACTTAATTTTAAAACAGCTCAAAGATACAAGTTTAAGACAAATCGTATCTTTGATGTTTAAACTTCGTTTAAATGCTTTTAAAACAAAATTTTCTAAAGACGTTAACTGCATATGTGGAAATCAAATATCTATAAATCATTAGCTCCTATATTGTCCTAGAATTAAACAACAAATCAACAAAACTGATGGTGAATTGCTGAACCATCAAACGCCTTTAACCATTGAAAAAATCTTAAACAACTTTAATCTCCTTAAACGTTTTTCAGAAATCCTGCACATAAGTCCTGTTGGTATTTTTCTTTGAGTTATTAATTAATTGTTGGTTTAAATTGTGTTATTATATTTTTGTTGTTAGCCATTCATAAATTAAGACACACTTGTTTAACTCTTCATGTTACATAAGTCAGTTTGAAATGTTACTGTATGTCCCCCACTTCCTCCCATCTTATATATCTGTTAATGTAATTTTTATATGCACTCAGTTAGATTTGTATGAATAGATGCGTAGGGAAAACACATAATAATACTACCATCCACGCACTCACACACACTCTCACTTCAATACTTTTTTCTTTTTTTTAATAATTTATTTATTTATTTATTTTTTATATTTGTTTTGTCTAATATCACTTGCGGGTGAACAGACGTTAAACTAAAGAACGAACACACACACACACACACACACACACACACACACACACACACACACACACACACACACACACACACACACAGGGCTGAGTGAAAACAGCTGTAATGAATTAGCTTATCTCATTACCCTGAATAAATAACATTTCGTTCGTTCCTTACTCTCTAAAATCCATTACAGCTTGCCAATTGCTAAAAACTTCACGGTTGTCTGGCCTGTTCGTTGTTTGAAAAAGAACAGTCTCTTGGACTTGAAATTCAAACCACTATGTTCAAAGAAACGTGCTGATCACGCAAAACGTCCTTCTAAAGGGTTCCTAGTTTTGATTTCCAACAACGAAAAATTCTCTCTTACTTGACAGAGAAGGTTTCAAAGAACAGAACATAGCTACGTATAAATCTCTTGCCGAAAAAGTCAACATCTGAAGTCAATATAGGATGCAGAAGAAACATGGGCATTAACAATGATTATGCCTTTGCCTTTGTACCTCTTCCTCCTGACTCTCACCTCTACATCTCCTCTCTCATTGACTACTCACACACACACACACACACACACACACACACACACACACACACACACACACACACACACACACACACACACACACACACACACACACAACAACAACAACTACTCAGTGTACCAATGAAGATTATTCTGAGAAGTATGTTTCTTTATTGTTATTGATGCTGTTTGTTTGGTGATTTGCAGTCATGTAGATTGACACTAAGGGTGCTGACAAACATTGTGTAAAAATGTTTATTGTAATTTTTTATTTTTGAATTGCTGTATCCCGATGAATTAAGGGATGGAGTGTGTGTGTGTGTGTGTGTGTGTGTGTGTGTGTACACAGGTATTTCATGTATTGGTCATGTGAATGGTACTATTTGTTTTGTTTGTATTGTAAAAAATTACTATGAAGATAAAAACAAGTTAAAAAAAATAGCTGCCTCCGGTCGGTCACGTACAATTGTAAACATAGGCCTTTCTAGAAGGGAGGCTAAAACCTTATTTAAAAACAACAGTTTCCCGGGGGTGGGCCAAGGAGTTAGAACATATGCCAAGGCCCACTCCTGGAATCACCAAATAGTTCAGGGGGGACTGTTCCTTGCCGTACCACCCATAATTCAATCTACAATACTCCGTATAAGAACAAGATGACATTACTGTAAATATAAAAACATTATCTGCGCTTGCAATAGTATTCTAAATTTAGAACACCTATTTAGCCCTTGTATTCATATCCAAAATGAATGTGTATATTGTTTTCACAAATTAAATACAGTTAAGATTCCATATACACAACGTTCTATATGGTTCTATATGGTCCCCCCTGGCATGGTTTGCAGAAGCCATCCACAAATCTTCTTTTCGACATCATTTCTAAAAATAATAATTAATAGTTCAAATATCTAATTTTTTATAATAAACCTAATAAATACTTATTTTGGTGGGAGTGGGGTCCCGCCGGACCGCGGGCCGCACATCTGACTACACTCCAGACCTGTCCCAACAACACCTTATTTAACTTCAAATATACTTGTCACTCAAATATATACAACACACACTTGGTGACATAATTTATCTTTTAGTCCATGCCACAATAACAACTTAATATATAAATATGCTAAATTACTACGATATAATACCAATAAATATACAAAACCTTAATTTTTCATAAATATATATTAATACATTTTTGTTTTCATTCAATAATATTCATAATATTAACGAATAATATTGTCCTATATGGTTCTCTGCAACCGACAGGACATCCACTCTTAATTTAAATTATTATAAAATACATTTGTGCGGCCAGAGCGGGGAGACAAGTAGTTGCGTCGCTTTGGATTCTGTCCCTTACACACCTCACTCATAACATAGGCTACCTACAAACATATCACAATATCATTTTTATCAGTAACTTTTACCATCAAGTTTTTTTATATAGTTCCATTGTCCGTCACCGTTCATATCGTCCGTCGGGGGTTTCTGACTTCATAATACAACATCAATTATAACAACAATTTTAATAACACGTTTTTAACCCCATCACACAACATTCATTTTTAATATACCATGATGCCTAAAATAATCACTGACCAAAATGCCAGGGGAGGGGCTAGTTCCTTCTCCTGGTAATTATGAATAAAAAATTCTTGTGGCGTTGCATTTTGTTTCTCATAAATGTACAGAATAGTTTACCCACGATATATTTATTGCCCCTTGTCGTGATTGACAGGGAAGTCCCAGAGGGAAGAAGTTCTTTCCCCTGGTCGGATAATAAAAAAACTATTCATAATATTTCTTTTATCGTTTGTAAATATTAATAACGGGTTAATACCCCTGTAAATACTAAACTAATATTTGTACATACACAACCAGACTACACAGCACAAATGATTTTACAAAATATGAATTTTACACCCAATTTTCAGATACTTACTTTGCTACAACCAAAAAGTACATCAATATATATGATTTTTCGACAGATTTATCTGGACACTCTGACCTTTTAATGAACGATATCGGGTTTTCCCCAGTCACGCGGTGCCACAGTGGGACTGGGATCCACCAAACTATGACATTGCTTATGACAATGGTAATATATCTTTGCTATCCCTACTTGATCTGTCGGCCGCGTTTGATACGCTTGATCATAACATATTGCTTAAGAGACTACAAGTCTCTTTTGGATTGTCAGGTTATGTTCTTAAATGGTTCACATCTTACTTGAGTGACCGATTCCAGTCTGTTGTTGTACTCGATCAAGTTTCAAAATCTGTTTCTCTGAAGTATGGAGTACCTCAGGGTTCTGTGTTAGGACCTGTGCTATTTAATAATAATAATAATAATGGGAATTTATATAGCGCTCTTTCTCACATGAGCTCAGTGCGCTTTACATTGATAACAAGAACATTAAAGGCAAACAAATAATTAATCATTAGAAAGTAAAATAAGCACGATGCTTACACACAACGTTCTCTTACTTCCTTACTCACACACACACACACACACACACACACACACACACACACACACACACACACACACACACACACACACGCGCGCGCGCGCGCGCGCGCGCGCGCGCGCGCGCGCACACACACACACACATGCATGCGCACATGCACACTCGCACACAATTAATTATACAAGAGTAAAATAGTTACAATATGAACATTCTAAGAAGAAACATAGAGACCACATTCACATTCCCAATCAAGTTTGAATACAATACTGCAACTTGAAATAAAATCATACTGCCATCGACATACCAATTACATGACTAATTATAATAGACAAATTTTGCAAAAACAAAAATACCCTTCTACCTCATTTACAAGCATTTAAAGTTTACAAGACGTAGACATTCTACATACAAAATACGAATAATAAAATAATTGTAAATACATTTTTTACAAGATTTCTGCAATAAAACGCCCCCCCCCCCCCCCCCCCCCCACCCCCCCCCCCCCCCCCCCCCCCCCCACCTCACACACAAACACTAATCAATCATAATATGTCCGAAACAAGTGAGTTTTAAGGGCAGAGCGAAAGGCGGAAATAGAGTCAGATGAGCGGACATGTTGTGGGAGGGAATTCCATAAGTGAGGTGCTAAATAGTAGAAAGATCGTTCACCAAACGATTTCGTGTGGACCCGAGGAACCTTGAGTGTGCAGCAGTCAGAGGAAGAACGTAGGGAGCGAGCAGGTGTGTAGACAGTTACTAGTTCAGAGAGATAGACGGGACCAGAGGAGTGAACAGCACCGAAACAAAGGCAAGCTATTTTATACTTGATTCTAGCCTCTACTGGAAGCCAGTGCAAGTTACGAAGATGAGGTGTTATATGATCAGAACGTGGAATCTTGAGAGTGAGGCGTGCTGCACTGTTTTGCAGTTTTTGAACACGTTGCAGGAGATACTTAGGACAGCCACAGAGAAGAGAGTTGCAATAGTCAATGCGGGAAAGAATAAAGGCAGAAATAAGAGTTTTCGTGGCTGCAACAGACTGATTCGTCTGAGCTCATAATTGATGGAACGTATGAGATTAATAACCTGTTATGCATTGTAAGATTTGAATCGAGGGTAACTCCGAGATTCTTTGCTGACTTAGAAAACTGAACACAAGCATTGCCAACTGTAAGAGTTTCTGGAAGAGATATCGTTGCAGACATACGCTGAGAGGAAACAATCAGAGCTTCCGTTTTGTCATCATTAAGTTTTAATTTGTTGCATGTCATCCAGGATTTGACATCATGAAGGCAGGATTCCATAGACTGAATAGCGCTGTCAAGTTGGGTAGGTTCCGCCGATTTTTGAAGCTGGGTATCATCAGCAAAGGAATGGTCAATAACAGAGTGACTAGCAAAAACATCAGAGAGAGGAGCAGTGTACAGGACAAAGAGAACTGGCCCCAATACAGATCCCTGAGGTACACCACAAGAAATTAACTTCGGATCTGAACTGCAGTTGTTGATCAAGACAGTCTGAAAGCGATTTGTTAGATATGAGGAGAACCACTGTAGAACTGTAGAATGGATTCCAAAAACACGTTCCAGCCGGGATAGAAGAATGGTGTGATCTATTGTATCAAATGCTGCCGACAGATCTAGGAGAGTCAAGACTGACACTTTTCCATTGTCAAGAGCTAAGAGGAGATCGTTAAGAACTTTAGTTAGAGCCGTTTCAGTGCTGTGAGCAGGTCGATAGGCAGACTGGAGGGGGTTGAACAAATTGTTTGCTGACAGATGGTTAGACAATTGTGCAAGGACAATTTTCTCGATTATTTTGGAGACAAACGCTAAGTTGGACACAGGCTGATAACTTTTCAAGTCATTATGATCCATGGTAGGCTTCTTTATCAAGGGTTTAACAAGAGCAGTTTTGTACAGGTCAGGGAAAACACCACTCAGTAAAGAGTCGTTTATGATCTGAGTCATGACAGGCACAACAACATCAAGACATTCATACAACAAAGGAGTTGGTAAAGGGTCAAGGTCACACGTCTTGGGGGCAGATCTTTTCAAAACAGCAAAGACATCTTTCTCAGACACAGGAGAAAAGGCAACAAGAGGGGAGCCTACAAAATCTGTGCCTAGGGGGTGTGAAACAGTGGGATGCAAGTCAAGCTCTTTCCTAATGTTCTCAATTTTGGAATGAAAGAAATCAGAAAACACACATGGCAATGATGGTCGCGGGTAAACAGTCGGAAGTTTGGTAGGTTTAACCCTTGCACACAGTTTGTTTGTAATAGAATACAGCTCTTTACTAGATCTTGCCGCTGCAATTTTGGTACTGTAGTACATCGTTTTTGCCTGATCTGTCAAGAAAGTCACACAATTTTTAGCTTTATTATATATTTGTTTATGTACAGTGAGCCCTGAAGAATCTGATTGTGCTTGGGCCTGTCTTCGTTTTTTCTTTGCTTCTTTTATTTCGTTAGGCATCACAAGGACTTGATTCTCTGCTAGAAGAAACTTTGCGTGAAGAAACAGGAGCATGTTTGTCCAATACTGACCGAAGGGCACTATCGTACTCGGCGACAGTACAAGAACTAGATGTGTACTTAGATAATTCTACTTTGATATCATTTCCGAAAACAGTTCTGTCGATTGCGCGGATATTTCTGATGCTGCGGTACACGTGTTTGTGGACAGGGAGCTCTATGTCAAACAAACTCACAACACAAACATGGTCAGACTCGAGGTCATGATTGACCTCTGAGGATCGGTGAACTCCATCACTGGGCCTTTCTATCACCAAGTCCAGAGTGTGGCCATGTTTGTGAGTGGGTCCGGACACAGATTGATGAAGATTGTACATATCTAACACTTCTAAAAACAGAGCTACGATCAGTGGGAGAGTCAACATGAAAATTAAAATCCCCTAACAGACACAGGTTTCCATGAAGCGTGTTACAATGGTCAAGCAGACAAGGGAATTGTTCAAAAAACAAAGTTTCAGTCAGTTTATTTACAGACGTGGGCCAAGGACGATACACACACATAAAATGCAACACACTATGCTGTGAGGTCAGCGAGACTTGGAACAGTTCGAAGGAAGAATGGTCGAACGGGAAGGTAGAGTTGAAGGTGAGGTGGGGGGTGAGGGTGTCTCTGTAGATAACAGCGATACCGCAACCTCTCAGTCAGTGGATCAGGCAGTTTGATGTTATGCATCACATGTTCGCTGACGATGCACAGCTGCATCAGTCAGCACAACCCTGTCAGTTTCCTCAGCTTGTTGTCATTCTTCAGCAGACAATAGAATCTGTCCAAAAATGGATGACTGTGAACAAGCTGAAAATGAATGATGGGAAGATCGAGGTCATCGCAGTTGGAACATCCAGGCAGCTCAAAGCAGTCTCGAACAGTAGTTCTCTTGTTGTGTCTGGTGAAGACATCTGTTTTGCCGAGTCCGTTAGGAATCTTGGGGTACATCTGGATCGTGTACTCTCAATGGAGAACCATATAAAGCTACTGTGCAGGACCATCTATCTTGAGCTCCGCAGAATCGGTCATATCCGTCCTTTTCTTACCATTGATGCGGCCAAAAAGCTCATGTCAGCATTTGTTTTGTCCAGACTGGACTATTGCAATTCTTTGTTTTTTGATCTCCTAAACACGCTTCTCGACAAACTGCAGAGAGCTCAGAATCATGCTGCGCATAGTCCTCAGAAAACGCAAATTCGACCATGCAAAGCCTCTCTTGAGGGAGCTGCACTGGCTTCCCGTCAGAGTCTGTATCGAATACAAAATTGCCATCCTCTGTTTTCGATGCCTCCACGATCTTGCTCCCTCCTATCTTTCAGACTTAGTTGTGCCATACACACCATCGAGATCTCTCCGTTCCTCAGACGCCGGTCATTTGGCCATCCCGCGAGTTCGCCTGGAGACATATGGCAAGCGTTCTTTTTCTTTTGCTGGCCCTACTGTTTTTAATTCGTTACCTTTAGCCCTTCGTAATGCACAAACGTTTAACGCTTTTAAATCAGGCATGAAGACCTTCTTATTCCATACCTATTTCAACCATGATTAATCTGACGTGTATCAACCGTCAACCTGCTGATATGTCTTATCCCAAACAGTGTGTGTGTGATTGCGTGTGTGTAGGTGAGTGCGTGCGTGCGTGCGTGCGTGCGTGCGTGTGTGTGAGAGTGAGAAGGCGCGAGAGAGAGTGGAGGGTGTGTTTTGTTGTTGTTGTTTTTTAGGGGGGGAGACAGCGCAGGGTGAGGGAGGGGGGAGGGGAAGGGGGTGGAGAGAGAGTGGAGGGGCTGGGGGTATATGTTCCCCGCATGTATTAATTTTAATGTTTTCTAATGATATCTTGTTCTTACGATGTCAAAGTTCTTTTTTATGTTTTAATCTTGTACGTCTCCTTTCTCTTCTTTCTGTTGGTTTTTATCTTTGTAATGGCGCCTGGAGCCTCGTGAGGGACAGGCGTCACTTTTTAAAATGAATTAAATTATTATTATTATTATTATATTTTATTACATCATTTGTATAATAAAGAAGACCCCAACCGTTTAACCATAGCTGCTAAAGAGAAAATTTACGACCTTAAACACTTACTTACTATTTATACAGACGGATCAAAAATATATTTAAAAACCCAGATAGGATGTGCCTTCACTATCCCTAGTTTAAAATTTTCAAAATCCTTCCAACTAAATAAAAATGTTTCCATATTCTCAGCAGAACTCTGGGCCATTTTGGAAGCACTATCATATATTAATTATCTTTCCAATCCACCATTCCATATAGTAATTTTTTCAGACTCACTTTCCTCAATTAAAGCTTTACAAAGATACAGTCAAAATCGATCAGAAATAAAAAATGAAATAAAAAATTTAATACATCAACTCCACCTCAAAGGCTCAAACGTGTTACTTGTAGCCTTACGGGTAACGACCAGGCCGACCGGGAGGCCAAAATGGCCGCCATGGGTCGGTCTGGTACACACATAAACATAGGATTATCAATTGGGGAATCCAAATCACTATTAAAACAGCGTTCCAGGGGTGGGCCAAAGAATTAGAACTCTACACCAAAGCCCACTCCTGGGATCATAATATAGTTCAGGGGGGACTGTTCCTTACCGTACCACCTAAAATAGAATCTTTAATCTTCTGCATAAGAACCAAAGCACACTACTGTAAATTCCAAAACATAATTTGTGAATGCCAAAATACTCTTAATCTCGAACATCTCTTCGAACCTTGCACCCACATTCAAAATGAATTTGCAGAATTTTTCAAAAAACTAAAAATAGCATTCACACAAAATTCAATACTAACACACGGTTCAAAGGAATGGTCCCCCCTAGTTTGGCTCGCAGAGGCCATTCATCGATCCACACTTAGATATTATTTTTTAAATCATTCCCTTTCGGACGCCATTCATAAAAATTATTTTTACATAACCTAAATTTTCTCCTGTCCGCCATTTCTAACAGCCATTTTGACCTAAATCCAATCCTCTCTTGGCCGCCATTTTTAACAGACATTTTGACCTAAATCCGATCCTCTCTTCGCCGCCATTGTTAACAGCCATGTTGACCCAAATTTAAATGACCGAAGTCAAACAAATAATAGCTTTTCATTGGTGGCGGTGGGGTCCCTCCGGACCGTGGGCCGCACATCTATCTACATTCCAGTCCCGTCCCAATACCCCCTTTTTTAACTACACATATACTTGTCATTCAAACACATACAACACACACTTTATGGCATTATTTATCTTTTAGTCCCCCCCCCCCCGTAGATGGGTGCCCGGCGCGCTTTTCGGATGGGTGCCTTCGTAGTCGCTACGCTCTCATTGCGTACTGACTTCCCTAATGGGAAAGTCCACCATGTGCGGGGGTGCACATGGTGCATGGACTCATTTTAGCGACATATACACGAGCGTGGCCATCATTGCCTCCCCTTTCATACCGCTTTGCTGACGATCGCTGACGATCGCTGCTGGGGGTCTCTCGTACAATACTTTTCACCATCCGGATACACACGGAACACAACAAACACAACTTTCTAACTAATAACCATATTTTATCATATCAACAACTTTTATCATTTTAAACCAATAAATAAGATTTCGTAACTTACATACTTTACATATAAGAACTTTGTTTCACTTCATAAAATTCAACATACACCACTACACCAATTTTATCAGTAACTTTTAATATTTATTATCTTACATGGACTAATTGCCCGTCGCCCTTTGTTTCGGCTGTCTGTGGTTTCCGGTCTCTGTGACAAAATTCCAACATTATGTAATAATACACCAGCATTATAATAACATTTTTTATTATCAGATTATTTCAATCACCAATACACACAACACACACCAAACTTACCACAAACGTTATGCTACCACTGGTTATTTCCCCTGGAAAGCTTTTGGTGGTGCCCTTCTTTTTATCCTTTGTAAATAATTATAATAAATTTATACCTTTGTAATAAGACACAAATGTTAGTACTTGGTGCCCTACTTTTTATCCTTTGTAAATAATTATAATAAATTTATACCTTTGTAAATAAGACACAAATAGTAGTACTTGGTGCCCTACTTTTTATCCTTTGTAAATAATTATAATAAATTTATACCTTTGTAATAAGACACAAATAGTAGTACTTGGTGCCCTACTTTTTATCCTTTGTAAATAATTATAATTTATACCTTTGTAAATAAGACACAAATAGTAGTACTTGGTGCCCTACTTTTTATCTTTTGTAAAAAATAATACCAAATTTATACCTTTGTGAATAAGACACAAATAGTGGATCCGTTATTTAAATGTCGGGCCCGTGCGGTGGTCTCCCCATTGAGGGGGCGGGCCCACTGCTGGTTGTTGACGCGAGGATGTCTTGCGCATACCTCCTTCAGTGGGTGCGCCCCCTCTCGGCGCATTGAGAACCCTCGGGTCGCTGTCCCTCCCCACCCCGTCCCTTCCCCCTAGCCCATGAGCTGGTCTCCCCCTTGAGGAGGCGGGCCTACTGTTGGTTGTTGACGCGAGGATGTCTTGCGTATGCTTCCTTCAGTGGGCTCTCCCTCACTCGGCACGTTGAGATCCCCCGGGTCACTCCCCCCCCCCCCCTCTTTTGGGACCCTAAACAAATTATTATATCTTTTAACTTTTTGAAAAATATTTATAATAAGATTATATTTGTGCAAAAATAACACAATTTTTTGTAAATACATTCATTTATCTTAATTAAGGGCCAAATTTGTTTTTTTAATAATGAAATAACTTTTTGAACTTCTAAATCAGGTAGTCCTGGGTTTTAATTTACAACTGGGGTGTTGTAACTTTGCCAACTGCCAACTAACTTTTTAATATACATATTTTACATTACCTGAACTATTTTGCAATGTATCAACCTACATGCTAATCAAATTTTATAATTTTAATTCATTTAAATGAAAATGCATATATGTAGCTTGCGCAATAGAGAATGCCCTCCATTATCATTTCTATGTAGTCCTTGTTGTTGCAACGTCTTACGTTCGTTTTGTGTTTGTTTTATTTTTGTTCCATAACTAACCAAAACAAATGTCCCATATGTGCCTTCCCAGGTCGAGAGGACGTTAATCCCAAATTTTCGTTCGTTCGTTCTTGTACATACGCCTTTTATTGTTAATTAAGGGCCAATATTTGGTTTTTAACAATAAAATAAACTTTTGAATTTTTAAACAAGTAGCCGTGGATTTTATTAATGAACAACTGGGGGGTTGTCACTTGGCCAGACTACCAAATATATATTTAATAAACATATTTTACTTCACCACACCTTTCTTACAAAAGATTCCTAGAATCATCAACCGTCACATTGACTATGAATTATGATTTTAAATCGTATCAATAAAAATGTTTTATCCAGCTTGTTAACTAAGAGAATACCCTCTGTTATTGTTTTTGTTTTGTACATGTCCCTGTATCTTTGTTTTCGTCCTGTATTTGTTTTATTTTTTGTTTCTCCCTTACATCTAACTAACACAAATGTCCCATATGTGCCTGCCCAGGTCGGGAGGACGTAAAACCCAATATTTCCTTCATTCAGTACGATTTTATCAGACAGTAGTATTTCACGAGAAGCATGCCTCACAAATGTCAGTTGGATAGTCGTACGACTGCAGTTGCACATGTGTGTCAGTCCCTTTAGGTAGGCTAAAAATGGTATTAGGTATTTTTAGGTATTAGGTACTTTATTGTCACAGAGGTGTCTCTGTCAAATTCGGGTTGCTCCCACCTGGAGAGCGCGTCGCAGCCAGAGGCGCGCCACTCTTTTTTGTGTTGTTGCATGCGATTTTTGTGTGACTGATGACGGAGGGGGGGGGGGGGGGGGGGGCCGCCAAATTTGGACCAAATGACAACTTTTTCGTTGCCACTGGAATTAACGTATGCTAAGTGCATGGGCACACGGGACCTCGGTTTATCGTCTCATCCGAAAGACTCAATGTGTCGTTTTTTGTAGTCCCAGTTCTATAAGAACGGGACTACTTTAGAATGGGACGAGCCGTGTGTCCGGCTGTGTGTATGTGACTGTGTGCGTGTGTGACCGACATGTGTCCCACTTCATAGCGCCTAAACCACTGATCCAATCTGCACGAAACTTGGCAGAATTGTTTCTTAGGGTGCTCCACGTGCATAAATTATTACTGTCGTGACCTTTGTCTTGACGTATGACCCAAAATCGTTATGGGGCCATATCTTCCACACCGTTGGACTTACAGTCTTCAAACTTGGCACGTAGGTGCATTGGTTTGTGGCATTTCTGATTATGGGGTACTGATCAAGGTCAAGACATCGGTAGACCTTCAAAAGTGGTGTTTTAGTCATATTTTCCACATTTATATTTATAGTGGAATAAGAGTGTCCAAATACACCAAAGGGGAATCTGCCTTTCTACTTATCTCTATCTGTATCTCCCTATGTCTATGTCTATGTGTCTCTCTTTGTCTCTGTCTCTGTCTGTCTGTCTGTCTGTCCCTCCCTCCCTCCCCTCTCTCTCTCTCTCACCCTCTCTATCTCCTGTTCTCTTCATGAATGTACAACCAACTGTGCCTCCACACATTTATAAACATATATAATACAATGCCCCACTTTCTCCCTTCACCCAGTATATCTGTGGAATATCTCCTTTCTTCTAGGATAGACACATTCATTCTACTTTGCGAGGATTTGCAGTGATAGGACTGTATGTCTTTTTCTAAGCAAAATAAATGTACTCTACAAACATTAACAAATTGATGGAAACTGTGCATTGTCACTTGGAAGTTTATCAAGGAGGTTCCAACTGTTAGAATACGACTTCGAAAATTCTGTGCTATATCTGGACTCATTTTCTGTTCCAGGCAACTTTTGTTCTATCTGTGAACATTCAACTTTCTATCCTTCATACAAAGAGTCTTGCAGAAGAGCTATGCCCAAAAGCTTGTTTTTCTCCATCCGTCCATCCCCCACTATCAAAAGTTAATATTTTTTATTCAGATGAATGCAGCAGTCAAAGATGGATCTCTTTTACCCTTCACATCTAGTCGGCCATCTTTTTGCAGGCAAAGATTCAAAATCGATTGGAGAGCGTTTTCTGTTAAAACAAATTCGCCCGCCTTCTTTGTTCTTTTGTTCTTGTATACGTTAATTGTTTTGGCAAGGAACCTTTCAAGAACTGTTTTCAGCTAAAACAATAACGACATCAAGGAGTTTGCTATGTTGTTTTCAAACCCTTTCGCTGCTGATGTTGCATTTCTGCGTCACACCCATGAAATTAGGTTATGTTCTCCTAACTTTGGGAAATATGGAAAGGCCTTGTTTAATACATGGGGGATTCACAGGATAATTGCAGACGCCAACTTTTCTGTACACAGGTTAAGCTTGACAGACAATTTTGGCTGAAAAATGGCTGGTGACGAAAGTTCATCAAGGCAGCGTTAAATGTCTAAAAGCTACTTCCTTAAATGTGAGCTACCTATCGTCATAACTCTATTCTCTTGTAACGTAAGGAACTAGCTATTCCCATTTAAAGCCTTCTAAAGACAGGATTGAAGAGGGTTTTTTTGTTTTTTGTTTCTTGGTGGTTGTTTTCTCTCTCTCTCTCTCTCTCTCTCTCTCTCTCTCTCTCTCTCTCTCTCTCTCTCTCTCTCTCTCTCTCCGAAATATCAAGCCTAGAAATGTAACAAAGCCACAAGGAAAAGTATGGTTTTACGTGGTACAGGTTTAATTTAGAACGCTTTGACTACTTAACGACGAGCTTATGCATCTTATGACACCTTTCTACCCATCAGTCCAGTCCATTGATCTATATCTATATAATAAAATTCCTGCGGTGTGTGTGTGTGTGTGTGTGTGTGTGTGTGTGTGTGTGTGTGTTTGTGTGTGTGTGTGTGTGTGTGTGTGTGTGTGTGTGTGTGTGTGTGTGTGTGTGTGTGTGTGTCTGTCTGTCTGTCTGTCTGTCTGCAGTGTCTGTCTGCCTGCCTGCCTGCCTGTTTGCCCTTTAACTCCTGAACCACTAAACAGAATTGCTTCAACTTTTGTGTGATTGTGCATCATGGTACACAGATGGTCCCATAGAAACATTGTGATCGTGCATTGTGACCTTGATATTGACGTATGACCTTGGAAACCTAAATTTCGTTTAGGGGCCATATATTTTACACCGTTAAGCTTACAGACTTCAAACTTGGTATGCATATGCATTGACTTGTGGTAGTTCTGAATATGGGGTAGCGGTCAAGGTCAAGGTCAAGAACATCGGTAGACCTTGAAAGTGGCTAGGGTCTATAAATTCGTGTTTTAGACATTTCTTTCACATTTTTGGGGGTGTGTCTGTCTGTCTGTCTGTGCCCAAACTGTTGGACATAGACCCAATAACCATATATATTCTGGATCAGCATATCACAACCTATCCAGATCCTGGTTCGCCAGTGCCAAAGAAGACTCACAAAACCGAAATTTCCTTTTTGTGCTATATATTTCATGTCCGAGCTGTATCTCATGAACCAGCGAACAGAATGGCTTTAAATGTTGTGTGGTACAGTACAGTAAATGTTGACAGTACAGGAATGGTCCCATAAAAACACTATAAACGTGCTGACCTTGACCTTGAAGTTTGACCTTGAAACCCAACATTTCTTCTTGAGGCCATGTCTTTCATATCTTTGGAATTATAATATTCAAACTTGGAACTAATGATGATTTGGAATATTGGGTACCAATGAAGGTCAATGTCAAGGTCAATGACATAGACCATGGAGGTGTCAACTTTGTGCTTTGGCCATTTCTTTCATATTCTTTTCCGCTACAGGCTTCAAAGTTGGCAGGTTGGTAGACTGTCTGCATTGATTATCCTAATGACCTTGACCATGACTTTTGAACTTCTCATTTTTACATGTGGCTGTTGTTTGGACACCATTGGGTTTACACCCACGACACATATATATTCTTGATCACCATGATCTAAGGAATGCAGTTTGAGACATATAAAATCCACTTGACCTTGACCTTTACATTTGACCTTGAAGCTGTTACATGATGATGGTCTGTCCGGATAAAAGTGCCCATAATTTCAAAGCCGTTGGCGTTAGACCCATATCACCGTATATATTCGTGATTAGCATTAACAGGGGAATGCAGTGGAAGACATTTTGAAGGGCAATAGCACAGTGAGAGTGAAAGCCGAGGGGGATTCGTAAACATGGACTACAGGGGAAGACATTTTGAAGTGCTATCTTGGCAACTGCTATTCTAAAGACCTGTGCCGGGGAAAAGCTGGTGAAGCAATCGCGGGGCGTAGCTGCTAGTATAGAATATTATCTTTCCTCTGTCTCATAAAGGACAAATCCTCCCTGTTTTGAGAAGCTTAGGGGCAAATAAACTTCATATTCCGGAAGACTAAGTTTCTTATTAAAGACACTATAAAGTAGTTGGAAAGTTGTTGTTTCAGCCTTAGTATGTCAAGCTACTATCTGATGAAAACCTTACTAATACTACTAACCCATGAAAAGACTACTATTTTTTTCAGCAGTTAGTCGTATTACTACTAACTGATGAAAAAAATAGTAGTATTTTCATGGGTTAGTAGTAATACTAAGGTTTTCATCATATAGTAGCTTGGCTTTACGACTATCTAGTGAAATGATTCCTGTGGGAAATTATGTCCCCTCTCTCTCTCTCTCTCTCTCTCTGTCTCTGTCTCTCTGTCTCTCTCTCTCTCTCTCTCTCTCTCTCTCTCTCTCTCTCTCTCTCTCTCTCTCTCTCTCTCTCCCCCCCCCCTCTCTCTCTCTCTCTCTCTCTCGCTCTCTCTCTCTCTGTGTCTAAACTGACACTGGTCACTTTGGCCTAATTTTACCGTTTGAATGCTAATTAGTGTATTAGGAGAGCATATGAACAATTGTTGATGTGGTTGACCAGTGGTCAGTGTCACTGACCAGTGGTCAATTTGGCCTGTTTTCACTGTTTGACTGCAAATTAGTGCATTAGGAGTTCAAATGAACAAAGTTTGATGTGGTTGACCAGTGGTCAGTGTCACTGACCAGTGGTCACTTTGGCCTATTTCCACTGTTTGACTGCAAATTTGTATTAGGAGTTCAAATTAACACATTTTTGATGTGGTTGACCAGTGGTCAGTGTCACTGACCAGTGGTCACTTTGGCCTATTTTCACTGTTTGAATGCAAATTAGTGTATTAGGAGTTCAAATGAACAAGGTTTGATGTGGTTGACCAGTGGTCAGTGTCACTGACCAGTGGTCACTTTGGCCTATTTTTACTGTTTGACAGCTAATTAGTGTGTTAGGAGTTCAAATGAACAATTTTTAAGGTGGTTGACCACTGGTCAGTGACACCGACCACTGGTCAACCACATCAGACCTTGTTCATTTGAACTCCTAATACACTAATTTGCAGTCAAACAGTGAAAATAGGCCAAAATGACCACTGGTCAGTGACACTGACCACTGGTCAACCACATAAAAAATTGTTGAGAGAGAGAGAGAGAGAGAGAGAGAGAGAGAGAGAGAGAGAGAGAGAGAGAGAGAGAGAGAGAGAGAGAGAGAGAGGTCATAATTTCCAACAGGAATCATTTCACTAGATAGTCGTAAAGTCAAGCTACTATCTGCTGAAAACCTTAGTATTACTACTAACCCATGAAAAGACTACTATTTTTTTCATCAGTTAGTAGTAACTTGACAAGCTACTATCTGCTGAAAACCTTAGTATTACTACTAACCCATGAAAAGACTACTATTTTTTTCATCAGTTAGTAGACAAGCTACTATCTGCTGAAAACCTTAGTATTACTACTAACCCATGAAAAGACTACTATTTTTTTCATCAGTTAGTAGTAACTTGACAAGCTACTATCTGCTGAAAACCTTAGTATTACTACTAACCCATGAAAAGACTACTATTTTTTTCATCAGTTAGTAGTAACTTGACAAGCTACTATCTGCTGAAAACCTTAGTATTACTACTAACCCATGAAAAGACTACTATTTGTTTCAGCAGTTAGTCGTATTACTACTAACTGCTGAAAAAATAGTAGTATTTTCATGGGTAATACTAAGGTTTTTATCATATAGTAGCTTGGCTTTACGACTATGTAGTGAAATGATCCTTGTGGGAAATTATGTCCTCTCTCTCTCTCTCTGTTCCTTTCTGAATCAATAACCAAAACCAAGAAGGTTAGCAAACAGAGTAGACAGCGAGAGTAAGAAAGAGATGGTAATTTAGAAAAATGAGATACAGACAGAAAATACAGACAGAGATGGGAAAACAGACAATCAGACAGATATTGATGAGGGTGCAAAAAAAGTAAAAGTGAAATAACGAAGAGGGTCACACTCATGCTGCTGACGAATCTTCTCTGTGGCAATCTTCACGTCAGCCTTCGGATGAATGTACACGATGGTAACGAACACTCTCTGGAACTCACGCGAAAGATAAAAAGGTCTCAGTGCCACGGGGGGGGGGGGGGGGGGGTGTTGTTGTGTGTGTGTGTGTGTGTGTGTGTGTGTGTGTGTGAAGGGAGGTGGGTGTAACTGTTATGTAATGCATAACATGCAATGCATGTACGAAATGTTTGTACGAATGGTGAGTGAAAAGCGCATTGAGTTGCTTTGCAAGATTATGCGCTATATAAGCATTATTCATTATTATTATTATATATTTATGTATTTATTCATGTATATAATTTATGTACATATGATATATGTATATCA
>CM065703.1:26667899-26705451 GCA_017654935.2 Phymorhynchus buccinoides
CACACACACACACACACACACACACACACACACACACATACACAACACACACACACACACACACACACACACACACACACACACACACACACAAACAAAAAAAACAAAAACAAAAAAAGAAGACAAAAGAAGAAGACGACGAAGAAGGGGAGAGGGTGGGAAGGGGGTGACGCGAGGGGGGGGGGGGGGTCACACACACACATACACACAGCACACACACACACACACACACACACACACACACACACACACACACACACACACACACACACACACACATGCACACGCACGCACACACCACTCAATTTCCATACGGCACAATCAACCTATGCATGTCAGCTACAACTTAGAAAAGAGATGAGTTTTTAGACTGGCTTTGAACGCGTCCATAGAGTGTCTGAGAGACAGGGGTAAGTTGTTCCACACAGATGGAGCCTGGAACGAAAAGGACATTTCACCATAAGTTTTGGTTTTTTGACAGTGGCTGGTTGCAGGAGGCGAGTGTCAGAGGAAGAGCGGAGGACACGAGAAGGTGTGTAGAGATGAAGTAGGTCAAACAGGTAATCAGGGGCAGAACCACAGATGACTGCAAAGGAAAGAGTAGAGAGTTTATAGTCAATCCTGTCAGAGATTTTTAACCAGTGCAGAGAGTGCAGAAGTGGCGTGACATGTTCATACTTAGAAAACTGAAGGACTAATCGGGCAGTATTGTTTTGAATTATTTGGAGGCGACTGAGAAGATACTTTGGAAGGGCAGCAAGGAGAGAGTTGCAGTAATCGATTATAGAGAAAACAAAAGCACAGACCAACGTTTTCGTGGCGTCAGTAGATAGATAGTGGCGAACAGAACTTATATTGTGGAGCTCAAGATATGCAGATCGACAAACATTGGAGACATGTCGTTGGAGGGAGAGGGTCTGATCTAACGTCACTCCGAGACTGCGAACAGAGGGGGACAGAGAGACAGGAGTGTTGTTGATTGCAACAGAATCTGGAAGAGATTGATGGCCAAGTAATCTCTTTGGACAGGCTAACATAAGTTCAGTCTTGTCTTCGTTCAACTGCAGTTTATTAACAGTCATCTGCTATACATTTCTGTGTCCTTGATACTAGCCCATCAACTTCGGCAAGAGAGGCTGACTGATTGACCTGAGTATCGTCAGCAAAACTCTCGTGGGACAATGCATGCTTACTAATGACATCAGATACAGGAGCAGCATACAGTACAAAAAGAATGGGCCCCAAGACAGAGCCCTGGGGAACACCAAAGGAGATACCTGAAGGCTCTGAGTATCTACCATTCACACAGACAGTCTGTGTGCGATGCTTCAGGTAGGACTCAAACCAGGAAAGAGCAGGACCACGAATGCCAAAATAGTCATGGAGTCAGATAACTGAAAATACCAGAAAATGCCCTTGGGGTTTCCGAGTTAGGACGTCATTGTTTCTATTTTTAGATTGCAATTTCCATATCACCTGAAAAAAATACAAAAAACGTTATCTGTTTTGATAAATACAATCCAGTGTTCATGCATGTGATTCATTAAGATGTGTAGAGTCTCTGTGTTACTTCCCAAATGTTCTCTCTTGGGGTTTCCTAGCTATGACGTCATCAATTCTATTTTTAGACTGAAAACTCCTTACCATGTACACAAAATATTGTACCAGACAGTTCTCTTTTGATACTACAAGCCAATTGTGGTTCCAAGTGATGCATCAGGATGTGTAAAATCTTTGTATGAAAATCCCAGAAAATGCTCTTAGGGTATCTGAGTTATGACGTCATTATTTCTATTTTTAGGCCAAAAATTGCACATCACCTGCAAAGCTAGAAACAACAAAAATATATTTTTTAATACTGTCAAGCCAAAATTCATACATGTGATGCTTTGGATGTGCGAAATCTCTTTGTGACATTTCTTGAACGTTTCTCCTTGGGTTTCCTAGCTATGACGTCATCAATTCTATTTTTAGACTTAAAACTCCAGATTGTGAAACAAAATATTGTACTAGACTGTCCTATTTTGATACCGCAGGATATTATTTGTTGCTTATCATTCATTAGGATATGTGTGATTTGTGTGAAATATCCCAGAATTTCCCATTCGGGTTTCCCAATTATGACGTCATTATTTTATCTTGTAGACGCACAGCAACGTATTAGGCCTATATGAAAAACAATTTGTGCTTAAATAACTGATCTCTTGTGGTTATTAGCAGCCAATGCACTTGTATGTGATGCATTATGGTATGTAGTCTTTCTGTGAAATGTTCAAGAAAGCTATCTTTGAGTTTCCCATAAATGACGTCATTATTTCTATTTTTACTCAGCAAACTCCATAGCATTTGCAAAAATATCAAGCAAAACTGGTATCTTTATATCACTACAAACTAACTTTTATTGCATGTAACGGATAAGGATGTGTACAATATTTGTGTGAAAAATTCAATGATTTCCCAATGGGGTTTCTGATTTATGACGTCATTAATTCTATTTTTAGTCTTCAAACTAGTTATTATGTGTGAAAAAAGTTATCTCATTTGATAACACAAGCTAGTTTTTGCTGCAAATTTTCCATTAGGATGTACATAAGAATATCTGTGGGAAAAGTTCCAGAATTTTCCTTTGAGGTTTCCCAAATTATGCTCTCTTTTTTTAGGTTTCCAAACTATGACAGTATTAATTCTGTTTTTAGACAGAATTATATGGCAATTTCCAAATTGCATGAAAAATACATTTTCAAAAATCTTATTTTCATTACTAAAATCCAGTATCTGCTGCAGTTAGAATTCTTAGAATTTTCCTTGGTTTTTTTCCAGTTATGACGTCGTTAATTTGGCATCAGACTGTAAGTTCTTTGTAATGTGGAAAAAAGTTCAGGAAAAAACAAAAGATCACTTTTGATTACCACAAGCCAATTTTTGTTGCATGTGCTTTATTAGGGTGTATCAAGACTTAGAATTTCCATTTGAAATTTCCAAAATATATTAATCAATTCTATTTTTAGACTACAAACTCCATAAAATGTGGGGGGGAACGTATTGTGAGGAAACTGATCTTTCTTATCATTAAAATCCAGTAGTTATAGCATTTGATGCCATAGAATAAAACATATTAATGTGAAGTATCCAGGAATTTCCCAGTCACGGCATTGTTTGTTTGTTTTGAAAGTGAAATCTAGAGAGAGAGAGAAAGAAGAAAGGGAAAATTATAAAATTGTTTCTCAAAGTAAACACACGAACACCATTTTTTCTAGCTTTCAAAACCCAACGGTTTTATCTTCAGGAATGAGAGAAAGGAAATAACATTACACAAAGCTTTTACGGGTACAGGTGAACATTGATCTGGGAAAAAAAGGAAAAAATCGAGTGAGTAAGAAACACAATATGCACGAACTAAGGTAGCTGAACAGAAGTCATCATATAGTAATAAGCCAAGTGTCCGTGTGTGTGTGTGTGTGTGTGTGTGTCTGTGTGTCTGAAACACAAAATCGCTTCAAATTTGCTGTGAGCCCTAACGGGGCGATGGCAACGGCAACCGATGCGGCCGTATCATTTGCGCGGTTTCGCAAATGCGCGAAACACGCATCCGCCGGCCTCTTGGCGCCCGTATCTCCGGCGTTTCTGGGCCGATTGCCTTCCCATTTCGCAGGTAGATGACCGGGGACGGTGACTATCGGTGTGCCAAACCGGAAGCGAATCGTTTCAGAAACGCGCGTCTGCCGGCCTCTCGGCGCCCGTATCTCCGGCGTTTCTGGGCCGATTGCCTTCCAATTTGGCAGGTAGATGACCAGGGACGGTGACTATCGGTGTGCCAAACCGGAAGCGAATCGGTTGAGAAGCGCGCTCGCTATACGCCGCTTCACCTTTTCACGAATATCTCCGCCGTTTCTTAACCGATTCGCTTCCAATTTGCTGTCAGGCTTGCTATGGCCGGGGCAAAGCATGGCAGGAAATTTGAACAGCATCCGTTCATCAACGCGCGCGAGATGCACCAATTTACAGTTTTGCTAACTAGACCAAACGGGATCTGTCCAAACGTACTGTTATTAAAGGGGGGGGGGGACTGCTGCGTGCATGATACCGTGGTTCACATGTGCTGGGGTGACGAGTAGGTCAGAGGAGCTGGTTGGGTGGGGTAGGAGGTGGGTGGGTAGGCGGAGGAATGGTGGGGGGGGGGGGGCAGTGGAGATTACAAGGGGATGACACTACACGTATCTGTATTATTAAAAAATCGGGACTTTACTGGTTTAGCACTGCCTCCAGGCATTGCCTCCAGTATTGTTCCAACAATCTTTGTATTTACAAATGCCCCACATGCCAAAAGGCCGAACTAACTTGGCTTTCAGTTCTTTTTTCTGTTTTTGTCCTTTGCCAATCTACGATCGCAAAGGAGTAAGTTTTCGTTCAGGTTTGTTTCCTTTTTTTGTTTGTTTGTTGTTCTTTTCTCTCTGTCCTAAGGATCTCCCGAACCGCTTGACCGAATCACTTCAAATTTTGTGTGGTGGTGTGTCCCTATGAGAGGAAGGCATCCGCACGAAACTTTTCGCCGCTCTGACCTTGACCTTGGCGTATGACCTTGAAAACCCAAAATCGTTAAGGGGCCATAACTTCCACACCGCAGGTCCTGGAGTCATGAAACTTGGCATGGAGGTACTTTCGCTTATGGCCGTTCTGATGATGGTGTACCGATGAAGGTCAACATCAAGGTCAGGGAGATCGGTATGCCTTGAAAGTGGTATGGGTCTAATAATTGGGGTTTTCTGCCCCACGCATATCTTCCGAACCGCTTCACCGAATCGTTTCCAATTTTGTGTGGTGGCGTGTCACCATGAGAGGAAGGCATCCGCGCATAAATGATCGCCGTCGTGACCTTCACCTTGGTGAATGACCTTGACAACCGAAAATCTTTAAGGGGCTGTAACGTCCACACCGTTGGTCTTAGGGACTTCAATCTTGGCATGTAAGTACTTTGGCATATATTTGTTCTGATGATTGCATACTGATCAAGGTCAAGGTCAAGGTCATGGAGATCGGTAGGCCTTCAAAGTGGTAGGGGTCTAAAAATTGGGTTTTCAGCCATAAAAGTAAAAATATAATATTTTGCGGACCCGGCGAAACTGATACTCAGCGTTACCGGGCGTTACCGGGCCAAGGGCGTTACCTGTACTAGGCGTTACCAGTACGGGGCGTTGCGCTAGTTAACTTAAAATAGAGGACCCTGGCTTGGTTTCTGTACTTAGTTCCTTTCTACGGGCCTACCTTCACATCCTTCGTAACCTTCACCACGGAAACGTGTGTGCGGACCTATATTACACGGACTTTATATACATGTTCATTTAGGTTGTACATTATACTGATATACAAGTGTGTGTGAACGTGCGCGCGCGCGCGCGTGTGTGTGTGTGTGTGTGTGTGTGTGTGTGTGTGTGTGTGTGTGTGGGGGGGGGGGGGGGGGGGGGGGGGGGAGCGGGGCGTATGTGCACATTTGTGTGTGTGCGTGCTCATACATGCATGCGTACGTGTGAATGTGTATGTGTGTGTGTGTGTGTGTGTGTGTGTGTGTGTGCGTGTGTGCGTGTGCGTGAGCGCGCGCGCGTGTGCGTGAGCGCGCGCGCGTGTGCGTGAGCGCGCGCGCGTGTGCGTGAGCGCGCGCGCGTGTGCGTGCTTGATTTTATATGTGTCTGAGCGTGATTGTATATGGCTGGCTGGCTGTACATGTGTTTATACATTTATTTGTAAAGATTTATTGTGTGTATGATTATTTTATATTTTGTTTTATGTATGTCCGTATGTGTGTTTATATTTATATGTTCATTCATACTTGTATGTATGTATGTGTTCTTGTGTGAGTAGTGTGTGTGTGTGTGTGTGTGTGTGTGTGTGTGTGTGTGTGTGTGTGTGTTTGTGGTGGAAGTGCGGATGCGGGTGGGGGTGTATTGTATATCGTATTGTATATCGTGTAGTGTCAAGTGCATTGAAGTTGATTCTAGATATTCATAATATAATTGTTTTCCTTTGTTTTTTTCATATTATGATAATACGTCATACTCACTGATGAATGTGCACATACTGTTATCCTTATTATCATGCATACAGCGAGAGGGTGTAAAAGAAATAGAGAATGGGATAGATAGTGGGAAATGAAATAATCGGAAGAGAGAGAGAGAGAGAGAGAGAGAGAGAGAGAGAGAGAGAGAGAGAGAGAGAGAGAGAGAGAGAGAGAGAGAGAGAGAGAGAGAGAGAGAGAGAGAGAGAGTGAATTGTTCTACAATATTTTTTGTTTTGGACAATCCAATCTGGTAGATCTGTATTTCATATTAATCGTAGTAAGTTTATTTGTCATCGTTTCTCAAGGCTACAGACGTCAGATTTGACCGATTTTTTTTTAACCATTGGCTCCCATAGCGCCGATTGCGCCCGCTGAACGCCCGGTCTAGTAGTTTCACTTTCACTTTTGCCCTACCCACAATGCAATATACTAAGTTAGTGCTTCCTTTACCTCAGTCTCGCTGGTCCGTTTTTGGCTTTTACAGGAAGGGAAAGCACCCACTAGTCTTTTTGAACGGATTTTTCGAAGTGACCCCCAAAATTTTCTTCTTTCCACGTGACGTGCGCAGTAGGGGAAGACGGGGTAAAAAGCGCATGGGCGGGTAAGAAGCCCACCGCAATTATCTCATGAAATAAAGAAAATTTCAGTCTCATTTTGCCCATGAGACGAGCGTTAATGTCTAGCATTCGTCTCATGGGCAAATTTGACTGAAATTTTCTTTATTTCATGAGATAATTGGGGTGGGCTTCTTACCCGCCCATGCGCTTTTTACCCCGTCTTCCCCTATTGACTCGGCGCGATGCTCGGAGCGCCATTACGGATTTTTTAAATTTCCAATTCATGGTTTGTTGTGTTAGCTTTGGAATAAAAAATATCATCATTGCTATTCAATATGCATCTTTCAGAAATTAAATGTGAGTTCGACTTTATTCTGGGTGATTTTTTTAGATAAAAGATTTGGTGTGACGTTCGGAGTTACTTCCCATCACTCGGTACTCAGGATCGATTATCGGTTCGAATGATCGGGAGTCATAGGGTTAAGTGATGTCACTGTCCACCGTCAATATTTTCATTGCATCACAAGTTGTTTACGTCTTTACGTCATCTGTGTCACTATGTCATATCTATTTTTAGCACTGGACAACGGGTTGAACCCGAAACGTCGTGATTTGTTTTGCTCTGTGTTTTGTGTTATTAAACCTTTTATGTTGGGTTTCAATTTCGACTCTGTTTTAATTTGTTTAAAATAGAGGGAGAACATTGCACACACAAACTCATGTCTGAACGTTCACAAACACACACACACACACACACACACCATACTTTTCACATGGCATGGGCTTTGCAGTCCGAAATAGAATTAATGGCGTCATAACTGGAAATTTCAAAGGGAGGGGGGGGGGGGGGGGGGGGGGGGGATTCCGGGACTTTTACACAAAGAATCAACACATCTTTGTGCATCACATACAACAAACACTAGCTTTTTATAATCCAACGAGTTTTTTCACACAATGTCGAGTTTGCAGCGTTAAAACAGGAATAATAACTTGGAAATAAAAAGACCAAATTCTGGGCATTTTCAACCAGAATTTAATCTACACCATTTCCACATGTATTTCAGAAACTGTTAAATGTATTTCAGAAATGGTTAATTGTATTTCAGAAATGTGAAATGTATTTCAGAAAGTGTTAATTGTATTTCAGAAACGTGAATTGTAATTCAGAAATGGTTAGTTGTATTTCAGAAACGTAAATTGTATTTCAGAAATGGTTAATTGTATTTCAGAAACGTGATTTGTATTTCAGAATTGGTTAATTGAATTTCAGAAACGTAAAATGTATTTCAGATAAGGTTAATTGTATTTCAGAAAAGGTGAATTGTATTTCAGAATTGGTCAATTGTATTTCAGAAAAAGTTAAATGTATTTCAGAAAAGGCTAATTGTATTTCAGAAAGAAGTTAGTTTTTAGGTGTTCAAACAAAGTCGTCCGAAATTGACGTAACTTACATGATAGCTTTCCCCATCATTGTCTGAAAATGACGTCAGTGTTTGACACAATGACGTCAACGCTGGACCTAAGTTTTTTAAAAGGTGGGGTAATTCATCAAAGAAGACCAGCAGGGGTGCCCACTGGCCAAACAGTGTACACTGGTGCAATGAGGACAGAAAATAAAGGACTAATGCTTTCAATAAATATAACACAAATGTCATGAGATTTTACTAATGGACCAATGCCACATTCTTTTAAAAAAAGATGATGGATGCAGCTCCTAATCTACCGCCCCCCGCCCCCTACCTGTCCACACTCACACACACATTCACTCACACGCGCGCGCACACAACGTAAATGTAATTAATGACGTAACTTGTATGCTCATGAAAAACAGTTAAGCCAACAACATTAATTTCAAAGACAGATTCCAATGTTAAGAAAACGTGTTGTGAGGTGTTTTCCCTGCAGCCACCTTCTGCACGAAAGCTGTAGCATCGGATGGTTTGAACAATGGGCGAACTGCCCGAGTACATACTCTGCAAACACGGACAAGGAAAGAAGAATTATTGTGGAAGCGGCCAACCGTGGAGAGGATTGGAGGACACTGGCAGATACGCTTGGTGTCAAGTATAAAACTGCGTACACGTGGGTGCGGTCAGGCGAGCCTTTAGGAAAGGGTAAAGGTGGGGGGAAAACCAAAAAAACTTGACGACGATGAATGTAGAGTCATGTTGAGCTGGGTTGAGAAAGACCCCTCCATCGCGCTAAAGCGGCTCCAAAGTGCTCTTCTCACAACCTTTCACAAGAGTGTGTGCACCACCACCATTGCTAACGTTCTCCAGGGCCATCTTTTCACCATCAAGAAAGTTCACGAGATGCCTGTCACCATGAACAGTGAGGAAAATAAACAAAAACGCCAAGCGTACGTCAGGAGCATCAGCCGGTACATCCGCGAGGGCAAGCAGATCATCTGGCTGGATGAGACTAACTTTAACCTGTTCATCCGTAGGAAGACCGGATGGTCCAAGGCCGGACACCGAGCTGTGGTGACACTGCCATCCAGCAGAGGACCGAACATTCATTTGATCGGAGCCATGTCCACCAATGGAGTGATAAAGATGGAGACACGCCGAGGGTCGTTCAGATGGCAGGACATTAACGATTGGGTTTCAGGCCTGCTGGAGCACATGCAAGCAAATGGTTTCCAGCTTGAAGACGTTGTTGTCGTCGTTGACAACGCACCCAGTCACAGCCGGCTTCAAACCGTCTTTGAGGACAGCCCAGCTACTCTCCTCCGACTTGGGCCATATAGCCCAATGCTGAATCCCATCGAATCGATCTGGTCTAAAGTCAAGGCTCATGTGAAAGGTGCAATCCAGGTTCCAGAAGTGGAAGGACCTCGTCTGCAGGAACAGTGTTTGGTATACTTGGAAAGTTTGATCAACGAAGCAGCTGATGTGGTTACTGCAGGCGACTGTGCACGAGCAGCTCAGCATGCTTCGTCGTTCTTTGAAGCAGCTCTCAGTTTGAACGACATGGAAGTTGGAGTTTGAACTGTTGAGCCTCCAAGTACTCCAAACGCTGCTCATGTAGTCAAGTTCCTTCTGCTTGCAGAATCTGGATTGTAACCTTCACAAGGGCATTGGACTATTGGTGATTTCATTCACTAGACATAGTCAGTTTGTCTCTGTACGTTGTGCTAGTCTAGCCCACTACAGCTCACCAACCATAGTAGGTACGACAAGAAAGAAAAAAATTACGTAATTCTCAGAGTTGTACTAATAAAATGAAAGAAAAATACCTAAATTGGAGTAGACATGCGTTTTTTGTCAATAGTTTTTAAAAATAGGTACGATTTTGTTGAAACATTGGTCTATTTTTCAATCATGACTCAAATACAGAAATGTGTGACATATTTCTTCCAACAATCAAAATGATTGAAAGCTGAACAAAACTCCACTATTTTTTTTAGAAAAACAGTATTCACAGATAGTGTATTGTCTGTAGAAACTATAATGTAGCTTTTTTCAGAAAAGAAGCTGTTGAATATTTGTTTTTGCATAAAAAAATATTTCAGTCGAAGAAAACTTCCTATTTCGGCTTTCCGGCGCCACCGTGCATTTACGTGGTTCTTCGTTCCCTACATTGGCTCCCAGTTCAATCACGTATTGACTACAAAATTCTCCTCCTTGCCTTCAAGTCACTGAATGATCAAGCTCCCCTGTATCTCTCTGATCTTCTTCATCTCTATGTCCCAGCTCGCCAACTACGTTCGTCCTCTGATTCTCGTCTCCTTTCCATTCCCTCCATCCGTCTCAAATCTGCTGGCCAACGTTCTTTTTCTTGTCAAGCACCATCTCTGTGGAATTCTCTGCCTTCTCCTCTCCGACAGTCCAACTCAGTCTCCTCATTCAAAACCTCTCTGCTTGCAGACTTTTTAAAAACCTCTCTTAAAACCCATCTTTTTCCTGCTGCGCCCTAAATATTTGATCAGTTGTCTATCGTTGTGTGCACGTGAGGGAAGATTGATTTAAGAGGTTTGTGCTGTGTTTTGTGGTGCGTGTGTGTGCGTGTGCGTGTGCGTGTGTGTGTGTGTGTGTGTGTGTGTGTGTGTGTGTGTGTGTGTGTGTGTGTGTTGTGTGTGTGTGTGTGTGTGTGTGTGTGTGTGTATTTTGGTTTTGTGGGTTGTGTGTGCACGCATGTGTGTGTGTGTGTTTGTGTGCGTGTCTGTGTGTCTGTCTGCGTGCGTACGTTGTGTGTGAGGGTGTTTGTGTATGTGTGTTGGTGTATGTGGTCAGTCCATGCGGCTCAGTTGCTGTGGCTTACCGAATGGGGTATGAATGAGTTGGCGTCAATAATTGTGTGTTTATGTGTGTGTGTGTGTGTGTGTGCGTGTGCGTGTGCGTGTGCGTGCGTGCGTGTGCGTGTGTGTGTGTGTGTGTGTGTGTGTGTGTGTGTGTGCGTGTGTGTGTGTGTGTGTGTGTGTGCGTGTGTGCGTGCGTGCGTGTGTGTTAAAGAGAGAGAGAGAGAGTTGCTTTGCATATGCGCTGTTGGTGGTTGGTGTCACTCTTGAATCTTGTTTTTTGTTATCTGTTGATGAATAATTGATTGTAAAGCGCTTTGGGCTCATCTGAGGTAAAGCGCTATATCAATGTACTGTTATTATTATTATTATTATTACGTATTTATTAGTGTAATCGTCATCAAACTGACGTATTGATCATCAATACGTCAGTCGTCCGTGCATAGATCGAACAAAAAACAATCGAACTTTCATCGCTCTAGATTTTTAGGAAGTTTCAAAACCACACATGCGCAACATTAAACACTTAAATTTTAAGTATCGAAACAAACGAATGTCATTTTCTGATGCCGCTGGTCGAATGAAGTAAAATATTGTAAGCTTACAAGCTTATAAAAGAAGAATCGCATTGTTGTCTTTGAGTCCGTCATTCAGTTTGAAAACAGAAGTGCGCATGCGTTGTCATCGGCCTTGACCTTGACCTTTCACACGCGTCGTTTCCTATGTGGAAATAAAACGGCGAATACGCTTCGATTTTTGACTTAACTATTTCTATGACTGGAGTAGATCTAACCCAAATCTTAAAAAAAAATTGATCAAGCTTCACACAGATGATTAATCTTACTGCAGCTTATCTTTGTTAGCGCGCCTCGGGCACAGCTTTTCAACGATCGATGCGCTCAGTGAAGCTTCTTGTTCTCTCTAATCAACAGCTATGTAAATAAACCGAAACAAAGCAATCACTTCTGGTGAATCGAAAACGATGTGCAGGACTTCGCCAAAAAACAGGCAAAATCAGAAATCGGCACGTTTAATACGGGGGATTTAGGAAAAATTTGGCACGGTAGAACTGTTTTTAAACCTTTGAGAACATCACTAGAAGGCTTCATCTAGTATCCGGCACTCTTAATTAGCGTGAGGTGGCCTTAATTAGCGAGCGGACAACTGATTCTGTCAACGCTTTTCAACTCGGTAAATCTCCGCACCGCCGATCAGTGATCTGTCTGAAAGATGCACATTTCACCTTGAAAGCGAGGAAGATGAATCCTCTGTACACCCGTCACGACTTCTTTTAAGGTAAAAAATATGCAGCGACAAGACAAAAAATCTTCTGTTTAGCATTGGCCAGTTTGCAAACTCAAAAAGTTTCAGGTTTTTTCATTCGCTTAAATTTAAACAAAGGGACGTAACTCTGTGTCAGACTGGCACAAATACGGTCATCGCTAAACATAGGTGTCTTGTTAAATGTTGTTAGTGGCAAATCTGGCTGCCCTGCACTGCACATGAAGACTTTTGTTTACTCCTTGTTTGGTGGTGTTTCGTGTTCTTAAGATTCAATAACTCGCGTAGCGTAGGATTCGTTTTATATTTTTGTTCAGATCATTTCTAAATGTTGAATAAATTGACAGTAAAAAATCAAATTGCATGACCCCTTAAACACCTCATCCTCCTTTTTGTCGCCCCCACCCCTTTCCCCCTGATCTCCTCCACTCCCTTCAGTAAAGCATAAGGACAAACGTGCAGTTACACGCAGTTTAGCAATCAATACTGTTGAGCGGATTAATGTGCCAGTTTTAAACAATTTTAGTTTCATTTTCAAAATGTGCTGTTCACACCCTCTCTTCACTTTGACTAACATGACCATAGACTGTGGGGATTAATTGTGGGTCTCCCTACAACATGAAGTTTGTTTACATGCAGTTTAGTGTTCAGTCAACTGTTTACTTTCTTATAAACTGAATTAAAGAGTTGAAAAAGTTTTAAAACACTGCTCTGCAGAATGAAAAGGGAAAGGATCATGGATGTGTCACCACGCATGTGTATGCTTGTCTTGCACGTAACTGTGTCTGGCTGTGTGAGTAAGAGTGCATGCATATGCGCATGGATGGGTTAGATTGAGGCTATAAATGGGACTAGGTCCCAGATGCACATTTCAAAGATTACGTCATATGAATAAAAAAATTCTGGTAAATGACCTGCCAATTAATAACCCAAAGCTCAATAGCCTCCTCAAATCACAGTGCCTTAGAATATCCCACGTGAGACGAGGGCTGCCAGGGTACAAGAGTGACAGCAACTAACGTTATGATTCCAACAGGGAGGTTGCGGGGGAACCACAGACTAAAAATTGAAGTAATAACGTTGGGGGGAGGGGGAGGGGGGAAGGGATGGTGGAGGGTGGTGGTAGAGGGGGGGAGGCAAACAGCCTTTACACGAGGACGACAAAGTCAGAATGACGTCACACTTTCCGTACTTTGTAGTATGAAGTTTCACGTCATTTGGACTTTATCCTCCTAGTCTAGGAGTGTTTGGGTCTTCCACAACTTCCCTCCAGGAACCATCGAAGGAAATCTAAAGTCAATCCAACAGGTTCGCTCCAACCTGCAGTCTTGAGGAATGTGAGCGGCATTCTTTATAAAAAGACTTACGATTTTTCCGTTGTAACAAGGAAAGTTTGGGCCATCTATGACCTATGACATATCGCAAGCCTAAGTCAGCTTGATTCTGATCTGTGACATAGTCAAAATTACAATTTAATTACAATGTAGAAAAATCACACACACACACACACACACACACACACACACACACACACACACGCAAGCACGCACGCACACACGCACGCACGCACACACGCACGCACACACACACACACATATACACACACAAAAACTTTATAACAGAAATTGAGAGGCACTTGTTTGACTTGCGTAGGAACTGAACCAGCGAGAAAAAATCCCAGAAAACACAGTCTTCCAGACAGTCCTCCAAAGTGTCCTGTCAAAAGAGAGAGACCAGATCCTGCGGGACATCACAAAGGAACTGCAAACTCTGAGCAGCAGCAAGACCAAGTCTCCACAACCCTTATCCTTTGAAGAAATGACATTGATGCTTTGGGGCTAATTCAGAGCAAGATGGATGGAACGTGTCCACTTGGGCACTGGGGAGGACAGCATCCACCAGCTGAATCGTGCTCAAAAGATCTTCGCTTCATCTTCAGACTCCAAACTGGACATTGCCAGCTTCTCTCCCATCTCTACCATCTGAAAATTTACCATACGGACGAGTGTCTGTGTGGAACAGATTCACAGACAGCAGGCCACATAGTGTTAGATGTGTGAATGCTTGCAATGCCTAGGTGGGGGTGGGGGTGGAGGGGTGGTGGCTAAGGCTTGTTGTGTCGTTGTCTGTTGAAAATTGGCTAAAGCCGTTGGGATTTTGTTAGGGACACGTGGCGATCACCATAAAGAACAATCTGTATCACGATAAGAAGAAAAAAACCAACTCAAAATGCCAGGATTTCCTTAACAACAAATAAACATTTATCGACGATGCATCCTTGGCGAAAGTCGATACCGTTAACTTGTCCACCATTTTTTTCTCTCGTTGTTGAAAAAAGAACTCGTTCATGCGTGAACAAAGCAGCCTTTTCACGCTTATTTCGATTGTCACATTGCATTCTGTCACAGGTCACTTTATAATGAGTGAATACTATTTAATTTTTCTCTTATTCATTCTCTAGGCTAGTTCTTTTTCTGTCACGAAGTGGATATTAGGTTTTGTCTATCAAGCTTTTACCGCTACTGTGTTAATCCTTTCTCTTTCTCAGTTTCAAGCTTCCTATACGAAATCTGCTTCTTCTTGTTCTAGACTAGGCGTTTTGGCAGTTTCTTGAATTATGGACTTTGTCTTAAAGATCACGCCATTTCAAATTTAGTTTTCATTGGTCTAGGGTAGCTCCAATCAGAATTAATCCTCTGAACTGCAAAGCCGTACTTAAGCTTTAGTTTTTCGAAAAAAATTGTCGTCTGCTTATTATTACTGTTTGTTGCACAGAGGGAAACTTTCGATTCTTTAGCCCTCTGTGCGAGACAAGACTATTCTATTCCGCTAACCGGTCAAGAAGAAAGAAATAGCTTTCACCCCAAACTCGATATTGTGGGGTGAAACTCTGTTGCGGTAACCGGCGTCAAGAAGAAAGAAGCCATGCTGTCTGCCTGAACTGTGAGGCCAGCAGACGAGATAGGTCATGTTGAGCTGAGGGGGACCCTTTTGCTGTGTTCCTGAACTGAGGGCCTAGCTGTTCTGGTTGACCGGTTTCAGGAGGCTGTGAACGTGCGCCATTTGTCGACAGACGGCTAGGTGCGTCTTGTTAGATAATTTCGGCATTCGGTTAGGATTTTATGGTAGAGACAGGAAGAGCAGAGGCGGTAGTGAGTTTTTCTTGGTGATAGGGTGTGATAGGAATAAGGTGTGTCAGAGTAGGCATAGAAAAAAACCCCAATGACAATAGTCATTTCTTAGGGACAAAGGTTGGTTAAAAACTTACTACACTACTCACAAAAAGTTAAGGATCACTATGAGAAAACAGGTTCGGTCCTGTTATTTTTTTCTCAGTCAATTTTTATTGTTATGAATTCTTGTTCAGAGATAAGTGGGCGATGTTGTGTGTGGAAACATTGCACGTGATTCTCTATTACTGAGCTTGGCAGCAAAAGAAAACTTCGGAAACTTGCGAAAAAGGACCTTGTTTTGGATCGTTCTGCATGAACACATTGCACAAGCCAGATGGAAAAACCATTATGCACGTGCAAGCACTGCTGTTTATGTGTTTAGATGCTGTCTCTTGCTTGGCTTTATAAGAAGACATACCACCAGTATTAGGCCTGATTTGACAATGCCTAACACGACGAAAATTGAGCGAGTTGGATAGGGGACGAGCTGTTGCATGGTTCCAAGATGGTGTTCCCAAGCGAGAAGTGGCCAGGCGACTTCAGGTGTAAAGAAGGCATCTCGGTCATTGTCATAGACTGATTCAACGCTTCACAGCCACTTAAAGGGTCCATGAAAGACGCAGATCTTCGAATAAGAAGACAACTCCACGTGAAGATCGTCTCATTGAACGACAAGCCCTGCAGACAAGAACAGCCTCTTCCAGCATCATTCGAAGGCAGCTGAGGGTGGCTACTAACATCAACATCAGCCAGCAGACCATACGGAACCGCCTTCATGGGTTTAACCTCCGTTCTCGTCGCCCAGCTGTACGGCCACGCTTAACTCCAGCCCATAGGGCAGCACGCCGCGCCTTCTGCAGACGTCACGTGAGGTGGACACGTCAGCAATGGTCCCAGGTCCTGTTCAGTGATGAATCACGCTTCACCCTGACCCACAACGACGGCCGACTGAGGGTCTGGAGGCGCCCAGGGGAACGCTTTATTGACGCCACTGTCCAAGAAAAGGTGGCCAAAATGGAGGTTCTGTAATGAATCTGGGGGGACTTCAGCCTTCACCACAGAACACCCTTTTATCATGTACAGGGTAACCTGACTGGCCTCCGATACCGGGATGAGATCCTTCGACCGCTGGCTGTGCCTACACTGCAGCAGATGGGACCGCCGGCTGTCTACCAGGATGACAACGCTCGCCCCCACAGGGCAAGGGTGGTCAACGACTTCCTGCAGCAGTCTGGAGTCAACAGAATGGAGTGGCCAGCATGCAGTCCACGATAAAACCCGATTGAGAACCTCTGGGATGAGCTGGATCGCAAAGTGAGGAGCAACCACCCCCTCCCAGGGATGCCCAGCACCTCTACCAGATGCTGCAGGCTGAGTGGCAGGCGCTTCCACAGAGAATCTTCACCACCCTGGTCAACTCCATGAGGACTCGCTGCGTCGAGTGCCAGAACAGCTATGGCGGATACACGCATTACTGAACTTTTGGCAGCATCAGAATGCCCTGTCTTGTGATTTCAATGACTTTGGGAAATCAAATTTCGATACGTACCCACTTTGATCAAATGTACAGACCAAACGATTGCTCGAAATTGAAGGCAATTGTGTATCGTTATCACTAAAGCATTGAATTAAATGTTGGCCAAAATTCAACGCATTGGCTTTCTTATTTGGAAAGTTATGAATTAGTTTGCAAGTGATCCTTAACTTTTTGTGGATAGCTTAGTTGTGTCTGAGGAAATTGTCAGTTTAGGGGAGAAAATGTTGTGTAAATGTAGTTGGTTTGCCGAACCGAATTTTCAGGTTGACGCTGTGATATGTGCATAGTTAAATTTAAGGTGTGAATGTGTAAACATATTATTTTTAAATATTTCTAAATTAAATGAATGAATGTGTAAACACATGACACCACAACAACGCCACAGTAGGCAGGGGACAGATTTTGTGGGGTGGAATAAGTCGACTCGATTTAAAAAGACAGTAGCCGAGTCGTCATTGTAGGTTTCCATATGTCCTAGTGTGGGGCGGGGGATGTGTTGTAGGCCAAGTAAAGATTTCATGTTGTGTTGTTCGTTACTAATTCATGAGCCAAGTCCAACCATGAATTTAGTTTCCCCTTACACGCATTCACACGGGCGTAATGTTGGGTATTGTAGTAACTGTTCCAAGTTAGGCCAGAGGTTGGTACACACAGGGTTTTACACCTAAAACAAATTAAACCTGTTTGGAATAAGCAGAGCTGCTGAGTCATTGTCGGCACAGGTTTAAATAATAGAATGAAGTGTTAATGTGTAGGAAAAGAAGGAAACCAGAGAGAGATAGGCCTAGAGATTTTAAATGGTAAATTTTAGCTGGTGTTGTTTTAATGCAATTGGTTTTGCTCCGTTATGTGTTACCGGAGGGCAGAGATAGGATTTGGGTTGTGAGCACATAACATAACTTGTGCTGCACGAGAATTGTGGGTTCATGTCATTTGGAGACAGACTACGTGTTTGTTTCTGTGATTGGGAAGTGACAAGCTAAAAGTTTGTCAGGCTAGTTATTTTTAGGTCACGTCTGTGCGTTAGTGCATTTACGTGTAGTTAAGTGAACAGTAATTGGGATGTTTTGATTTAAATGATACAGTGGTGTACGGCTATGCGGAAATAAAGGGGGAATTTCGAAGATTAGTTTAATAGGGACATAGGGTTAAAATAGTTTTATTTTTGTTTTAAACAGGCTCTCAGTTGTGGGACGTCAGCCGTCTATTACTTAAAGGGCCGCGAGGCTGAAGTGGAGAGACGCCATTCGGGGAGAGGGAGACTTTCTAACTGTGACAGTGGTGCCGCCCCCTTCTGCGAGGAGTGAGAAAGAGGTTGTTGGCGCACTGAACTTCTTGTTCAATTTTTTCAACTAACTATAAGGCATAGTGCGGTTGTGCCAGACATTAAATTAAGCTAACTTTAAGTTGTCGCCACAGCGGTAACTTGGCGTGAGGGAATTTATTTAAAGTGTGGGGTATTTCCCTACATTTGTGACTTGGTGTGAAGGGACACAGTAGTAGTGTGTGTGGGGTGATTTCCCTACACTTTATTAATAGTTTAATTGGGATGGGGGTATTTTGTTAGTGGGTTATTGCCCTTGAACAGTGACAGGCAAAGTAGCCTTTTCACTGCAAGGACCGTAACTAATTGGATTTGACATTTGCTTGAACAAGCCTCATTTTGTTGTGGTTGTTTACCAGTGAGGTTGTTGCTTTGGTGGTGAAGTTGGGTTTAGCCATTTTCAGCGTGTAGTTTTTAGTGTATTTTAGTGATTTTTGGGCGTTTGGTACTTGTTCACTCTTGTGGGGTGGATGAATAATTACTAGTGTTAAGCACTCATCTTTAATTTTGTTATATTAGGTTCATTCACTTTGGGTGAAGGGAGAATTTTCAGTTAGGATTTAATTGTAAATTATAACAGTTGGTGGGAGTTTTAGTTGGAAAGACAGATCATTATTGTTTAACACCTTTGTGTGTGATCTGGTCTTGAATTATACTCAAACCATCTGTTCTTTCCTAAATATATTCAGTTGTAATTATAATAGTTGGTGGGAGTTTTAGTTGGAAAGACAGATCATTTGTGTGTGATTGTTTGAACAACTTTGTGTGTGATCTGGTCTTTTTTTATACTCAAACCATCTGTTCTTTCTAAATATATTTAATTGTAATTAATAGTTGGCAGGGGTTTAGTTGGGTAGGTGGGTCACTGCATTAGTTTGGTGATTTGTTTGGCACCATTGTATGTGATCTGGCCTTGAGCTATTCCTGTGCCATCTATTCTGTTTTTGATATTGATATAATAAGTTAAAGGGAGGGAAGTCAGGTTTTTAAAATAATAATTTAGCAAGCCTTCAGCTGTTGTTTCCCTTTCTTAGTTTCAACATTTATTTTTGAATGGGTTATTAAGTGGAGGTTGTATTATATTATTATTGGGACATTATTATTGGTGTATAACATTTGTAACGGGAGATTGTTTATTTATTGTGTTAAATCGCCTGGGGTTTGTTTATTTGGCGGTTTAATTGTGTGGAAGAAATATTATTGATTTGATTTGAAATAAATTGCTTTGCCGCTTTTACGCCTACTTGAAATCATTGTGTCTGTGTTGTTGGGGTGTTAGCTAGAGTGGGTTTACTTTATTTTCATTGTACACACCCTTCTGGTTCGTGTCACATTTAAATGCCTTTTATTGCTTCCTTACGCTGTTGAAAGAAGCCAGTCTTAGAATCTCACTGTACTACCGCAAAATTAAATGAACACAAAACAACTTGGAAAAAAACCCATCATCTGACATAAACCCTAAGTCGAGCGCGTCAGCCTGTACCAGTAGACCGCTCTGATGAAATAGGAAAATACGGCGGAAAATACCTCTGCGGATAAAAGTCATTATATTAAATGAAACCTGAGCGTTTCAGGCATACAGTGTAAAGGGGTCCATAATGATAGACGTCTACAGTAGACGTATCCCAAACAAAATCTCACACATTGTACCCAGCCTTTAATATTATGCATTGATGCTTATATTTGGAGTTTTCCTTTTTCTTATAATAGAGGCCATTGGCCTAAAAAAAAAGAAGGTTTAGTTACACACACTCACACACACGCGCGCGCGCGCGCACGCGCACACACACACACACACACACACACACACACACACGGGGTGGGTGGGGGGAGGAAGGAAGAAGACAGGGGTTTCTCTCTCTCTCACTCTCTCTCTTTCTCTGTCTCAGTCTCTGTCTCACACACACGCGCTGCCCCTGTCTCTGTCTGTCTCTCTTACTCTCTCTCTATCTGTGCATGCGTGTGCATGTGTGTTTGTTTGTGCGCGTGTGTCGGCTGGCATGCGTATGTGACTTTGTATGTATATTATGTGCTCTTAGTTGGTGTGTCGGAAAACAAAAAGAAATGAAAACACAGAGAGAGAGAGAGAGAGAGAGAGAGAGAGAGAGAGAGAGAGAGAGAGAGAGAGAGAGAGAGAGAGAGAGAGAGAGAAGAAAGAAAGAGAGAGAGAGAGAGAGAGAGAAAGAGAGAGAGAAACCCCTCCCTGCTCCTTTAGTTAAGAGTGAAGATATATAAGTACGAATGTAACTGAATGTACCTTTTCCGCTCAAAAAAAAAGTAAATTTTGTTGGACAGAAGAAAGGCTTTTACTCAGCAAAGCTTTTACTTTGCTTTTTACAAAGGCTTTTAATGCAAACACTGGCGTTATTTTCATAACTTAGAATAAGCAGAAGACATCTATCCTTGGTGGCAATCCTCATTAAACATTGTTTTAATGGACTCCCAATTCATCCATTAGCTGCCAAATGGTAAAATTAGGTCAAGGTGACCACCAACACGAATGCATAAAAAAAATGCCTGCATACTACCAGTGCAAAATATGTACCGGTACAGAGTCTGCATGCGTGTGCCTCTTTCGGACCAATGACACGTCGGCACATAAACAAAACAAAAATCCGTACCAGTACCATTTCTGCCGGACCAATGACTTAACAGACCATTAGGCCTAGGCCTAGTGGGTACAACCAATTAAAGAAAACAAGCACACACATAAATCTCTCTCTCTCTCTCTCTCTCTCTCTCTCTCTCTCTCATCATCATTCCACTGAGCTCTTTCAATGAGACAGGTCGCAATTCATAAACGCTCCAGTTTTTGCACGTTCCCTAACGCTGCGACGGGCCGGCTGTGTTGACAACTGAACGAACTGAACTCACTACTCAAGCCAAGTCAAAACCGGCCTACCTGCCTGCGCCTGCTTGATCAAAGATCAGCTGAATTTTACAAGAGGGAAGGTGGTGGAGAAAGGAAAAGAAGAAAAAAACCGAAAGAGATGTAGCTGCCCACTACGTGTCGTCAACACCCCCAAATTCATACGAGGGATTCAACACACCCCCATCTACGCCTTCAACTACAACTGAGCTGCAGGGACAGCGTCTGTGGCGGTGGGACCCACCATTTCCAATTGGTACCCTGCCTGGGTGGGCTTTGCTCTTCCTGCTGTCTTGGTGCCTTCAGTCTGCTCTACACACTTCGGAGTGAGTTGCTACAACCCTCTCCTATCTAGTCTGTAGGGAAATCAGGGAGACACTGCTGTCAGCCTGGGGACACTGCCTAACCCCCCAAAGTAAAATGAAATTTTTTCCACTGCCCAGTTAGTCAGAAAATGTAGTCTTTCCTTTATTTGTGTCCTTTTTTTGGTTTTGCTTTAAAACTAAGATTTCCGGGCTCGCATTTTACTGGTACATGTTAGATTATACCTAGTCATTTTGTGTTAGATTTAATTAGACTAGTTCACCCGACATGTCTCACGCGTCTCCGAAGAAAGGGGTTGACCCGAGTCGCCCCACAGCCATTTCACTTTCGCGATCAGAGTCCGAGTCCTCCGAGAGCCTCGAATCGCCAGAGTCCCCCGTTTTCACCGAAAGCCCAACAGAAAGCCAAACAAGAGAAGTAGGGAATTCCACTCTCTATTACTCCCCAGAGAACATCAACTTAACGCCCCACCGAAAAAGACCAAGAGCCCAACGAGGCTCCCACTCGACAGACGACGACGTCGTCCATCCTAGCGGAAAAAAACCTAAAACCCCAATAGAGCCAGAATCAGATCTGTCCTCCAAGGAGGCCCCCAAACCCCAAAGAGAAAGACCCAAAGCCCGAATAAGTCTCAACATGAATGCCCAAAACCCACAAAAATCCAAATCCCCCTCGCGATCTCCCAAAGGCTCCTCCGGCCCGAGTTCCGAAGTTACCCCCCCTCTTGGTGGGGAGGAGGAGTCCGCCGCGATGGAAACGAACCAAGACGCCGACGTTACCTCGATCTGGGGAGCCTCCCAGGCCTCCCCCCAACACATTGTAGTTACAGATGAACCCTCCTCCCTTTCACAGAAAGTGGACCCCCGGCCCACTGTACAACAACAAACCAAACATGATCGCCAATCGAGCAGAAAACGAAACAACAACTCCAACGATCTTCCGCCCGAGTTTCTTAAATACCCCGTCAAAGTACAAGACCTGCGTTCCGGGCAAGCCACCCTCCGAGGCCTCGGCCCCACCACATCTTACCAAATGTGGCAGAATACGATAGGGCCCATTCAGAGCCAACGCGCGCTACCAGACAACTGTTGGCTGATCGGCTGCCAGTCAGTCAAACAGCAAAAAAAACTAGCCGAAATGAAAACCGTCGCGGGCATCAACATTAGATGCACTATCCCTACCGCCACCACCAAGGGAGTCATCAAAGGGATTCCCTTAGCGGAGAGCGTGACTGACATGCTCCCGCATATCCCAGAAGCAAAACATGCCATAAGACTCAAAAATCGCGATGGTTCAGACTCGAGAGCCATTAAGGTTACCTTTACGTGCACGTACCTGCCCGACTACGTGAAAATAAATGCCATGGAGTACAGGGTGCATACTTATGTAGCCCCTGTACGAAAATGCCAAAATTGCGCCAGACTCGGGCATACAGCCAATCAATGTCACGCGGAAAAAAAGACCTGCGCCCGCTGCGCACAAACTGGACACCTCGCTGCCGAGTGTAAATCCTCCACACGCAAATGTATAAACTGCTCTGGAGATCACTCGGCAGCGTATGCCGGGTGTCCAGAGTACAAACTCCGTCTCAGAGCCAATAAGTTCCGAGGTGAGACCTTCATCCCCTATTCTGAAGCAATAAGGAGAGCCAAGGCGACCATCGAGCAAGACAACAAACACAAACAAAAAACAAAGCAGTTTTCTCTCCCCCTCCTTCCCCCCCCCCCCCCCCCCCCCCCCCCCCCCCCCCCATCATTGACCCATCCTGGAGAACCGACGACTTTCAACAACTTCCTGACCCCAACAGTTACGCAAACAAAGTTAAAGCCAACCCCCCTAGAAAACCAACCCCTGCCCCTCGTACCAATATAACGCGACCCAAACTTAACATTCTACAAAAAGACCCACCAGCCCCACCAGCACCTCCCCAAACAAAAAGCTACTCCCTTGCCAAAGGTAAACCAACAAGCTATCGACGAAGACTTCCCTCCTACCAAGCCACACAATACAAACTTAGGGCCCAACTCCTCAGAGAATCCCGAGCCAAAAATGTAACGGAACAACGCATACAAGAAATAGTCACAGAACAAATTGCTAAACAAACTGACCTGATGATGAAGAAACTTGACAGCCACCTAACACAACTAGTAAAAGCTCTGACAGACAAACTGACAACTCACCTCCCAACCCCCCCCCCCCCCACCTCGACCCCCCCCCCCCCATCATCGATCTCAACCCTCAGTAACATAGACGTAAGAGACAAATCCCCAGGGGAACAATTTATGACTCAAATGCTCACAGAAATAGCTAAAGCCCGAACCTCCACCAAACCACTAACTCTCGTAGAGGGACTCAGATCCCTCTTGCCACAATCCATGTTCTCAAAGCCGCTAGACACATCCCCCTCATCCAATTGTATGAGAATCGCCCAAATAATCTGCCGCCCCGACCAAGAGCAAACAGAAGCAAAAAAAAGAAGACAGTCCGCCCAGACCAAGAACAGTCTAGTCCTCCCCCAGCCCGCCCTTCGCTGCTGAGGGCACCCCACAGAACCACAACAAACCCACTACACAAACTAATCCCCCCACCGTTACTACACTCAAGTCCCTTAACCTGCTACAATGGAATTGCCGTGCAATAACACCCAACTTCCCTTTCCTTCTTAACTTTTTAGCAACAAACACAACCCAATTTCAAGTTATCTGCTTACAATCACTTAAAGTCCCATATTCAAAACTACCAAAAATAGACGGCTTCTGCCATCCACCAGGGGTCAGCAACTTTCAAGGAAACGTACAAACAGCCACTTATGTCCACCAAAATATCCAATACCAGTACACACCCTCCCCCATACAAAACCTCCCCCCAGCAGTTTACTCTAATACCACCCAAATTACACTAAATAATAAACCCACTCAAATTATTAACACCTATTTCCCCCAAGGCTACAATAAAATGCCCTCTGAAGACTGGATTGCCTCCCTCCCCCCCACTGAAGCATGGGTTGTGGTCGGGGATTTTAATGCACACCACCCAGCATGGGAAAAAAACCGCGACCCACCACACCCAAGGAGGACAGACACTTTTTACTGACATTTTAAACTCCAACCTAACCCTGTTAAATGACGGCTCCACCACTCGCTACCCCGACAAACCGACAAACAACCCCACAGCCATTGACCTAACTTTAGCTAGCCCCCAACTTCTAACTGAATTTTCATGGACCCCCCAAGTAGACCCCCTAGGATCTGACCACAAACCCATTATCATATCCCTCACAGCAGAAATTGAGATCTCCAAAGACCCCCCGCCCCCCCCTCAATATAACTTTGATAAAGCCAATTGGCAACAATTCAAAACCTTACTCAATATACATACTCACGAAGACCTACAAAATCCTAACTTAGAAACCCACTACGATAATATTAAAACAGCCATCACCACAGCAGCAGATACCACCATTCCCAAATCAACCCCGAACACTAATTACCAAATAAAAAATAACCCCTGGTGGAATAATGAATGTGCGGAGGCCGTCCAACAAAAACACTCTGCAAGTAACACCTTCAACAAACAACCATCTCATCCTAACCACCAAAATAAACGCAAAGCAGAAAAATACAGTAAAAAGATGGTCGCCAAGGCAAAACTTGAATGCTTCACAAATGAAAAAAATGTATCCTTTAAAGACCTAAATAACGCATGGAAACGCTTACGCAGAATCAAAGCGGGAGGCAAACCAAAAACACCTAGAATCCTCTGCCCTACCACTAACTTACTCACTAAAACAAACGAACAAACAGCCGAGACATTCGCCAAAGCCAGCCAAACAAAACATCTCTCACCCGCTGAACAACACAAACGAAATTCAATCCCCCCCCCCCAAAATCTACAAACAACTCTAACTGTATTAATGCCCCCCTTAAACTAGCCGAGCTTGCTACGGCCCTTCGAAACATTAAAAAAGTCAATAAAGCAACAGGAGAGGACCCTATCTCCTATAGAATACTTAAACAACTACCCCCATCATTTTTATCCATTCTTAACCGATTTTACTCTAGGTGTTGGGAGAGTGGGGAAGTGCCCCAGGCATGGAAATGTGCACAGGTAGTCGGGATCCTGAAAAATGGGAAACCAAGGCAGGATCCCAAGAGCTACCGCCCCATCTCCCTCACCCCTCACCTAGGTAAAGTGTACGAAAGAATCGTACGATCACGACTAGAATATCATTTACAAAAGAATAACTTACTCCCCCAAGTACAAGCAGGATTTAGAAAGCACAGAAGTTGCACCGAGCAAATTGTCAAACTCACCTCCCACGCCAGAAAAGCCTTCGCCCGTCAGAAGAGTATGCTAGTCACCTTCTTTGACATAAAAGGTGCTTATGACACTGTCTGGCATGGGAGACTGCTCCAAAAAATTAGCAAGCTCGGCATCGAAGGAAACCTCTTCAATTTCATCAAATCCTTTCTAAATAACCGATCTATGAAAGTAAGGGTGGGCCAGTCCCTCTCGGACAGTCACTCGCTGGATATGGGGGTGCCCCAGGGTAGTATAGTTGCCCCTACTCTCTTCAATATTATGTTATCAGATATTACTAAAACAAACATCAAAAACAATAAACTTAGTATGTATGCAGATGACATAGCCACCTGGACCCCAACAAAGAAAAAACTTAATCCAAAAAAAATTAAAGAAGCCCTCAAACAACACCAAAAACAAACAGACCTGATAGCTCTCTACCTGCAAGATAACGGCTTCTCATTAGCCCCAAACAAATGTATCTTCATAATACTAACCAACATAAGAAAGCCCTCAATTAACTACAATCTCTCAATCACTATTAACGGACAAGCAGTATTAGCATCCAACACTGCCAAATTTCTAGGAGTTGTCATAAATTATAACCTCTCCTGGACCGAACATATTAACTACATAACTAGGAAAGCTTACAAAACTTTAAATTTCATTAAAATAATTTCTCTAGAAAAATGGGCACAAAACCCCAAAATACTAACAAACCTAGTCAGATCCCTTATCCGCAGCCAATTAGTATACGGAATAGAAGCAATGCACTCTCTAACAAGACACGATCTAATAAAACTACAAAGAATAGAAATCCGCGGTCTAAAAATAGCTCTGGGGCTTCCCCGTTATGCGGTGACTGACCTTATTTACCGAGACGTGGGCTGGCTCCCACTACGTAAACTTCTAAAGCTTAACTGTTCCATCCTCCTTCCCCGTATATATGCCACCCAAATGTATTCAGATTTTGAATTCTACGATAACTTTTCAGACCCATACTACCACTCCCACCCTGACCATATAACTAAACACCCTTCCCTATACCACAAAACCATCCCTATAACCAAATACACGGAAGACCTGTTTCACGAGGCAGGAGTTAACATAGCGGAAGTCTCCACTCACCCCACACATGACTACCCACAGTGGGAGGTGACCCCCATAACAAAAGACACCTCCCTACATGAACAATACTCCAAACAAGAAGACCCAAATAGATTAAAAGTCGCAGCACTAGAAAAAATTCACAGTCTCCAACATAACCTCCTCATATATACAGATGGCTCAAAAATCAACCAACAAACAGGATGCGCATTCACTATCCCAGACTTAAAAGTAACAAAATCATTTCAACTCAATAACAATATATCAATTTTCAGCGCCGAACTCTGGGCTATACTAGAAGCATGCTCTTATACTAATAACTTTCCAAATCCCCCACGGAGTGTAGTCATACTAACAGACTCACTTTCATCTATTCAAGCTATAGTGGGGGATACCAAAAATAGACGTTCTGTCATACAAGAAATTAACTTCCTCATACACCAGATAACAATTAAGGGAACTGACATTTCACTAGGCTGGATCCCTTCCCACTGTGGCCTATACGGTAACGACCGGGCCGACGGGGCCGCCAAAGAGGCGGCGCTTGGTCGGTCCGGAACCAAAATAAATATTAAACTCTCAATTTCTGAAATTAAATCAGCACTCATGAAAACCTCTCTTCAGGGGTGGGCTCGGGAACTAGAGGCCCGTTGCTCGGCTCACTCCTGGGACCACCAAATTGTGACAGGGGGTCTCTTCCCCCCCGTACCCCGGCCTGTTTTATCCATGATTTACAGACTCAGAACCGAGGCCACATACTACAAATTCAAAGAACTGGAGTGTGAATGTGGAGACTTCCTCACAGTAGACCACTTATTTACACAATGTCATATTATAACCCCCGAACTAGATAGATTAGCAACAAAACTCAAAACAAACAAGATCCCCTTCACAAAACAAACAATAATACAAAGCCAAACACATGACTGGCAACCAATAATATGGCTGGCGGAGGCCCTCGGCCAGGCTTCCTTTGGACACTACTTCTAAATCTATAAACTATCCCTATACCTCTCCAAATACAGCCCTTCCCCGTGACCCCTGGCCTGGTGTATGCTGCCTCTCCAAAGGGCCTCGTTCCCACCTCCTAGTGACTCGGATGGCTCCCCCCCATCGGCCGGGGGCCTGACGGGGGTGCAGGCGTGCACGGAACCCTATCGGCCTCCTTGAGTGTCGCCGCATCTCCTGGCTGGTGGCCCGGCCGGTGGGGGGTGTCACCCCGGCCCCTCTCACCCCCAACTTTCCAGCTGGTCCTTGTCTCCGGGGGCAAGTGAGTCGCCGGGGGTTGCTGTCCGGGACGGTACGCCCGATTGCCTCTACCAGGGGCGTGCGGGCCCGGACGGCGCCCCCCGGGGGCTCCCCCCCCCCCGGAATGAGCGGCATCTCCCTGGACCGGTCCCCAGGTCTAGCCAACCACTATCCATCTCCCCTCCCCCCCGAGGCCCGGACGGAGAGGTCTTGTCACATCGCAGGGGTTCACAAATCCCCAACAATTTTGGGGATCCCCCCCCCCCCTCTTTCCTTCTATCGTCCCCTCACGGGGGGCCAGTCCAAGCCCCCCCCCCCCCCCCCCCCCTCTCTATGGGCTAAAAACTCTCTTCACCAATACAATACCCACTTCAATACACATACAACTTAATATGCCTCCCGCAGAAGGTTCTCACCTCGGGGCTTAAAACAATCTTATCATCCCGCATGGACTGGCGGCCGATCATTTTAAACCAATTTTAATATTAATACTTTTACTAACTATATTATGAAAATATCCCTTTTTATACAAAATCATAGATTTTACTAAAGTTTTAAACCTAAAACTACCCACAAATTCCCATAAATACATTTCCTATCCAAAATTAAATATTAATACCCGGAACGCAGGTCAAATAAAAACTCTATTATCACCCACCCCCCTCTCTATTAATACCCAAATCAAAAGTAAAGCCCATATTAAAGCAGTACTCACCAAATAAGTCCTACCAAATATCCAGTTCACGGACGACAGAAAATCTCCCAACTCACTATTGACACAAGCCACCATCTTAACCTACTTTTTTAATAAAAACCACTCACCTTGATCACACTAGTCAAGGCTCGCCGTCACTGCCTATTTTTTACTCTTCAAGCTCGGTTTTAACAATGTATATATTTTTCCGTCGAAGAAATGGCTGTATATAGGCATGTCGGGTGTATATACTTGTATATAATTAAAATTAATAATTTAATTCTTTTTACCCCGCACTAGTTTAGGGTAGATGGAATCTCACGTTTTAGATGGGAGACCTCCCCCTGCGGCACTAGTTAAAAATGGTAATTTTAACCTGTAAATAACAGATAAGGCAACAGCCGAAAGGATAAGACACTGCACACTCACACCACAGGTCAGGCGTTCGAACCTGGCCCAACATCTTTTTCTTTATTTTCGCTTTTGTTGTTTGTTGTTTTTACAGCTACCCATAAACAAACTCGCATCAACTTTTACAACCTTTTATCGAATCATCTAAATCATAATAAATAAATATGTTTTGTATATAGTCTGTTTTCTCCCTGATTTTAATAGACCTCTTAAAAGATTTTATTAATAAAAAGTCTAATTTTAACCCGTGGTCCTGGAAATTTTAACTATAAATTGAGAAGATGCTCAGCCAGTGGTAATTTTATAAGTAGCAACTTTTTAAATAGATTTTAAAAGTCAGTCTGTCAAATGCGAGCCCGGTTTCAAACGAAAGTCAAAGTAACAAGCTAATCTTTTTACCCTCCCCCCTACCTCTCCCCTTCCCCCCCCCCCCCCTCCCCCCCCTCCCCCCCTCCCCCCCCCTTCCCACAGTATCCCGAGCGCTGGTCTCCCTTTTTAAGGTTGAGTACCTCCGGGTGTCTACCCCCCCCCCCCCTCCCCTCCCAAGTGGTCCGTGAGCCGATCTCCCCCGGGAGGGGACGGCCCCATTGTCGGGGGTGACGCGAGGATGTCTCGCGTATCCCCCCTTCAGTGGGTCCACCCTCACTTGGTGTGCTGAGATCCTCCGAATCACTCCCCTCCCCCCCCCCCCCCCCCCTCCCCTCTTGTTATATCCTCAAGTAAAACCTTATTGCCCCACATGGCCGAAAGGCCAAAGAGGGCGTTAACCATTATTTCCTCTCTCTCTCTCTCTCTCTCTCTCTCTCTCTCTCTCTCTCTCTCTCTCTCTCTCTCTCTCTCTCTCTCTCTCTCTCTCTCTCTTGAAGCTGCGCGCTTCCGCTACGTGGAATGGTCGCTTGCATAGTACGAGGGGACAGTCCTGATATGGGTGGGCTTCGCAGTGTCAGGACAACACTGTAAAGTCTACAGTACACGGTATACAGTAATTTTACCCCTTCTGTATCTTCTGAATTACAATTACATAGAGTGGATAGTAGGTCTACCCCGAAATAGTTTAAATGTATTTTTTCTTTTTGCTAACCCCAGACAAAGGAATACCAGCCACGGATGATAATACGTATACACGTATCTTTGATTACCAGCACTATTCTTTTTTGGCTCACGTCGTTTTTTAAAACAAAGTGAATCTATAGTATCGTACATGTTCGGGTGTGTGTGTGTGTGTGTGTGTGTGTGTGTGTGTGTGTGTGTGTGTGTGTGTGTGTGTGTTGCGTCCGTGGCCCCGACCTTTAACCTTAACTCAAACCTTAACGTTGTCATTTTATCTAAGCATATAAGGCGTTAGAGGGTTAAAGTTAGCAGGATATTTGATTTTGACGTGAGCCTTCAAGTCACGACGATCAAAGCAGTCAGATACATTGATAAAGAACAAAATAAAGATAATCATTTGTTGCAGAGATTACTGTTGTGCAACCTTTAACCTTGACTCAGTCACACTCTTCAAACTAAAGAAGACTCTCACTCTCCACTGAAACTTTAACGTTGTCGTTTTCTCAAAAAAACATAAGATGTTAGAGGGTTAAAGTTAGCAGGATACTTGATTTTGACGTGAGCCTTCAAGTCATGACGATCAAAGCAGTCAGAGTCAGCAGTCAGCAGTAAGGAACAAAAGAAAGAAAATCATTTCTTGCAGAGATTACTGTAACTGTTGTGTTGTACCGAGTAGGAGATACATACTGGAAAGAAGACTCTCCATTAGATATACAAAAACGCTCTTTAAAAAGAGTAAGAGGCTTAGATCTACAGGCAAAGACTGTAGGCCTACTACAGGTGTCCGTAGACCCCCCTTACCCCGCGGGGGGGGGGGGAGGATTGGTCACTATGTTTTTCTGAAAGCTTGGTCAATATGCTTTTCAATTTTACTTGTTTGCCAAAAATAAAAATAGGGCTCCACTATGTTACATGCGCATATATAAACATACATATAATTAAATTTTAAAGAAAGGGGTAGGGGTAATTTAATGCATAGAAATAATTTAATTTACACAGTAAAATAAAATTTAATTCTGTTTTAAGATGCACAAGTGTCTACATAACAGTATTCTCTCTATACAGGCATGGGAATTGTCATGGGAATTCCCATGCCTGCTATAGTAATAAAAATCAGACGTGAGCCTTGAAGGCTTTGCCTCTTGTTTTTTATAACTTTGCGGTACTTAAAGTGACGTACCTGTTTGAAAGTGACGTATGTTATGTTTATGTCATCTGATTCTGACATAAGGAAGAGAGAGAGACACAGAGAGAGAGAGAGAGAGAGAGAGAGAGAGAGAGAGAGTGTGTGTGTGTGTGTGTGTGTGTGTGTGTGTGTGTGCGTGTGCGTGTGCGTGCGTGCGCGAGTGTAGGTGGGTATGCGGAAATGCATCTATCTCTCTTTCGCTCTCTCTAAAAAAAATTCTCTCTCTCTCTCTCTCTTCCTCTCTCTCTCTCTCGTTTGTTCTGAAATACATTTAACCTTTTCTGAAATACAATTAACCATTTCTGAAATACAATTTACCTTTTCTGAAATACAATTAACCTTTTCTAAAATACAATTTACGCTTCTAAAATACAATTTACCTTTTCTGAAATACATTTCACGCTTCTGAAATACAAATAACCTTTTCTGAAATACAATTTACATTTCTGAAATTCAAATAACCAATTCTGAAATACAATTCATGCTTCTGAAATGCAATTAACCATTTCTGAAATACAATTCACGCTTCTGAAATACAATTAGCCATTTCTGAAATACAATTTACGTTTCTGAAATACAATTAACCCTTTCTGAAATACATGTGGAAATGGTGTAGACAGTGTGCACCCTAAAAGTATAACCAATGACTTCATAGATTTATAGCTTCGAAAGAAACTTTTGAAAATGTTCACAAAGTTTCAACACATCCATAAGTATTAATAGCAACAACAGGTTATCTATAAAAATAGATAATAATTTTACTTCATTTGTTGAAACTCTACATTATTTAAAATTCGCAGTTAAAAGGCATAGCTGGGAAGTGCAAGTCTGTGATATTTCAAATAGTAGCTATACACCCTAAGGCATCAAATACAATAAAACAAGATCGTAATGATGAAAAGAAATTAGGTCTTCCACAATACATTTTTTTCACATTTTATGGGGTTTGCAGTCATCCCAATGCATCACTTGCAGCAAAAATTGGCTTTAGTAATTAAATTATATACGATTTTTTTGTCGGCACATAGTAACTAGTTTGAAGTCTAAAAATAGAATAAATGATGTCATAAGTCGGAAACGCCATTGGGAAATCATATAATTATTCACACAAAGATTTTACACATCCTTATGGATTGCATACAATAAAAGTTGGTATCCAGTGAGGAAAAAAGATCAGTTTTGCTTAATGTTTTTGCACATGATCTGGCGTTTCATGTCTAAAAATAATAATGACGTCATTTATGGGAAACACCAAGATGAATGTTTTGGAAAATTGACAAATAGACTCTACACATCATACTGCATAACGCGCATAAGCATTGGCTGATAACAATAACAAGAGATCATGTTGTTCTGAGTCTACAAGATAAAATTAATGACGTCATAATTAGGGAACCCCAAGAGGAAATTCTTGGATATTTCACACGAAGATTCCACACATCCTAATGAATTATAAGCAACAAAAAATATCATGTAGTATCGAAAGAGGATGGTCTAGTACAATACTTTGTTCACATTATATGGAGTTTTGGGCCTAAAACTAGAATTGATGACGTCATAACTAAGAAAGCCCAAGGGAAAAAGTTTGGGAAATTTCTCAAAAAGATTCTACACAATCAATCAAAATATTTATTGTTATCCTATTGCATCACGTCGATGAATATTAGCTTAACATTGTTAAAATAGACAAACAACTACACGACAAGAGTAAAGTGACGTTATTTTATTCACAAGAGACAAAACAAAACTACTGGATATTTCGGCGAATGCGCCTTTATCAACACAGACAAACAATTAAACAGCAAACAGCAAAAATAGCAAAAGGAGCAAAAAGCAGGCAACAGAAGGAACAAAATCCATCAAGATCAAAATAAAAACAATACTTCCCCTCTACAGTCCAACGCGTAAATGATACAACAAAGTTGAACACAAATCAGGGGGAGGGTTAAAAAAACAAAAAAACAAAAAAAAAGTTTTGAAGTGAGAGGGGTTGGGGACAGTGAGTACGCAATCATAGATGGTAGAAGTTGGAAACAAGGGTCAGTTGTGTTTAAGGGGGAGGTTTGGTGAAGAGAACAAATCTCTGCTAAAGTGAACACATGTAGCAGAAGCTGACATTAAATTGCAATTGAAAAATGAAAAAGAGAGAGAGAGAAGGGGGGGGGGGGGGGGGGGGGGGGGGAAATAAGGGGGGGGGGGGGGGGGGGGGGTCGCCGCTTAGCGCATCAATAATTTTCAGTTTTCAGTTTATTTGTTAAAAGAGATCAAGTTTTTATTGCTTCTAGCTTTGCAGGTGATGTGAAATGTCTGGTCTTAAAATAGAAATAATGACGTCATAATTCATAAAACCCAAGAGATTTTTCCTACAGGGATTCTACACACCCTGGTACATTATTGAAAGATATTAAGATTTTATTGTTTATATTTGTTCAAGTGATATGGAAATTGTAGTCTAAGAATAGAAATAATGACCGCATAACTCGGATACCCCAAGGGTATTTTCTGGGATTTTTCACACAGAGATTTTACACACCCTAGTGCATCATTTGGAACCAAATTGGCTTCTGGTACTTTGATTGCGAAATCAACCCATTTCCCCTCTTGGTCTGCTCTCATAAGTCATAAGTCATAAGTTTCTTTATTGTCCATTGGCATTGTACAACGCACATGGAAACTTGTCTTCCACCGTGTAAAATAAAAATATTAGATAAAAGTATGAAACATAAATTTACATTAACAAATATGTAACTCTCACACCACACCCAATCATTCATCCGCTCTCCGCTATCTTGCTCACTCATCATGCAACACACAACCACTTCCGCCTTCATTTGTAACCATTTCTTTTCTTTTTTCCTTCCTATCCTCCTTTTTTCTTTGTTCCTTTTCTCTCCCCCCCCCCCCCCCCCTTTTCCCCTTTTTTCCTACCCCCCCCCCCCCCCTCTTTTATTTTTTAAAAAAATTAGGTACGCTTTTCCCGCTCTCTTTCATCCTATTGTCTGTGTGTTAGACTAAGATGGACATTTCCAAGAGCCTTAAGTGTTGTTATTTGATACAAAAATGTCTGGGTTTCTGTGTGACCTAGTGCTTGGTGTACTGACACATTCATACTGTGTGAAGCTGGTGTATGTGTGGGAGAGAGAGAGAGAGAGAGAGAGAGAGAGAGAGAGAGAGAGAGAGAGAGAGAGAGAGAGAGAGAGTGTGTGTGTGTGTGTGTGTGTGTGTGTGTGTGTGTGTGTGCGTGCGCGTGTGCGTGTATGTGTGTGTGCGTGTGCGTGTGCGTGTGCATGTATATATGCGTGTATGCGCATGCGCATGCATATGTGTGTATGTGTGTGTGCAAGTGGATAAACGTGTGCATTAAAAGAGTTAAGTGGACAATCACTACAACAACAGTGATAATGATGAAGATGATGATAATAATGAATAAGTAAAATGGGAACCACCACCACTACCAATACTAATATTAGTAGTAATAATAAGAAAAACAGAAATGATGATGATTGTGATGATGATGACGACGACGATGATGATGATGATCATGATGAGGATGATGATCATGATGATGGATGATGATAATGATATAACAACGCATCAGTAGAACCATCAATCAGGACAATAGGCCTATTTCTGATAATAATGACATCAATAATAGCATCATAGCAAAAATGATAATAATGACTTATAATATTGAACAAGATAACACAGAAACACACCCACGTCCATACACTCACCCCCACCCCCTCACCCCCCACACACACAGACACATACGCGCGCATGAAAGAATGACATCCCTAACTAACAGTTGAAATGAAGTATCACAGAGAAATATTAACTGCCCCCTCACCCTGATTACCTTCCCCCCCCTCCTTACCCCTAACCCTCTCCCCTCACACCTCCCTTTCGCCCTCTCTTCTTGTTCATATCCTCTCCCTCCTCCCTTTTCCCCCTCCAATTCCTATCTGCCCCCCCCCCCCCCACACACACACACACTTTCCCACTCCTTTCCCTGTCCTGCGCTGCCCCCCCCCCCCCTTTCCCCTCTTCCCCTCCCCCGCCCCCGCCCCCCTCAGGTCAGTCACTGGACGCCCGATGATGTTGCTGGCAGTTCTGGTCAGCGTGTGCAGTCTGGAGGCATCTGCCGCACGCAGGTTGCCAAAGAAGCAAAGAGTGTTGTAGGACAGGATGCTCTCCACCATGGCCTGGTAAAACATCATCAGGATGGCGGGCTTGACGTTGAATGACCTCAGCTTCCGAAGGAAGTAGAGGCGCTGGTGACCCTTTTTAAGGATGGCAGCAGCGTTCCTGGACCAGTCCAGCTTGGAGTCAAGAGACGTGCCCATGTACTTATATTCCTGAACACTCTCAACCTGGTCGCCATTGATCTGCAGAGGAAGAGGAGCAGGAGGATTCTTCCGGAAGTCAATAATGACTTCCTTTGTCTTGCTGACGTTGAGAAGCAGATGGTTCTCCTGGCACCAGGCAGCCATGTCAGCAACAGCAGATCTGTAGGCTGTCTCGTCCCCCTGCGTCACCATGCCGGCAATGGAGGTGTCATCGGAGAATTTGATCTGTAGGACTCCGGGCTCCCCACACCTGCAGTCAGCCGTGTAGAGCGTAAATTGGGCAGGCGAAAGGACGCACCCCTGAGGAGCACCCGTGTTGGTGACCGTCTGATCCGACCAGACGTCTGTGAGACCGGCGATGCGTACCCTCTGCCGTCTGTCGGTGAGGAAGTTGAATACCCATTGGATGATCCGCGGGTTGACCTCCATCCTCAGCAGCTTGGACATCATGAGGTGCGGCTGGATGGTGTTAAATGCCGAGCTGAAGTCCAGGAACAGCAACCGAACGTATGACTTGGGTCTCTCTAAGTGCTCATACGTCTGGTGGAGGAGAAGGTTGACTGCGTCATCGCAGCTGCGGTTTGCCGAGTAGGCAAACTGATGGGTGTCTTGGTGCTCTTTCGTCTCTGCGATAAGACGCTGCAGGACCAGTCTCTCTAGGCACTTGAAAGGCACTGACGTGAGCGCCACAGGCCTGTAGTCATTTAACACTGCAGGCGTTGGCTTATTGGGGACAAGGACAACTGTGGCCATCTTCCAGAGAGGCGGCACCTGACCAGAGTCCATGGACCACTGGAAGAGCCGCGTGAAGACAGGCGCCAGGGAGTCTCCACACCACTTGAGAATGGCGCCGGTGATGGAGTCAGGGCCAGGAGCGTTGCGTGTGTTCAGACGCTTGAAGCATCACCTGACCTCAGATTCGTCCAAAAATATTGGCAAGCTGTCTTTCTCTGCCACTTCTCCCAACACCTTCGTCTCCTCAGTGCGGAAGTCCTGCTGATCAAACCTGGCGTAAAAGGTGTTGAGCTGGTTGGCCGGGGCCTGGCTGTCCTGGGTGCTGATGGCTTTCTTGGATGGTCTGATGCCAGTCATGGTGCGCACGCCCTGCCACAGCCGCCTGAGCTGAAGGAGTCCTCCACCTTCTCCTTGTAGCGCTGTCGACTCTCAGCGATCTTGTCTTTCAGCTCCTTCTGTTTGTTTTTGGTTCCCTGTTCGTCACCTTCGTAGAACAGTCTCTGCCTGTCTTCTACAAGGCCTCTGATGTCCTTGGAGACCCAGGGTTTGCTGTTTGCATAGACTCACGTTTTTTGTAGGCACCAGCATGTCCGTGCAAAAGTTGACATAAGCTGTCACCACATCAACGGCCTCCTCAAGGGACTCACTGGAGTGGAAGAACAGGTCCCAGTCGGTGCAGTTAAAGCAGGCGCTGAGCGTGGCCGAGGCATCTGGGGACCATTTCCTCACAGTTTGGACGCGTGGCTTGTTGGATTTCAGCACCGTCTTGTAGGTGGGCTGAAGGTTGACCACGTTGTGGATGAACCGACCAAGTGAAGGGAGGGGCACATTCCTGTAGGCTCTGGGAACGTTTTCATAGCATATATCTATTGTGCTATTCTTGCATGTCTTGCACGTCACGTACTGTTTATAGCTGGGCAGCACTTTGTTGAGGCGACACGCGTTAAAATCGCCCCAAACCAGTCTGATGGAGTCAGGACAGTCTCGTTCTTGCTGCTGACGAATCTTCTCTGTGGCAATCTTCACGTCAGCCTTCGGATGAATGTACACGATGGTAACGAACACTCTCTGGAACTCACGCGAAAGATAAAAAGGTCTCAGTGCCACGGGGGGGGG
>CM065703.1:26705951-26713451 GCA_017654935.2 Phymorhynchus buccinoides
TAAATGGGTACCTGACGTCAGTTGGGGAAAAAGTCCTTCGGATGAGACTTTTCCAAAACCGAGGTCCCGTGTACGAAAGCATGCAGCAGATCTTGGGCACACATTAAACCCCATCCCACTACTTGGTATGAGTAGGCCGTGTGTGCCGGTGGGATGGATCATTGGATGACATGAATTCACATCGTGTGCGCTATTAATGGTCTGAATGAAAACCGGCAAGCGCGGGGCAGGATGAACATCCCCAACTTGAAAAAGAAGTATAAGATTCATCACTGGGTCCTTACACATGTTACCCACTCCCCTTTCCCACATACAAATGGTCTCTCCCTATAACACACACACAGATATAGGCTACACACACCTGATCTGGATTCTATGTTTAGCCCTCCCTTCCCACACATACAGACTCTTTGTCTCAAATGTCTCTCTCAAGCACACACACACACACACACACACACACACACACACACACACACTTCATCTGATCCAGGCCATTCTTCTTCTCCAGCGTCTTGAACAGCTGGTTTTTCCTTTCTTTTTGTGTAGATTTTTAGTTTGGTTTATTTTTCTTTCTGTCGTTGCGCACAACGCTGTATAATAATATATTGTAAAATGATAATATAGAATGTTATTCTATGATTATTGAATAAAATTCTATAAAAATCTATAATTATATAGAATTCTATAATTATAGAATACAATTCTATAATTATAGAATTTTGGTATATAATTATAGAATAATTATAGAATAAAATCTATAATTAGAGAATAAAATTCTCTGATTAGAGAATAAAATTCTATATTACAATGACTCATTGGAAAGATCTTCGTCTGCTTTTGGTGAGGCCCTAAATGTGATGTTTGAAAAAAAAATGAAATCGTGAAACCATCAATCATAAAAAAACAATAGACATATTTTAAGTTTATATACTTTATACAGCAGAAAAAAAAAATCCAGTTTCTAATGATATTTGGTTACATATACGTGCCAAGAAGCGAACACGATGATACATATTTTGTTCAGCGAACACGATTATACATATTTTGTTCAGAGTATTATTTTTAATCCACCAAGTTCAAGGCAATAGGGAGTAGATATATTAGACATATTTTACACAACCTGTTTCAAGCATCCCATGCAGGGCCTCAGCGGGAGAAAAAGTCAATGCTTCCCAGGGTTCCTTGTAACATAGTATGGTCTTAAAAAATATATAAATCTTTCTAAAATTAATAATGCATTCTATAATGTTGGATAACTTTATATAATGTTGTGATCATTCTATGTTATAGAAATTATAGATACTGTTTAATATGGGAATATAGATACTGTTTAAAAACTTGTCTATGACATAAAGCATTTTTGTTTATTTCTATAATATAATATATAATGTCTGTTAAAGAATAAATTTGACACTAAAGGATCATTTCTTTCTTTAATTCAATATTATAGAATTCTCTTCTATAATATAGATTTATTTTTATAATAAGGAAGTAATTCTATAATGCTAGGTACTTTTCTAGTGGCATACCATATTTAAATAATAAAACCATTCTATATTATTTAATGTATTCTATATAATATTCTATAGGTGCAATGTATTCTATGATATAGAAGCATTTTTTAAATTTCTATAATATAGAATACTATATTATAGAATAGGTATTCTATGTTTATAGAATGGCTCCTATATTCAGAATTACGTTATAGAATACTTTTACGGATGTCGCCTCATAGATTTCAAAAAGTTTGTTTAATTTCCATTCTGGTTTGCAGCAGAGTTATGCTGAAGATTGAACTAGTCATGCAACAAATGATGTTTGGTGAATAAAAAAAATAAGCAACACATTAAAGTGCTGGTGCTTTGTTGAATGAAAATCATGTTGACCCACTTTAAAATCTCATATATTCTGTAGCTCCGAGAAGCTACGAGAAATAGAATTAGAAACATAAACGAGTAAGTCGAAGTTTGTGTGGAATTCCACGAGTGTAGGAGTGGAGGGATATATGCCCACCACTTAACCCTCCCAGTTTATATACAATGGAATCAGACACAATTCAATGGCAGTATATGTCCACCACTTAACCCTCCCAGCTTATATACAATGGAATCAGACACAATTCAATGGCAGTATATGTCCACCACTTAACCCTCCCAGCTTATATACAATGGAATCAGACACAATTCAATGGCAGTATATGCCCACCACTTAACCCTCCCAGCTTATATACAATGGAATCAGACACAATTCAATGGCAGTATATGTCCACCACTTAACCCTCCCAGCTTATATACAATGGAATCAGACACAATTCAATGGCAGTATATGCCCACCACTTAACCCTCCCAGCTTATATACAATGGAATCAGACACAATTCAATGGCAGTATATGCCCACCACTTAACCCTCCCAGCTTATATACAATGGAATCAGACACAATTCAATGGCAGTATATGTCCACCACTTAACCCTCCCTGTTTATATACAATGGAATCAGACACAATTCAATGGCAGTATATGCCCACCACTTAACCCTCCCTGAGTATACTAAGTATACAAATGCTAGAAAAAACCCTATAAAGATCTTTTAAGAATAAAATGTAAATAAGAATGATTGATAAGTTAGTCACTTCTATTGACGATCAACGGTAGTTTTCGCAGACTATGAGAAAGATTCAAAAGAAAAGGAGTCAGCCTCAAAATAATATTAGCATAGACCACTGGTAGAATCATTTTAAATAACTGCTTGAAAAAAAAGACTTGAATGAACAGAACATGAATATAAATGGCAACAATGATACTAATGAAGGTGATATGACTAATAATAATGAAGATGATGATAATTTAAATTGCCCAATTTGAAAAGAAGAGATATTGAAGGCTTTATGTAAATACAAAAATCGGAAAGCATCTGGTCCTGATGGGATGATTAAAATTGCATGTAATAGAATTTATAACATTTTTTTTAATGCTCTGTTTAACAGAGGTGTGTTTCCAAATCGTTGGTCTGAGTGGATTGTTCTTCCATTGTATAAAAAAGGTGACATTAACAACCCAAGTAATTATAGGAGAATCTCTAAGTAGTATTTGTAGTAAATTATATAGTGCCATCATTAATAAAAGATTACAGCAATGGGTAGAAGAAAATAACATCATTGATGAGTTTCAAGCAGGTTTTAGGCGGAATCGTTCAACAATCGATCACATGTTCATTCTTATGGCTTCTGTTAAAAAACCCAATTTAGTTTAAACCGTAAATTATATGTAGCTTTCATCGACTTTGAGAAGGCTTTTGACTCTCTCATTAGAAGCATATTATGGCCTATTTTGTTTAAACATGGAGTAAGGGGTAAATTTTACCGTTGCATTATGAGCATGTATGACCGCAGACTATAAATAACATATCGCACGTTTTTATCGCAAATTACAATAAACCGTGGCGAGGCCGCCTTTATAACCCTTTATGATCCATCGTGTCAACATATTTAATTCAATCTTTTGATTCCATTGTTTTAGTTTTTATTTCCTTGTTCATTTTACTCGAATGAAATTTTGATTTCGAGCCAAGTGCGGTTAGATTTCTTAAGTTAGACCGATATGTGACCTTGTGGGATTCTGCTATCTGTCTGTTTGTCTCTCTGTTTGAATGTCTGTCTCTCTGTCAATTTGTCTCTCTCTAAAATTGTTCATTTCTCTCTGTGGCTGCATCTGTTTATCTGTTTTAGCCTCTGTCCCCCTCTCTCACTGATTCTCTCTCCTTTGCTGTCTCTGTTTCTCCTCCCCCCTCCTCCATCTCTCTCTCTCTCTCTCTTTCTGTGTGTGTGGTGTGTGTGTGTGTGCGCGGGCGCGAGTGTGTTAGTTAGTTAGTTAGTTAGTTAGTCCCGTCAACAGCTATGGTGTGTGTGTGTGTTTGCAACAACAAGCTGTCTGTCTGTTGTGTGTCTTACTTACCTATAAGCCACAGAACATGTAAAGGAAAAAAAGCAACAAAACACCTATAGACAAGGGCGTCGCCGAGCGGCAGACATGTCCGTCACCAGCAATGCCACGCACTTGCGACACCCCGTAGAGTGTCACATCCTGACACAAAATTGGAAGGGATTCTGTCTTCTAGTTCACGAGATACAGCTTGAAGAAGAAACATATAGCGCAAAGAAGGAAATTTCGGTTTTCAAGGTCACACTTCAAGGTCAAGGTCAGCATGGTGATAATTTATGCTCGGATGTTTTCTTCTCTAGGGTATACAGTACCACACACAATCTGAAGCGCTTCTGTCAAGTACCAATGTGGAAAATATGGCTTAAAACCCAATGTTCAGACCCCTACCACTTTCAAGGCCTACGGATCGCCCGGACCGTGACCTTGACCTTGATCGGTATGCGACCATCAGAACGGGCATAAGCCAAAGTACCTTCATGCCAAATTTGAAGACTCTAACACTAACGGTGTGGGAGTTATGGCCCCTGAAAGATTTTCGGTTTTCAAGGTCGTACGCCAAGGTCAAGGTCACGACGGCAATATGGTTTGCGCGGATGCCTTTCTCTCATGGTGACACACCAGCACACACAATTTGACGTGATTCTGTCAACCCGTTCGAAAGATATCCTTGGGACAGACAGAAGGAGAAAAAAATGACCCTCCGATTTTCAGGCTCCAGCGATCTTTTTGACCTTGACCTTGACCTTGATCGGTATGCCATCATCAGAACGGGCATAAGCCAAACCACCTTCATACCAAGTTTCAACATCCTATGTTGATCGGTGCCCGAGATATGGCTAAAAATAGATTTTCGGTTTTCAAGGTCGTACGTCAAGGTCAAGGTCACGACAGCAAAATGGTTTACGCTGATCTCTTTCTATTAAGGAGGCACACCTTCACACAAAATTTGACGCGATTCGGTCAAGCGGTTCGGGAGATATCCTTGGGACAGACAGAAAACAAAACAAAAAAACAACAACAAACACACAAAAATACAAACCAGCCCAAAAAGAAAAACAAACAATGAGAGAGAGTCAGACACAGAGAGAGACAGAGAGAGAGAGAGAGAGAGAGAGAGAGAGAGAGAGAGAGAGAGAGAGAGAGAGAGAGAGAGAGAGAGAGAGAGAGAGAGAGAGAGAGAGAGGATTACGGATTAGAAACATGAATGAATTTGGGTTTTACGTCCTCTCGACCTGGGAAGGCACATAATTAGAAACATGAAGGGAGTGGAATCACTTTAAATAAACAGAAAAATTGCGAAAAAACCTGGGCAACACTTTTTGTCCCAGTGTGCAACAGCTGGCTTCAATCGACTTCAGGAAAGATGACATGACAAAAATAAGCAAAATTTATATTGGATTCCATTTTAAAGAACATTCTATTTCATAAAGGATAGTTCGCCGCGGTTTATCGTAATTTAACCCCCCACGATATATCACATAAACCGTAGTTTTACGAGATACCGTGGCACTTTAGACAAAGATTGAAACTGGCAAAGATGGAGTTCCCATATACAGGAAAGCAATCGATTTGACATTTACAAATTACTAAGCCCTTCGCATTCCAACTTACTTAATGATAAATATGAATAGGCAAGTGAAATGTTATATGACAAAATTAAGATTGGGTTTTTCTGTGTGCATTTTAATCGCAACTTTATTTGGCCTATTTGTTGTAAAGGTGAGGAAAATGAGACTTATTTTGTTTTGTATTGTCGTGTTTTACAAAATATTAGGGGAAGACGGGGTAAAAAGCGCATGGGCGGGTAAGAAGCCCACCACAATTATCTCATGAAATAAAGCAAATTTCAGTCTCATTTTGCCCATGAGACGAGCGTTAATGTCTAGCATTCGTCTAATGGGCAAATTTGACTGAAATTTTCTTTATTTCATGAGATAATTGGGGTGGGCTTCTTACCCGCCCATGCGCTTTTTACCCCGTCTTCCCCTAGAGATCGACTCTAAGCAACTTTGTTTGTTCAGAGAAAGAAATAGTGAGGCAAGGAGAGAGAATATAGTAAAGTAAGGAAAGGTAACTCCATCTGTAATTAAGTCTCTTCACAAAAGTTATTTTCGGCACCAAGTCGCCTAGCAAAGCATAAGCAACAGTCACATCGAGACAGACCCTAGGTTCATCCTAAAAAAGGATGACCCAGGACTGCCTATATGACCATGCAGTAACAACAGTGGTGGAGAGAATATGTGCACAAACAAATCAACAAATTTATTCAAGAGTGGCATAGCCTTCTAGCCTTGAAATATGTTACACTTAAACAACACACAGCACAGAACAAATTGGTATGCCTATATAGAAGTTGGGTTAAACAGAGAAAGAAATAGAGGCATACCAAATTGTGTTGTGTGTTATCATCAAAGTTGAAGACATTGTTTTTCAGGATGTGACTGATGATGGAGATGAGAAGGTTTGTTGGAGGCACCTCTGGGGGATCAAATTCTTTGAGGATGTTTTTGATGGAGGACCCTACTTCTTCGTGAGGAATGTTGGTTGACTATCAGTGTTACTGGGGGCAATGGTGTGAATTTGCTGTTCCACTCTTCCGCCGTGTTTAGGAAGTGAATGATGGTAGTTGTTGGACAATAGTGTAGAAGTCAAGATGTCCGTACATACATTCGCATGATCAATACAGCAGTCTTCACACCACAAGATCAGATTATCAACAGATTTAATTATTCCTCTGTCAAGTGGCAAGTTACAGTGTGAACATCATTCACAAATGGATAACAATCTCACGCACGCACACCACCACACACACAGGTACAAATGATTACTAATCACTACTTCTGAATTTTTAAAAACCCAACTGAAAATGGACTCATAGAATCACTTATTAATAACTTAACGAAAATCACAAAATCTTTTCACTAATTCAAAAGGTCAACACGCTGCTTGCTTGGAAAATGATATTGTCAATCAAATTTTCTAGCGACCTTCTTGATATGACATTCACATCTCTGGATAACGAATAAGGGGTCTGCTATGGCGGCCATAGCGCGTAACAGTCACATTTTGGGCTGGTCTGGGTGGGGGAGGGGAAGGGGGGACTTGTTCAACATTAGTCTTTTTCATCAGAACTGTCAGCTTCCATCTGTGGATTCACCATCAGTGGTTCTTTGGTCTTCCTCAGCATGGCTCTGTTGCGGCGGTAGCTGGTCCCATCTTCAGTGCGTACAATGTAAGAGCGTGGTTCCTTGGCTGAAGACACCACAACTGCTGGCTTCCACGTGCTGTCCTTCATCATCTGCATGTGGACAACTTCTCCGGGCTGGAGATTGGGGAGGGGCTGGGGAAGGGCTGTCTTGTTGTAGTCACGTGACTGCTGCCTCTGCTGCTCTCTGGATACAGTCTTGAGGTGGTACGCTGGGTCGTAAGTGAGTCTCTGTTGCTGGCGGTCGGGTTCTAAGTCGACGGTTGAACAGCAGCTGGGCTGGTGAGGCGTTGTCCAACAGTGGCGTTGTTCTGTGCTGAAGGAGTGCGATGCATGGATCTTGCTGTGCCGCCTTT
>CM065703.1:26723424-26725924 GCA_017654935.2 Phymorhynchus buccinoides
TGACTGACCACTGGTCACTTTGGCCTATTTTCACTGTTTGACTGCAAATTAGTGTATTAGGAGTTCAAATGAACATTTTTTTAAGTGGTTGACCAGTGGTCAGTAGTGGTCATTTTGGCCTATTTTCACAGTTTGACTGCAAATTAGTGTATTAGGAGTTCAAATGAACAAGTCTTGATGTGGTTGACCAGTGGTCAATGTCACTGACCAGTTGTCACTTTGGCCTATTTTCACTGTTTGACTGCAAATTAGTGTATTAGGAGTTCAAATGAACAAATTTTGATGTGGTTGACCAGTGGTCAGTGTCACTGACCAGTGGTCATTTTGCCTATTTTCACTGTTTGACTGCAAATTAGTGTATTAGGAGTTCAATTGAACAAGTTTGATGTGGTTGACCAGTGGTCGCCGTTTTGTTGGAGTTATAAAAACTCTTTTGACTGCAAATTAGTGTATTAGGAGTTCAAATGAACAAATTTTGATGTCGATGACTAGTGGTCAGTGTCACTGACCAGTGGCCATTTTGGCCTATTTCACTGTTTGACTGCAAATTAGTGTATTAGGAGTTCAATTGAACAAGTTTGATGTGGTTGAACTCCTAATACACTAATTTGCAGTCAAATGAGTTTTTATAACTCCAACTTTCATTTGGACAAAACGGCGGTTCAAAATAGGGCGCCGTTTTGTCCAATCATAATAGAAAATTTGGACAAAACGGCGGATCTAACCCCGCTTTTTTGTCTATAGAAGTCGTTTGGAATTTGGACAAAACGGTGGTTAACAGGGGCAAGAGGCATCTAACTCCAAAAAGACCTCGAATAAATCAAATTGGCATAAATCTGATCGCAGGGAAGTAATTAATCGATATCAAACCTTTTCGATATCTCAATAAACCTACAAACTGTAGAACATATTTGCCTATTTTCTGTTTGATTTTTGTTTAGACTACCAAACAACAGCAATGTAACATTAGTTTTAACGTCTTCAGGTAGTAACTGTATTGTATGGATCGATTTAGTAAAAAGTGATTAGCATTTGCTGTAGGAGAACCACAAGCGCATGTAGAGTTGTTTGAAAGGTGCTTTGTTAAAGCAACTGCTGCCCAAAATGTAACAATTGTTACATTTTGGGCAGAATTGTTACATTTTGGGCAGCAAGTGTAACAATTGTTACATTTTGGGCAGGGAAGTGGCATCAATATAGAATAAAGAAGGAAAAAAGACAAATCTGAATCTGAGAGGAAACAGAGTTTGACGTTGACGATTGAGATGCAGTCTGCTTGACAAAACTATTCTTTCACGACATATGATCCAACACTATTAGAATGAGCTTGACGAATGCAAGAAACGTCTGTGCACCCGCACAATGTCGCATTGTCGCAAAATGTCGTAATTGCGACGTTTGGCAGCAGTTGCGACATTTTGCGCGGCCATCCCCGATGCAAAATGTCGTTACGACATTTTGCGTGGCAAGTGCCCACAGGACTCACTTGAATCATCGCCTCAACTCTTGAACAGAGAAATAAAGCTGACCATCCCGAGGGATGGTGTGAACGACTTCGGAGGACAATCTAGAGGAACGTCTGTGTAAGATATCTACGCAGCGGAGTCATTATCCAGCAGATAAGTGTCTATAGAGTAACAATTTTGGACGGAGGAACAAGTAGGGAAGCAAACAAACACTCAAGACTATTGTGCAAGAACTACACAGAAACAGAAACCAATGTCTATTCTATTTAATTTTGATTTGCTTTTATTTTGTTATGCTTTAATAAAAAGGACGGAATGATGGCGTTCTGTAAGCAGTTTGCTTTGCATTTTGTTTCAAATGATTATGCTGCTGCTTTATGATGACGTTGAATGTAAAATTAAAAAAAAGCCGCTGCTTAACAATGGTGTTTGGTAGTATTTTGTTTTGTTGTGCATCATTTCTGCCGATTCTATGCCTCATTTTTGTTCTTTTTGTGTTTTGATGTATGTCGTTTTCTTTCGAAAACGATGACAATGATGATAGGATACTTTATTTTGTTTCCTTATGCTGCAGATTTGTTTTCTGGTTGTGTTGTGGACCATCAAACCATGCTTTTCCTTTGTAAGCGATGGTGATCATGATATTGTACTTTGGTTTAGTTTATTTCAGTTGTTGCAGATTCGTTCTTCTGTTGTGTACCAAATCATACCGTTATTGTTATTGATGATATGGCATTTTCGTTTCTTTTGTCCATCGTTGTCGCAGATTCTTTCTTCTGCTATGTTATGTATGCCCTACCATTAAATGGAGACGACAATGATGATAGTTTAGTTGAATTTGTTTCATTATCATTTCGTTTGTTTCGTTATGGATTTTTGTCTTCTTTTATTTACACACACAAAACACAATCAGAAAACTTATGTGAACATCGTTGCACCTTGATAGCGATTCTATTTGAAGCGATTCTGTTCACTAGTTCACGAGATACAGCTGGAAAAAGAAATACATAGTCCAGAAGAGGAAATTTTGGTTT
>CM065703.1:26730924-26733424 GCA_017654935.2 Phymorhynchus buccinoides
GTCTTTCTTTCTTTGAATATTTACTCCCTTCCTTCATTCCTCTATTCGTTCTTTCTTTCTTTTAAAATATACAGATACGTTTGATTGCGGTGGTTTCTCATTATGTTCATTGTTCCTTTCTTATTTGTATCTGAACGCATAGTGCAAACAAGGCATTTCCGCTTATTGCCCTCAATAACAAAAAACTTCGTATTCGTATTCTTAATCTGTTCTTCCTTTCTTCCCCTTGCTGCAGTCAGTCGAGTTCAATGCACTTTGGCTATTATTCAGCTGTCCCGTTCTTTTTTCTTTCTTATTTTAATTTCCCTTAAGGTCTCCGTGCACGTGAACATTTTTCACTCTTTCCCCATGGCAACACAGTCAGATAGGCCAGTTTATACGACTTGCATATCACTGTGTTGCCATGGGGAAAGAGTGGAAAAAATGTTCACCTTTACAAAACGGACTTCATCATAAGTAATGTCCCGAAACACATAGCACCCTTCCCACTGAAATTGAAACACCCGAAGGTGCTGCTAATGGGACCGAGAGATGCACCAGCCACGCCCATCCCATCAACGCGAGAGCAGCCCTGCCCCAGCCTTGGAAATCTGGGGAGCAGGCACACACGGGACATTCCATTAAGTATACAAGGCACATAGCTACTTCCGGCTGCATTGGTGACCATCATTCTTTCTTTCTTTTAAAATATACAGATACACACGCACGGTGGTTTCTCATTATGTTCATTGAGTCCTTGCAAAATGTCCCCATGGGTGTACTAGTCCATTTTTCACCGGCAAAAGACACCCACTCAGAAACCAGAACGCATCCAACAAGAGAGTCTCAGAAAGTGATCTTATTTTGTTAGTCATCCCAAGAGGGGGAAAAAATTAAATAGATACACCCGAAGGTGCTAATGGGACCCAGAGATGCACCAGCCACGCCCATCCCATCAACGCGAGAGCAGCTTTGCCCCAGCCTTGGAAGTCTGGGGAGCAGGCACACACGGGACATTCCATTAAGTATGCAAGGCACACCACTAGGTAGAGTAGCCATTCTAAAATCACTAATTTTGTCTAAGCTGGTGTATTTGTGGATTTTACTCCCTAACCCTCCAAACAATTTTGTTCAAGAACGCCAGAGGATGATCATTGATTTCATATGGGATAAGAAAAGGGATAATTGAAGAATTGGGCATCAATATATATATCAAAGCCTACATTTATTCACTTAAATTAAATTGGCTCAATAAATTGTTAGGTGACAAACAACCGAAATGGGCAAACATATTATATAATGAATTCTCAGAAATTCACAAATTTGGACCCGGAAAACTGAAAAAAGCCAATGTTAATCCATTTTGGATAGACGTTTTTGATGCCTACCACATTCTGTTTTACAAAACTGAAACATCCGAGCCAGATTTGGACCCGGAAAACTGAAAAAAGCCAATGTTAATCCATTTTGGAAAGACGTTTTTGATGTCTACCACATTCTGTTTTACAAACTGAAACATCCGAGCCAGAAGATCTTTTGATGGAACCCATTTTGTTTCACGAAAAATTCAAGATTGATGATAAAATATATTTTCCAGATTGGGCAGACAAAAACATAATATATGTTAAAGATCTTTTAAAAGATAATGGATCATTCTTAAATACGAATGAACTGGATGTTTTAGGATACGATTAAAATGTATATGAGAAAAAAGGGTATACACGTCATAAATAACACCTGTCGCGAAAGAGTAAAAGCCCTGGATTTAGTAATTACAAACCAAAAAGGATCTAAAATATTTTACAAAGTAATGATCGATAAAGCAAAACTACCAGGTGCATCAACAAACTGGGAACGTATTTTAAGCAGTCAAATTAATTGGTCAAAAGTATTTCATAATGTTAAAACTATCCCAGAAGTAAAACTACGGTGGTTTCAAATCAAAATAAACAGAATTATTGTATCTTAAACAAAATGGGAATAAAATAAAATAACGTGCAATTCTTGTAATGCAGAAAAAGACACCGTTTTTTTAATTATTTATGGGCATGTGTTTTTGGGAAGAATTAGAAAATTATATAAAAAATAAGTGTGTGCATTGTGACAGATTATCATTCACTGCTTGTATTGTATTATTTGGTTGTGATGAAAATTACAGAATGGACGAAGGTTTATCTTTTATTTTGCTACAAGCAAAATACTTTGTTTATACATGTCGTATCAATAAAATAAAAAACCTACATTGCCTGTGTTTTTACAATTGATACACTTAAGGAATGTTGATAGATATGTACACCAGCTGGACATGCTTCAGGATAAATTTAGTGCAATAGGGAAGTGGGCTGTGCTGGATACACCTTATTGCCTTCTTGCAACAAGAAACGTAGGCCCAAATCGCTACCGCTATCATTTTTGTAAAAATTAAATCTTTTTGAGCGCTTATTTGATTTTTTATATATTTTTTTCTAATGTCAAATCTGTAGACATATTAATTTAAGAAAAGTTAATTGCATAACAATAA
>CM065703.1:26740924-26780224 GCA_017654935.2 Phymorhynchus buccinoides
GTGTATGTGTGTGAGTGCAAACATGCATTCTCTCTCCCCTACTCCCTATTCTATCTTCTTCTCCATCTGTCCCTCTTCCCCCTTTTTTCCTACCATTGTTCTTTCTCTTTATAAGAATCTATAATGGGGGGGGGGGGGGGGGGGGGCAGCAGCCTGTTTCTTTTTCATAAACAATGCTTGCCCCAGTAAGAAAAGGGAAAAAAACTCATTGCATTCCAATTACACAGTAGAAGAGCAAAGTTGCGTGATATTACGAGCAAAAGAGGAATCAACGGGATAAATGTTCTCAGCAGCAATGAACAGTAGTTGAAATTTCTCTAAATACAGAAACCAAAGAGCAGTGACCGCTGGTCAGAAACACCGACCACTGGTCATTTCCATTTAGAAAGCATAATAATATCCTTGACAACGTAATACACTGTCAAATAATGAAAATATACATTTCATGCAGCAGTGGCCACTGGTCAGCAGCACTGATCACTGGCCATTTCCTTTTACAAAGCATAGTAGTGTCCTTGACAAAGTAATACGCTGCCAAATAATTAAAATATGCATTTTATGCAGAAGTGACTACTGGTCAGTGAAGTGATCACTGGTCACTAGCACTGACTACTGGCCATTTCCGTTTACAAGGTATAGTATCACACGCGACAATATAATACGTTGTGAAATAACGAAAATATACATTTTATGCAGCAGTGACCACTGGTCAGTAGCACTGACCACTGGCCATTTCCATTTACAAAGCATAGTATTACCCTTGACAAAGTAATAAACTTGCATTATACAAATATTTTATGCAGCAGTGACCACTGGTCAGTAGCACTGACCAATGGTCATTTCCATTTACAAGGAATAGAAATTAATACACTGTTAAATAATGAAATATACCTGTTATGCTGCAGTGACCACTGACTATTGATCATTTTTGGCTCACGTCGTTTTTTAAAACAAAGTGAGTCTATAGTATCGTACATGTTGGGTTGTGTGTGTGTGTGTGTGTGTGTGTGTGTGTGTGTGTGTGTGTGTGTGTGTGTGTGTGTGTGTGTGTGTGTGTGTGTGTGTGTGTGTGTGTGTGTGTGTGTGTGTGTGTGTGTGTGTGTGTGTGTGTGTGTGTGTGTGTGTGTGTGTGTGTGTGTGTGTGTGTGTGTGTGTGTGTGTGTGTGTGTGTGTGTGTGTGTGTGTGTGTGTGTGTGTGTGTGTGTGTGTGTGTGTGTGTGTGTGTGTGTGTGTGTGTGTGTGTGTGTGTGTGTGTGTGTGTGTGTGTGTGTGTGTGTGTGTGTGTGTGTGTGTGTGTGTGTGTGTGTGTGTGTGTGTGTGTGTGTGTGTGTGTGTGTGTGTGTGTGTGTGTGTGTGTGTGTGTGTGTGTGTGTGTGTGTGTGTGTGTGTGTGTGTGTGTGTGTGTGTGTGTGTGTGTGTGTGTGTGTGTGTGTGTGTGTGTGTGTGTGTGTGTGTGTGTGTGTGTGTGTGTGTGTGTGTGTGTGTGTGTGTGTGTGTGTGTGTGTGTGTGTGTGTGTGTGTGTGTGTGTGTGTGTGTGTGTGTGTGTGTGTGTGTGTGTGTGTGTGTGTGTGTGTGTGTGTGTGTGTGTGTGTGTGTGTGTGTGTGTGTGTGTGTGTGTGTGTGTGTGTGTGTGTGTGTGTGTGTGTGTGTGTGTGTGTGTGTGTGTGTGTGTGTGTGTGTGTGTGTGTGTGTGTGTGTGTGTGTGTGTGTGTGTGTGTGTGTGTGTGTGTGTGTGTGTGTGTGTGTGTGTGTGTGTGTGTGTGTGTGTGTGTGTGTGTGTGTGTGTGTGTGTGTGTGTGTGTGTGTGTGTGTGTGTGTGTGTGTGTGTGTGTGTGTGTGTGTGTGTGTGTGTGTGTGTGTGTGTGTGTGTGTGTGTGTGTGTGTGTGTGTGTGTGTGTGTGTGTGTGTGTGTGTGTGTGTGTGTGTGTGTGTGTGTGTGTGTGTGTGTGTGTGTGTGTGTGTGTGTGTGTGTGTGTGTGTGTGTGTGTGTGTGTGTGTGTGTGTGTGTGTGTGTGTGTGTGTGTGTGTGTGTGTGTGTGTGTGTGTGTGTGTGTGTGTGTGTGTGTGTGTGTGTGTGTGTGTGTGTGTGTGTGTGTGTGTGTGTGTGTGTGTGTGTGTGTGTGTGTGTGTGTGTGTGTGTGTGTGTGTGTGTGTGTGTGTGTGTGTGTGTGTGTGTGTGTGTGTGTGTGTGTGTGTGTGTGTGTGTGTGTGTGTGTGTGTGTGTGTGTGTGTGTGTGTGTGTGTGTGTGTGTGTGTGTGTGTGTGTGTGTGTGTGTGTGTGTGTGTGTGTGTGTGTGTGTGTGTGTGTGTGTGTGTGTGTGTGTGTGTGTGTGTGTGTGTGTGTGTGTGTGTGTGTGTGTGTGTGTGTGTGTGTGTGTGTGTGTGTGTGTGTGTGTGTGTGTGTGTGTGTGTGTGTGTGTGTGTGTGTGTGGTGTGTGTGTGTGTGTGTGTGTGTGTGTGTGTGTGTGTGTGTGTGTGTGTGTGTGTGTGTGTGTGTGTGTGTGTGTGTGTGTGTGTGTGTGTGTGTGTGTGTGTGTGTGTGTGTGTGTGTGTGTGTGTGTGTGTGTGTGTGTGTGTGTGTGTGTGTGTGTGTGTGTGTGTGTGTGTGTGTGTGTGTGTGTGTGGTGTGTGTGTGTGTGTGTGTGTGTGTGTGTGTGTGTGTGTGTGTGTGTGTGTGTGTGTGTGTGTGTGTGTGTGTGTGTGTGTGTGTGTGTGTGTGTGTGTGTGTGTGTGTGTGTGTGTGTGTGTGTGTGTGTGTGTGTGTGTGTGTGTGTGTGTGTGTGTGTGTGTGTGTGTGTGTGTGTGTGTGTGTGTGTGGTGTGTGTGTGTGTGTGTGTGTGTGTGGTGTGTGTGTGTGTGTGTGTGTGTGTGTGTGTGTGTGTGTGTGTGTGTGTGTGTGTGTGTGTGTGTGTGTGTGTGTGTGTGTGTGTGTGTGTGTGTGTGTGTGTGTGTGTGTGTGTGTGTGTGTGTGTGTGTGTGTGTGTGTGTGTGTGTGTGTGTGTGTGTGTGTGTGTGTGTGTGTGTGTGTGTGTGTGTGTGTGTGTGTGTGTGTGTGTGTGTGTGTGTGTGTGTGTGTGTGTGTGTGTGTGTGTGTGTGTGTGTGTGTGTGTGTGTGTGTGTGTGTGTGGTGTGTGTGTGTGTGTGTGTGTGTGTGTGGTGTGTGTGTGTGTGTGTGTGTGTGTGTGTGTGTGTGTGTGTGTGTGTGTGTGTGTGGTGTGTGTGTGTGTGTGTGTGTGGTGTGTGTGTGTGTGTGTGTGTGTGTGTGTGTGTGTGTGTGTGTGTGTGTGTGTGTGGTGTGTGTGTGTGTGTGTGTGTGTGTGTGTGTGTGTGTGTGTGTGTGTGTGTGTGTGTGTGTGTGTGTGTGTGTGTGTGTGTGTGTGTGTGTGTGTGTGTGTGTGTGTGTGTGTGTGTGTGTGTGTGTGTGTGTGTGTGTGTGTGTGTGTGTGTGTGTGTGGTGTGTGTGTGTGTGTGTGTGTGTGTGTGTGTGTGTGTGTGTGTGTGTGTGTGTGTGTGAGAGTTGCGTCCGTGGCCCCGACCTTTAACCTTAACTCAAACCTTAACGTTGTCATTTTCTCTAAACATATAAGGCGTTAGAGGGTTAAAGTTAGCAGGATACTTGATTTTGACGTGAGCCTTCAAGTCACGACGATCAAAGCAGTCAGATACATTGATAAAGAACAAAATAAAGATAAGGTTGTGCAACCTTGAACCTTGACTCAGTCACACTCTTCAAACTAAAGACTCTCACTCTCCACTGAAACTTTAACGTTGTCATTTTCTCCAAAAAACATAAGATGATAGAGGGTTAAAGTTAGCAGGATACTTGATTTTGACGTGAGCCTTCAAGTCATGGCGATCAAAGCAGTCGGTAAGGAACAAAAGAAAGAACATTATTTGGTGTAACTGTTGTGTTGTACCGAGTAGGAGATACATACTGGAAAGAAGACTCTCCATTAGATATACAAAAACGCTCTTTAAAAAGAAACACAAGACTTCAGGTGTGTACAAATAGGTACATTTTAACGTCGTCAACTTATATTTTCTGTAACAAATGGATGTACCGAGTGTGTGCGTTGAGCTGGTTGTTTAGCTTTTATTTGCGCCTTTGAGTAACGGTTATTCGTGTTCATTTGCCCATCATCTCTGCGCACAACTTAGCCTACTGCACTTCCGGCAACAAGGCCTAGGCCTAGAGTCCATGCCTTACCTCATAATCAAGACGACGTACTTAACATTTAGCCCACATTCATTTCAGTCTTGAAAAAAAATATACGGAAAATCCAGGGTTCGTCGATTTCACTGCCTTCGACGTACGAATCCTTTGTTAGGCCTAGACGATTGATCACCATGAGCAAAGACTGTACAGGGGAAGATAAACATGGATGAGCTTGCTGGCTGTGACCTTGACCTTTGCTTTGTGGCAGAGTGGGGGGGGGGGGGGGAGAATTAACGAAACGAAAATAAAATATTAGGACTAATATAAAATATCTTACAGAAATGTAGATGATGAGGAACACGTTTTCATCGCATTTTCATCAGTTTAAAACAGTAACAGATCACGCAACTTCAATTATTAATTTTCCAAGAGTAAGAGGCTTAGACCCACAGGCAAAGACTAGGCCTACTACAGGTGTCCGTAGGCGGCGGGGGGGGGGGGGGGGGGGGGGGGGGGGGGGGGGGGGGGATTGGTCACTATGTTTTTTCTGAAAGCTTGGTCAATATGCTTTTCAATTTTACTTGTTTGCCAAAAATAAAAATAGGGCTCCACTATGTTACATGCGCATACATATAATTAAATTTTAAAGAAAGGGGTAGGGGTGCATAGAAATAATTTTAATTTACACAGTAAAATAAAAATTAATTCTGTTTTCAGATGCACAAGTGTCTACATAACAGTATTCTCTCTATACAGGCATGGGAATTGTCATGGGAATTCCCATGCCTGCTATAGTAATAAAAATCACACGTGAGCCTTGCAGGCTTTGCCTCTTGTTAGTTTTTATAATTAGTACTCTTGACAGAGTACTCTTGACAAAGCTAATAGCTGTTAAATAATGCAAATGTACTTTTTAACAGCATAGTAGCACACGTAACACTGACCAGTGGTCATTTCCATTGTACCCTTGAAAATATACATTTGATATAGAATTGTCCGATGGTCAGAGCCAGTTCCAATATCAAAGAAACAATTGGCAGATAAATAACATGTCAATTTGTCAAACTCTTCAAGTTTACCGCAAGGCAATCGCGAGAGACAGACAGTTAAAGATAAAACAGAGAATAAATCAGAGAGAGAGAGAGAGAGAGAGAGAGAGAGAGAGAGAGAGAGAGAGAGAGAGAGAGAGAGAGAGAGAGAGAGAGAGAGAGAGAGAGAGAGAGAGCTATACAAGAGAGAGAATAAGAAGGTAATATCCAAAAAGCTATGAAAGATTCTTTGGGGATATCCAAAAAGCTATAAAAGTCTTTGGGGAATATCCAAAAAGCTACAAAATAGTCTTTGGGAATATCCCAAAAGCTATAAAAGAGGATATCCAAAAACTATCCTTCTTCTGGGCGAAAACCAGAAGGTACTATCATTCTTCTTGGGTGAAAGCCAGAAGGTACTATTCTTCTTGGGTGAAAGCCAGAAGGTACTATCATTCTTCTTGGGTGAAATCCAGAAGGTACTATCATTCTTTTGGGTGAAAGCCACAAGGTACTATCATTCTTCTTGGGTGAAAGCCACAAGTTAAAAAAAGTGCTTAGAGATTAAAGGTGAAGCGCTATGTAAAATTTCTTTTAAAACAAGGTACTATTAAATAAAAATAATAAAAAATCCAAGGTACTATCATTCTTCTTGGGTGAAAGCCACAAGGTACTATCACTAGAGGAGTGAAGAAAGCAAACAAAGATGAGTGAGAGAGAGAAAGTCATGCACATACATACATACACATACATACATGAAAATGTGCATGCAACATACATACATATATGCAGAGAGAGAGAGAGGGGGGGGGGAGAGAGAGAGAGAGAAAGAGAGAGAGAGAGAGGGGGGGAGGGAGGGAGGGAAAGAGAGATGTGTTGCTGGCTCCACTCATAACGAAAAACGCGCGGGAACGATAACCCTCCCTATTTTTAGTTCTGTTTTTCACCGGAAGTAAAAAGTTGCGGTAAAATAGCCTGCGTTCTATTTTGCCACTGGCGGCTCTATAGCCACTGCCAACGCTAAAAGAAAACAATCAACATACGCGTGTATGTTGAATGTAATGTCCTAAAATACATCCTCCAAGAGTTGTTCAAGGCGAACGATTAGGCGATCAGGCGCCAAACGGAAATAGTTCAGGTCCGTCGGGTAAAAGTCAGAAGGTACTAGCAGCCTTCTCTGGTAAAAGCGAGAAAGTACTAGCAGCCTCCTCTGGTAAAAGCCAGAAGGTACTAGCAGCCTTCTCTGGTAAAAGCCAGAAAGTACTAGCAGCCTTCTCTGGTGAAAGCCAGAAGGTACTAGCAGTCTTCTCTGGTGAAAGCCAGAAAGTACTAGAAGCCTTCTCAGGTGAAAGCCAGAAATTACTAGCAGCTTCTCTGGTAAAAGCCAGATGGTACTAGCAGCCTTCTCTGGTGAAAGCCAGATGGTACTAGCAGCCTTCTCAGGTGAAATCCAGAAGGTACTAGCAGCCTTCTCAGGTGAAATCCAGAAGGTACTAGCAGCCTTCTCAGGTGAAAGCCAGATGGTACTAGCAGCCTTAACTGATGAAAGCCAGAAAGTATTAGCAGCCTTCTCTGGTAAAAGCCAGAAGGTACTAGCGGCCTTTTCTGGTAAAAACCAGAAGGTACTAGCAACCTTCTCATGTGAAAACCAGAAGGTACTAGCGGCCTTCTCTGATAAAAGCCAGAAGGTAATAGCAGCCTTCTCTGGTAAAAGCCAGAAAGTACTAGCAGCCTTCTCAGGTGAAAGCCAGATGGTACTAGCGGCCTTCTCTGGTAAAAGCCAGAAGGTACTAGCAGCCTTCTCTGGTAAAAGCCAGAAAGTACTAGCAGCCTTCTCTGGTGAATGGCGGATGGTACTAGCAGCCTTCTCAGGTGAAATCCAGAAGGTACTAGCAGTCTTCTCAGGTGAAAGCCAGATGGTACTAGCAGCCTTCTCTGGTGAAAGCCAGAAGGTACTAGCAGCCTTATCTGGTTGTCACGAGTTTGTGACATTTTCTTCCGAACAGACAGAAAGGAAAACACAACTGTCTACCACTCGGTCGCAAAGGACTCCGTGTCTTTCATTTTAACTATCTATCAAGGGAGATAACTTACTCATGAAATGCGTGCAACACGAATGTAGCTCTGACCTCTCGCGAGATCTCGAACTCAGCCCTCAATCAATTCAGAAATTGACCGGCCAAGTGGTCATTCTTCATTTTGTCTTCAGTTTGTCATCACCTCTTCACTTTCTCATCGTTTTCATCGTGTCCACACCTACGGCCTTTCTGCGCTGGGGTGTGGTTGAGGGCCTCGTCCCTGTTGGATCCAAGACTACGTTTTTCAACTCTTCACGGAACCTAGGCGTGAGAGTTGGCGAAGTTGTTGAACTTCGGCTGAATTCATCCATTTCTTCATCGTCACCCTCATCCCTTCTATTTTGTTCTTCATCGACCCTCCTTTCTCCACAACACCCCGACCGGCATTCTGAGGGAGTCCACGAGAAGGCTGTGGCTGGTTTTTCCCTTTCACCACCTTTTCCCGTCCGCGCTTGCCTTGGCCTGAGACCAGAACCTTTAGTTTTCACCACAAGGAATTTGGTCAGTAGCTACATAAAGTAGTATTAATCTCGTGTAAAGTCGTACAACAACTCGCGCGTAATATTGTAGACTAGCTAGTTGTAGGTTTTCTAACATGTATATTTGTGTCTTCTATTTGGTTTCATTTTTTATGATTTTCTTGCTTTTGTAGAGCGTGGCTGGCTGGGTCATTGCTAGTCCATTGCATAGGTTTTTCCGGTCGTAGAATTCGTTGCCCAAAGTTCGGCACTCATTTTTTAATCAATATGTTTATTTGCTTTTGAGCCAGACAGCTCGTTTTTCGGGCGGAACGTGTATTTCAACTGGCAAGATTTGTAGAGCCAAATGCGCGCGCACGCACGCAATGGTTAAGGGAGATAATCCAGTTTTAGTGTGTTCCTCCCCGAGGACCAGAATATTTTCGCTGGTTGCTTCACCTTATTTAAATAAGGTTGTTTACTGTATGGCATATGGATGCGGTTCGGTTATTGCATATTTAGGAGGCTTGTTGGGCGATTTCTGTGCGAAATTGTTCAGTTCATGTTTAATTTAGAATCATAGCTTTAGGTAATTGGCATCGTGGATAAGGAGCTTGACTTAGGCATTTGTTTAGGTGCGTTTGCGGTTTCAGAAACAGTGCGCCTCGCGGCCTATGTGTTCTATCGGCCATTATCCTAGTTATGATAGGGAATAAGTTTGTTATTCCATTGGCGCTTTTAGAAATGCAGTTACGTGCCTTACCAAGCGTTCATTCCCATTCTCGTTTTCATTTTGACATTTTGGTCGTACATTGCGAATGTCATTTTTGGGAAATTCATTTCATGCCTATAGTTCCTCCACTTTCTGGAAGAGATGAAAATGTATAATAGCTTTTGGACGGAACTTAATGTAATGCTTTCGAGATAATCTAACTATCAAGGCTTGTATTTGAAATGACTGGAATGTACTAATAATATAGAAGCCTTGTTTTCTCCGAAAGACTGTAAAACTTTTTAGTTACACTTTGAATGAAATTATACCCCTAGACAGAGCTATGAATGTAAAGGATTGAAAAATATATTGTTTGTCAGTATTTTGGGGTTCTTGGAGAGAACCAAGTTTAAAAAGACAGAAGATACAGCAGAGAAGAACGGTGAAGACTGCTGATGCCCACCCGAGGGCAAACCGACAGCAGTCGAGACGAGGATCAGCAGCGGGAATCGCCCTCAGCTCTCAAGCCAGAGCTAGACGCAAGCGGGCACAGGGTCAGGAACCAGGCCGGACGCAGGCGGACAGCTTGCCGCACGCTCGGCGAAGGAAGCCACGGCAACAAGGGCCCCAGCGGCAACCAGAGCACCAGACGAGGAAACTGGTGGGGAGACTTTTGTTTTAAGAAATACAAAATAGTTATTGTCCTAGGTGTTCAAAACAAGGTTTGGTTTTGTTTTATCCCACAGTCCTTGTTGCTGTTGTTACTGTTGCTGCCGCTGGTGGCCTGGTTGCCGCTGGTGCTCTGGTTGCCGCTGGGGCCCTTGTTGCCGTGGCTTCCTTCGCCGAGCGTGCGGCAAGCTGTCCGCCTGCGTCCGGCCTGGTTCCTGACCCTGTGCCCGCTTGCGTCTAGCTCTGGCTTGAGAGCTGAGGGCGATTCCCGCTGCTGATCCTCGTCTCGACTGCTGTCGGTTTGCCCTCGGGTGGGCATCAGCAGTCTTCACCGTTCTTCTCTGCTGTATCTTCTGTCTTTATTTTCTCATCAAACTTTGGACGCTTTGCTGTTTCAGTTTTGCAGATCTTCTCCTCTTCGGCTTGTGTTTCTCCATTTAAACACTCCTTTGGTTAATTAGTTTAGTTACCGGCTTCAGTTATTTTCTCTGTGGGCTAAACCTTTTGAATGCCATGTATAATATGTAAATAATTTGTTAAACGCTGAATGTATTGAATTGTGTAAGTGTGTGTCTGCTTGATTATAATAAATAGTCTTGTTTTGTATTGTACTTCTGGTGTGCGCGTGTGCCTTCTCCTGTGAGCTTGTTTGTTTGGGCGTGCGAGCCTCTCCTCGGGGTTCACGCTTTCCCTCTCCTGATCTTTGATCAAGATCGAGCGGGGGATTTCGTGACACTGGTAAACATCAGAAGGTACTAGCAGCCTTGTTTATTTGTCTTAGCCTATTTTTATTTCTGTATATTCTGGCTCTCACACAACGATTAATTTATTTTAGAGTTCTCAACGTGTCTTGCAAGGAATACGCATATTTCTTTTTTCATTTTTTTACACTGTTTTAGAGAGAAAATGTGATTGTGCATGGGATAAACCTACATAAGTCGCTCAATGTTTTTAGCAAAAGCCAAAAATAGTCAACAACCCGCAGAATATTAATTTTCTATTTAGGGCATATTTATTTCTATTTGTATGTGTTCTACCAGTATCCACAACTTGAAAAACAATTTTGAAAGATTTCTTTGTTTAATTGTTTTCTAAATCAAGACAATAAAAACAAAGAGGCAAAGTTGTATCTTCTATGCTCGATTTCTGCAGATGATCTATTTCGAATGCCAAACTTCAAATAATTATAGAATAAAAACTAGACAAGATAGCAAGCTCCACCATGAAAAAGTACAATCCCAATTTATGCCAAAATTCCATGTCTATTTTCCCCATGCACTATCACAAATGGGAAAGAAACATGAAATCATGTGCATTACCAACGCCTCTGTCTCTCTGTGTGTCTAAATGTATCTGTCTGTCTGTCTGTCTCTCTCTGCCTCTCTCTTAGCCTATTTTTATTTCTGTATAATTACAAGTTTTTATAGAGAACATGCTTAAACATGGGAAAGAAACACGAAATCCTGTGCATATCAACGCCTCTGTGTCTCTCTTTGTCTCTCTGTCTCTGTCTGTCTCTCTCTCTCTCTCTCTCTCTCTCTCTCTCTCTCTCTCTCTCTCTCTCTCTCTCTCTCTCTCTCTCTCTCTCTCTCTCTCTCTCTCTCTCTCTCTCTCTCTCTCTCTCTCTCTCTCTCTCTGTCTGTCTGTCTGTCTGTCTGTCTGTCTGTCTGTCTGTCTCTCTCTCTCTCTCTCTCTCTCTCTCTCTCTCTCTCTCTCTCTCTCTCTCTCTCTCTCTCCTCCTCTCTCTCTCTCTCTCTCTCTCTCTCTCTCTCTCTCTCTCTCTCTCTCTCTCTCTCTCTCTCTCTCTCTCACTCTCTCTCTTCATTCATTCTTTCATTCATGCTCTTCCCACCTTATTTAATCTAAAAGGAAAGTCCTTTTAACTTTAATAGGAAAAAAAATATGTAGACAGATAGACAGAGAGGTTGGGGAGGGGGTGGAGGATGCCTCTTCAGCACTTGGGTGCTGGTAGTGGTAGACTGGAGCTGAGGATAAGGCCTCGTGCACACTAGACGCGGAAATCCCAATGCGCAATCCGTATATAAGTAAAAGAAAGAAGGAAAAAATAAGTGCACGTGTCCGTATTTCCCCTATTCCGTAAATTGTTTACGTGCTTAACTCCCGCGTCTGATGTGTCCGAGGCCTAATGCTAAAAGCGTTTTGAATGCAAGTTCTATTTCGGTCTAAGACATCAAAAGTACTTTTAGCAATGTATATTTTTTTTCTCTTCAAAACACTGTTAGGTTAAATATTCCCAAAATAAAATGGGTAAGCTGGGTTAAAGAGAACAAAGTTACCCTTTTTTTTTCAAATACGAGGAAGAAAATATGAGTGCTTTTGTTTGTGATTGTTGTTGTCGTACCCTGGCTTAAAGACTCCAGGGATCATCCCAACAGCTAGGGATAACAATTACATGTGTGACCGTTTTTGATTATCCCGCCACATTTAGCCACACTCCGACTTCGGAGGATTTTAGGTACTATGCTAAAGACGGGGGCATAACTATGCAGAGCATAACAACATTTTGATGTAGCCTTGGCGTTCTAGCTTATGTCAATTGGTCTGACACAGCCTTATGCCAAGGCGTTTGTTTGTGATGATTATGATCATCTTCATAATATTGCTGCTGCTGTTGTTGTTATTATTGTTGTTGTTGTCAATGTTGCTGTTTTTGTGCCATTAAGCTTGCTGTTTGGGTAATAATTTGCACTCGCCTGCGTACAGAGAGAGACAGAGAGAGAGAAAGGGAATATCACACACACCAGACACTTAGGGCCTGTGCACAGTAGATCCGCAATCCGCAAGTTCCGTACGGTAACCCCATGGGTTTGCGGATGACTTTCCGCGTCCATTTATTTCTTGTGGAAGTGAATAGGGTTTCCGTACGGAACTTGCGGATTGCGGATCTACTGATAAATACCCTAACACATGCAAATACGCTTATACGTACACACTAACACACACACACACACACACACACACACACACACACACACACACACACACACACACACACACACACACACACTCAATTATTTTTGGCTAACTAACCAACCAACTTAATAGCTAGACATTACAAAAGGGCCAACATATCCATTATGCGCATTTGCACACATACATGCGCACAAACAATTGTGTTTTGGTTTATTTGCTTTTGTTATGATGTTGTTGTTTTTCATGTCTTACCACACTGCAGAAGACTGCAGGAGTGTAAAATCAATCAATCAATCAATCAATCAATCAATCAATCAGTCTTTATTATTCCCGTCAAAAAATAACAAGGAAATGTTGGGCCCACAAAGGTCATGCACATTGATCTCTTGTAAACATGAAACATTTTGTAATTTGTTTATTAAAAAATGCACACACAAAAACGAGAAAACACACACGTGTGTGTGTGTGTGTGTGTGTGTGTGTGTGTGTGTGTGCGTGCGTGTGCGTGTGTGCGTGTGCGTGTGCATGTGCGTGTGCGTGTGCGTGCATGTGCGTGCGCGCGTGTGTGTGCGTGCGTGCGTGTGCGAGCGCGCGCGGGTGTGTGTGTGTGTGTGTATGTTCGTGCGCGTGTGCGCGTGCGCGCGTGTATGTGTGCGTGTGCATGTGTGTGTATGTGTGTGCGTGTGTGTGTGTGTGTGTGTGTGTGTGTGTGTGATGTGGTATGCGGGGGGGAGGGGGGAGGGGGACAATAATAAAATGGCATAATAAAATGTCAACCAATGGTAGGGTTGCTAAAACAAAAATACACAGAAAAACAAGAAGAAAAACCCACGTGCGTGTGTGCGTGTGTGTGTGTGTGTGTGCGTGCGTGCGTGCGTGCGTGTGTGTGTGTGTGTGTGTGTGTGTGTGTGTGTGTGTGTGTGTGTGTGTGTGTGTGTGTGTGTGTGTGTTCGTGCGCGTGCGTGCGTTTCGCGCGCGCGCGCGTGTGTGTGTGCGTGTGCATGCGCGTGTGCGCGCGCGCGCGCGCGCGCGCGCGCGCGCGTGTGTGTGTGTGTGTGTATGTGTGTGTGTGTGTGTGTGTGCGCGCGCGCGCGCGCGCGCGTGTGTGTGTGTGTGTGTGTATGTGTGCGTATGTGTGTGTGAATGTGTGTGTATGTGTGTGCGTGTGTGTGTGTGTGTGATGTGGTATGCCTGTATGTGTTCATACCCCTGGAGAGGTGAGGAGGCAAGTGGGATTCTCCAAACAACGGATAATAAAATGTCAACCAATGGTAGGGTAGCAAGACTATATGCTAAAACAAAAACACATTGGTGGCGGGTTCACAATTATTGCACCCTACTGATTAGATGTAGAATGCCAGTGTTTTTTTTATTCTTCTCATTATTCTCATTATTATTCTTATATAAAAAGGTCAGTGCTTTATATTGTAATTTATTCCGTGCAAAACTATTAGATTCCCCCTAAACTGTGCGCTATGGAATGAGATTGCAAAACAGAAACATAAAGCAAAAATACAGCAGGTGGAGGCAAGTGCATCAATTACTCCCAGTAATTGAAAACCAAAATACACAAAAATGCCTGCTGTAAAAAAGCTTGAACTGAGTTGCAATCCAGTCTTTGCTGGCGTAATTTCGTAAATATTTCTCAAGTCTTGGTGAATGGTGTGAGTGACGGAATGATACATTAGTTATTCTCATTTTTCTAGACAATTGCATAAAAAGTTCAAAAGGCAGCTGTGATTATACAAACGTGACAATATGATTTTTACTGACACAATTATATTCATCGTTGAATATATTATTTCATTTCATTTCCCTCACATACAAAAAATAATGTCCAAGCAACTGAAACACGTTTTGGCTCACTCGTGTCAACCAAGTGATTCTGTGTCATCATGCTCTTTCGGTTTTGTGGGTGTCTGTCCGTCTCTGGTAACTTTAACGTTGGCGTTTTCTTGGGATCTACGAGGCGTTCGTTGATCAAACTTTTCATATAATACACATATATGTTTATGCAAGCCTTCAAGAAACACGATCTGCATAACAACATTAATCAATGATCTTGACCTTTGACCTTTAACATGTAATTTTTGTTTGGGCCATCTTTCACATTTTTGCACATATAGTCAACATATTTTGCATTTTGGTATATAACTTAAATAGATTAAATTGTATGCGTGGTGACATTTACCACCTTGACCTTTGACCTTGAACATCGTCAATTACTTGTTTAGGCCATATCTTTTAAACCCTGGCAGATACAGTCCCCAAACTTGGAGAGTAGTAGGTAGACTAGCTTCATAAACATGATGACTCTGACCCTTAACCTTGTTTCAAAAAAACAACAATCTGGCATTTAGATGTATCTCCAAAAATCAAAACACGGTTAAGCCTTGAAGGCTTTGCTTCTTGTTTTTATTTAGTCAAACACAGACAACAATATAGGCTCAGATAATGACAGACCGACAGACAGATAAACTCAAGACCGGCCTTCACGTCGCTCGCAAAGTACCCTTGATGTTTTCAGAAACGGAATCCCAAAACATAAAAAGAAGACGAGGGGAAAAAAAAGCGAGAAACGACATCGGAAGACAAGAAGTATGTAAGCTGATCGACGCGAAAAGCCTCTGGCCAAATAAGATTGCAAAGGAGAGAGGGGGTTGGTGGGGGCTGAGAGCAGGGTGGGCTGTAAGTGCTTTCTACTCTAGATGAAGACAAAATGGTGGGGGGGAAATGAAGAAAAGAAAAGAAAAGAAAGAAAGAAAGAAAGAGAAAAGACATGATGACTTTCTGATGAAAGTGATATTGAAGCGGCCCCCTTTACACTGCCACCTCACTGTATCTCTGTCTCTGTCTGTCTGTCTCTCTGTCTCTGTCTCTGTCTCTCTCTGTGTGTCCCTCTCTCTCTGTGTCTCTCCGTCTGTGGTATAGTTGGTGAACTTCCAAAAAATGCTGATGATTGTGTCATTGATTTCTTTATCTTTTTTAATGCCTTATTCCAGAAAGGTATATATCCTGAATCCTGACTGAGAGTTTTGTGCTTCCTTTGTACAAGAAAGGTGATGTCAATAACCATAACTATAGAGGTATTACTCTTAGCAGCAAGATTTATAGTCATAGACCATCGTTTACAAGAATAGGTTGAGGAAAATAATATTACAGGGGAACATCAAGCAGTTTTAAAAGAAATTATTCTACTATTGACCATAATTATGTTTACTATACTAGCCTTAGTCCAGAAGCAGTTCTCTTTTAATCGTAAATTTCATAGACTTTTGACTCTTTAAACTGTGAACTCCTGTGGTGCATACTGGTCAAGAACGGAATAAAAGGTAACTTATGTCACTGTATTAAAAGCATGTATGTTAAAGTTAAAATCAAAAGTGGTTCTAAATTAACTGATTTTGTTAAATGCACATATGGTGTACAGCAGGGTGATGTTTGCAGCCCTGTGTTATTCTCTTTTCATTAACGAACTTGCTGTTAAAGTAATGGAAAAAGGTAGACACGGGGCTATATTGACAGTTGACTATTTTGAACTTTTTATCTTGTTTTTAGCGGATGATGTTCCCTTACTATATGAAAGTCATCTGTCTTCAAACTACATGATGCTGCAGTTTCTCTTGCTTTAAAAGTTAATGTAAGGAAAAGTAGTAAAATTGTTTTCAGAAAAGGTGGTTACCTGGCAGCAAAAGAAAGATGGACCTTTGATAACAAAGACATGCCTGTTTTGAATGCCTATAAATATCTTGGTATATTATTTTCAACGATCTTGTTGGTAAAGCAACAAATGCTACATTGTGTATCATGTGTATGAGTTATACGCATAACAATAATACCCTTGATTTGTTCTTGAAATTGTTTGATTGCCAGGTTCAGCCCATATGGTGCAGAAATTTGGGGTTTTGATGGCGCAGCTCATCAAATTGAAAAAGTACATTTAAAGAAATGTATTGGGGTTCGAATGCAAACACCAAATGGAGATACAAATAGATATCCTATTTACATCTATTCAATAATACTGTGTATACGATATTGGTTGAAATTAGCAACAACCAATAACAATAACTTCCATACAAAGCATATGATTGTGTTGTAAATTGTATCAATTTGGTTTTGGTTATGCTTGGGTCAATCAGTGTGTGGGTACACAGTTTTTAAATTAATTTAAAGAAAGACTTGTTTTGTGTCGATGGCAAGACTGGGAGTATCGTGTAAAAAATAGTGAAAGATTTTATAGGACTTTCTGTAACGTACATGATAGCAACACGCACTTGAATTTGAACATGAACAAAAACTTTAAAATTTATTATGGCTAGATTTAGAAATTTCTAATGCTATTTCAGAAATTGCTGTTCATTACTATCGGTATAGAAACTCTATTCAGTCAGATTAGATTTGTCCTCTGTGTACATGTGGAACTGAAGATTAACTGCATTTTGTGTTGTACTGCCCAAGTTTAAGCAATTTAAGACATAGATACATTCCATTGAAGTTTCATTGATATCCAAACCAATTCCGTCTGGGCATTGCTGCTAGTTTTCTATATTGGAGCATGTTGAAGTGATGTTACATTTTGTGGAAATGAAAGCTTAGATTGAAGATTGAAGTGAAGGAGTTAAGTAAAGATGGCGAAATGACACTAAGAGTTCTCACTATGATGTTAAGTATCACGATATGTATCACAATACTAGAGAAAATAAACCAAAAACTACTCCACTAGCCATTATTCAACCCAACCGTTCATCTAATGATTTGTTTGTATTTGCTTAATAATAATAATTAACTAAATTAATTCCTTTACTCCTGGAAATTATAAAACGGGTAGACTGTCAACTATCCATCCATCATTCAACTCTTTTCTGCGACCAATAACAGTAGACAAAAGAAACGGAACAATCAGCTCTCATCTACCAATCAAAAGAAACCTTACTCCTTCCTTTCTATATATGTTTTTATATTTCTGTGCCCAAATGGGCTATGAAATAAATTTCTTGCCTTGCCTATTGCCAGTATCAATAGAGAGAGGAAAAAATGAAACAAATAAAAGCCCATTTCAAGGAACCAATCATATCAAACCTTGAGGTCTCCTCCCCCCTATGGCCAGCACTGGTATATGTGCACTGGCACACGTAAATATGTTTCACTCTTTCCCCATGGCAACACAGTAATAGTCCGGTCATACTATGACTTACATAATCACTGTGCTGCCATGCGGAATGGGTGAAAAATGTTCACGGTACAGAGATCTTTAGGAGAGGAACGGATTAATCCGTTTCATCTATGGCCAGACAAGATTAGGAATGGACCACTCGGATCCTTGCTTTTATCCAGGCTGTCTGGATATCGTGGTGCACTTTAAGGGTACGACCCAATCTCTGCTTCATAGCCGTAGGCATTCCTAGAAGTCAAAACATTACACTGTATTACAAGAATGGGGTAACCCCCCAAAAAGGCAAAATCATATACGAGATCTATTGTACAAATTGATCCTTTTGGGTGCACAAAGATTTATCCATTTCAAGTATGGCCACAAGTAGGCCCTAAAGAAATCAAAATGGAAGTGGTATGGAAGGAAGGAAGGTGGCAGAGTGGCTAAGACGATTTCAATACGTGAGTGACCCGGGTTCGAATCCCTTTCATTCTACTTCGGTGGGAAAATCAAATTGAACGTCGAGTCCTTCTGAGCTAGTCTGATCCGTGTGCTTTACGTACGTAAAAATCCTACGCCAGTTAAAAATCCATAAGAGCAGAGAGAAATCCCGCTGCCTGGTATGACCAAATTGATAAGCTAGGTTTCCCAAGTCCGAACCCTCCTCACCCTGCTCACCCCCAAAAAATGGATAGCGCTGCGCGTGCGGCAACGCGCTCTCCAGGTGGAAGCACCCCGAATTGCACAGAGATAAGTCTCTGTGACTAGAATAGGTGAGAGAGGGGTAAAAGGCCCATTCTACCGGGGTAAGAAGCCCATGGGCGGGTAAGAAGCCCATGCCAATTATCTCGTGAAATGAAGCAAATTTCAGTTAAATTTTGCCCTTGTTCATTTGCACGTCTTTTAAAATACATCATATTCAAGTTTCATGATGTTGTGGTCAATAATATTAGTTTTTGAACATTTATTGACGTTCTTCGTCTTTTTTTAAATAATTTTCTGTCCTTGGAAAAAGTGAAATAAAAAAACAACAGCAAACTACCTATCTTTATATTGCTACAAAGCTTATTCTATACTTTTCTTTTTCAGCAACACTTTGGCTGTCAGCTACCCAGACTGAAATGAATTAACTGCCTGTGACGGGGAAAGAGGCCCATGGGAAAGAGGCCTACTATAATTGTAGGTGAAAGAGGCCCATGGGAAAGAGGCCCATGGGAAAGAGGCCCATGGGAAAGAGGCCCATGGGAAAGAGGCCCATGGGCGTTACCCCTCCTATAATTGTAGGTGATGGTCATCTTTTTATCGCCACATATCCTGACAAACGTTTTCAAATGATTAGAGAACGCGTTCTGCAATGTTCAAAGGAGCCTAGAGGCACAAGCATTATTCATTAAGATCAATTATATGACAGTTTCAGCTTTGAATAGAAGTGAAAATCTTAGTCCGCACACTGCTTCATCCACTCACAAACAATTTAATCTTTCATTGTCAAATGTTTAAATATACAAATTGTTTCTTCATCGTTGAATGATTCCTTAGCACAGAGTTAGAATGCGTGTCTCGCAATGTCGCAGTAAGATCAATTTTTGTTCTTCTTAATTTGGTGAGTGTGCGTTCCTTTTTCAGTTTGTTTTTTGTATGTAATCGAGATCTGGGCATTTATAAATGTAGACTGCAAATCCGATCCTGTTTTTGTATTCTAAATATCTTGAACTGGCTGCAGTCGAGACAAAATGGCGTCGATGGAAGCGTGGCGCGTTGGGAGACGGTGACTTTTCAACTTAGAAGAGGGTGGAGTAAAACGCACATGGGCTTTTTTCCCGACCTGGGGTGGGCGTATTTTCGCCTACAGGGTAAAACACCCATGTGCAATATATCGCACAAAACAAGGGTTTTCTCTCAAAATCCTTATTTTTCGCCTCAAAATTTCAGGATATATAGAATAACTATTTGTGCATATTTTACAATCTTTCAGAGGCTTTCTGTGCACGAAATAAGAAATTATTCAACTCATACGGCAACCATGGGCGTTTTACCCCACTCTCACCTATGCCAAATATCAAATTAGTACGAATATCTTTTAGGGATTTGTTCCCCAAAATCAGACAAACCCCAAAAGCATAACAGTTGTTATCTGTGCAATTTGGTTATTCTATGTGAGAACTAGATCAATTTAAATTCAGATTTCTGGTTCTTCGTGCGTTGTTTTTTCCCTTGTTATCCTTTTGCTTGGTTCTCTTGTTGTTGTTGTTGTTGTTGTTGTTGTTGTTGTTGTTGTTGTTGTTCTTCTTCTTCTTCTTCTTCTTCTTCTTCTTCTTCTTCTTCTTCTTCTTCTTCCAGAATCATCTGTCAATTCTCTATTAAATTTTTACTGTTTATTGGGGGGGTTTTAACTATAATTTTAGAACATTATTATTTCTGTCATTTTACATCAGATTTTAACTATTCTGTTTTAACTTAGTGCTGGTTTGTTTTTATTGTGAACTTTCAATCTGGTGCAAAAGAGGAAAAGGCAAATGTTAAGAATAGCCCCCTCCTTTGTCCCTTCCATTCATCTCAGACGGTTTCAGGTTATGGTTATGGTTAGGAATAAGGTTAGGTTTTCAGCCATATTTTCAAGAATTGATGCACATTTATCATTACTAAATATTACCCCCAAAATGTTTACCTTATTAGTCCACTTAAAATCAAAATATTTGTCCTGCCGATATTTAAAGCACCCAAGCCACATTGCCTCAGATTTATGTTTGTTCACCATATAATCCTGATATAGTTGCAAATTCTTCCAAAATGTTTAAGCAGCTAAGCATATCATTTTCATCTGACAGAAAAAGTGTCATGTCATCCGCATACAGTGCAATTACTAATTTAATAAAGTTATCCGTTCTGTTGTCTTTTATGAGTATACCTTTAATGTTTGAACAATGTCTTAATCGAATCGTTAGCAATTCTAAAGACAAGGCAAAAGCCAAAAGCCAAAGGAGAGAAGGGGCACCCCTGTCGAATTCCAGCCTCCACAGTGAAATACTCTGAAAGCCAGCCACAGTAGCCCACACCTGCTTACATTGTCAGTCATCAACACAGTAACCCATTTTAAGAATTCTTCTCCGAATCCAAACAGCTTAAAAACCTGCAGCATGTAATCTTTAGAAATACAGTCAAAGGCATGGAAAAAATCCACGGCAAACAGAAGACCTGGTGTGTTTGATTGATTACAATAATCAGTGACGTCATCAATCATAACCAAATTAATATAACCAAACTGATCCTCAGAGATCAAATTATCAATTACACCATTAAGACGTGTGGCTAGACATTTTGCTAACAGTTTGTAATCTAATAGGCCTCCAGTTTTTCATTTCATTCCTGGGCAATTCTTTCCCTTTGTGTATTAATGTGATAACAGCTTTGCGCTGTGACAGTGACATGTTTCCACACTCAAAAGCTGAATTTAAGGAAGCTATTACATGTTTGTTAATAGATTTCCAAACAAACGTATAAAACTCAATGGTAAGCCCATCGCAACCAGGACTTGAACCGTTTTTCATAGATTTTAGTATGTTCAGAACTTCTGATTCTGTCAACATGCCTTCACACTCCTCGTTCATTTAAACTAGGTATTTGCTGTACTTGCAAAATGTTGGATTTTCCTTAACATTTCATTCTCTTTTTCATGGACTTTCTTTCTATACAAATTCTTAAAGTAATCTTTTTGAACCGTTAAAATATCTTGTTGATTAGTAACTACTTCACCATTTTGATTTTTAATACTAGTCATAATTTTAGCGTTTGCTCTGGCTCTTTCTAAGCCTAAGAAGAATTTGGTATTCTTCTCCCCCTGTTCCACCCACTGCGCTCTTGCACGGACCTAGCGGCCCGAGCCTTGTTCTGTTCTAACAGCTCCAGCTGGAGCTTTACTTTGTCCCTATCTTTCAGTAACGTAACGTTATTAGGATCGTGGCTCAGCTGTGTGTCCAGCTGATTCAGTTCAGCATATAAATGAATAGTGCTATTTCTAAAAACAATAGCTTTCTGTTTACTGTAATTTGAACAAAATTCTCTGATTTTAATTTTCAAAAGTTCCCAGGCAATTTGACTGTCATTTGTATTTATATTGTTCATAAAACTATTCATTTGCGTCACAAAATTCATGTCAGTTAACAACGAATTATTAAATTTCCAATACCCCTTCCCACGTTCAATATTTGAAAATGTTATCGTGGCTAAACAGGCCCTGTGATCCGAAATCGGAACGCTAAGAAGTTGACAGTCACTTTGTCAAATAAATCAGAATCCGTCAACAAGTAGTCCAAGCGTCTGGCCACAAATGGCTTGTTCCGTGACCATGTAAATTCTTTTATGTCTGAGTTAAATAGTCGCCATGTGTCATACATATTCATTTCTGTAAGCAATTTATTAAATCGGGAAACAACTCTTTGAGCATGAGGTTCCCCTGAAATGATGTCTTTAGAATTATCCAATACCGTATTGAAATCTCCACATACTATAATGTTATCATGCCTTATATTTAATAATGCATTTTGCAACTCATCCAAAAAAGTCATCTTTTCTCTATCATAGTTAGGGGCATAAACGTTTACTATCAAAACGTTATGCTCTTTAATATTTACGTTAATGGCTAATATTCTATCAGTAGAATACTCCGTTTTTATGTTCTTTGCAAGCCCTTTTTGCAACAAGATAACCTGCCCCCTTCCCTGTAAAATATTTTCTCCAAAAACTAAATCACCACCCCATTCTTTCTCCCTTTGCTCACTTAAGTCTTTTGTGATATGTGTTTCCTGTAAACATACTATTTCAAATTTATTACTTCGTAAATATCTAAACAACGCTTTTCTTTTTGTTTTCATTCGTAAACCTCGCACATTTAGTGTGAGTAGCGAGAATCCGTCCATAGCCATCAGAAAAGTCCGTTAAACATAGCAGATCAAAGTGCAAAGCTTCAAAGCTTTAAACACCCCCTCGACTCGGCGCTATGTATGGGTGAAAGGCGGGCTGGCTTCTCTTTCACGGCACAGCTTTGAGAAGCCCGGTCATCCTTGTGCTGCCTCTGACGTTTACTGGGCGTAACAGAGCGGGACCGGACTGTAAAGTCAGCGAGACTGGTCTGGGATTTGACGACCTCCTTCATCATCCCCTCATTCTCCCCCTCCCTCTCCTTTCCATTTTTTTTCGTTCCTGTTTTCTTCTTTTTCTTCTTTTTCCTTTCAGTCTGCTTGCGAGCCCCTTTCCTCCTTCTAAAACTCCTTCTAATTTTGTGTGATGATGTGAGACTCAGATAAGTCTGAGTCATACTTCTGACGCTTAAATTTCAGTAGATCATTGTACTCTTTACGTGCTTGAACACATGCCTGTTTATCACTTGGGTCATGTGTGTGTTTGCATGTTCGAAGCTTTAATCTGGTTTCTTTACGAGTCTTAAAACATTCCGTGTCAAACCAGGTTTTATTTGCAATGGAGATGTTAACTGCCGTTTTGTCCAAATTCCGCCGTTTTGTCTATAGACAAAACGGCGGGGTTAGATCCGCCATTTTGTCCAAATTTTCTATTATGATTTGGACAAAACGGCGGTTCAACAATCCGCCGTTTTGTCTATAGACAAAACGGCGGTTTGGACACTGACCAATGGTCACTTTGGCCTATTTTCACTGTTTGACTGCAAATTAGTGTATTAGGAGTTCAAATGAACATTGTTTTATGTGGTTGACCAGTGTCAGTGTCACTTACCACTGGTCATTTTGGCCTATTTTCACAGTTTGCAAGTTAGTGCATTAGGAGTTCAAATGAACAAGGCTTGATGTGGTTGACCAGTGGTCAGTGTCACTGACCAGTGGTCACTTTGGCCTATTTTCACTGTTTGACTGCAAATTAGTGTATTAGGAGTTCAAATGAACAAGGTTTGATGTCGTTGACCAGTGGTCAGTGACACTGACCAATGGTCAACCACATAAAAAAGAGAGGCCAAAGTGACCACTGGTCAGTGTTACTGACCAATGCTGACTTTGACCTAGTGTATTAGGAACGCAAACCATTTTCTTCTAAACTGTCCCCTTTATCAACAAGATCGTACCCAGACAATACAGTTATTACCTGAAGATGTAAAAACAGATGTTAGAGCGTTACTGTTTGGAAGTCAAAGCAAAAACCAAATAGAAAATACGCAAATATTCTTTACAGTTTGTAAATTCATTCAGTTATGAAAGAGGTTTGAGGTTTGATATTGATTAATTGCTTACAGTTCTTTTGACTCATCTGTGTTTATGTGGATATGTGACTCCGGCTGAAAATATGTTGGAAATATGCTTTAAACAATCAGTTGTCTTGATGCTGAGTCGTAAGCGGTTTTGTACTTTTTATAATTAATTGTTACCCCCACCCCATCAGATTCAAATTCTATGTTACAGTTTTGTGAGAGCTATCTATTATTTTGTTTTTGTTACTGTTGTTGTTTGTTCGTGTTGTGTATATTCATTCACTTGTTATTTCTCTTAATGTTCAATTTTTGCTGTTATTTCATTATTATGTTCTGCTCATCTTCATTGCAAAATGGCTATCTGGCTTTCAAACGGTAAAAACGTTCTTGCCCAGGCCAATTCTTGTCAATTCATGCTCTCCTTCTTCTCTCCCCCCCCCCCCCTCACTGTTTCCCTCCCTCCCTCTTTCCCGCCTTCTCTGCCACCGGAAATGTAGATCTATGTGTGTCCTTCACTGTCCCTTTTAGTCTAGTTCTCTGGATCTAATCTTCGGATCTCTAAATTTCCATTTGTGCGTATATCTCTATAGTGTGTGTTTGTGTGTATGTGTGTGTATGTGCGTGTGTGTATGTGTGTGCTTTGAAGTATTTCAAAATGTTGAAGACCTTTGGTCAGTGACACTGACCACTGGTCAACCACATACAAAAGTACTGAACAGTCAAATAGTGAAATTAGGCCAAAGTGACCACTGGTCAGTGACACTGACCACTAGTCAACCACATCAAACATTGTTCACATGAACTTTTACTACATTACTGAACAGTCAAATGAACAGTCAAATTGGGCCAAGAAATTGGGAGAGAAAATGGTGCCAAGACAAAAAGTAGAAAAAAAGAAGAGAGGAGAGAGTGTTAGAGTGAAGTGGATGGCAAGGGAGACAGTAAAGAGGATGGATACAGTAAGGGTGGGGAGAGTTTGGAAGAAATAGCAGCACTCAAACTGTTCAAGAGACGTAAAGATAGTTTAGAAGTCAAGGATGATGTATTGATTTTTTGTGGAAAAAACGTTCTGCATTCTGAGAAGAAGCGCATGCAGGCAGTGTAAAATCAATCAGTTAAAACCCTGTCCACCAGAATCTGCGTGAAGAAGTTGCCGGAATTTCAAGAAAAACTACACGACAATATCTTTCATGCTCCGTAGCCCATAACATAAGCAATGCCAAATTTAAGAACACTCTTCCGCCTAAGCCCGTCATTGCAAAACGTCCAATGTTACATTGGCAGGTGGACCTTATGAAAATGAAACCTGTTGTCGAAGATGGAAGACAGTACATGTACATTCTCTCAGTTGTTGACATTTTGTCGAGATACTCCTTCCTGCGTGCACTCACTAACAAAACGAGCAAAGCAGTAGCCACTGAGCTAGAAAAGAGCATGGTTGAACATGGTCAGCCTGACGTCATCAAACCGAATTTTACGGTTACGTGAAACGGTTAGCGCATTCAAGGAAAATAGAAATTAGAAGATCACGTCCATACAACCCAAAAGCACAAGGAAAATGTGAGCGGTCACATCGAGTGGTTCGGTCCAAGCTTGCGTTTGCTTCCAGGCATAAGCAGAATACTAGCTGGCCACAACATTTACACAATGTTCAGGAGTCAATGAACCACATGCCGAAAAGGGTTCTGGACAACCTGACGCCTGAAATGGTTCAACATGGAGGTCAAGACGTACAGACAAGAGCATACCAAGCAACTGTTTACCATGCGCAAAAAATGGTTCAGAGAAATAAGGGAGCAACATCCACCTACACAGCTGGCGAAGAAGTCTTGCTGAAGGTGCCCAGGTCCGCCAGATGTCACAGCAAGCGGGTGATTTGTAAAGGGAAAATCCGACAGAGGAATGTGAAGGCAGGACGGTATAAGATTACTTTCAAAAAGCCATCAGGCGGATATTCTACACAGTGGGTTTCTGTTCAGTACATAACGAGCATTACAAGTGCTGCAGAAACAAAAAAACGAAAGAAAGAAGAGCACACACGAAGATATCTCATTGACAAAGAACGAGATATACAATCGTTTCAAGACATTCCAGGTGTAGATATTATTGTCAATCCACATGAGACTCTTGGCGCTTGTCAGTTTGAAGCGGTTGCAAACCAGCTGACGATCATGGGCATCAATCGGTCAGCCCAGCGACTCAGACAACAGGCTGTTGCTTACATTCGAGAACACCATATGTTGTATAAATCCTTTGTAAGTGGTAGTGAGCAGCGTGATAAAGATGAACAATTTGCACAATATATTAAAAAAAATGCAAGAACCAACGACGTTTGGTGACCACATCTCACTGCATGCTCTGTCTTGTCTGTACAATGTACAGATTCTTGTTCTCTCCAGCAGAGGCCCAGATCATAACCATCTCGTTTCAGAGACAGACTTCTATAATCCCTGCATGGACTTGCTCACTCTTGGCCACTACGTGGAAAGAGAACACTACGTTAGCATCAGACTAGAGAATAGTTGCCTCAAAGACATGCTCCAAGGCCGTCTTGCCCCAGAAGCAGTCAGGGGTGGCCAGTTGTCTGAAGAAGAGAGAGGGAATGAGAAAGGCAAGTTGTCTGAAGAAGAGAGTGGGAGTGAGAAAGGCCAGCTGTCTGAAGAAGAGAGTGGGAGTGAGAAAGGCCAGTTGTCTGAAGAAGAGAGTGTGGGTGAGAAAGGGCAGTTGTCTGAAGAAGAGAGTGGGAGTGAGAAAGGCCAGCTGTCTGAAGAAGAGAGTGGGAGTGAAAAAGGCCAGCTGTCTGAAGAAGAGAGTGGGGGTGAGAAAGGGCAGTTGTCTGAAGAAGAGAGTGGGAGTGAGAAAGGCCAGCTGTCTGAAGAAGAGAGAGGGAGTGAGAAAGGCCAACTGTCTGAAGAAGAGAGTGGGGGTGAGAAAGGGCAGCTGTCTGAAGAAGAGAGTGTGAGTGAGAAAGGGCAGTTGTCTGAAGAAGAGAGTGGGGGTGAGAAAGGGCAGTTGTCTGAAGAAGAGAGTGGGGGTGAGAAAGGGCAGCTGTCTGAAGAAGAGAGTGGGAGTGAGAAAGGGCAGTTGTCTGAAGAAGAGAGTGGGAGTGAGAAAGGGCAGTTGTCTGAAGAAGAGAGTGGGGGTGAGAAAGGGCAGCTGTCTGAAGAAGAGAGTGGGGGTGAGAAAGGGCAGTTGTCTGAAGAAGAGAGTGGGGGTGAGAAAGGGCAGCTGTCTGAAGAAGAGAGTGGGGGTGAGAAAGGGCAGCTGTCTGAAGAAGAGAGTGGGGGTGAGAAAGGGCAGTTGTCTGAAGAAGAGAGTGGGGGTGAGAAAGGCCAGCTGTCTGAAGAAGAGAGTGGGGGTGAGAAAAGGCAGTTGTCTGAAGAAGAGAGTGGGGGTGAGAAAGGGCAGTTGTCTGAAGAAGAGAGTGGGGGTGAGAAAGGGCAGTTGTCTGAAGAAGAGAGTGGGGGTGAGAAAGGGCAGTTGTCTGAAGAAGAGAGTGGGGGTGAGAAAGGGCAGTTGTCTGAAGAAGAGAGTGGGGGTGAGAAAGGGCAGTTGTCTGAAGAAGAGAGTGGGGGTGAGAAAGGGCAGCTGTCTGAAGAAGAGAGTGGGGGTGAGAAAGGGCAGCTGTCTGAAGAAGAGAGTGGGAGTGAGAAAGGGCAGTTGTCTGAAGAAGAGAGTGGGAGTGAGAAAGGCCAACCTTAAGAAGAGAGTGGGGGTGAGAAAAGGCAGCTGTCTGAAGAAGAGAGTGGGAGTGAGAAAGGCCAGCTGTCTGAAGAAGAGAGTGGGGGTGAGAAAGGGCAGTTTTCTGAAGAAGAGAGTGGGGGTGAGAAAGGGCAGTTGTCTGAAGAAGAGAGTGGGAGTGAGAAAGGCCAGTTGTCTGAAGAAGAGAGTGGGGGTGAGAAAGGCAAGTTGTCTGAAGAAGAGAGTGGGAGTGAGAAAGGGCAGTTGTCTGAAGAAGAGAGTGGGTGTGAGAAAGGCCAGCTGTCTGAAGAAGAGAGTGGGGGTGAGAAAGGGCAGTTGTCTGAAGAAGAGAGTGGGAGTGAGAAAGGGCAGTTGTCTGAAGAAGAGAGTGGGGGTGAGAAAGGGCAGTTGTCTGAAGAAGAGAGTGGGGGTGAGAAAGGGCAGTTGTCTGAAGAAGAGAGTGGGGGTGAGAAAGGGCAGTTGTCTGAAGAAGAGAGTGGGGGTGAGAAAGGGCAGTTGTCTGAAGAAGAGAGTGGGGGTGAGAAAGGCAAGATGTCTGAAGAAGAGAGTGGGGGTGAGAAAGGGCAGCTGTCTGAAGAAGAGAGTGGGAGTGAGAAAGGGCAGTTGTCTGAAGAAGAGAGTGGGAGTGAGAAAGGCCAGCTGTCTGAAGAAGAGAGTGGGGGTGAGAAAGGGCAGTTGTCTGAAGAAGAGAGTGGGGGTGAGAAAGGGCAGTTGTCTGAAGAAGAGAGTGGGGGTGAGAAAGGCAGCTGTCTGAAGAAGAGAGTGGGAGTGAGAAAGGCCAGCTGCCTGAAGAAGAGAGTGGGGGTGAGAAAGGGCAGTTGTCTGAAGAAGAGAGTGGGGGTGAGAAAGGGCAGTTGTCTGAAGAAGAGAGTGGGGGTGAGAAAGGGCAGCTGTCTGAAGAAGAGAGTGGGGGTGAGAAAGGGCAGTTGTCTGAAGAAGAGAGTGGGGGTGAGAAAGGGCAGTTGTCTGAAGAAGAGAGTGGGAGTGAGAAAGGCCAGCTGTCTGAAGAAGAGAGTGAGAAAGGGCAGTTGTCTGAAGAAGAGAGTGGGGGTGAGAAAGGGCAGTTGTCTGAAGAAGAGAGTGTGAGGGGTGAGAAAAGTGGGCAGTTGTCTGAAGAAGAGAGTGGGGGTGAGAAAGGGCAGTTGTCTGAAGAAGAGAGTGGGGGTGAGAAAAGGCAAGTTGTCTGAAGAAGAGAGTGGGAGTGAGAAAGGCCAGCTGTCTGAAGAAGAGAGTGGGCGTGAGAAAGGGCAGTTGTCTGAAGAAGAGAGTGGGGGTGAGAAAGGGCAGTTGTCTGAAGAAGAGAGTGGGGGTGAGAAAGGGCAGCTGTCTGAAGAAGAGAGTGGGGGTGAGAAAGGGCAGTTGTCTGAAGAAGAGAGTGGGGGTGAGAAAGGCCAGTTGTCTGAAGAAGAGAGTGGGGGTGAGAAAGGGCAGTTTGTCTGAAGAAGAGAGTGGGGGTGAGAAAGGCCAGCTGTCTGAAGAAGAGAGTGGGGGTGAGAAAGGGCAGTTGTCTGAAGAAGAGAGAGGGGGTGAGAAAGGCCAGTTGTCTGAAGAAGAGAGTGGGGGTGAGAAAGGGCAGTTGTCTGAAGAAGAGAGTGGGGGTGAGAAAGGGCAGTTGTCTGAAGAAGAGAGTGGGGGTGAGAAAGGGCAGTTGTCTGAAGAAGAGAGTGGGGGTGAGAAAGGGCAGTTGTCTGAAGAAGAGAGTGGGGGTGAGAAAGGGCAGCTGTCTGAAGAAGAGAGTGGGGGTGAGAAAGGGCAGTTGTCTGAAGAAGAGAGTGGGAGTGAGAAAGGCCAGCTGTCTGAAGAAGAGAGTGGGGGTGAGAAAGGGCAGTTGTCTGAAGAAGAGAGTGGGGGTGAGAAAGGGCAGCTGTCTGAAGAAGAGAGTGGGGGTGAGAAAGGGCAGTTGTCTGAAGAAGAGAGTGGGGGTGAGAAAGGGCAGTTGTCTGAAGAAGAGAGTGGGGGTGAGAAAGGGCAGCTGTCTGAAGAAGAGAGTGGGGGTGAGAAAGGGCAGTTTTCTGAAGAAGAGAGTGGGGGTGAGAAAGGGCAGTTGTCTGAAGAAGAGAGTGGGGGTGAGAAAGGGCAGTTGTCTGAAGAAGAGAGTGGGGGTGAGAAAAGGCAAGCTGTCTGAAGAAGAGAGTGGGGGTGAGAAAGGGCAGTTGTCTGAAGAAGAGAGTGGGGGTGAGAAAGGGCAGATGTCTGAAGAAGAGAGTGGGGGTGAGAAAGGGCAGCTGTCTGAAGAAGAGAGTGGGGGTGAGAAAGGGCAGTTGTCTGAAGAAGAGAGTGGGGGTGAGAAAGGCCAGCTGTCTGAAGAAGAGAGTGGGAGTGAGAAAGGGCAGTTGTCTGAAGAAGAGAGTGGGGGTGAGAAAGGCCAGCTGTCTGAAGAAGAGAGTGGGGGTGAGAAAGGGCAGTTGTCTGAAGAAGAGAGTGGGGGTGAGAAAGGGCAGTTGTCTGAAGAAGAGAGTGGGGGTGAGAAAGGGCAGTTGTCTGAAGAAGAGAGTGGGAGTGAGAAAGGGCAGTTGTCTGAAGAAGAGAGTGGGGGTGAGAAAGGGCAGTTGTCTGAAGAAGAGAGTGGGGGTGAGAAAGGGCAGTTGTCTGAAGAAGAGAGTGGGGGTGAGAAAGGGCAGCTGTCTGAAGAAGAGAGTGGGGGTGAGAAAGGGCAGTTGTCTGAAGAAGAGAGTGGGGGTGAGAAAGGGCAGATGTCTGAAGAAGAGAGTGGGGGTGAGAAAGGGCAGCTGTCTGAAGAAGAGAGTGGGGGTCAGAAAGGGCAGCTGTCTGAAGAAGAGAGTGGGGGTGAGAAAGGCCAGCTGTCTGAAGAAGAGAGTGGGAGTGAGAAAGGGCAGTTGTCTGAAGAAGAGAGTGGGGGTGAGAAAGGGCAGCTGTCTGAAGAAGAGAGTGGGGGTGAGAAAGGGCAGTTGTCTGAAGAAGAGAGTGGGGGTGAGAAAGGGCAGTTGTCTGAAGAAGAGAGTGGGGGTGAGAAAGGGCAGTTGTCTGAAGAAGAGAGTGGGGGTGAGAAAGGGCAGTTGTCTGAAGAAGAGAGTGGGGGTGAGAAAGGGCAGTTGTCTGAAGAAGAGAGTGGGGGTGAGAAAGGGCAGTTGTCTGAAGAAGAGAGTGGGGGTGAGAAAGGGCAGCTGTCTGAAGAAGAGAGTGGGAGTGAGAAAGGGCAGTTGTCTGAAGAAGAGAGTGGGGGTGAGAAAGGGCAGTTGTCTGAAGAAGAGAGTGGGGGTGAGAAAGGGCAGTTGTCTGAAGAAGAGAGTGGGGGTGAGAAAGGGCAGTTGTCTGAAGAAGAGAGTGGGGGTGAGAAAGGGCAGTTGTCTGAAGAAGAGAGTGGGGGTGAGAAAGGGCAGTTGTCTGAAGAAGAGAGTGGGGGTGAGAAAGGGCAGTTGTCTGAAGAAGAGAGTGGGGGTGAGAAAGGGCAGTTGTCTGAAGAAGAGAGTGGGGGTGAGAAAGGGCAGTTGTCTGAAGAAGAGAGTGGGGGTGAGAAAGGGCAGTTGTCTGAAGAAGAGAGTGGGGGTGAGAAAGGGCAGCTGTCTGAAGAAGAGAGTGGGGGTGAGAAAGGGCAGCTGTCTGAAGAAGAGAGTGGGAGTGAGAAAGGGCAGTTGTCTGAAGAAGAGAGTGGGAGTGAGAAAGGCCAGCTGTCTGAAGAAGAGAGTGGGGGTGAGAAAGGGCAGTTGTCTGAAGAAGAGAGTGGGGGTGAGAAAGGGCAGTTGTCTGAAGAAGAGAGTGGGGGTGAGAAAGGGCAGTTGTCTGAAGAAGAGAGTGGGGGTGAGAAAGGGCAGTTGTCTGAAGAAGAGAGTGGGGGTGAGAAAGGGCAGTTGTCTGAAGAAGAGAGTGGGGGTGAGAAAGGGCAGTTGTCTGAAGAAGAGAGTGGGGGTGAGAAAGGGCAGTTGTCTGAAGAAGAGAGTGGGGGTGAGAAAGGGCAGTTGTCTGAAGAAGAGAGTGGGGGTGAGAAAGGGCAGCTGTCTGAAGAAGAGAGTGGGGGTGAGAAAGGGCAGCTGTCTGAAGAAGAGAGTGGGGGTGAGAAAGGGCAGTTGTCTGAAGAAGAGAGTGGGGGTGAGAAAGGGCAGCTGTCTGAAGAAGAGAGTGGGGGTGAGAAAGGGCAGTTGTCTGAAGAAGAGAGTGGGGGTGAGAAAGGGCAGCTGTCTGAAGAAGAGAGTGGGGGTGAGAAAGGGCAGTTGTCTGAAGAAGAGAGTGGGGGTGAGAAAGGGCAGTTGTCTGAAGAAGAGAGTGGGGGTGAGAAAAGGGCAGCTGTCTGAAGAAGAGAGTGGGGGTGAGAAAGGGCAGTTGTCTGAAGAAAGAGAGTGGGAGTGAGAAAGGCCAGCTGTCTGAAGAAGAGAGTGGGGGTGAGAAAGGGCAGTTGTCTGAAGAAGAGAGTGGGAGTGAGAAAGGGCAGTTGTCTGAAGAAGAGAGTGGGGGTGAGAAAGGGCAGTTGTCTGAAGAAGAGAGTGGGAGTAAGAAAAGTCCAGATGTCTGAAGAAGAGAGTGGGGGTGAGAAAGGGCAGTTGTCTGAAGAAGAGAGTGGGGGTGAGAAAGGGCAGTTGTCTGAAGAAGAGAGTGGGAGTGAGAAAGGCCAGTTGTCTGAAGAAGAGAGTGGGGGTGAGAAAGGGCAGTTGTCTGAAGAAGAGAGTGGGAGTGAGAAAGGGCAGTTGTCTGAAGAAGAGAGTGGGGGTGAGAAAGGGCAGTTGTCTGAAGAAGAGAGTGGGAGTGAGAAAGGCCAGATGTCTGAAGAAGAGAGTGGGGGTGAGAAAGGGCAGTTGTCTGAAGAAGAGAGTGGGGGTGAGAAAGGGCAGTTGTCTGAAGAAGAGAGTGGGAGTGAGAAAGGGCCAGTTGTCTGAAGAAGAGAGTGGGGGTGAGAAAGGGCAGCTGTCTGAAGAAGAGAGTGGGGGTGAGAAAGGGCAGTTGTCTGAAGAAGAGAGTGGGAGTGAGAAAGGGCAGTTGTCTGAAGAAGAGAGTGGGGGTGAGAAAGGGCAGTTGTCTGAAGAAGAGAGTGGGAGTGAGAAAGGGCAGTTGTCTGAAGAAGAGAGTGGGGGTGAGAAAGGGCAGTTGTCTGAAGAAGAGAGTGGGGGTGAGAAAGGGCAGTTGTCTGAAGAAGAGAGTGGGGGTGAGAAAGGGCAGTTGTCTGAAGAAGAGAGTGGGGGTGAGAAAGGGCAGTTGTCTGAAGAAGAGAGTGGGGGTGAGAAAGGGCAGTTGTCTGAAGAAGAGAGTGGGGGTGAGAAAGGGCAGTTGTCTGAAGAAGAGAGTGGGGGTGAGAAAGGGCAGTTGTCTGAAGAAGAGAGTGGGGGTGAGAAAGGCCAGCTGTCTGAAGAAGAGAGTGGGGGTGAGAAAGGGCAGTTGTCTGAAGAAGAGAGTGGGGGTGAGAAAGGGCAGTTGTCTGAAGAAGAGAGTGGGGGTGAGAAAGGGCAGTTGTCTGAAGAAGAGAGTGGGGGTGAGAAAGGGCAGTTGTCTGAAGAAGAGAGTGGGGGTGAGAAAGGGCAGTTGTCTGAAGAAGAGAGTGGGGGTGAGAAAGTCTGGCAGTTGTCTGAAGAAGAGAGTGGGGGTGAGAAAGGCCAGCTGTCTGAAGAAGAGAGTGGGAGTGAGAAAGGCCAGCTGCCTGAAGAAGAGAGTGGGGGTGAGAAAGGGCAGGAAAGGCAAGTTGTCTGAAGAAGAGAGTGAGAGTGAGAAAGGCCAGCTGCCTGAAGAAGAGACTGGGGGTGAGAAAGGCAAGCTGTCTGAAGAAGAGAGTGGGGGTGAGAAAGGGCAGCTGTCTGAAGAAGAGAGTGGGGGTGAGAAAGGCCAGCTGTCTGAAGAAGAGAGTGGGAGTGAGAAAGGGCAGTTGTCTGAAGAAGAGAGTGGGGGTGAGAAAGGCCAGCTGTCTGAAGAAGAGAGTGGGGGTGAGAAAGGGCAGTTGTCTGAAGAAGAGAGTGGGGGTGAGAAAGGGCAGTTGTCTGAAGAAGAGAGTGGGGGTGAGAAAGGGCAGTTGTCTGAAGAAGAGAGTGGGGGTGAGAAAGGGCAGTTGTCTGAAGAAGAGAGTGGGGGTGAGAAAGGGCAGTTGTCTGAAGAAGAGAGTGGGGGTGAGAAAGGGCAGCTGTCTGAAGAAGAGAGTGGGGGTGAGAAAGGGCAGCTGTCTGAAGAAGAGAGTGGGAGTGAGAAAGGCCAGCTGTCTGAAGAAGAGAGTGGGGGTGATAAAGGGCAGTTGACTGAAGAAGAGAGTGGGAGTGAGAAAGGCCAGTTGTCTGAAGAAGAGAGTGGGGGTGAGAAAGGGCAGTTGTCTGAAGAAGAGAGTGGGAGTGAGAAAGGCCAGATGTCTGAAGAAGAGAGTGGGGGTGAGAAAGGCCAGTTGTCTGAAGAAGAGAGTGGGGGTGAGAAAGGGCAGTTGTCTGAAGAAGAGAGTGGGGGTGAGAAAGGCCAGTTGTCTGAAGAAGAGAGTGGGGGTGAGAAAGGGCAGCTGTCTGAAGAAGAGAGTGGGAGTGAGAAAGGGCAGTTGTCTGAAGAAGAGAGTGGGAGTGAGAAAGGCAAGTTGTCTGAAGAAGAGAGTGGGGGTGAGAAAGGGCAGTTGTCTGAAGAAGAGAGTGGGGGTGAGAAAGGGCAGTTGTCTGAAGAAGAGAGTGGGGGTGAGAAAGGGCAGCTGTCTGAAGAAGAGAGTGGGGGTGAGAAAGGCCAGCTGTCTGAAGAAGAGAGTGGGAGTGAGAAAGGGCAGTTGTCTGAAGAAGAGAGTGGGGGTGAGAAAGGGCAGCTGTCTGAAGAAGAGAGTGGGGGTGAGAAAGGGCAGTTGTCTGAAGAAGAGAGTGGGGGTGAGAAAGGGCAGTTGTCTGAAGAAGAGAGTGGGGGTGAGAAAGGGCAGTTGTCTGAAGAAGAGAGTGGGAGTGAGAAAGGCCAGCTGTCTGAAGAAGAGAGTGGGGGTGAGAAAGGGCAGCTGTCTGAAGAAGAGAGTGGGGGTGAGAAAGGGCAGTTGTCTGAAGAAGAGAGTGGGGGTGAGAAAGGGCAGTTGTCTGAAGAAGAGAGTGGGGGTGAGAAAGGGCAGTTGTCTGAAGAAGAGAGTGGGGGTGAGAAAGGGCAGTTGTCTGAAGAAGAGAGTGAGGGGGTGAGAAAGGGCAGTTGTCTGAAGAAGAGAGTGGGGGTGAGAAAGGCCAGTTGTCTGAAGAAGAGAGTGGGGGTGAGAAAGGGCAGCTGTCTGAAGAAGAGAGTGGGGGTGAGAAAGGGCAGTTGTCTGAAGAAGAGAGTGGGAGTGAGAAAGGCCAGCTGTCTGAAGAAGAGAGTGGGGTGAGAAAGGGCAGTTTTCTGAAGAAGAGAATGGGGGTGAGAAAGGGCAGTTGTCTGAAGAAGAGAGTGGGGGTGAGAAAGGCCAGTTGTCTGAAGAAGAGAGTGGGGGTGAGAAAGGGCAGTTGTCTGAAGAAGAGAGTGAGGGGTGAGAAAGGGCAGTTGTCTGAAGAAGAGAGTGGGGGTGAGAAAGGCCAGCTGTCTGAAGAAGAGAGTGGGGGTGAGAAAAGGCAGATGTCTGAAGAAGAGAGTGGGGGTGAGAAAGGGCAGTTGTCTGAAGAAGAGAGTGGGGGTGAGAAAGGGCAGTTGTCTGAAGAAGAGAGTGGGGGTGAGAAAGGGCAGTTGTCTGAAGAAGAGAGTGGGGGTGAGAAAGGGCAGTTGTCTGAAGAAGAGAGTGGGAGTGAGAAAGGGCAGTTGTCTGAAGAAGAGAGTGGGTTGTGAAGAAGAGAAAGGCCAGTTGTCTGAAGAAGAGAGTGGGGGTGAGAAAGGGCAGTTGTCTGAAGAAGAGAGTGGGGGTGAGAAAGGGCAGCTGTCTGAAGAAGAGAGTGGGGGTGAGAAAGGGCAGCTGTCTGAAGAAGAGCTGGCCTTTCTCTTCCCCACTCTCTTCTTCAGACAACTGGCCTTTCTCTTCCCCACTCTCTTCTTCAGACAACTGCCCTTTCTCACCCCCACTCTCTTCTTCAGACAACTGCCCTTTCTCACCCCCACTCTCTTCTTCAGACAACTGCCCTTTCTCACCCCCACTCTCTTCTTCAGACAACTGCCCTTTCTCACCCCCACTCTCTTCTTCAGACAACTGCCCTTTCTCACCCCCACTCTCTTCTTCAGACAACTGCCCTTTCTCACCCCCACTCTCTTCTTCAGACAACTGCCCTTTCTCACCCCCACTCTCTTCTTCAGACAACTGCCCTTTCTCACCCCCACTCTCTTCTTCAGACAACTGCCCTTTCTCACCCCCACTCTCTTCTTCAGACAACTGGCCTTTCTCACCCCCACTCTCTTCTTCAGACAGCTGGCCTTTCTCACCCCCACTCTCTTCTTCAGACAACTGGCCTTTCTCACCCCCACTCTCTTCTTCAGACAGCTGCCCTTTCTCACTCCCACTCTCCTCTTCAGACAGCTGCCCTTTCTCACCCCCACTCTCTTCTTCAGACAACTGCCCTTTCTCACCCCCACTCTCTTCTTCAGACAACTGCCCTTTCTCACCCCCACTCTCTTCTTCAGACAGCTGGCCTTTCTCACCCCCACTCTCTTCTTCAGACAGCTGGCCTTTCTCACCCCCACTCTCTTCTTCAGACAACTGCCCTTTCTCACCCCCACTCTCTTCTTCAGACAACTGCCCTTTCTCACCCCCACTCTCTTCTTCAGACAACTGGCCTTTCTCACCCCCACTCTCTTCTTCAGACAACTGGCCTTTCTCACTCCCACTCTCTTCTTCAGACAACTGCCCTTTCTCACCCCCACTCTCTTCTTCAGACAACTGGCCTTTCTCACCCCCACTCTCTTCTTCAGACAACTGGCCTTTCTCACTCCCACTCTCTTCTTCAGACAACTGCCCTTTCTCACCCCCACTCTCTTCTTCAGACAGCTGCCTTTATCACCCCCACTCTCTTCTTCAGACAGCTGCCCTTTCTCACCCCCACTCTCTTCTTCAGACAACTGCCCTTTCTCACCCCCACTCTCTTCTTCAGACAACTGCCCTTTCTCACCCCCACTCTCTTCTTCAGACAACTGCCCTTTCTCACCCCCACTCTCTTCTTCAGACAACTGCCCTTTCTCACCCCCACTCTCTTCTTCAGACAACTGCCCTTTCTCACCCCCACTCTCTTCTTCAGACAGCTGCCCTTTCTCACCCCCACTCTCTTCTTCAGACAACTGCCCTTTCTCACCCCCACTCTCTTCTTCAGACAACTGCCCTTTCTCACCCCCACTCTCTTCTTCAGACAACTGCCCTTTATCACCCCCACTCTCTTCTTCAGACAGCTGCCCTTTCTCACCCCCACTCTCTTCTTCAGACAACTGGCCTTTCTCACCCCCACTCTCTTCTTCAGACAACTGGCCTTTCTCACCCCCACTCTCTTCTTCAGACAACTGCCCTTTCTCACTCCCACTCTCTTCTTCAGACAGCTGGCCTTTCTCGCTCCCACCCTCTTCTTCAGACAGATGGCCTTTCTCACCCCCACTCTCTTCTTCAGACAACTGCCCTTTCTCACCCCCACTCTCTTCTTCAGACAGCTGCCCTTTCTCACCCCCACTCTCTTCTTCAGACAGCTGCCCTTTCTCACCCCCACTCTCTTCTTCAGACAACTGCCCTTTCTCACCCCCACTCTCTTCTTCAGACAACTGCCCTTTCTCACCCCCACTCTCTTCTTCAGACAACTGCCCTTTCTCACCCCCACTCTCTTCTTCAGACAACTGCCCTTTCTCACCTCCCACTCTCTTCTTCAGACAACTGCCCTTTCTCACCCCCACTCTCTTCTTCAGACAGCTGCCCTTTCTCACCCCCACTCTCTTCTTCAGACAACTGCCCTTTCTCACCCCCACTCTCTTCTTCAGACAACTGCCCTTTCTCACCCCCACTCTCTTCTTCAGACAACTGCCCTTTCTCACCCCCACTCTCTTCTTCAGACAACTGCCCTTTCTCACCCCCACTCTCTTCTTCAGACAACTGGCCTTTCTCACTCCCACTCTCTTCTTCAGACAACTGCCCTTTCTCACCCCCACTCTCTTCTTCAGACAGCTGGCCTTTCTCACTCCCACTCTCTTCTTCAGACAGCTGGCCTTTCTCACCCCCACTCTCTTCTTCAGACAGCTGCCTTTTCTCACCCCCACCCTCTTCTTCAGACAGCTGCCCTTTCTCACTCCCACTCTCTTCTTCAGACAACTGCCCTTTCTCACCCCCACTCTCTTCTTCAGACAACTGCCCTTTCTCACCCCCACTCTCTTCTTCAGACAACTGCCCTTTCTCACCCCCACTCTCTTCTTCAGACAACTGCCCTTTCTCACCCCCACTCTCTTCTTCAGACAACTGGCCTTTCTCACCCCCACTCTCTTCTTCAGACAACTGCCCTTTCTCACCCCCACTCTCTTCTTCAGACAACTGCCCTTTCTCACCCCCACTCTCTTCTTCAGACAACTGCCCTTTCTCACCCCCACTCTCTTCTTCAGACAACTGCCCTTTCTCACCCCCACTCTCTTCTTCAGACAGCTGCCCTTTCTCACCCCCACTCTCTTCTTCAGACAGCTGCCCTTTCTCACCCCCACTCTCTTCTTCAGACAGCTGCCCTTTCTCACCCCCACTCTCTTCTTCAGACAACTGCCCTTTCTCACCCCCACTCTCTTCTTCAGACAGCTGCCCTTTCTCACCCCCACTCTCTTCTTCAGACAGCTGCCCTTTCTCACCCCCACTCTCTTCTTCAGACAACTGGCCTTTCTCACCCCCACTCTCTTCTTCAGACAACTGCCCTTTCTCACCCCCACTCTCTTCTTCAGACAGCTGCCCTTTCTCACCCCCACTCTCTTCTTCAGACAACTGCCCTTTCTCACCCCCACTCTCTTCTTCAGACAACTTCCCTTTCTCACCCCCACTCTCTTCTTCAGACAACTTGCCTTTCTCACTCACTCTCTTCTTCAGACAACTGCCCTTTCTCACTCCCACTCTCTTCTTCAGACAACTGCCCTTTCTCACTCCCACTCTCTTCTTCAGACAACTGCCCTTTCTCACCCCCACTCTCTTCTTCAGACAACTGCCCTTTCTCACCCCCACTCTCTTCTTCAGACAACTGCCCTTTCTCACCCCCACTCTCTTCTTCAGACAACTGCCCTTTCTCACCCCCACTCTCTTCTTCAGACAACTGCCCTTTCTCACCCCCACTCTCTTCTTCAGACAACTGCCCTTTCTCACCCCCACTCTCTTCTTCAGACAGCTGCCCTTTCTCACCCCCACTCTCTTCTTCAGACAACTGCCCTTTCTCACCCCCACTCTCTTCTTCAGACAACTGGCCTTTCTCACTCCCACTCTCTTCTTCAGACAACTGCCCTTTCTCACTCCCACTCTCTTCTTCAGACAACTGCCCTTTCTCACTCCCACTCTCTTCTTCAGACAACTGCCTTTTCTCACTCCCACTCTCTTCTTCAGACAACTTGCCTTTCTCACCCCCACTCTCTTCTTCAGACAACTGCCCTTTCTCACCCCCACTCTCTTCTTCAGACAGCTGGCCTTTCTCACCCCCACTCTCTTCTTCAGACAACTGCCCTTTCTCACTCCCACTCTCTTCTTCAGACAGCTGGCCTTTCTCACTCCCACTCTCTTCTTCAGACAACTGCCCTTTCTCACCCCCACTCTCTTCTTCAGACAACTGCCCTTTCTCACTCCCACTCTCTTCTTCAGACAGCTGGCCTTTCTCACCCCCACTCTCTTCTTCAGACAACTGCCCTTTCTCACCCCCACTCTCTTCTTCAGACAACTGCCCTTTCTCACCCCCACTCTCTTCTTCAGACAACTGCCCTTTCTCACCCCCACTCTCTTCTTCAGACAACTGCCCTTTCTCACCCCCACTCTCTTCTTCAGACAACTGCCCTTTCTCACCCCCACTCTCTTCTTCAGACAACTGCCCTTTCTCACCCCCACTCTCTTCTTCAGACAACTGCCCTTTCTCACCCCCACTCTCTTCTTCAGACAACTGCCCTTTCTCACTCCCACTCTCTTCTTCAGACAACTGCCCTTTCTCACTCCCACTCTCTTCTTCAGACAACTGCCCTTTCTCACTCCCACTCTCTTCTTCAGACAACTGCCATTTCTCACCCCCACTCTCTTCTTCAGACAACTGCCCTTTCTCACCCCCACTCTCTTCTTCAGACAGCTGCCCTTTCTCACCCCCACTCTCTTCTTCAGACAACTGCCCTTTCTCACCCCCACTCTCTTCTTCAGACAACTGCCGTTTCTCACCCCCACTCTCTTCTTCAG
>CM065703.1:26780724-26830724 GCA_017654935.2 Phymorhynchus buccinoides
TTGTCTGAAGAAGAGAGTGGGGGTGAGAAAGGGCAGTTGTCTGAAGAAGAGAGTGGGAGTGAGAAAGGGCAGTTGTCTGAAGAAGAGAGTGGGGGTGAGAAAGGCAAGTTGTCTGAAGAAGAGAGTGGGGGTGAGAAAGGGCAGTTGTCTGAAGAAGAGAGTGGGAGTGAGAAAGGCCAGCTGTCTGAAGAAGAGAGTGGGGGTGAGAAAGGGCAGTTGTCTGAAGAAGAGAGTGGGGGTGAGAAAGGGCAGTTGTCTGAAGAAGAGAGTGGGAGTGAGAAAGGGCAGCTGTCTGAAGAAGAGAGTGGGGGTGAGAAAGGGCAGTGAGAAAGGGCAGCTGTCTGAAGAAGAGAGTGGGGGTGAGAAAGGGCAGTTGTCTGAAGAAGAGAGTGAAGAAGAGAGTGTGGGTGAGAAAGGGCAGTTTTCTGAAGAAGAGAGTGGGGGTGAGAAAGGGCAGTTGTCTGAAGAAGAGAGTGGGGGTGAGAAAGGGCAGTTGTCTGAAGAAGAGAGTGGGGGTGAGAAAGGGCGGCTGTCTGAAGAAGAGCAGTGGGGGTGAGTAAGGGCAGTTGTCTGAGAAGAGAGTGGGGGTGAGAAAGTGCAGTTTTCTGAAGAAGAGAGTGGGGGTGAGAAATGGCAGTTGTCTGAAGAAGAGAGTGGGAGTGAGAAAGGGCAGTTGTCTGAAGAAGAGAGTGGGAGTGAGAAAGGGCAGTTGTCTGAAGAAGAGAGTGGGGGTGAGAAAGGGCAGTTGTCTGAAGAAGAGAGTGGGGGTGAGAAAGGGCAGCTGTCTGAAGAAGAGAGTGGGGGTGAGAAAAGGCAGTTGTCTGAAGAAGAGAGTGGGGGTGAGAAAGGGCAGTTGTCTGAAGAAGAGAGTGGGGGTGAGAAAGGGCAGTTGTCTGAAGAAGAGAGTGGGGGTGAGAAAGGGCAGTTGTCTGAAGAAGAGAGTGGGGCAAGAGAGAGTAGGGGTGAGACAGGGCAGCTGTGAGAAAGGGCAGCTGTCTGAAGAAGAGAGTGGGAGTGAGAAAGGCCAGCTGTCTGAAGAAGAGAGTGGGGGTGAGAAAGGGCAGTTGTCTGAAGAAGAGAGTGGGGGTGAGAAAGGGCAGTTGTCTGAAGAAGAGAGTGGGGGTGAGAAAGGGCAGTTGTCTGAAGAAGAGAGTGGGGGTGAGAAAGGGCAGTTGTCTGAAGAAGAGAGTGGGGGTGAGAAAGGGCAGTTGTCTGAAGAAGAGAGTGGGGGTGAGAAAGGGCAGTTGTCTGAAGAAGAGAGTGGGGGTGAGAAAGGGCAGTTGTCTGAAGAAGAGAGTGGGGGTGAGAAAGGGCAGTTGTCTGAAGAAGAGAGTGGGGGTGAGAAAGGGCAGTTGTCTGAAGAAGAGAGTGGGGGTGAGAAAGGGCAGTTGTCTGAAGAAGAGAGTGGGGGTGAGAAAGGGCAGTTGTCTGAAGAAGAGAGTGGGGGTGAGAAAGGGCAGTTGTCTGAAGAAGAGAGTGGGAGTGAGAAAGGGCAGTTGTCTGAAGAAGAGAGTGGGAGTGAGAAAGGGCAGTTGTCTGAAGAAGAGAGTGGGGGTGAGAAAGGGCAGTTGTCTGAAGAAGAAGAGAGTGGGGGTGAGAAAAAGGCCAGCTGTCTGAAGAAGAGAGTGGGGGTGAGAAAGGGCAGTTGTCTGAAGAAGAGAGTGGGAGTGAGAAAGGCCAGCTGTCTGAAGAAGAGAGTGGGGGTGAGAAAGGGCAGCTGTCTGAAGAAGAGAGTGGGGGTGAGAAAGGGCAGTTGTCTGAAGAAGAGAGTGGGGGTGAGAAAGGGCAGTTGTCTGAAGAAGAGAGTGGGGGTGAGAAAGGGCAGTTGTCTGAAGAAGAGAGTGGGGGTGAGAAAGGGCAGAAGAGAGTGGGGGTGAGAAAGGCAAGTCTGAAGAAGAGAGTGGGGGTGAGAAAGGGCAGCTGTCTGAAGAAGAGAGTGGGGGTGAGAAAGGGCAGTTGTCTGAAGAAGAGAGTGGGGGTGAGAAAGGGCAGTTGTCTGAAGAAGAGAGTGGGGGTGAGAAAGGGCAGTTGTCTGAAGAAGAGAGTGGGGGTGAGAAAGGGCAGTTGTCTGAAGAAGAGAGTGGGGGTGAGAAAGGGCAGCTGTCTGAAGAAGAGAGTGGGGGTGAGAAAGGGCAGTTGTCTGAAGAAGAGAGTGGGGGTGAGAAAGGGCAGTTGTCTGAAGAAGAGAGTGGGGGTGAGAAAGGGCAGTTGTCTGAAGAAGAGAGTGGGGGTGAGAAAGGGCAGTTGTCTGAAGAAGAGAGTGGGGGTGAGAAAGGGCAAGAAGAGAGTGGGGGTGTCTGAAGAAGAGAGTGGGGGTGAGAAAGGGCAGTTGTCTGAAGAAGAGAGTGGGGGTGAGAAAGGGCAGTTGTCTGAAGAAGAGAGTGGGGGTGAGAAAGGGCAGTTGTCTGAAGAAGAGAGTGGGGGTGAGAAAGGGCAGTTGTCTGAAGAAGAGAGTGGGGGTGAGAAAGGGCAGTTGTCTGAAGAAGAGAGTGGGGGTGAGAAAGGGCAGTTGTCTGAAGAAGAGAGTGGGGGTGAGAAAGGGCAGTTGTCTGAAGAAGAGAGTGGGGGTGAGAAAGGGCAGTTGTCTGAAGAAGAGAGTGGGGGTGAGAAAGGCCAGCTGTCTGAAGAAGAGAGTGGGGGTGAGAAAGGGCAGTTGTCTGAAGAAGAGAGTGGGGGTGAGAAAGGGCAGTTGTCTGAAGAAGAGAGTGGGGGTGAGAAAGGGCAGTTGTCTGAAGAAGAGAGTGGGGGTGAGAAAGGGCAGTTGTCTGAAGAAGAGAGTGGGGGTGAGAAAGGGCAGTTGTCTGAAGAAGAGAGTGGGAGTGAGAAAGGGCAGTTGTCTGAAGAAGAGAGTGGGGGTGAGAAAGGGCAGTTGTCTGAAGAAGAGAGTGGGGGTGAGAAAGGGCAGTTGTCTGAAGAAGAGAGTGGGGGTGAGAAAGGCCAGTTGTCTGAAGAAGAGAGTGGGGGTGAGAAAGGGCAGTTGTCTGAAGAAGAGAGTGGGGGTGAGAAAGGGCAGTTGTCTGAAGAAGAGAGTGGGGGTGAGAAAGGGCAGTTGTCTGAAGAAGAGAGTGGGGGTGAGAAAGGGCAGTTGTCTGAAGAAGAGAGTGGGGGTGAGAAAGGGCAGTTGTCTGAAGAAGAGAGTGGGGGTGAGAAAGGCAAGCTGTCTGAAGAAGAGAGTGGGGGTGAGAAAGGGCAGTTGTCTGAAGAAGAGAGTGGGGGTGAGAAAGGGCAGTTGTCTGAAGAAGAGAGTGGGGGTGAGAAAGGGCAGTTGTCTGAAGAAGAGTGGGGGTGAGAAAGGGCAGCTGTGGGGAGTGGGGGTGAGAAAGGGCAGTTGTCTGAAGAAGAGAGTGGGGGTGAGAAAGGGCAGTTGTCTGAAGAAGAGAGTGGGGGTGAGAAAGGGCAGTTGTCTGAAGAAGAGAGTGGGGGTGAGAAAGGGCAGTTGTCTGAAGAAGAGAGTGGGGGTGAGAAAGGGCAGCTGTCTGAAGAAGAGAGTGGGGGTGAGAAAGGGCAGTTGTCTGAAGAAGAGAGTGGGGGTGAGAAAGGGCAGTTGTCTGAAGAAGAGAGTGGGGGTGAGAAAGGGCAGTTGTCTGAAGAAGAGAGTGGGGGTGAGAAAGGGCAGTTGTCTGAAGAAGAGAGTGGGGGTGAGAAAGGGCAGTTGTCTGAAGAAGAGAGTGGGGGTGAGAAAGGGCAGTTGTCTGAAGAAGAGAGTGGGGGTGAGAAAGGGCAGTTGTCTGAAGAAGAGAGTGGGGGTGAGAAAGGGCAGTTGTCTGAAGAAGAGAGTGGGGGTGAGAAAGGGCAGTTGTCTGAAGAAGAGAGTGGGGGTGAGAAAGGGCAGTTGTCTGAAGAAGAGAGTGGGGGTGAGAAAGGGCAGTTGTCTGAAGAAGAGAGTGGGGGTGAGAAAGGGCAGTTGTCTGAAGAAGAGAGTGGGGGTGAGAAAGGGCAGTTGTCTGAAGAAGAGAGTGGGGGTGAGAAAGGGCAGCTGTCTGAAGAAGAGAGTGGGGGTGAGAAAGGGCAGTTGTCTGAAGAAGAGAGTGGGGGTGAGAAAGGGCAGTTGTCTGAAGAAGAGAGTGGGGGTGAGAAAGGGCAGTTGTCTGAAGAAGAGAGTGGGGGTGAGAAAGGGCAGTTGTCTGAAGAAGAGAGTGGGGGTGAGAAAGGGCAGTTGTCTGAAGAAGAGAGTGGGGGTGAGAAAGGGCAGTTGTCTGAAGAAGAGAGTGGGGGTGAGAAAGGGCAGTTGTCTGAAGAAGAGAGTGGGGGTGAGAAAGGGCAGTTGTCTGAAGAAGAGAGTGGGGGTGAGAAAGGGCAGTTGTCTGAAGAAGAGAGTGGGGGTGAGAAAGGGCAGTTGTCTGAAGAAGAGAGTGGGGGTGAGAAAGGGCAGTTGTCTGAAGAAGAGAGTGGGGGTGAGAAAGGGCAGTTGTCTGAAGAAGAGAGTGGGGGTGTGAGAAAGGGCAGTTGTCTGAAGAAGAGAGTGGGGGTGAGAAAGGGCAGTTGTCTGAAGAAGAGAGTGGGGGTGAGAAAGGGCAGTTGTCTGAAGAAGAGAGTGGGGGTGAGAAAGGGCAGTTGTCTGAAGAAGAGAGTGGGGGTGAGAAAGGGCAGTTGTCTGAAGAAGAGAGTGGGGGTGAGAAAGGGCAGTTGTCTGAAGAAGAGAGTGGGGGTGAGAAAGGGCAGTTGTCTGAAGAAGAGAGTGGGGGTGAGAAAGGGCAGTTGTCTGAAGAAGAGAGTGGGGGTGAGAAAGGGCAGTTGTCTGAAGAAGAGAGTGGGGGTGAGAAAGGGCAGTTGTCTGAAGAAGAGAGTGGGGGTGAGAAAGGGCAGTTGTCTGAAGAAGAGAGTGGGGGTGAGAAAGGGCAGTTGTCTGAAGAAGAGAGTGGGGGTGAGAAAGGGCAGAAGAAGAGAGTGGGGGTGAGAAAGGGCAGTTGTCTGAAGAAGAGAGTGGGGGTGAGAAAGGGCAGTTGTCTGAAGAAGAGAGTGGGGGTGAGAAAGGGCAGTTGTCTGAAGAAGAGAGTGGGGGTGAGAAAGGGCAGTTGTCTGAAGAAGAGAGTGGGGGTGAGAAAGGGCAGTTGTCTGAAGAAGAGAGTGGGGGTGAGAAAGGGCAGTTGTCTGAAGAAGAGAGTGGGGGTGAGAAAGGGCAGTTGTCTGAAGAAGAGAGTGGGGGTGAGAAAGGGCAGTTGTCTGAAGAAGAGAGTGGGGGTGAGAAAGGGCAGTTGTCTGAAGAAGAGAGTGGGGGTGAGAAAGGGCAGTTGTCTGAAGAAGAGAGTGGGGGTGAGAAAGGGCAGTTGTCTGAAGAAGAGAGTGGGGGTGAGAAAGGGCAGTTGTCTGAAGAAGAGAGTGGGGGTGAGAAAGGGCAGTTGTCTGAAGAAGAGAGTGGGGGTGAGAAAGGGCAGTTGTCTGAAGAAGAGAGTGGGGGTGAGAAAGGGCAGTTGTCTGAAGAAGAGAGTGGGGGTGAGAAAGGGCAGTTGTCTGAAGAAGAGAGTGGGGGTGAGAAAGGCAGTTGTCTGAAGAAGAGAGTGGGGGTGAGAAAGGGCAGTTGTCTGAAGAAGAGAGTGGGGGTGAGAAAGGGCAGTTGTCTGAAGAAGAGAGTGGGGGTGAGAAAGGGCAGCTGTCTGAAGAAGAGAGTGGGGGTGAGAAAGGGCAGTTGTCTGAAGAAGAGAGTGGGGGTGAGAAAGGCCAGTTGTCTGAAGAAGAGAGTGGGGGTGAGAAAGGGCAGTTGTCTGAAGAAGAGAGTGGGGGTGAGAAAGGGCAGCTGTCTGAAGAAGAGAGTGGGGGTGAGAAAGGGCAGTTGTCTGAAGAAGAGAGTGGGGGTGAGAAAGGGCAGTTGTCTGAAGAAGAGAGTGGGAGTGAGAAAGGGCAGTTGTCTGAAGAAGAGAGTGGGGGTGAGAAAGGGCAGTTGTCTGAAGAAGAGAGTGGGAGTGAGAAAGGGCAGTTGTCTGAAGAAGAGAGTGGGGGTGAGAAAGGGCAGTTGTCTGAAGAAGAGAGTGGGGGTGAGAAAGGGCAGCTGTCTGAAGAAGAGAGTGGGGGTGAGAAAGGTGGGGGTGAGAAAGGGCAGTTGTCTGAAGAAGAGAGTGGGGGTGAGAAAGGGCAGTTGTCTGAAGAAGAGAGTGGGGGTGAGAAAGGCCAGTTGTCTGAAGAAGAGAGTGGGGGTGAGAAAGGGCAGTTGTCTGAAGAAGAGAGTGGGGGTGAGAAAGGGCAGTTGTCTGAAGAAGAGAGTGGGGGTGAGAAAGGGCAGTTGTCTGAAGAAGAGAGTGGGGGTGAGAAAGGGCAGTTGTCTGAAGAAGAGAGTGGGGGTGAGAAAGGGCAGTTGTCTGAAGAAGAGAGTGGGGGTGAGAAAGGCAAGTTGTCTGAAGAAGAGAGTGGGGGTGAGAAAGGGCAGTTGTCTGAAGAAGAGAGTGGGGTGTGTTGTCTGAAGAAGAGAGTGGGGGTGAGAAAGGGCAGTTGTCTGAAGAAGAGAGTGGGGGTGAGAAAGGGCAAGCTTGTCTGAAGAAGAGTGGGGGTGAGTTGTCTGAAGAAGAGAGTGAGAAAGGGCAGTTGTCTGAAGAAGAGAGTGGGGGTGAGAAAGGGCAGTTGTCTGAAGAAGAGAGTGGGGGTGAGAAAGGGCAGTTGTCTGAAGAAGAGAGTGGGGGTGAGAAAGGGCAGTTGTCTGAAGAAGAGAGTGGGAGTGAGAAAGGGCAGTTGTCTGAAGAAGAGAGTGGGAGTGAGAAAGGGCAGTTGTCTGAAGAAGAGAGTGGGAGTGAGAAAGGGCAGTTGTCTGAAGAAGAGAGTGGGGGTGAGAAAGGGCAGTTGTCTGAAGAAGAGAGTGGGGGTGAGAAAGGGCAGTTGTCTGAAGAAGAGAGTGGGGGTGAGAAAGGGCAGTTGTCTGAAGAAGAGAGTGGGGGTGAGAAAGGGCAGTTGTCTGAAGAAGAGAGTGGGGGTGAGAAAGGGCAGTTGTCTGAAGAAGAGAGTGTGAGAAAGGGCAGTTGTCTGAAGAAGAGAGTGGGGGTGAGAAAGGGCAGTTGTCTGAAGAAGAGAGTGGGGGTGAGAAAGGGCAGTTGTCTGAAGAAGAGAGTGGGGGTGAGAAAGGGCAGTTGTCTGAAGAAGAGAGTGGGGGTGAGAAAGGGCAGTTGTCTGAAGAAGAGAGTGGGGGTGAGAAAGGGCAGTTGTCTGAAGAAGAGAGTGGGGGTGAGAAAGGGCAGCTGTCTGAAGAAGAGAGTGGGGGTGAGAAAGGGCAGCTGTCTGAAGAAGAGAGTGGGGGTGAGAAAGGGCAGTGTCTGAAGAAGAGAGTGGGGGTGAGAAAGGGCAGTTGTCTGAAGAAGAGAGTGGGAGTGAGAAAGGGCAGTTGTCTGAAGAAGAGAGTGGGGGTGAGAAAGGGCAGTTGTCTGAAGAAGAGAGTGGGGGTGAGAAAGGGCAGTTGTCTGAAGAAGAGAGTGGGGGTGAGAAAGGGCAGTTGTCTGAAGAAGAGAGTGGGGGTGAGAAAGGGCAGTTGTCTGAAGAAGAGAGTGGGGGTGAGAAAGGGCAGTTGTCTGAAGAAGAGAGTGGGGGTGAGAAAGGGCAGTTGTCTGAAGAAGAGAGTGGGGGTGAGAAAGGGCAGCTGTCTGAAGAAGAGAGTGGGGGTGAGAAAGGGCAGAAGAGAGTGTCTGAAGAAGAGAGTGGGGGTGAGAAAGGGCAGTTGTCTGAAGAAGAGAGTGGGGGTGAGAAAGGGCAGTTGTCTGAAGAAGAGAGTGGGGGTGAGAAAGGGCAGTTGTCTGAAGAAGAGAGTGGGGGTGGAAAGGTTGTCTGAAGAAGAGAGTGGGTGGAGAAAGGGCAGTTGTCTGAAGAAGAGAGTGGGGGTGAGAAAGGGCAGTTGTCTGAAGAAGAGAGTGGGGGTGAGAAAGGGCAGTTGTCTGAAGAAGAGAGTGGGGGTGAGAAAGGGCAGTTGTCTGAAGAAGAGAGTGGGGGTGAGAAAGGGCAGTTGTCTGAAGAAGAGAGTGGGGGTGAGAAAGGCCAGTTGTCTGAAGAAGAGAGTGGGGGTGAGAAAGGGCAGTTGTCTGAAGAAGAGAGTGGGGGTGAGAAAGGGCAGTTGTCTGAAGAAGAGAGTGGGGGTGAGAAAGGGCAGTTGTCTGAAGAAGAGAGTGGGGGTGAGAAAGGGCAGTTGTCTGAAGAAGAGAGTGGGGGTGAGAAAGGGCAGTTGTCTGAAGAAGAGAGTGGGGGTGAGAAAGGGCAGTTGTCTGAAGAAGAGAGTGGGGGTGAGAAAGGCAGTTGTCTGAAGAAGAGAGTGGGGGTGAGAAAGGGCAGTTGTCTGAAGAAGAGAGTGGGGGTGAGAAAGGGCAGTTGTCTGAAGAAGAGAGTGGGGGTGAGAAAGGGCAGCTGTCTGAAGAAGAGAGTGGGGGTGAGAAAGGGCAGTTGTCTGAAGAAGAGAGTGGGGGTGAGAAAGGGCAGTTGTCTGAAGAAGAGAGTGGGGGTGAGAAAGGGCAGTTGTCTGAAGAAGAGAGTGGGGGTGAGAAAGGGCAGTTGTCTGAAGAAGAGAGTGGGGGTGAGAAAGGGCAGCTGTCTGAAGAAGAGAGTGGGGGTGAGAAAGGGCAGTTGTCTGAAGAAGAGAGTGGGGGTGAGAAAGGGCAGTTGTCTGAAGAAGAGAGTGGGGGTGAGAAAGGGCAGTTGTCTGAAGAAGAGAGTGGGGGTGAGAAAGGGCAGTTGTCTGAAGAAGAGAGTGGGGGTGAGAAAGGGCAGTTGTCTGAAGAAGAGAGTGGGGGTGAGAAAGGGCAGTTGTCTGAAGAAGAGAGTGGGGGTGAGAAAGGGCAGTTGTCTGAAGAAGAGAGTGGGGGTGAGAAAGGGCAGTTGTCTGAAGAAGAGAGTGGGGGTGAGAAAGGCCAGTTGTCTGAAGAAGAGAGTGGGGGTGAGAAAGGGCAGTTGTCTGAAGAAGAGAGTGGGGGTGAGAAAGGGCAGTTGTCTGAAGAAGAGAGTGGGGGTGAGAAAGGGCAGTTGTCTGAAGAAGAGAGTGGGGGTGAGAAAGGGCAGTTGTCTGAAGAAGAGAGTGGGGGTGAGAAAGGGCAGTTGTCTGAAGAAGAGAGTGGGGGTGAGAAAGGCAAGTTGTCTGAAGAAGAGAGTGGGGGTGAGAAAGGGCAGTTGTCTGAAGAAGAGAGTGGGGGTGAGAAAAGGGCAGTTGTCTGAAGAAGAGAGTGGGAGTGAGAAAGGGCAGTTGTCTGAAGAAGAGAGTGGGGGTGAGAAGGGGCAGAAGAAGAGAGTGGGAGTGAGAAAGTTGTCTGAAGAAGAGAGTGGGGGTGAGAAAGGGCAGTTGTCTGAAGAAGAGAGTGGGGTCTGTGAGAAAGGGCAGTTGTCTGAAGAAGAGAGTGGGGGTGAGAAAGGGCAGTTGTCTGAAGAAGAGAGTGGGGGTGAGAAAGGGCAGTTGTCTGAAGAAGAGAGTGGGGGTGAGAAAGGGCAGCTGTCTGAAGAAGAGAGTGGGGGTGAGAAAGGGCAGTTGTCTGAAGAAGAGAGTGGGGGTGAGAAAGGGCAGTTGTCTGAAGAAGAGAGTGGGGGTGAGAAAGGCCAGCTGTCTGAAGAAGAGAGTGGGGGTGAGAAAGGGCAGCTGTCTGAAGAAGAGAGTGGGGGTGAGAAAGGGCAGTTGTCTGAAGAACTCTGGGGGTGAGAAAGGGCAGTCAGACAGACTGGCCTTTCTCACCCCCACTCTCTTCTTCAGACAACTGCCCTTTCTCACCCCCACTCTCTTCTTCAGACAACTGCCCTTTCTCACCCCCACTCTCTTCTTCAGACAACTGCCCTTTCTCACCCCCACTCTCTTCTTCAGACAACTGCCCTTTCTCACTTTCTCCCACTCTCTTCTTCAGACAACTGCCCTTTCTCACCCCCACTCTCTTCTTCAGACAACTGCCCTTTCTCACCCCCACTCTCTTCTTCAGACAACTGCCCTTTCTCACCCCCACTCTCTTCTTCAGACAACTGCCCTTTCTCACCCCCACTCTCTTCTTCAGACAACTGCCCTTTCTCACCCCCACTCTCTTCTTCAGACAACTGGCCTTTCTCACCCCCACTCTCTTCTTCAGACAGCTGGCCTTTCTCACCCCCACTCTCTTCTTCAGACAACTGGCCTTTCTCACCCCCACTCTCTTCTTCAGACAGCTGCCCTTTCTCACTCCCACTCTCTTCTTCAGACAGCTGCCCTTTCTCACCCCCACTCTCTTCTTCAGACAACTGCCCTTTCTCACCCCCACTCTCTTCTTCAGACAGCTGCCCTTTCTCACCCCCACTCTCTTCTTCAGACAGCTGCCCTTTCTCACCCCCACTCTCTTCTTCAGACAGCTGGCCTTTCTCACCCCCACTCTCTTCTTCAGACAACTGCCCTTTCTCACCCCCACTCTCTTCTTCAGACAACTGCCCTTTCTCACCCCCACTCTCTTCTTCAGACAACTGCCCTTTCTCACCCCCACTCTCTTCTTCAGACAACTGGCCTTTCTCACCCCCACTCTCTTCTTCAGACAACTGCCCTTTCTCACTCCCACTCTCTTCTTCAGACAACTGCCCTTTCTCACCCCCACTCTCTTCTTCAGACAACTGGCCTTTCTCACCCCCACTCTCTTCTTCAGACAACTGCCCTTTCTCACCCCCACTCTCTTCTTCAGACAACTGCCCTTTATCACCCCCACTCTCTTCTTCAGACAGCTGCCCTTTCTCACCCCCACTCTCTTCTTCAGACAACTGCCCTTTCTCACCCCCACTCTCTTCTTCAGACAACTGCCCTTTCTCACCCCCACTCTCTTCTTCAGACAACTGCCCTTTCTCACCCCCACTCTCTTCTTCAGACAACTGCCCTTTCTCACCCCCACTCTCTTCTTCAGACAACTGGCCTTTCTCACCCCCACTCTCTTCTTCAGACAACTGCCCTTTCTCACCCCCACTCTCTTCTTCAGACAACTGCCCTTTCTCACCCCCACTCTCTTCTTCAGACAACTGGCCTTTCTCACCCCCACTCTCTTCTTCAGACAACTGCCCTTTCTCACCCCCACTCTCTTCTTCAGACAACTGCCCTTTCTCACCCCCACTCTCTTCTTCAGACAGCTGCCCTTTCTCACCCCCACTCTCTTCTTCAGACAACTGGCCTTTCTCACCCCCACTCTCTTCTTCAGACAACTGCCCTTTCTCACCCCCACTCTCTTCTTCAGACAACTGCCCTTTCTCACCCCCACTCTCTTCTTCAGACAGCTGGCCTTTCTCACTCCCACCCTCTTCTTCAGACAGCTGGCCTTTCTCACCCCCACTCTCTTCTTCAGACAACTGGCCTTTCTCACCCCCACTCTCTTCTTCAGACAGCTGCCCTTTCTCACCCCCACTCTCTTCTTCAGACAGCTGCCCTTTCTCACCCCCACTCTCTTCTTCAGACAACTGCCCTTTCTCACCCCCACTCTCTTCTTCAGACAACTGCCCTTTCTCACCCCCACTCTCTTCTTCAGACAACTGCCCTTTCTCACCCCCACTCTCTTCTTCAGACAACTGCCCTTTCTCACTCCCACTCTCTTCTTCAGACAACTGCCCTTTCTCACCCCCACTCTCTTCTTCAGACAGCTGCCCTTTCTCACCCCCACTCTCTTCTTCAGACAGCTGCCCTTTCTCACCCCCACTCTCTTCTTCAGACAACTGCCCTTTCTCACCCCCACTCTCTTCTTCAGACAACTGCCCTTTCTCACTCCCACTCTCTTCTTCAGACAACTGCCCTTTCTCACCCCCACTCTCTTCTTCAGACAACTGCCCTTTCTCACTCCCACTCTCTTCTTCAGACAACTGCCCTTTCTCACCCCCACTCTCTTCTTCAGACAGCTGGCCTTTCTCACTCCCACTCTCTTCTTCAGACAGCTGGCCTTTCTCACCCCCACTCTCTTCTTCAGACAGCTGCCTTTTCTCACCCCCACTCTCTTCTTCAGACAGCTGCCCTTTCTCACTCCCACTCTGTTCTTCAGACAACTGCCCTTTCTCACCCCCACTCTCTTCTTCAGACAACTGCCCTTTCTCACCCCCACTCTCTTCTTCAGACAACTGCCCTTTCTCACCCCCACTCTCTTCTTCAGACAACTGGCCTTTCTCACTCCCACTCTCTTCTTCAGACAACTGGCCTTTCTCACCCCCACTCTCTTCTTCAGACAGCTGCCTTTTCTCACCCCCACTCTCTTCTTCAGACAGCTGCCCTTTCTCACTCCCACTCTGTTCTTCAGACAACTGCCCTTTCTCACCCCCACTCTCTTCTTCAGACAACTGCCCTTTCTCACCCCCACTCTCTTCTTCAGACAGCTGGCCTTTCTCACCCCCACTCTCTTCTTCAGACAGCTGGCCTTTCTCACCCCCACTCTCTTCTTCAGACAGCTGCCCTTTCTCACCCCCACTCTCTTCTTCAGACAACTGCCCTTTCTCACCCCCACTCTCTTCTTCAGACAGCTGCCCTTTCTCACCCCCACTCTCTTCTTCAGACAACTGCCCTTTCTCACCCCCACTCTCTTCTTCAGACAGCTGGCCTTTCTCACCCCCACTCTCTTCTTCAGACAACTGCCCTTTCTCACTCCCACTCTCTTCTTCAGACAGCTGCCCTTTCTCACCCCCACTCTCTTCTTCAGACAACTGCCCTTTCTCACCCCCACTCTCTTCTTCAGACAACTGCCCTTTCTCACCCCCACTCTCTTCTTCAGACAACTTCCCTTTCTCACCCCCACTCTCTTCTTCAGACAACTTGCCTTTCTCACTCCCACTCTCTTCTTCAGACAACTGGCCTTTCTCACTCCCACTCTCTTCTTCAGACAGCTGCCCTTTCTCACTCCCACTCTCTTCTTCAGACAACTGCCCTTTCTCACTCCCACTCTCTTCTTCAGACAACTGGCCTTTCTCACCCCCACTCTCTTCTTCAGACAACTGCCCTTTCTCACCCCCACTCTCTTCTTCAGACAACTGCCCTTTCTCACCCCCACTCTCTTCTTCAGACAACTGCCCTTTCTCACCCCCACTCTCTTCTTCAGACAGCTGCCCTTTCTCACCCCCACTCTCTTCTTTAGACAACTGTCCTTTCTCACCCCCACTCTCTTCTTCAGACAACTTGCCTTTCTCACTCCCACTCTCTTCTTCAGACAACTGACCTTTCTCACTCCCAATCTCTTCTTCAGAGAGCTGCCCTTTCTCACTCCCACTCTCTTCTTCAGACAACTGCCTTTTCTCACTCCCACTCTCTTCTTCAGACAACTGGCCTTTCTCTTCCCCACTCTCTTCTTCAGACAACTGCCCTTTCTCACCCCCACTCTCTTCTTCAGACAGCTGGCCTTTCTGACTCACACTCTCTTCTTCAGACAGCTGGCCTTTCTGACTCACACTCTCTTCTTCAGACAGCTGGCCTTTCTCACCCCCACTCTCTTCTTCAGACAGCTGGCCTTTCTGACTCACACTCTCTTCTTCAGACAGCTGGCCTTTCTCACCCCCACTCTCTTCTTCAGACAACTGCCCTTTCTCACTCCCACTCTCTTCTTCAGACAGCTGGCCTTTCTCACCCCCACTCTCTTCTTCAGACAGCTGGCCTTTCTCACCCCCACTCTCTTCTTCAGACAACTGCCCTTTCTCACCCCCACTCTCTTCTTCAGACAACTGCCCTTTCTCACCCCCACTCTCTTCTTCAGACAACTGCCCTTTCTCACCCCCACTCTCTTCTTCAGACAACTGCCCTTTCTCACCCCCACTCTCTTCTTCAGACAACTGCCCTTTCTCACCCCCACTCTCTTCTTCAGACAACTGCCCTTTCTCACTCCCACTCTCTTCTTCAGACAACTGCCCTTTCTCACCCCCACTCTCTTCTTCAGACAACTGCCCTTTCTCACTCCCACTCTCTTCTTCAGACAACTGCCCTTTCTCACTCCCACTCTCTTCTTCAGACAACTGCCATTTCTCACCCCCACTCTCTTCTTCAGACAGCTGCCTTTTCTCACCCCCACTCTCTTCTTCAGACAACTGCCCTTTCTCACCCCCACTCTCTTCTTCAGACAACTGCCGTTTCTCACCCCCACTCTCTTCTTCAGACAACTTCAGTCAAACCGTGAAAATAGGCCAAAGTAACCACTGGCCAGTAACACTGACCACTGGTCAACCACATTAAAAAATGTTCATTTGAACTCCTAATGCACGAATTTGCAGTCAAACAGTGAAAATAGGCCAAAGTGACAACTGGTCAGTGACACTGACCACTGAAAACACAAAAACATTGTTCATTTCAACTCCTAATAAACTAATTTGCAATCAAACAGTGAAAATAGGCCTGAGTGACAACTGGTCAGTGACACTGACCACTGGTCAAACACATAAAAATTTGTTCATTTGAACTCCTAATACACTAATTTGCAGTAAAACAGTGAAAATAGGCCAAAATTACCACTGGTCAACGACATTTATCAAAAAATCATTTGAACTCCTAACACACTAATTTGCAGTCAAACAGTGAAAATAGTCAAAATGACCACTGGTCAGTGACAATGACCACTGGTCAACCACATCAAAATTTGTTCATTTGAACTCCTAATACACTAATTTGCAGTCAAACAGTGAAAATAGGCCAAAGTGACAACTGGTCAGTGACACTGACCACTGGTGAACCACATCAAACCTTGTTCATTTGAACTCCTAATGCACTAATTTGCAGTCAAACTGTGAAAATAGGCCAAAATGACAACTACTGACCACTGGTCAACCACATAAAAAAATGTTCATTTGAACTCCTAATACACTAATTTGCAGTCAAACAGTGAAGATAGGCCAAAGTGACCACTGGTCAGTGACACTGACCACTGGTCAACCACACCAACAATTGTTCATATGATCTCCTAATACACTCATTTGCATTCAAACGGTAAAATTAGGCCAAAGTGACCAGTGTCAGTGGTCAGCTTGTTATTCATTTTATTTAACAAAGATTTTAAAAAAAGAAGAGAACTTGTCAAGAATGAGTTTTTATAACTCCAACTTTGATTTGGACAAAACGGCGGTTCAAAATCGGGCGCCGTTTTGTCCAACCCGCCGTTTTGTCTATAAAACAAAGAACGGGGCTAGAACCGCCGTTTTGTACAAATTTTCTATTATGATTTGGACAAAACGGCGCCCGGTTTTGAACCGCCGTTTTGCCCAAATCAAAGTTGGAGTTATAAAAACTCATTCTTGACAAGTTCTCATTTAAAAAAAAATCTTGGTTAAATAAAATGAATAACAAGCTGACCACTGACACTGGTCACTTTGGCCTAAGTTTACTGTTTGAATGCTAATTAGTGTATTAGATCATATGAACAATTGTTGATGTGGTTGACCAGTGGTCAGTGTCACTGACCAGTGGTCACTTTGGTCTATTTTCACTGTTTGACTGCAAATTAGTGTATTAGGAGTTCAAATGAACAATTTTTGATGTGGTTGGCCAGTGGTCAGTGTCACTGACTAGTGGTCACTTTGGCCTGTTTTCACTGTTTGACTGCAAATTAGTGTATTAGGAGTTCAAATGAACAAGGTTTGATGTGGTTGACCAGTGGTCATTGTCACTGACCAGTGGTCACTTTGGCATATTTTTACTGTTTGACTGCAAATTAGTGTATTAGGAGTTCAAATGAACAATTTTTGATGTGGTTAACCAGTGGTCAGTGTCACTGACCAGTGGTCACTTTGGCCTATTTTCACTGTTTGACTGCAAATTAGTGTATTAGGAGTTCAAATGAACAATTTTGTATGTGGTTGACCAGTGGTCAGTGTCACTGACCAGTGGTCACTTTGGCCTATTTTCACTGTTTGACTGCAAATTAGTGTATTAGGAGTTCAAATGAACAAGGTTTGATGTGGTTGACCAGTGGTCAGTGACACTGACCAATGACCATAAGTGAAACGTGTTGCACCATTTAGAATTGAACATTGAATAGTGGCACACAGGTTTAGTAAATGCAAACCAAAATTATTAACTTCTAGATCTTGCGATGTTCTTTTCAGATACACATTTTCAACACCACTAAATGTCGCCGAGTGGCAGACATGTCTCAGGGTTAAGGGTGTGCACCCCACCAATTAAGAGTGTGCATCCCGGAAAACGATTTGCACCCGGTCAAGGGTGTGTAAGTGCATCACCCAAAGGTCACAAGGAGGACGGGGACCTAAGATGTGAGGGGGAAGGGAGGTACAGGGCGGGGCATGTAAAGGGCGTAACCGGCAAAGGACATATCTGCCGCTCGGCGATGCCCTTGTTGTTGCTGAGACTGTAAGGTAATGACGGATAGAACATATTTGACGGAGAGCTACATATGCAAATTTACAGACATGAGAAGTGTACTTGTCAAAACACATGTCATCAGAGATCCTAGATTGCGTGCAGAGGAGGAGAACTCAATGTCGTAGTTTCCTACACGGACATTGTCTGGCTTGGGACAGTTAGAGAAGGATCTTTCTGTGTGCATGAGAAGGGTTTCGGTTTTATTATCATCTAACTTTAATTTATGCTGAGTCATCCAAGACTTAACCAGGGTGGTGCAACTTTGCATGTTTTGCAAGGCATGTTCTATTTTTGATGGATGAGATACGCCGAGCGGCAGATATGTCCTTTGCCGGTTACGCCCTGTACATGCCCCGCCCTGTACCTCCCTTCCCCCTTCACATCTTCGGTCCTCGTCCTCCTTGTGACCTTTGGGTGATGCACCTACACACCCTTGACTGGGTGCAAATCGTTTTCCGGGATGCACACCCTTAATTGGTGGGGTGCATACCCATAACACTGAGACATGTCTGCCACTCGGCGACATTTAAGCCCCACGTGGCACATTTTGTGCTAGGATGTCTTTTACGTTTAGTATTAGACCCCCTCCTTTACCGGGATGTACACCCTAAATTAGTGGTGTACACCCTTAACTCGGAGACATGTCTGCCGCTCGGCGACATTCTATGTTCGAGGGATAATTTATGTACGAGTGTGTTATACCCTTAGTGTCACATCCTGACACAAAATTGGAAGGGATTCTGTCTTCTAGTTCACGAAATACAGCTTGAAGAAGAAATATATAGCGCAAAGAAGGACATTTCGGCTTTCACGGTCACACTTCAAGGTCAAGGTCAGCATGGTGATAATTTATGCTCGTATGTTTTCTACTCTAGGGTATACAGTACCACACACAATCTGAAGCTCTTCTGTCAAGCACAAATGTGGAAAATATGGCTTAAAACCCAATTTTTAGACCCCTACCACTTTCAAGGCCTACCGATCTCCTGGACCTTGACCTTGGTCGGTATGCCATCATCAGAACGGGCATGAGCGAAAATTACCTACATGCCAATTTTGAAGACACTAGGACCAACGGTGTGGAAGTTATGGCCTCTTAAAAATGTTCAAGGTCGTACGCCAAGGTCAAGGTCACGACGGCAAAATGTTTTGCGCGGATGCCTTTCGCTCATGGTGACACACCAGCACACAAACTTTGAAGCGATTCGGCCAAGCGGTTCAGGAGATATCCTTGGGACAGACAGAAGAAAAAACAAACAGCAAACAAGCAAACAAACAAACACGAACGAAAACATACTCATTTGCGATCTACTTCGTAGATCGGCAAAGGACAATAATGAGGAACATTTATATAGCGCCCATCCTACTATGTAGGCTACAGAGCGCCTTACACATAACTGAAATGGAATAAAAACATGAAACAATAATCCAATGACATGAGCAGACAAAACAATACCGGTCAGACTTCGTTTATACCGGTCTCTCTCTCTCTCTCTCTCTCTCTCTCTCTCTCTCTCTCTCTCTCTCTCTCTCTCTCTCTCTCTAACACAGGATTTCCAAGTCTATTAAATCAGTTTTAAATGAGAAGAAAGTAGCCTTTCAAACAGGAGATAAAAGAGAAAGAAAAGTGGTTCAATCTAAACTTAGAGGGGAGTTAAGGAAGGGGCAGAGGGAGTATAAGGATAAAGTAGAACAGCAGTTTCAGACAGGCAGAATCTTAGATGCATGGGATGGGCTTCGAACTCTAACAGGCCAATAAAAAAAACGAACAGCAAATTGCCAAATGACCAGAGAAGAACAGAAGGATTTTTCTAATGAGCTAAATGACTTTTAATGTCGGTTTGAAAGAAATGATCTAGAGGGAGATCTAAACGGGGTAACATCACAGTTAAGAGAAAAAATTATCAATGCAAATGAAGATCATGAATTTGAGGTTCAAGAAAGAGATGTTCAGTCCATATTTCAGAAACTAAATGTGAGGAAAGCTGTGGGACCAGATAATGTGTGTGGAAGATTGTTGAAAGCATGCTGTTCTCAATTGTGTGGTGTGTTTTGCTCTCTATTTAACTGGTCTTTACGTGATTGTGTTGTACCATGTATCTGGAAAAATTCTACAGTTACTCCTGTCCCTAAGAAAAAGAACCCTGCCACACTGAACGATTACCGCCCTGTTGCCTTAACGTCTATTGCCATGAAATGTTTTGAAAAGATCGTCCTTCATCGCCTTCTTTCTTTTACTAACCTACTCCTTGACCCCTTTCAGTTTGCCTACAAACGGTGTAGAGGAACAGATGATGCCTTACTGACCCTTCTTCACAATGCCTTTCTTCACTTAAATACCCCCAACTCTTTTGTTCGTATTTTATTCATCGATTTCTCCTCTGCCTTCAATACAATACAGCCCCATTTACTGGCCCAGAAACTACTAGACCTGAATGTTAACCCCAAGCTCATTCTCTGGATAACCAATTTCCTACGCAATAGAACTCAGTCTGTCCGCTTTCAATCTGCAATCTCCTCAGAACGTTCGACTTCTACAGGTGCCCCCCAAGGAACAGTTTTGTCCCCAGTTCTTTTTACATTGTACACAAACGACTGTAGAGGCACTGAAGAAACACCTGTCATTAAATACTCAGATGATTCTGCCATCGAAGATTTGTCAAACTCTGATTCTGTGTACTTCAGTGAAGTCAAAAGGTTTTGTTCATGGTGCAAAGATAATTATCTGGATTTAAATGTTGTTAAAACAAAAGAACTGCTTGTAGATTTTCGTAGAAACCCAGTGCCAGTGCCACATTTGGAAATTGATGGTGAAACGGTTGAAAGAATTGATGAGTACAAATACCTAGGCACAGTTTTAGACAAGAAACTTACTTTTGATAAACACATTGAGCATATACATAAGAAGAGTCAGTCCAGGATCTTTTGTTTACAGAGGCTAAGGAATATTGGTGTCTGTTCAGATATTCTTCAAACCTACTACCGATGTTGCATTGAATCTGTTCTTACTGTGTCATTTATCTGTTGGTATGGAAGCTTGAGTGTAAAAAGTAAGCGTGTGTTGAGTGATATGGTGAATGTGTGCAGTAAAGTTGTGGGTGCAAGGCAGAGTGGTATGCAAGAGTTGTATGACAGACAAGTAGTCAAGAAAGCCAGGAAAATTCTTAATGATAACAGTCATGTTCTGGCAAAATACTATGAAGTATTACCATCGGGCCGTCGATACAGAACTCTAAAACTGAAAATAAGAGCACAGAAAACTTTCTTACCAAGATCAATTCATCTGTTGAACTCTTAATGCACTGCATTGAGTGATTGTTTTGCTGAGCAGCCTGTCCATCTCCTTGGGATTGAATTTGTATTCGTATTCGTCCAGTTTGTTAACTACAATATTGCAGTGTTATTAGTTATTAGTTTATATTCTTTAATTGTTGATAAATGTGTTTATTGTTGTTGTGGGGTTTTTTGTGTTGTTGTTGATAAATGTGTTTATTGTTGCTGTTTTTCTTATGTGCACCTGGCTGCAATTTCTCAGTTATGAGATAATAAATATGATTTGATTTGATTTGATTTGATATACACACACGACACCGACCCGTTCATCCCCCACACATCAACTGAGCCGCACGGACTGACCACATACACCAACACATACAGAAACACCCTCACACACAACGTACGCACGCACAGACAAACACACAGACACACACACACATGCGTGCACACACAACCCACAGATCCAAAACACACACAAGCACACATGTATGCACACATGCATGCTCACACACACACAACACACACACACACACACACACACACACACACACACACACACACACACACACACACACACACGCACACGCACGCACACGCACACACACACACACACACACACACACACACACACACACCACAAATATCAAACGAAACTGATCGAAGATCTTATCAACGGTGGATCATCAAAAAAAGAACACCACCATTTCATTGACATTGGCATCCAGACGGACTCTCCACGGCCCATGTCTTATGCGGAAGCAGCGAGAAGGCCTAAACCTTCAACTGCTGATCCACACCACAAGAAGGTAACTGAAAGTCCGAGAAAATCAGAAAAATCCTCCGAAAAGAACAAAGAACACGCGTTCAGAACAAGTGACGCAAGACCAAAGAAAGACGTAACAACTACAATGACGTCAGTCTCCAATGAAAAAGAAAAAGAAAAGTTGCCTTCTGTGGTGTTCTTTCAAGATTCGGTCCTGCGTGGTGTGAAACATAAAAGGCTTGGGAAGTCCTACGATTTCAATTCCTCATTCAAAAGAGTGTACCAAGTTGAAGACCTTGAAAAGGAGATGAAGGCTGTATCTTCTGCACCAGACGCAGTTGTGATACATTGTGGTATAAACAACCTGAAAAAAGATGACTCTGAGAAGATGAGTAAATGCTTTGTTAGTTCTATTAAAAACATTTGCAAATCTTTCTCGAGTACAAAGGTCGTGATAAGTAAACTCGCTCCAGTGAAAGAGGAACAATTAAACATGAAAAGACAGCTTTTCAATGCGCTTGTAACAAAAGAACTGTTTGAAGAGAAGAAGGTGTCATTTGTCTCGCACGATCAGTTGAACTGCAGCCATCTCAAGGATGGTGTCCATCCATCTTTCTACGGTTCCAGCATCCTGGCAGCCAGTTTGGGGAGACATCTGCGGCGTCTACTCTGGTCGAAGCCAAGGAAAGCAGCAAGAGTCCCACATCAGTCAGGCAGATGGTTTCACCCTCAGAGACCAGGTCCTCCCCCAGGAAACCCTCGGTTCTTTGGTGCTCAGGACCCACGGTGGAACATGTACGATGTGCTGCAGAGATGGGGATAAACAGCAGTTGACACTGATGAGTTCATCTGAAATGTTTGATGTATTCTTCCCCAATCGTGTAGAATTTTCTTGCGGTGGTTTTTTTTCCCCTCTTGTGTCTGTCTTTGAAATATTGTGATTGACAGAAAAGTGTTCCGTATCTAATGTGATTGTTTTACTGTCATTTATTTTTAAAGATATAATTGAGACTTACTGCCATTTTGATTTTGTTAGTATTTCCTTAAAAGAGTTAATTATCTTACAAATTAGTTATTATTATACAATATTTTGTGTTAAAAATTAGTTCATGTCATTGGGTAACAACTTTCGTGTTTTTCAATGGAATTGTAGATCAATCACCACAAACTACGACCATTTAGTACAACATCTTGCTGATGAAAAGTATCATGTTTTAAGTCTCCAGTCACTGAATGTTAAGAAAGAAAAGCTTCCTAAGTTAGATAATTATTATTTCCCTCCTATCATTCAAAAAGAAGACACTAACGGGAAAATTAATACAGCCATTTACGTGTATACAGGGGTAAATTACACTCTGTGCCCTAGCCCTGTTCCACCAGATTTACCTAATGTACATTCCTGTGCTGTGACAGTTCAAATTGATAACATCTTATTAACTGTCATTTCTGTATACTTACCAAAGGGACCAGATGATAATAACACTGAATGGATCCGTACATTTCAAGCAGATAAAGGTAAAAAAGTACTCATAACAGGAGATTTTAATGCACACGCCCCATTCTGGGAGAAGAACTGTGAAAACATTACAAGCAATCGCTTTATTGAAAATATTGTTGATTCATCCTTATATCTTCTGAACGACGGTCGAGTAACACGTATTCCCGATAATCCTAATCACAGGGCAACCGCTATTGACCTGACTCTTGTATCTCCCAATCTAGCTCCAATTTGTGAATGGAATACTTTAAAGTATAGCCTAAATAGTGACCACATTCCAGTTATTACCAGTTTTGAGTTTACTAATACGGGATCCACAGATACAACAGAGGAAAAAATCCCAAAATATAATTATAAACTTGCTGATTGGGATAAGTTTTCACAGCAACTATCAACATTTCACTTTGGTAACATAAATGATAAAGACGTTCATGAGTTGTACTCTATATTTACTAATGCAGTTCTTAGCGCTGCTAATGAGTCTATCCCTATGAGTAAATCAAAGAAGTCTCATAAACATTCTGGTAATATCTGGTGGAATGAAGACTGTGAATACGCTAGAGCAGAAAAATTGACAAAATTTGAAGATTACATAAAAGAACACTCTCTCCCAAATCATATAGAGTCAAAAAGGGCAAAAAATAGAGCAAACAGGGTTAATGCACAGGCAAAGAGACAGTACTGGTCATCTTTTTGTACGAATGAAGTTTATAGCTATAAAGATATGCAAAAGGTATGGGAAAAAATGAAAACCATGAAGAACGGAATACATTTACCGCAGTGTCCAATAAAACTGGAAAATTCAGATCTACCTTCTAATCAAGAAAAAGCAGAAGCGTTTGTTGATATGTTTGCAAATTACAGTAGAACTACTGGATTATCTGCTGAAAATAGACAATATAGAGAAAATGAAGAGAAAAATAAGACCACGACAGATGAAGATAATAACAAGCCCACAATAAAAAGTTATGTGAATGCCGATATTACTCTAGATGAAGTTAAAGAATGTATTCTACATCTTAGTAAAAACAAAACATCTGTTGGATTAGATGGAATATCGTATGAAATGTTAAGGCATTTACCACATAATGTCATCAGTTTTTTACATGTAATTTTTCAGAAATGTTGGGCTGATGGAGAAATGCCCCTTATCTGGAAACATTCAATTGTTATTCCTATACATAAGCAAGGCAAGCCCAGGTCTGATAGAAACAGCTACAGACCCATCTCTTTGACGTCTCATGTATGCAAACTTATGGAAAAAATCGTATTAAATAGATTAATTCATGTCTGTGAAAAACAAAGCATTATACCTAATAATCAAGCAGGTTTCCGAAAAGGCCGGTCTACTACAGAACACCTAGTAAAACTCACGACACAAATCAAGCAACAGTTTGCAAGGCGAAAAAATATTCTTGCAACCTTCTTTGATGTGAAAAAAGCTTACGACCAAGTATGGCACTATCGACTATTACAAAAACTTCAAAATCACAATGTTACAGGTAATATGTATAACTATATAGAAAATTTCTTATCAGATAGATTTATACAAGTAAGAGTTGGAAGTACATATTCAAATCCCAGAGAACTTCAGATGGGTCTTCCACAAGGTTCTGTTATTTCACCTATCTTGTTTAATATATTGATAGCAGATCTACCAAATAATATATCTAAAGACACAGTCTTAGCTCAGTACGCAGACGATATCTGCATGTGGATGAAGGTAACAATGAAGCGTAAAACTCCACTTAGATCCTTGAACTATACCAAAAAACTATATCAACGTGAATTAGATAAAATAAATACATTTATGAAAGAAAATGGTTTAACTTTATCATTAGAAAAAACACATATAGTACTTTTTAATTCGGGATGCAACCCAGAAAAACTTCCAGTTTTTACCATCAATGGCACAGTAATCAATTATACGCAGAGTGTGAAGTTTCTGGGTGTTTTCCTTTCATCAAAACTTACTTGGAATCAACATATAGATTACATATTAAACAAAGCAAGAAAGGCTTTAAATTTTCTCAAAATTATAAGTAAACAGCGTTGGGGACAAGATACAAAAGCGCTTCTATGTCTTGCTAATTCTCTTGTACGATCTCGATTAATTTATGCTCAGGAAATTTTCTTTAGTGCTCCAAAATATTTGTTAAGCAAACTACAATGTATCGATTGTAAAGCCTTTAAACTGGCACTTGGGGTACCAACCCATGCTTATAATCTAGGATCATATAAAGAAGCAGGTATTCTACCTCTCGATGAATATCGAAAGCTTTCTGCTGCAAAATTTGTATTAAAATCAACAGTATATGACACATTTTGTAAAGAAGAAGTTAAGTTAGATACTGAACATGATTTTGTTAAAAGAGCTAAAACAATTCAATCTTTGCAACCAATTAATTCCTTTGTCTCCGATATTATTAATTGTAAAGAATTAAAAAATAAAGAAATTGCAGCTAAGCCATCTTTTTCGCCAGTACCGCCTTGGGAACAAATTAAACCTGCTTTTGATATTGATCATACAGATGTTAACAAAAGTCAATCTCCAAACATATTAAAAAACTTAGTTAATTTACATATGGAAAGTTGTTATAGTGGATGCATTAAAATATACACAGATGGGTCTGTTCTTCAAAATGGGAATACAGGAGCAGCATTTGTAATACCCTCGTTAAAAATAGAGAAACGATATTATATAGGTAAATATTATTCCATTTTTACTGCAGAATTGTTAGCTATTTTAATGGCATTACAATATACCGCAGAATTACCTATAAATGCTTGTAAAATATTACTTTGTGTAGATTCGAAATCAGCATTACAAGCTATTAAAGGTCAAAATGTTAACATACGCCTTGAAATGATATTAGAGATCAAACATTTAATTAATCAATTATCGAGTAAAGACATTAGTGTAACTTTTTATTGGGTTCCCTCCCATTGCGGAATATACTCAAATGAATTGGTTGATCGAGCAGCTAGAAGTGCAGCACGTAATTCCGAGGGAACGATTCATCTTAATGTGAATTTAGATCTGCATGAATATTATAAACATATTGAAAAATTAACCAAAGAAAATTTTGACAGCATGTTAATGACTTCAGACAGTCAATATTCACGCTATTGTATAAAAGGCTCAAGTACAATGAATTCCTACTTAATTTTAAAACAGCTCAAAGATACAAGTTTAAGACAAATCGTATCTTTGATGCTTAAACTTCGTTTAAATGCTTTTAAAACAAAATTTTCTAAAGATGTTAACTGCATATGTGGAAATCAAATATCTATAAATCATTTGCTCCTATATTGTCCTAGAATTAAAGAACAAATCAACAAAACTGATGGTGAATTGCTGAACCATCAAACGCCTTTAACCATTGAAAAAATATTAAACAACTTTAATCTCCTTAAACGTTTTTCAGAAATCCTGCACATAAGTCCTGTTGGTATTTTTCTTTGAGCTACTAATTAATTGTTGGTTTAAATTGTGTTATTATATTTTTGTTGTTAGCCATTTATAAATTAAGACACACTTGTTTAACTCTTCATGTTACATAAGTCAGTTTGAAATGTTACTGTATGTCCCCCACTTCCTCCCATCTTATATATCTGTTAATGTAATTTTTATATGCACTCAGTTAGATTTGTATGAATAGATGTGTAGGGAAAACACATAATAATACTACCATCCACGCACTCACACACACTCTCACTTCAATACTTTTTATTTTATTTTATTTTTTTATAATTTATTTTATTTTATTTTGTTTTTGTCTAATATCACTTGCGGGTGAACAGACGTTAAACTAAAGAACACCACAAAGCACAGCACAAACCTCTTATTTAATCTTCCCTCACGTGCACACAAGATAGACAACTGATCAAATATTTAGAGTGCAGCAGGAAAAAGATGGGTTTTAAGAGAGGTTTTGAGCATAACTCGTATTCCTGACAATCCCAAACATAATCCTAGTGCCATCGATATATCGTTAATATCTCCAGAACTAGCTGTATCTTGTGACTGGCAAACCCTTGATGACACGTTAAATAGTGACCATCTGCCTATTGTCATTACATTTGAAACTTTGAGACCTAAAACAAACAATGTAACGCATGATAAAGTTCCGAAATATAGTCACAAATTTGCCACCTGGAATAAATGTTATACTTGTTAGTTCATTTTATGTAGATACAGATCATATGAACAGCCAAGATACGTTATATGGTCAATTTCAAAATGTTGTGCTTTCTGCTGCTAACGATTCGATTCCAACTATAAAATCTGTAAAATCAAAGGAACATTTGGGAAATGTCTGGTGGAATGAGACTTGCAAAAATGCTAAACGAGAGAAAAAGAACAAAACAAGAGAGTATAAAAGAGAGAAAGATCCTAACGAAAAGCCTAAAAAACTTATTGAAAAGAAAAGAGCAAAATAGAATAAACGTGGTCTTCTTTCTGTGAAAATGAGGTGTCAAATTTTAAAGATATTCAAAAAGTTTAAAAACAATGAAAAGTGGGGTTATCCTACCACATTGTCCAGTTAAATTAAATAACTCTGAATTCCCATCTAATTTTGATAAAGCTGAAGTATTTGCCGATTTGTTTGCAAAAAATAGTAGCATTGACAACTTATCAACAGAAAATAAAAATCATCGTGAGAGTGAAGAAAAGAAAGACATTTATAATAGTCCAAAACCAGTAGAAGATCATTATTTGAATACTCCTTTAACATTACAGGAGGTTAAAGAGTGTCTCAATAATTTAAAGAAAAAGACATCAGTGGGCTTAGACGGCATTTCCAATTTTGTGGAAGATGACCTAACATTTAGGTCATCTTCCACAAAATGTAATATATTTTCTTTTTTTGTTGTTTCAAAAATGTTGGAGCGAAGGTAGAATGCCTCTAATTTGGAAGCATTCTATCATTGTTCCAATTCATAAGAAGGGGAAGCCGATCAGATATATAAACAGTTATCGATCTATTGCATTAACATTCAATACATGTAAATTAATGGAAAAGATTGTGTTAAAAAGATTAATTCATCACTGTAATAAACATAGCATCATACCAATCAACCAAGCTGCATTCCAGACAGGCAGATCCACAATAGAACATCTAGTCAACCGTACAACGCATGCAAAACATCAGTTTGCATGTCGTGAGAACGTAATTGCAACATTTTTTGACATACGAAAAGCTTATGAACATGGCTTTTGTATACAATAAAAAATATTGGTATCAGTTGTAATATGTACAACTATATTCAAGATTTTCTTCATTGTAGGCATATTCAAACAAGAATAGAAAATACATACTCGAACCCAAGGCCTTTACAAATGGTCTTAACTCAAGGATCGGTAATGTCGCCAATATTGTTTAACATATTGATTTCTGATCTGCCCCCAAAGGTCTTTCTAAAGATACAGAGTTAGCTCAATTTGCTGACGATATATGTCTATGGATGTAAGTTACAATGAAACGAAACACTCCATCAAGGTCTCTGAATTATATTAAAATTAATTACCAACACGAACTTAATCAAATAAATATTTTTTTACATGAAAGACAAATATGATGCTTTTTAACTCTGGTTATGATCCAGAAAAACTTCCAATTTTCATCTTGGATGCCATTGTTTTAAACTATGTTAAAAGTGTCAAATTCTTGGGTGTCATCGTAAGTAGTAAGCTAACATGGAATGCTCATACGGAATATCTTTTAAATAAAGCAAGGGAAAGCTTAAACTTTCTTAAGATAGTAAACAATCACCAAAACGTTAACAATTTTAGCAACTGCCCTTATACGCTCTAGACTATCATATGCTCAAGAAGTATTTTTGAATGCACCTCAATACCTTTTAAATAAACTCCAGAGTACTGATTGCAAAGCTTATAAAATTGCCCTTGGAGTTCCCACACATACATCTAACTTAGGGACATATAGCGAAGTGGGAGTTTTACCACTCACAGAACTCCGAAAAGCTTCTGCTTCAAAGTTTGTTTTGAAAAGTTTATCACAACACAATTTTTTCTCAGAAGAAGTATCTTTAAAATCCGAAAAGGATTTTGGAAAACGTGCACAGAATATTCAATCAACAAAATCTATTTATTCGTTTTCCTCTGATCTTCTACGTGATACAAAAATAGAAACAAACAACATTGCTAAAAACTCCACATTTTCTCCTATTCCGAAATGAGAGCAATCTAAAGCTATCTTTGATATTGATCACACTCATTTATCTAAGAAGTATTCTCCCAATATTTTAAGAACGTCTGTGTACACGCATTTAGAAAATAATTGCAATCATCATTTAAAAATTTTCACAGATGGTTCAGTGTTAGACAATACTAACACGGGAGCAGCTTTCGTTATTCCCAGCTTAAAAATAGAAAAGTTATTCTATCTTGGTAAAAAGTGGTCTATATTTAGCGCTGAACTACTTGCTATGCTTCAATCTTTGGATTTCATTCTAAGCTTTCCTATAAATAACAGTCAAATCTTAATATGTGCTGATTCTAAAGCAGCAATGTATGCTTATTAAGTCTCCCAATTCATGTATACGACTTGACATGATAATCGAAATTAATTTCTTTCTTTGAAAGGCATTACCGTTACTTTTTGTTGGGTTCCTTCTCACTGTGGAATATTAGCAAATGAACGGGTAGACCAAGCTGCAAAAAAGGCAGCTCAAAAAATTAATGACGCTGTATCAATCAATGTTCTTTTAGATCTGACAGAATGTTTTCTCAATTATAAACAAAACATCTCAAGAAAATGTGAAAACTTTATTGATGAACTCAGACGTTCAATATTATAATAACCGTATATGCAACGGGAAAACATTACAAAAACGCGTTACTTTCTCGTCCAGGGAGATTGAAAGTCTAATCCATAGAATTCATTCAAAACAAAATATTGCAATAATGTTAAATGTATGTGTGGTGAATCCTTGAGTGTCAGTCATTTACTGATTCATTGTCCGAAAGCAAGAGAACTTTTATAGAATTCGGGTATTGACGGTTTTACTGATGGATCGACACCATTGTCTCTACCCAGTATTCTAAACAATTATTCAATTCTTGATTCTATTTGTAAATGTTTATTAAGTAGTTCACTTAATATGTATCTTTAACATTGTTCGGTTGCATTCTTTAAGTGTACGTTTAACATTTTAATGAGGTGGGGGGTTGTGGCGGCACGGATTGTCTCCGCTGCACAAATTGTCTCCGAGACAATCCGTGCAGCAGAGACAATCCGTGCCGCCTAAGACGGCACGGATTGTCTCCGATGCACGGATTGTCTCACCTGTGTCGACCCTTGCAGCACGGATTGTCTCCAGTGCAAGCTTTCTTTCTCTTATTTTTCTGTCACTTTCTCTTTGTCACTGTCTCTCTCTGTCCCTCTGTTTCTGTTTCTCCATGCAAGTGTGCCTGCGTGAGTGTGCGTACATGCGCATGTGTGTGTGTGTGTGTGTGTGTGTGCGTGTGTGCGTGTGCGTGCGTGTGCGTGTGCGTGTGCGCGTGTATGTGTGTGTGTGTGTGTGTTCCCTTTATATGAGCATCTCTCTCTCTCTCTCTCTCTCTCTCTCTCTCTCTCTCTCTCTCTCTCTCTCTCTCTCTCTCTCTCTCTCTCTCTCTCTCTCTCTCTCTCTCTCTCTCTCTCTCTCTCTCTCTCCTCTCTCTCTATCTCTGTCTTTCTCTCTCTCTCTCTCTCTCTCTCTCTCTCTCTCTCTCTCTCTCTCTCTCTCTCTCTCTCTGTGTGTGTGTGGGGGGGGGGGGGGGGGGGGTCTGCCTTTCCCTTTCCTTCTCCTCTTCCCCCTTCCCCTACTAGAGGACGTCCTACAAGTAGTAGATCTAATGTGGGTATATGCAGAATTAAGCGGCAGAATGTGTACATCACCCCCTTCTTTATTCTTAGTGGGCTCCCCTGACAGATCTTAGACGCCATATTTGTTTTTAGACATTGAGCTGGCAGGCAGCAGAATTTCTTATCGGCTAGGCTATCTACAGGTAACCATCCATTTTATAATTTCATTCTTAATTATTCCTTTACCTTATACCTTATTTTCTACACCATTAATTTAGAGGATGACATATGCTGTTCTGCGCTGTTTCCTTTGTTAAAATAACACAAATATAACTGACTCTATGAAACTGTGAAGGGAGACGGCGGATTGCTCATTCACGTAATCCAATTAAATTCCAGGAACGTGCGCGTGCATGTCTCGTGGGTCGTGTGCGTGGAAAGAGAGAGAGAGAGAGAGAGAGAGAGAGAGAGGTGTGTCTGTGCGTATGTTTTCCATTGGCTTTCTATTTATAATTTTGTTTGAGAAATAAATTTTATTGGACGTGCTTCTGAATCTATATGGGTGATTGATCAATCCGTTTGAGATTATTTTGACTTCTCATAGACTTCTCTACTTTTTAGTTAGTTTAACAACGGACACATCGTTGAACAGCGTGTGTCATCCTCTCAAATAGAAGATTAACTTGCAAAATATTTGTCTTCAAATTTTCATAACATCGTACCAAAAGGGAAGTATTCCTATGGTAATGTGTATGATTCGCCTTAGAGTACAAGGAACATGTGAACACTTTTAACAAGGAAACTCACACATCAGGTGGATGTGGTTCAAAGCTAAAGGTTCAAAAGTCTTTGAATAAGAAATAGGTGAACAGTTTTTAAACAGCTTTTGTTGTAGAATCTTAAAAGTAATGATGAACTAGAATTGGTTCAAATGTCTGAAATTGGTGAACTCTAATTGCAGAAAGCATCACATAACTCCATTCAAATGGTTCAAAACATCTCAGGCAATCGCATCTAGTTAGTTCAAAAGGTAATTTTGCTTATATGGGGGTCACATTGAATCAAATGAATTACACAAATTTACTGAAACACTGTCAGTAAATATGTATAAAACATGTGCCCAGATTTCAGTAATTATGTGAAAATACTAGGATTTTTAGTGTTTTCATGTAATTACTGGGGGTCACAGTAACTTCATAAAATTACTGGAAATTTTTGGAAGTTCGTGTAATTACTGATTTCACATATTTACGGTAACATACATTTCAATGGAAATGAATGAAAGTGTCAGGAATAACTCACTGAATAACTAATATACAATACTATAAAGATTGTGCAGAACTAGAGAGAAACAGACATAAAGAGAGACAGAGAAAGTCAGAGACAGACAAAGACAGAGACATAGAAAGTCAGAGACAAAGAAAGACAGAGAAAGAGAAAGTCAAAGACAGGGACAGAGAAAGTCAGAGACAGACAAACTAAGAGACAGAGAAAGTCAGAGACAGAGAAAGGGAAAGAAAATGTAAGCACACTAATCATCATACATAAAGCTTTCCGTAAAAATGAACAAGGGAGGTGGAGGCACCAATCACAGCCCATAAATAATGCTATATAAGACTCCACCACAACAAGGGTGCAAGGAGCGCTGATAACGTTATTTGTTCACAATACACAATATTCCAACTCTCAACACCCCCCTTCTCCTCCCTACACTACACGGTGTTTTATGCAAACTAGCGCAACTCCGAGTACTGGTGACGCCTAGTAACGGTAACGCATTGTAACGGTAACGCCAAGTACTGGTAACGCTGAGTACAGCAAATTTGAAGCGATTCGGTTAAGAAACGGCGGAGTTATAAGGCCCCGTTTCCCGTTGGCGCTGCTCTGAGAGTGACGCGCTCTCCCTAGTAACGGTAACGGTAGAATGAAAATGTGTTTAACATCCTCCGCCCCGGAGCAGGCACAGAGGCAGACAGACAGACAGAGAGAGAGAGAGAGGGAGAGAGAGAGAGAGAGAGAGACAGACAGACAGACAGAGAGACAGACAGACACAGAGAGAGACACATAGACATAAAGAGACATGAAACACAGAGAGAGAGAGACAGACAGACAAAGACAGAAAGAAAGAGACAGACAGACAGACAGAGAGAGAGAGACAGACAGACAGAGAGACAGACAGACAGACAGACAGCGAGACATAGGCCCTACAGACAAAGACAGAGAGAGAGAGGGGGGGACAGAGACAGAAAGCGAGAGAGAGACACAGACAGACAAACATACACAGAGAGCGCGCGCACGTTTGGACGGGTCCCGTTTCGCCGAATCTGCGTAACTGTAAATTGGTGCATATCGCGCGCGTTTATGAACGGATGCTGTTGAAATTTTGCACGACGATAGTCACTAACCCTGGTCACGCACGTTCCAAATCTCGAGTCAATGTCGGGTCTGGTTACGCCGCAGTTTGTGAAAAAGTGAAGATGCGTATATCGCGCGCGTTTTTGAATCGATTCGCTTCCGGTTTGGCACACGGATAGGCACCGTCCCTGGTCATCTACCTTCCAAATGCGAAGGCAATTCGACCAGAAATACCGGAGATACGGGCGCCGAGAGGCCGGTTATAAGGCCCCATTTCCCGTTGGCGCTGCTCTGAGAGTGACGCGCTCTCCCGATTCTCTTCAAATTTGCCCCGGCCATAGCAAGCCTGACAGCAAATTAGAAGAGATTCGGTTAAGAAACGGCGGAGTTATTTGTGAAAAGGTGAAGCGGCGTATAGCGCGCGCGTTTCTACACCGATTCGCTTCCAGTTTGGCACATCGATAGTCACCGTCCCCGGTCATCTACCTGCCAAATTCGGAGGTAATCGGTCCAGAAATGCCGGAGATACGGGCGCCGAGAGGCCGGCGGATACGCGTTTCGCGCATTTGCCAAACCGCGCAAATGACACGGCCGCCTCGGTTGCCGTTGCCGTTAGGGCTCACAGCAAATTTGAAGCGATTCGGTCAAAAAACGGCGGAGTTATAAGGCCCGTTTTGTGTTTCACACACACACACAGCCACAACCTTGCCTTTTTGGCTCACGTCGTTTTTTAAAACAAAGTGAGTCTATAGTATCGTACATGTTCGGTTGTGTGTATGTGTGTGTGTGTGTGTGTGTGTGTTGCGTCCGTGGCCCCGACCTTTAATCTTAACTCAAACCTTAACCTTGTCATTTTCTCTAAACATATAAGGCGTTAGAGGGTTAAAGTTAGCAGGATACTTGATTTTGACGTGAGCCTTCAAGTCACGACGATCAAAGCAGTCAGATACATTCGATGGCTTGGAGTCAAACTGGACTATCTTTAGATAGTCCATTGACGTAGTATTGAACCTATTAAAAAAAACCTAATAACTTGTATCAAACAATGACTGCAGAAATATATAAAGGGAGGTTTGCTTTTTATATTTCTGCAGTCTTTTTTTTAATACAAGTTATTAGTGTTCGTACTAAGTTCAATAATATGACAATGGACTATCTAAAGATAGTCCGCTTTGACTCCAAGCCATCGCATTGATAAAGAACAAAATAAAGATAATCATTTGTTGCAGAGATTACTGTTGTGCAACCTTTAACCTTGACTCAGTCACACTCTTCAAACTAAAGAAGACTCTCACTCTCCACTGAAACTTTAACGTTGTCATTTTCTCAAATAAACATAAGATGTTAGAGGGTTAAAGTTAGCAGGATACTTGATTTTTGACGTGAGCCTTCAAGTCATGGCGATCAAATCAGTCAGATACATCGGTAAGGAACAAAAGAAAGAAAATCATTTGTTGCAGAGATTACTGTAACTGTTGTGTTGTACCGAGTAGGAGATACACACTGGAAAGAAGACTCTCCATTAGATATACAAAAACGCTCTTTAAAAAGAAACACAAGACTTCAGGTGTGTACAAATAGGTACATTGTAACGTCGTCAACTTATATTTTCTGTAACAAATGGATGTACCGAGTGTGTGCGTTGACGGCCCGGTTGTTTCGCTTTATTTGCGCCTTTGAGTAACGGTTGTTCGTGTTCATTCGCACATCATCTCTGCGCATAACTTAGCCTACCGCACTTCCGGCAACAAGGCCTAGGCCTAGAGAATAAGAGATCATGCCTTACCTCATAATCAAGACGACGTACTTAACATTTAGCCCACATTCATTTCAGTCTTGAAAAAAAATATACGGAAAATCCAGGGTTCGTCGATGTCACTGCCTTCGACGTACGAATCCTTTGTACGAATCCTAGACGATTGATCACCATGTGCAAAGACTGTACAGGGGAAGATAAACATGGATGAGCTTGCTGGCTGTGACCTTGACCTTTGCTTTGTGGCAGAGGGGGGGGGGGGGGGGGGGAATTAACGAAACGAAAAAGGACTAATATATAATATCTTACAGAAATGTAGATGATGTGGAACAAGTTTTCATCGCAGTTTAAAACAGTAACAGATCAGGAGTATGGCCTTACGAATCACGCAACTTCAATTATTCATTTTCTAAGAGTAAGAGGCTTAGACCTACAGGCAAAGACTGTAGGCCTACTACAGGTGTCCGTAGACCCCCCTTACCCCGGCGGGGGGGGATTGGTCACTATGTTTTTCTGAAAGCTTGGTCAATATGCTTTTCAATTTTACTTGTTTGCCAAAAATAAAAATAGGGCTCCACTATGTTACATGCGCATATATAAACATACATATAATTACATTTTAAAGAAAGGGGTAATTTAATGCATAGAAATAATTTTAATTTACACAGTAAAATAAAAAATAATTCTGTTTTCAGATGCACAAGTGTCTACATAACAGTATTCTCTCTATACAGACATGGGAATTGTCATGGGAATTCCCATGCCTGCTATAGTAATAAAAATCAGACGTGAGCCTTGCAGGCTTTGCCTCTTGTTATATATATGATACTACATACGCAAACACGCCCAGAACACGCACAGAGCACAGAGATGCACTTGCATACGAAAACATGCACCTGTCCACAATCAACAATACGAACATGAAGATTATAGATGAATTAATCTTATTGCATCCTTAAATTAAGGCCCGCCCTTTCAGACCGTCAGATCTAGTGAAAGAAGCTGTTTGTGAGTTTCATTACCAACGTATGCCAGTCTGTCGTGTCTGACCACGACTGCCAGACAGATAGCAGAGGGGAGCAGCCGCTATTCTGGCTGGCTGGGCCACAATTTGATAATAGCGGAGATGCCCTGCCCAGGCCGAGTACACCCCCATTCTCTCTGTCAAAGAGATTTGAGGACAGATTGCATTATGGAAGGTCTCCAGAGGCCAACAAATCCAATACCAATACCACTCTTTTTATATTTGTATAAACAACAACGTTTTTAATACTTTATTTCGATAATTCATTTACACACACACACACACACACACACACACACACGCACACACACACACATACACACACACACACACACACACACACACACACATGTGTTCTGGGCCAACAAATCCAATACCAATACCACTCTTTTTATATTTGTATAAACAACAACGTTTTTAATACTTTATTTCGATAATTCATTTACACACACACACACATACACACACACACACACACACACACACACACACACACACACACACACACACACACACACACACACACACACACAGAGTTGTCTGTCAGAGGCAAGTTATGAGTTCTGATTTTCTCTGGAACCATCTGTGTACACATTTTATTCATTAAATGGAGTGTTTGTTTTTACTTTCTTCGGTTATTTCTCTTCTTTATATTATATACATCAGTGTGTATCTCTCTTCTCATTATTTATCTTCTTTGTTATTTGTTGCATCGTCTTTGATATAAACGGATGGTCATTCTTTCCTCTTGTATTGCTTTTTGGACTCCCAGGTATATAGAATGGGGTAGCGTTTCTCTGTCTGTATGTGCGTCTGTTTGTGTGGATAAATAAAGGGGGGGGGGGGGGGGGCAAGAAGAGGTAGGGCTGTAGACGGGCGGGTGAAGATGCAAAGGAGTGGGGTAGGTCAGAAATTCAGAAATGATGGGTTGAGGAGGTGGGTTGTGGAAGGGGGATGGGACCCACTCACCTCATTCCATAATCACACACTGAGACTGGTGATTGGATATCCACGGGGTCGGTCTCTGGAACCCCGAGCATCACGGCTTGGTGCCTTGTAGATGTTGTCTGGAGAAATTATGTAGGTCATTCTTTGACGTCCAGCCGAGTGGAAAGAAAGAACACTGGACAAAAAGAAAAAAAAGGAAGAAAGAAAGGGAAATGTACATACGTACGTACGTAGGCTGATGGAGCCCCCTAGGATTATGATCAGAAGTGGTGGGGAGTCCTCTCATAGGCCTACCCACCAGCCAGCAATAATAACCTTTGAAATGTCACTAAAGCAAAGGAATCCGAACATCACCTTCACAGATGCTGATAATTGTATTAATTTCGCATCGGTCTGCTGTATAACGTAATTATAAAGTGTGGCACTAGAAGATTAGCTAATCTTGGTTGGTTGGTTTTTGTGTGTGTGTGTGTGCGTGCGCGTGCGTGCGCGTGCGTGCGCGTGCGTGCGCGTGCGTGTGCGTGCGTGCGCGTGCGTGCGCGTGCGTGCGCGTGCGTGCGCGTGCGTGCGTGTGTGTGTGCGTGCGTATGTGCGCGCGCATGCGCGCGTGTGTGCATATACGTGCGTGCGTGCGCGTGCGTGCGTGCGTTTGGTGTTGTTTCTTTTTTTTATTTTACTACCGTGTGAAATGGATTGAATATTTTTAAAGACCCCACCCAGCGTAATGGTCGGCAGTATGTAACATTCATTCACTCTCTCGGATTAACTATGACCAGGGATATAATGAAAGAAATGTGTCTTTAAAAGACTTCTAAACAAAAATAATAAAATAAACAAATAAAAGGAAATATCATGCCATGCGTATTCGATTACGTTCCCGCTCAACAAGATTGTATTCTGCCTTTGAAAAAATCATAAAGCAGTGATTGCAGGACATCAGGTCATGGGACATATTCCTGTTAAAAATAGAAATGTCCTAGTCGTGTCCTGTCATGACCAATGTCCTATTAATATTCAACACCGTCATACTTTGTCCTGTTGATTTCTGCAAGAACCAGGACACTTTGTCCTATTGATTTCCTTGTTTCAGGACAGTTCGTCCTATCACTTTTCCATCCGCGGTGCATTATAATTTAATGAGACAGGAGTAAGGATACTTTTAATTCAAAGGGAACAAGAGGCGAAGCCTTCAAGGCTCACGTCTAATTTTGATTACTATAGAGAATGTAGAAGTGTCAATGTCACTAATGTAGCTATGCAAATCCAATGAGAGTAATTTGTGTTTTCCAATCAGTTTAGTAATAGTACAATGAAGATTTCCAATGGTTCCCTATAAAAGTTTGTGAATTGAAAATTTAAATCAAGGTTCAGACTATCAGAGTGTAATGCATACATTCTGTCTTAATTTTATGTAAAGGTGAATACTATTTGTATTACTATTTATTATTATGTTGGCATTGGTTAGAATATATAATGTTAATGCAGTTAGTGTTAATTACGCATACTATTTATTATTATGTTGGTTTGGTTAGAATAGATATACTGTTAATGCAGTTATACTAACACTGGAATGTTACAGGATATGTCAATGACTTGCTCAAATTAGGACATCAATAAAATCCTGCATACTAAGAAAAATATAACATAAGAAGTGATTCTGTTTATTGCACAAAAAGAGTCTCTGCGAGAGGCTATCTCAACAGCAGTCAGCATTTTAAATAAAAGATTCTCCCTCTCCACCCCCCACACCCGACCCCCACCCCCCTTCGACAACAACTAACCATAGGTAATGTTTGTGGGGAAACAAAAGAGTGGAAAGACGAGAGGAACTTAAAATGCTTTTTAATGGCAGTGAAGAATATGAGTGTCAGAGAAAGTTAGGCATGGAATTGGGAGTAGAAAGAAAAGTGAGATAACCAGGCTCTTATGATTCCTGCCAGGATTTGAACCTAGATCTCTTTCTGAAATTCAGACAGCGTGTTATCCTTAACACTACAGGAATTGGGTAATGAGAGCCAAAGGTAATCTCACTAATTGACACCACGTCCTAGGTATACTCCCATCCCTTTAAGCTATCATCACAATGGGCTTTTACTTTTAAAATAATAGAGTAGGGGTTGGAGGAAAAGGTGCAAGGGTCAAAAATGGACTTAGAGCAAAAATAATAAAAATAACCAGGCCTAAGTAGAGCAGGCTAGGCCTAACGTTGCTTTGGTGAACTCACTCTCCCACCCTTTCCTGATATTGTCCATCCCGGTAACGGACAGTTTCAATTCTTTTGGCCCATTTTTGTTTACCAGTCAAGCACAGAATGTTCAGTTAACAGAACCCTGTGCGTGCAAATGTTAGTGCTCACTCACCTAACCAAATGAGAATCGCTGGATCTACAGCATACAGCTCTCTCCTGAAGCCTCATTGAGTCCCAGTCGCACTGATGTCCCACCTCCATCCAGTCAGAGCTCCCCAGTCACCCATACTGTAAACAAAATATGATGAAATTTATGTTTAACACTACAGTAGACTTAAACTCTAGTAGAGTTAAACTTTACTTATTAAAAACCAAACAAACTGTTTAATAATTAAAGCCTAAACCATTAACAAATGTACAATTAAGTACAATAGAACCTCCTTTATAACATTTCCCATTATAAGACTCCTTCCCACATATGACCTACTTAACTTCTGAAATATTGCCCTTCTTTCTAACTATTAAAATTACCTCCTTTGTAATAAAAAATACAAGACCCCTCCCTTAAGACCCCATTTTGGATTATTTTTGAAGGAGGCAGATATTTTCTAGCAAAAAAGACCTGATCCCTGGGATCGGTTGTGTTCCCTCTTAAAAAACAGAGTGAGTCGTTGATCTTTCCTTGTCTTCTTCTTCACCATAGGCAGCCAACTTCATCACGTTGAAGATTCTGCTGCACTTTAGGGGTTAGTATGAAAAAGAAAGCAAATAAGTTCAGCAAGGATACTGTAAAAAGTGAACTGATGAGATATTATGGGGAGAAGAGAGATCCCAAAACAAACAGTTAGGGATCATTTGAGTATTCTTAGACAGACTGTTTGCTATGCAGATGAATGTTTATGAGGTAAAGCGCTATATAAATGTACTGTTATTATTATTATTATTATTTTAAAAAAGGGGGTGGGGGGGGTGACGAGGTAATGGGTTAAAAGGCTAAGTCCCTAGGGAAGACTTTTAGTGTGTTAAATTTTCAAGTAGAAAATTTGCCTTTAGCCCACTTCTCTAGGGTATGGGAGATGAGCAACTTTCCCGGCCCCTTTTCATCTAATAAATTTATATTTGTGCCCGGGTTCTGGCTCGTATGATTGTAAGAAATACAAGTGGTTGATTTGCTCTTAATGGCAGACAGAGAGAAGTAGGGTTTTACATGAAATTACAAGACTCCCACTCTCATCAGTCTGACCAAAAGAGAGTTTGTATGCAGAAACACAAATTGAAGGGAAAAACTGACCAAAGGGTTCAGGATTATTTGACACTTGTATTTTATTTACTCACAAAATCTGCATAAGATTATGCAACAATAATAATAAAGCAGCTCAATGGCGCCAAAACAAAATGTGAATGAAAAACAATGGAATCCGAAAGGATTTACAAGACTTTTGTCTTTCTAGAAGGTTAGCCCCAAGCAGGAAGGGTCACTAATCATCATTGTCCGGAGGAAAGTTCAAATGATTGGCGCGGTCCGGGGGACTTAGCTGTTGTCAAGTTCCTCCGTAGTGATCGGCGAGTGCTGGGGTGGCTGGGCTTGCTCATCAGGTGAGAGTAGCTCCCAGTCGTTCCGGTTACGGCTTCGCGGGATGGCACGGTTCAAGCGTGGTCTCCTCGCGGATTCTGGGTGCGGGTCGTCTTGGCGGCGTTCCCGTCTTGGTGCTTGTGAGTCCGGGATGATCGTCCGGCCCACGATGCCCTGCTGATAATCACAGGAGAAGGTGGATGTAGGTCTCTATGGCTTAGAGACAAGGGGCTTCAGTCGGCAGGGAATTAGTGAATCCCAACCGGCTAGAAGGCTTCCCTTGTACAATAGCACTAAGAACACATAATCTGAATTTCAGTTAACAAACTGAGATCAGTAAAACATAAAAGGTGATCAAGCCAACATCACTCTCCATCCAACACCTGGAAAGGAATGGTATCATAAAGTGCAAGATTGCAACCCACAGGTTTCCTACTAAAAATAGACAAAAGGGTTAGTAGGCATAAAATCCGGTTCTGGTACCAAAAGTGTTCAAGTCAAAAACACACACACACAAAATAATCAGTGCACATAAATAGAACAGAATGTTTACCACTTCTTTTCAATAACATATCTATCTACTCCTTATTCATCATTGAACATAGGATCTAGATCAAAACTAGGGTCAAACAAACCAGATCTCAATCACCAGCCATCAATAATACTTACTAGTGGGCTTATTATGACTGGTTGTGAGTGTTGCTCTATTGCTCTAGCTACGTTTCAGCGTCTTGTGTGAAAACTTTTTCTCACTACTCCAATTATAGCCTTCACTTTCAAACAATGAAAGCCTGTCATTGGTTTATAGCAGTCGACACGTCACAAGATGATGCTATAATTTTATGCATACTAGTACCGAACAATCACGCGCCAGTTACATCCTTATCACGTGCCGACATTCCGGGAAGGAAAATCGTCTTCAAAGGGATCCGACCGTGGCTATCACTTTCTCGTGATGGGGGACGGAGATAAGGGGGGGGGGGGAGGTAAAGGGAGATAACCTCGGTAGGTGGTACATGCTGACAGGGGAGGTAAATCGGGTTTCAAAGAGACAAATGCCTTAATCGGCGTTCTTTTGAAGCTGCCGGGCAATTAAAGTGGCGGCTGGTCGAGAAATGAAAAGGAGAGAGGGTTGGGGGGGGGGGGGTGTAGATAAGAAAGAGGGGTCACGCGGGACACTTACGTCACAGGGGGTAGGGTGTGGTAGAGGGAACTAGACGAGTTTAAAGTCATACACAACTGCTTAATGTCCAGGGGAGTAATTCATAGCGGCTATGTTGATTACGTCAGACGTTTGACCTCTATTCACAGGTCAGACATCACCTTTTATTTCATACATTGTATCGGAACTAAGTACTTTGAAATCCCCCGATAATGCTGACATGTGCGCATGCGCTATACTTTCTTCCACGCGATGCAAAGGAAAGCAACCGGTGCGCGAGACGTCGATGGGCAGAGACTGCTAGGCCTAGCCTATGTGTTAGAGGCAGTGTGTGAGTGTGTGTGAGTGTGTGTGTGTGTGTGTGTGTGTGTGTGTGTGTTGGAAAGGAATGTATGCCCTATAGTTAGTTTCAGTTTTATGCGTCAAATTCAGGATGTGGTATAAGCTAAAATAATTAAACAACAAATTTGTGTAGGGTGTGTGTGTGATAATAGACTAGTAGTGGAACTGAATTATGTCGAGCCTAACAGAATAAAAAGTTCAAATGACCTCTCTCTCACACACATAGGGCGCATGCACACACGCCCGCACACACACAAGCTAACCCTCGAGACATGCGAGTCCGCCATGAAGCAATCTCTTCTTCTTCTTCCTATTGGGGAAGTTTATCCTGCCCCTGTCTCCTACCGATTAGTGGAATGGGCTGTAACGTGTGCGCAAGAGATCTGTGCATGCGTTCGCACACGGGACCTCAGTTTTAAGTCTCATCCGAAGGACTTTTTCCCCAACTGACGTCAGGTACCCATTTTACACCTGGGTGGAGTGAGGAAAATGGGAGTAAAGTGCCTTTCCCAAGGACACACCACTGCGACCCCAGCTGGATTCGAACCCACACACTCGCAAACTTGACGGATTATGAGCCAGCGACTCTTACCAACTGCGCCACAGCAGCTCCCAGTAATTGTGGTGAACGCTTTCAACGTAGGCCTACTGATGGCTTGGTTTTTGTCATGCTGTAGCCCGAGTCATCTTCAAAAACAAATTTTTAAGTTTCGAAGGTGCTGAAGCTCCCTGACTAAAAAGCACTACTACCCCCCCCCCCTACCGTTTTTGTTTTTGTCCCGCCCCCGTGTGCGACTGGGTATTATCGGAATAGCCAGGGGTGCCAGGTCGTGCATATCCTCTTATTTGTCTAGACTTATTATTTATTGTTGTTTTTGTTTTTCCTGCGCTGCATAATCCTTTGAACCCCAGTACATGTCAGGTCGTGTGTGCCGGTGGGATGGATGACACGAATTCACATAGCACGCATCCTGTGCGCTATTAATGGTCTGAATGAAGACCGGTGAGTGCGGGGCATGATAAACATCCCCAACTTGAAGAAGAAGAAGGATAATTTACTCACGCAGATAGCACGCACGGCCGGCAGACGCCATTGTGATTCGAGGACAAGCAAATTTTTCCAAATAACAACAACCTTACAATACAGGCCTACAGGACATCTACTAGGAAAATGAAGATGCGGAATTCGTAAGGCCCTACTCCTGATCTGTTACTGTTTTAAACTGAGTGTTCATGCGAATAAATCTTGTTCCGCATCATCTGCATTTCTATAAGATACTTTAGTCCTAGGCTAATATTTTATTTTCGTTTCGTTCATACACCCCCCCCCCCCCCCCCCCCCCCCCCCCCCCCCCCCCCCCCCTTCACATGGAAGGTTAAGGTCAAGCCCGGCCGAGTCACGCACGTCACCTAGGCCTTGGCTCCTAAGCATCGCCGATCGGATTATGATCTGGATTCTTACGTCGAAGGAGAGAACACTGGATTTTCCGTATATTTTTTTCAAGACTGAAATGAATGTGGGCTAAATGTCAGGTATGTAGTCTTCATTATGAAGACATGATCTCTAGCCTAGACTTTGTGTGTGCAAATAAACGCCGGAAGTGCGGTAAAAGTATTTCAGCGCAGACACGATGCGCGAACGAACACGAACAACCGTTGTCACAGACGCTCCAAAACGAAACAAACGCACCACACTCGGTACAAATAGATGTATCTATTTGTTACAGAAAATATGAGTTAACGACGTGAAAATGTACCTATTTGTACACACCTGAAGTCTTGTGTTTCATTTTAAACAGCGCTTTGCATATCTAATGGAGAGTCTTCTTTCTAGTGTCTACTCAGTAGGCCTACAGCACAAAAGTAATCTCTGCAACAAATGATTGGGTTTTTTTATGCTCTATATGGATGCTTCTGACTGCTTTGATCATTGTGACTTGAAGGCTCACATCAAAATCAAATATCCCGCTAACTTTAACCCTCCAATGCCTTATATTTTTAGAGAAAACGACAATGTTAAAGTTTGAAGATTGCAACTTAATGCATGGTTAAAGGTCACATAACAGTAATCTCGGCAACAAATGAAAGTCGTTCTTATGTCCTTTATTGATGTGTCTGACTACTTTGATCATCGTGACTTGAAGGCTTACGTCAAAATCAAACATCATGCTAACTTTAACCCTCCAACGCCTTATACTTTTAGAGAAAACGACAACGTTAAGGTTTGGATTTAAATTGGAAGGTTAAAGGTTAAAGGTTGGACCACGGACGCAACACACACACACACACACACACACATACACATACATACACACAGACACACAACCGAACATGTACGATACAATAGACTCACTTTGTTTTTAAAAAACGACGTGAGCCAATGATTACTAGACTCTAAAACCTGACCGATCTTCATCAGTTGGCATACATTTCTTAACCCCAACCGGAAGAAGAAGAAGAACCTCAGCTCTTGACCTTGAGTTTTGACCTTAAATATGTACATTGCTTGTCTTGGTAGGATTTTAGCTTAGGTTTATACACAATATTGAATTATGATGCCGTTTAACCTTGATTTTTTATCTTAAATGCAGAGCTTGACCTTTGACCATGAATGTTTAAACTTTTTTTTAAATTATAATTTCAAGCCTTCTCAGTTAGTTTCAATATTGGTTTTTTTCTGTCTGTCCCAAGGATATCGCCCGAACCGCTTTACCGAATCGCGTCAAATTTTGTGTGCTGGTGTGTCACCATGAGAAGAAAAATGTTGCCATCGTGACCTTGACCTTGACGTACGACCTTAGAAACCGAACATCTTTAAGGGGACATAACTCACACACCGTTGGTGTTAGAGTCTTCAAATTTGGCATGTAGGTACTTCGGTTTATGCCCGTTCTGATGGTGACATACCAATCAAGGTCAAGGTCAAGGTCCGGGAGATCGGTAGGCCTTGAAAGTGGTAGGGGTCTACAAATTGGGTTTTAAGCCATATTTTCCACATTTGTACTAGACAGAAGCGCTTCAGATTGTGTGTGGTACTGTATACCCTAGAGAAGAACACATCCGAGCATAAATTATCACCATGCTGATCTTGACCTTGAAGTGTGACCTTGAAAACCGAAATTTCCTTCTTTGCGCTATATGTTTCTTCTTCAAGCTGTATCTCGTGAACTAGAAGACAAAATCCCTTCCAATTTTGTGTCAGGATGTGACTGCTACGGGGTGTCGCAAGTGCGTGGCATTGCTGGTGACGGACATGTCTGCCGCTCAGCGACGCCCTTGTTTTTCTTGTTTTTCTCTGTCTCTCCCAAGGATATCTCCCGAACCGCTTGACCGAATCGCTTAAAATATTGTGTGGTGGTGTGTCACCATGAGGAGGACATCCGCGCAAACGTTTTCGCCGTCCTGACCTTGACCTTGGCGTATGATCTTGAAAACCGAAACATCTTTATGGGGCCATAACTTCCACACCGTTGGTCTTATAGTCTTAAAATGTGGCATGTAGGTACTTTGGCTTATGGCCGTTCTGATGATGGCATACCGATCAAGGTCAAGGTCAAGGTCTGGGAGATCGGTAGGCCTTGAACGTGGTAGGGGTCTAACAATTGGGTTTTAAGCCATATTTTCCACATTTGTACTTCACAGAAGCGCTTCAGATTGTGTGTGGCACAGAATCCCTTCAACGGTTGTGTGAGGATGTGGCACTACAAGTATAACACATTCGTATATAAATTATCGGTAAAGGTAAAGATGTGCCACCCCCCCTGCATTTCTCGGTTAATTCTATTTTTCCGTTTTTTTGCCTTTCTTACCATACATAAAGCTCTATTTTAGGAACATTTTCAGCTAATAACCTTTTTGGAATACTAACCCTAGCCCTAACCCTAGCCCTAAACCTAACCCTACCCACCACTATGTACTGCAGTACACCGCGAGTTGTCACAGTTGTGGTTCGTTGCGTGTTTCCGTCTTATAGGGTGGGGGGTAGGGTTAGGTTTAGGGCTAGGGTTAGGGATAGGGTTAGTATTCCAAAAAGGTTATTAGCTAAAAATGTTCCTAAAATACAGCTTTATGTATGGTAAGAAAGGCAATAACGGAAAAAATAGAATTAACCGAGATAGGTAGGGGGGGTGGCACATCTTGACCTTTTATCCCTCAGAAATACAATGTCGCCGAGCGGCAGACATGTTTCCGTTCTTCTTCACCCTCTGATATCTCGTAAAATACTGTATAGAATCACTCCAAATTTTGTGTGGGTGTGTAGACAGAAGAGTAGAAGACATTGCAGTACAAATTATGCCACATGGGATTTTTAGTCTTGGAAAGGCCTACTACGTTCGAATCGTGTCGTAAAGCTTTCTACGAAGAGAGAGAGAGAGAGAGAGAGAGAGAGAGAGAGAGAGAGAGANGAGAGAGAGAGAGAGAGAGAGAGAGAGAGAGAGAGAGAGAGAGAGAGAGAGAGAGAGAGAGAGAGCGAGCACGCACACACAACAAAATACGCACACACCCTCCCCTATTCGCAATAGCCCAAACCGAAGCTAGCACATGTCTCTGAACCGAAATTAGCTTTTCCACGTAGACCGAGTGTCTTCCAGGAACTTCCAGGGAGGCTGCAGCGAGCTACCCAAGGTCATTGACTCTACTCAGCAGACAACCGGGTCAACACCGGGTCATTCACTGGTACCAACTGGTTTTGTCCTTTGCCGATCTACGATAGCAAAGGAGTAAGTTTTTGCTCGTGTATGTTTCTTTGTTGTCCTTTGCCGATCTACGATCGCAAAGGAGTATGTTTTCGTTCATGTATGTTTCTTTGTTTCTTTGTTTGTAAGTAGAAGACATTGCAGTACAAATTATGCCACGCAGGATTTCAATGTCGCCGAGCGGCAGACATGTCTCCGAGTTAAGGGTGTACACCCCATTGATTAAGGGTGAACACCCCAAACTAATTAAGGGTGTACACCCCAAACTAATTAAGGGTGTGCATCCCAGAAAAGGATTTGCACCCAGTCAAGGGTGTTTAGGTGCACAAGGAGGATGGGGGCCTAAGATGTGAGGGGCAAGGGAGGTACAGGGCGGGGCAGGTACAGGGCTTGCCGGTAAAGGACATATCTGCTGCTCAGCGATGCCCTTGTTTTTTGTCCGTCACCGAAGGTAACGGACTTTGCGATGGGCTGGTTTGTATTTTTGTTTGTTTGTTTGTGGGGGTTTTTGTGTGTGTTTGTTTCTGTCTGTCCCAAGGATATCTCCCGAACCGCTTGACCGAATCGCGTCAAATTTTGTGTGAAGGTGTGCCTCCTTAATAGGAAGAGATCGGCGCAAACCATTTTGCCGTCGTGACCTTGACCTTAACGTACGACCTTGAAAACCGAAAATCTATTTTTAGCCATATCTCGGGCACCGATCAACATAGGATGTTGAACCTTGGTATGAAGGTGGTTTGGCTTATGCCCGTTCTGATGATGGCATACCGATCAAGGTCAAGGTCAAGGTCAAAAAGATCGCTGGAGCCTGAAAATCGGAGGGTCATTTTTTTCTCCTTCTGTCTGTCCCAAGGATATCTTTCGAACGGGTTGACAGAATCACGTCAAATTTTGTGTGCTGGTGTGTCACCATGAGAGGAAGGCATCCGCACAAAACATTTTGCCGTCGTGACCTTAACCTTGACGTATGACCTTGAAAACCGAAAATCTATTTGTAGCCATATCTCGGGCACCGATCGACATAGGATGTTGAAACTTGGTATGAATGTGGTTTGGCTTATGCCGGTTCCGCTGATGGCATACCGATCAAGGTCAAGGTCAAGGTCAAAAGATCACTGGAGCCTGAATATCGGAGGGTCATTTTTGTTTGTGGCTCAAGCCACAAACCTATAACTCACTTTGTCGGTCTGTCGGTCGGTCTGTCTGTCGGTCCAAAATTGTCGCACATTTTGACAAAATTGTCGCACTTCAAATCGAGGCTACACTTCAAAATTAATTGAGGCCGCTCTTTAAAATGATGTATTTCAAAAGCGTACAAAATAATAAACATACGTAATACAGACACTACAACAGACACGACGAGTATGCGGTGCTTCTTTTGATGAGTATAAGTAGGATACATAGTTTTAAATGTTTTCCAAAAGATATAAATAGTTACGAAATGGTGCAGAGATTAAAATTATTGAAAAGCCAGGGGAGGTAACTCATGATTGGAGTGGTAAAACTAGACGGCGTGCCACAAACTATTGCGATTTTCGCGCTTCTGTCTGTCCCAAGGGTATCTTTCGAATATGTTGACAGAATCGGCGTCAAATGTTGTGTGCTGGTGTGTCACCATAAGAGGAAGGCATCCGAGCAAAACATTTTGCCGTCGTGACCTTGACCTTGCCGTACGACCTTGAAAACCAAAAATCTTTAAGGGGCCATAACTCCCACACCGTTGGTGATAGAGTCTTCAAATTTGGCATGGAGGTACTTTGGCGTATGCCCGTTCTGACGGTGGCATACCGATCAAGGTCAAGGTCACGGTTCAGGAGATTGGTTGGCCTTGAAAGTGGTAGGGGTCTAAAAATTGGGTTTTAAGCCATATTTTCCACATTTGTACTTGTCAGAAGCGCTTCAGATTGTGTGTGGTACTGTATACCCTAGAGAAGAAAACATCCGAGCATAAATTATCACCATGCTGACCTTGACCTTGAAGTGTGACCTTGAAAACCGAAATTTCCTTCTTTGCGCTATATGTTTCTTCTTCAAGCTGTATCGTGAACTAGAAGACAGAATCCCTTCCAATTTTGTGTCAGGATGTGACACTCTACGGGGTGTCGCAAGTGCGTGGCATTGCTGGTGACGGACATGTCTGCCGCTCAGCGACGCCCTTGTTTTGTTTTTTGTTTGTTTGTCATTTTTTCTGTCTGTCCCAAGGATATCTCCCGAACCGCTGACCGAATCACTTCACATTTTGCATGGTGCTGTGTCACCATGAGAGGAAGGCATCCGCCCAAAACGTTTTGCCGTCCTGACCTTGACCTTGGCGTATGACCTTGAAAACCAAAACCATCTTTAAGGGGCCATAACTTCCACACCGTTGGTCTTAGAGTCTTCAAATTTGGCATGTACGTACTTTGGCTTATGCCCGTTCTGATGATGGCATACCGATTAAGGTCAATGTCAAGGTCAGGGAGATCGGTAGGCCTTGAATGTGGTAGGGGTCTAAAAATTGGGTTTTAAGCCATAATTTCCACATTTGTATTTTACAGAAGCGCTTCAGATTGTGTGTGGTACTGTATAACCAAGAGTAGAAAACATCTGATCATAAATTATCGCCATGCTGACCTTGACCTTGATGTGTGACCTTGAACCGAAATTTCCTTCTTTGCGCTATATATTTCTTGTCCAAGCTGTATCGCGTGAACTAGAAGACATAATCCCTTCACATTTTGTGTCAGGATGTGACACTAAGAGTATAACACATTCGTACATAAATTATCCCTCGGAAATAGAATGTCGCCGAGCGGCAGACATGTTTCCGTTTGTCTTCACTCTCCTATATCTCGTGAAATACTGTATAGAATCACTCCAAATTTTGTGTGGGGGTGAAAAAAGTGGAGTAGAAGACATTGCAGTACAAACAACAATTATGCCACGTGGGATTTTAATGTCGCCGAGCGGCAGACATGTCTCCGAGTTAAGGGTGTACACTCCATTAAGGGTGTACACCCCACTAATTAAGGGTGTACATCCCGGTAAAGGAGGGGGTCTAATACTAAAAGTAAAAGACATTGTAGCACAAAATGTGCTACGTGGGGCTTAAATGTCGCCGAGTAGCAGACATGTCTCAGTGTTAAGGGTGTGCACCCCACCAAGTAAGGATGTGCATCCCGGAAAACGATTTGCACCCAGTCAAGGGTTTGAATGTGCATCACCCAAAGGAGGACGGGGACCTAAGATGTGAGGGGGAAGGGAGGTACCGGCAAAGGACATATCTGCTGCTCGGAGATGCCCTTGTTAGATCTAATTCTATTTTTCTCGTCATGTTTTTTGTTTCTTTTCCTTTCCAACCACTCTCTGGGACTCACTCAATCAAAACTAATTTATTGACCTAATAAAGATCAAGAGTATGCAATTAATTTGTTTATATTAAATATGTCTTATACCATGTGTCTGGATTCATAGTGCGTGGTATACTGAGTGGTATCCCTACTAAGAACTTAACTTGACACAATAACAGGGAAATACCATGAAAAAAAAGAGCAAAACATGAGAAAACGAATAAACTAAACACACAGTGGAGTTAAACTGAGTCTTTATCCCTATGACGAAAGTACGACATGATAAGAATAACCAGAGAAGAAGATCAGCAGCAACATCAGAAAATTAATTAAGATTCTCTGTCTTTCTTAATATTTTCCTCCTTCCCTGTCTGTGTGCTGTCTCTGTGTCTGTCTGTGTAGACAACTGAAGAATGTCTATGTCCACACACACAAAATCTTGTGTATGTCACTCTGCATTGGTGCACTTTTGTGTGTATGCAACTGTTTGTCTGTCTCAGGGTTCTCTGTCTCTGCGTGTTTGCATTGATGTCTGTGTTTGTCCATCTGTCTGACTCTCAGGGCAGGGTTGAATGCAAAAATGTATTTGTGCTTATTTATACCGGCCTGCATAAATAAAATTTCATTTATCCGTCCGTTCCTTTGTTCTCTCGCACTGTGTCCATATACCTCTCGTTCTAACTCTGACTCACTGTCACCGTGTCTCTTTCTGGGTGTCTCTTTCTAACACACATGCACACAAACACACACACACACGAGCACACTATTATACACATACACAACGGCGCGCACACGTGCGCACGCTCACAAAGGCGCATGTACGTGCACGCACACACACACACACACACACACACACACACACACACACACACACACACACACACACACCTGAACACACACACATGCACACAGATTACAGCACACTCACACTGAGGCGCACGTGCATGCATGCACACACATATACACACACATGCGCACAAACAGATACTAGCACACTTGCACAGTCCCACAAGTACACACACACACACACACACACACACACACACACACACACACACACAC
>CM065703.1:26835724-26861269 GCA_017654935.2 Phymorhynchus buccinoides
GCATTATTTCCTACTACACATAGACACAGTATACAAACTGTATCTATGTAACCTACCTTTTATGTCACATTCGTCAAGATAAAGTGAGCGCACACACTTTTATTTCGCAAAAATCGGTCTCCTGGGGCAGATTTGCCAGCTGCCATTGAATCTCACCAAAAATGGGATTTGTGCGATAATCCATTTGGCGTGACGTAGATTAGGGGAAATCAATACGGCACCTGTGACTGATGTTGAACTATTTGAAGACAAATTAATTTGCCTGTTTGTGGCCCGTTTTTAATAATAGAACTTGTTGGGACACTTTCAGACCTAGCTTATGACGTAACGCTGTCAGAGGATACGTATTATTATTATGACGCTAAGTTGTACACAAAGTTCCTCTCTTCTTGTTCTAGTCCAGGCGAAATTATAAAGTGTACCTTGTGTTGTGATATATATTAGGTTTCTATGTTGATCTAACATGATTTGAGGGTGCTGAATCCAGATCCGTTAAAGGCCAAGTTGTAAATGTTGGATATTTTGAGTTATGACGTAATATTCAAAATGGCCGCCATAGGTATCTAGAGAACTGTAAAAACATGCACTTAACGTAATTATTTTGTATCTAATGCTTGTTTTGGTAAGAAAAATAGTATAATTTGCTGAAATGATTCAAACTATGGGAATTATATCCTATTTTAGTACTTCTTAGCCCCCAGCCACTGTGGAGAGGGCTATCGCGATCTTTCGTGCCCTTTCATTTATCTTAAGAACCATGTCACAGGATCACTTCGAATTTGTGTGTTACTATTTTAATGAAGCTGATATGCCCCTCAGTATGCCTTGTTGACTTTGACCTTTGACCTTGAGTATGTGATTTTATTGTATCAACTATACTTTTTCAACCTTTGCACTGCTGTTGTAACATGTTTCTAAGCTAAGGTTTGTAGAGGATGTTGAATTACTGATGCCTATTTTATGCCTAAGCCATTCATCTGAAATGCTTTACCTTGAATTTGCATGGAATATTTCAACTTTTTGCTTTAATATATTTTAAATCATTGCAGTAACTGTCTCATAATTGGTACATGAGCCAATGGTTAAACATATCTAGATGCTAACCTAAGTACCAATGACATCTCTAGCCTTCATCTTGATGCTTGGCCTTTGTTGTTAGGCGCCAAGCAGAACAACACGGCGATCAGTGTCGATATTTCTTTTTATTTTATAGGTGGGTAAAATGGCCGACATTCCATTGCACGCCGGCACTTTTACCCACCTATAAATTGGCTAATGCACCAATTATGAGACCATTACTGCCAAGATTTAAAACATATAAAAACAAAAAGTTAAAATATTCAATGCAAATTCAAGGTCAAGCATTTAAGATGAAAGGTTTAATAAAATAGGTATCAGGAATTCAATATTCTCTATACACGTTAGCTTAGGAAAAAACAAACACATAGCTTATTTTACCACAGCAGTGCAAAAGTTGAAAAAGTATAGTTGATACATTAAAATCACATACTCAAGGTGAAAGGTCAAAGTCAATAAGGTATACTGAGGGGCTCATCAGCTTCATTAAAATAGTAGCACACAAATTTGAAGTGATCCTCTGACATTGTTCTTAAGATAATTGCCAGGCAAATGAAAGGACACAAAATCGTGATAGTCCTCTCTGCAGAGTGGCTGGGGGCTAATAAGTACAAAAATAGGATATAGTTCACATAGTTTGAATCATTTCAGCAAACTATACTATTTTTCTTACAAATAAAAGCATTAGATACAACATAATTACGGTAAGTGCATGTTTCAACAGTTCTTTAGAGTCCCATAGTGGCCATTTTGAATATTTCGTCATAGCTCAAAATGCCCAACATTTACAACTTCACCTCCAACGGATTTAGATTCAGCACCCTCAAATCATGTTAGATCGACATAAAAACCTAATATATATCACAAAACAAGGTCAAGCTTAATTTCGCCTGGACTACTACTAAACTAGGCCTACTGACTACCCTTAGCTGCGTCATTTGAGCTAATTACCCCTAGACGAGATTTCAAGATAGCAGAGTACACAGAAGAAAAAAGGTCAGCGCAGTTTTGCTAACTTTGAGCTCACAGTATGATTGCGTTCAGTTTTATGCTTGTCTGTGACTTTGAATTATGTCAGAGTTTACAATACAGATCGATTTTGCATCATTCTGCACGTTATTTACGAGAAGCGTATGGGCCTTTAAGTGTTCTTTCTTTTTTCTCTTTTGTTTCTTTTTTTTCTTCTTTAACAGATGTTTTGAGTTTTCACTCACAATTCAAATATAAAAGGTGTGCGTTATTTAGAAGTTGCCAGTGTTGATATTGAAAAAGTTGGCTTTTACCAACGAAAATTTTATCAGAGAATATATTTTTTAAAATGAAACTGTGTTTTTGTGTCTTTTATAATGTTACTCATATATATATATATATATATATATATATATATATATATATACGTGTGCACATGTTAATTCGTATTAGGAATCAATAAACTGTTTAGCTTTTTAACTCTCTCTCTCTCTCTCTCTCTCTCTCTCTCTCTCTCTCTCTCTCTCTCTCTCTCTCTCACACACACACACACACACACACACACACACACACACACACACACACACACACATACATGCATCTCTATGTCTATGTGTGTGCGTGAGAGAGAGAGAGAGAGAGAGAGAGAGAGAGAGAGAGAGAGAGAGGGGGGGGGAGAGAGAGAGAGAGAGAAAGGGAGGCGCATGAACTGTTGGGAACGGGAAGGGACCCAAAATATGTGAAAGCTTGGGGTGACTTGGAGAGGGTGGGGGTTTGGGGGTAGGGTGGGGGTGAACAAATGAATGCGATAATAGAAATGGTGGGAAAGAGGGCAGTTCTTGATGTTTTGATAGTCGCTTGTATCGACCCTGTGTTCAATTTTTGTTTTGTTTTTGTTTTTTTGCGGAGCATGATTTGTCATTCATTTTTCCTTAGTTTTGTTTCCATTTTTCATGCATGCAAATGTGTTTTTTTGATTGTATTGTGCTTGTACGAGACCACACTGTAATTTCACCTAACGTGATAATAAAGTATTTTTGACTTTGACTTTGACTTTGACTTGACACAATGTTAATTTGTGTTAGCGATTAAAACGTGTTAACATTTTAAATGGCAAACACTGGCAAATTCACTTTAAAACTGAGATAGTACATAAAAAGCGTACGCCATCAGGCACCTATGTTTAATTCCTAGCCTACTGTGACGCAAGGCTGCAAGCGTTGCTTGTGAACTAAAACATATCTAATTAATTCAACCAGTAAGTATTTTTGTATAATTATTTTAAATTGTGTTGTTATTATAGTTATCACAATATATTTTAAAAACAGTTTAATGGATATTTATTTAAGATCTGACGTTATAGCGGAAAGAATCATTGTCATTGTTGAGCGACAGAGGCGACGCCACATTGTCAAACAATAGGCGCTTGAGAGAAGTCATAATGACAGGTTAATTTACGAACACAAAAGGCGTAATTTTGTTAAATCCCCCCAATTTTTGTGTGTTAAAACTGTCGGAGTGCATTTTAGATGTGTCAATGTACCATTATCAACAATCAGAAATTTAAAAGCAATTAGTTTGTCCTATTTTATCTTTCTTCCCACACTATTAGCCCACAGTCATTTCAGTCTTGAAAAAAAATATAGGAAAAATCCAGGGTTCGTATTTCACTGCCTTCGACGTACGAATCCTTTGTTAGGCCTAGACGATTGATCACCATGTGCAAAGACTGTACAGGGGAAGATAAACATGGATGAGCTTGCTGGCTGTGACCTTGACCTTTGCTTTGTGGCAGAGGGGGGGGGGGGGGGAATTAATGAAACGAAAATAAAATATTAGGACTAATATAAAATATCTTACAGAAATGTAGATGATGTGGAACAAGTTTTCATCGCATGAACAATCAGTTTAAAACAGTAACAGATCAGGAGTATGGCCTTACGAATTACGCAACTTCAATTATTAATTTTCTAAGAGTAAGAGGCTTAGACCTACAGGCAAAGACTGTAGGCCTACTACAGGTGTCCGTAGACCCCCCTTACCCCGGCGGGGGGGGGGGGGGGGGGGGGGGGGGATTGGTCACTATGTTTTTCTGAAAGCTTGGTCAATATGCTTTTCAATTTTACTTGTTTGCCAAAAATAAAAATAGGGCTCCACTATGTTACATGCGCATATATAAACATACATATAATTACATTTTAAAGAAAGGGGTAGGGGTAATTTAATGCATAGAAATAATTTAATTTACACAGTAAAATAAAAATTAATTCTGTTTTCATTTCCAGAAATCGAACAATGAGATGGGATCCAACAAAAGTCAACTGTGATGCCTCTTAATATAAGAATATGGATAAGTATTCTAATTTCTGTAATGATTTCAGCCCTGGTTTTTGGACTTGTTGATTCTAAAGCTTGAAGAACAGATTTAGAATCTACACAAAAAAGAACACCGTAGAAGTTAAATGGAACATCTATAACATACTGAATAGCCATTAAAATTGCTACTAATTCAGCTGTGAAAATGGAGAAGTCTTTACCAAGATAAAAAGATTTTTCGATTTTTAAAGTGTGCGTGTGTGTGTGTGTGCGTCGAATCTACATGTTTTCTGGCAACAATTAATTCAGAGCATATCGGCGATATCTTTTGCATGGTCTGACAGCTCTTGGTGAGTTTGTCGTCTGCTAGATCTAGACTAATTTAAATTTAATTGATGTAAACCTTAGGCCTCAACTTATTTCTCTAGAAATCTTTGCTACGCTTTGCGAAACATACACATGTGATTGTCACTGTTATTGTACACAGAATGGCTAAACAAAAATGCATATAATCTTTTATTTTCCCATAAGTTTTAGCATGCTTCTCTTACTTCGGTAGCCACTGTTTATCTTGGTGACAAAGACTGCTGTATTACTACGCCATTGATGTCGATTCAGAACAAACTGCAATGTTTCATAAAGCATGATAGTTAGATAACTTAGAAACAGTGATTTGATGCAATTTTACTTCTTATTTTTTGTGTTGATGAGATGCTTTTTGTAAAGGGCGTGTTTTCCCCCCCAAGACGTCACTACGCACGCAATCACTGTAAGCCGTACAATATTGAAAGGAGCTAAATGCGCAAAAGAAAATAGTGCTTACTTTAATTAGCGATTTACTCTGTTTCCCCCCATTTAATTTTGGTTAAAACTTTCTAGGATTGTTAAGTATGCTTACGAAAATTCGAAACAATTGAAATAGCTTTAAAAGCAATTAGTTTACGCCGTAAGCATACCTTCATAGTTTTATTCCTCCACTAATATACAAAAACGCTCTTTAAAAAGAAACACAAGACTTCAGGTGTGTACAAATAGGTACATTTTAACGTCGTTAACTTATATTTTCTGTAACAAATGGATGTACCGAGTGTGTGCGTTGACGGCCCGGTTGTTTCGTTTTATTTGCGCGTTTGAGTTTGACAACGGTTGTTCGTGTTCATTCGCACATCATCTCTGCGCATGCAATACTTAGCCTACTGCACTTCCGGCAACAAGGCCTAGGCCTAGATAATAAGATATCACGCCTTACCTCATAATCAAGACGACGTACTTAACATTTAGCCCACATTCATTTCAGTCTTGAAAAAAAATATACGGAAAATCCAGGGTTCGTCGATTTCACTGCCTTCGACGTACGAATCCTTTGTTAGGCCTAGACGATTGATCACCATGAGCAAAGACTGTACAGGGGAAAATAAACATGGATGAGCTTGCTGGCTGTGACCTTGACCGTTGCTTTGTGGCAGAGAGGGGGAGGGGGGGAATTAACGAAACGAAAATAAAATATTAGGACTAATATAAAATATCTTACAGAAATGTAGATGACGTGGAACAAGTTGTCAACGCATGAACAATCAGTTTAAAACAGTAACAGATCAGGAGTATGGCCTTACGAATTACGCAACTTCAATTATTCATTTTCTAAGAGTAAGAGGCTTAGACCTACAGGCAAAGACTGTAGGCCTACTACAGGTGTCCCTAGACCCCCCTTACCCAGGGGGGGGGGGGGGGGGGAGGGGGGGATTGGTCAATATGCTTTTCAATTTTACTTGTTTGCGAAAAATAAAAATAGGGCTCCACTATGTTACATGCACATATATAAACATACGTATAATTAAATTTTAACGAAAGGGGTAGGGGTAATTTAATGCATAGAAATAATTTAATTTACACAGTAAAATAAAAATTAATTCTGTTTTGAGATGCACAAGTGTCTACATAACAGTATTCTCTCTATACAGGCATGGGAATTGTCATGGGAATTCCCATGCCTGCTATAGTAATAAAAATCAGACGTGAGCCTTGAAGGCTTTGCCTCTTGTTATCTAAGATTTTAAATACTACTTGATTTTAAATCCACACTTCACTTTTAAAAATGTTTTTATTAAACATAAAATCAAACAAAGAATAACCTGGAGCGCAGGTTCAGAACAAAAACTTTGCCCAACCATTACTTAAACTTACTATATTTTATAATCAAAACAAATTTTACACTATCCTTCTCTGCACAGTATCATTTTCATAACACAGATACAAGCAGAAAAACCACAGCCTCTGATTGGCCCTCCTTCAGCTACAACCAATCACACGCTTCTATGAAGCGTAATCGAAATGAGGACGGGAGGCTCCGCCATCTTAACCCACTTTTATTCTTTTTACCCAGTTTTACTAATAATACCTACCGCCCTTCGCGAAATAAATGAATGTATATAGGCATGTCGGGTGTACATATGTAAATAATTAATATATTCTTTTAATCTTTTAACATGCCACCACGTTTATTAGAGGACAGGGGCCAACTTTTTGGTTGGGCTCTCTGTCTTCCATGGGGCCACTCGGCCTTGACAAAAGTTTAAATTTACCATAGCCAACAGAAAGCCTAGTGGATAAGCACACACTACACTAGGCCAAATTCTAAACATGCCGGGTTCGAACCTGGCTCGGCCAAAACTTTTTTCACACATATTTAACTTCAACTATTACGAAACAACTTCACATTCACTTTTATCATGTTTTATCGATGTCGTAGATTAGAAAGGAATAAATATTTTTGGTATATAGCTTTTTTCTTCAATTTTAATTGACCTTATTCGATATTTTAAAGTTTTTAGCAATAAAGATTATATTTTAAATTGTGGTCCTGAAAATTTTAATCATAGCTCTTGGAGTGGCCATCACTTGACAGTATATGTTTTAACAAAAAGTTTTTTTACATATAAAATCTTCTTGGATTAACTGGTAGTTTTGCTACGTGCGAGCTCGGAATCATACAAAGTAATAGTGAAAGATAATTTTAGCCCCCCCCCCCCCCTCCGGGTCACCCACTCCCTTTCCCCCTTCAATATAGGTATCCAAAAGTAAACCCCCAATGCCCCACATGGCCGAAAGGCTGAAGAGGGCGTAAAATCCTATTATCGTCACAAAGTCAATCAATCAAATCTGGTGCTTTACGTCCTCTCGACCTGGGAAGGCACATATGGGACATTTAGTCACAAAGTCGATTACTAAACACTTCCTTTATAACACAGAACCGGAAGTGCTCCAGCTAGGAACATCCAGCTTTCATTTGGCTCACGGAGTAGCCAAAACCGGAAGTGATGTCACAAAACTGTATACTGGATATTGTAGCCCTTATTCTGGCCCACGTCAGAAAGGCGTTTGGTGATGATATGTTAATTAGTTTGGAAGTTATTCAAATTTATGTAAATTAGGTTGTGTCACTTTCACTTATTTCCATGTATGGCTTTTTTTTAAAAATCCGATTTCGCTGAAATTTGCAGGAAAATTGAAGGACGCAATTCTTATGCTACGTTGCCAATAATAAACCAATTGGCCAAAAGTTGGCCAGAATATGGCCCAAAATGGCCAATTTTGGCCAAATTTTATTCTTGAATAACTCAAAAACTGCTGCACGGAATAATTTGATATTTTCAGTATTTATTAAAGAGTGACATTCCAATGCGTTCAGCATAAAGTTTAACGGGAAGTGCCAACTGGAAGTGGGGACGAACATTTTTATTTTTTTAATAATTTGCAAACAGCTGATTGAGGGGAGAATCCTGTCATGTTTGCTCTCAAATGCAAACATTCTTTAGTTATTCCTCTATAACCTCTAGTTCTTCTTCTTCTTCTTCCGCTTTTTTTTGGGCTGAAATTTTCAGAAAAGTTGTTGGTCACTAAGGGATTGCTGCATTATGATTTCGCCGAAAAACCGCCAAATCGGCAAAATTTCAATCTTCAATCACTCAAAAACAGCTCAACGGATTTCGTTCAAATTTTTAGAATTTGTTCGAAAACAGATTGGTAACAGTTCCAGTGTATAATTAAACCGGAAGTACGAACCGGAAGTACCCCAGATATGGTCAGTCAGCTTTCATTTGGTTCATGGATAGCCCAAACCGGAAGCAACGTATCCGATTTCGCTAAAATTTGCGGAAGCATTGCAGGACACTATTCTAATGCTACGTTTCCAATATTAAACCGATTGGCCAAACGTTGACCGAAACATAGCCCCAAATGACCAATTTGGGCCAAAAAACTCGAAAACGGCTGCACGGAATACTTTCATATTTTCAGTATTTATTAAAGAAATGTCAACCGGAAGTGGGGACGAAATGGCCAAATTTGGCCAAATTTTAATATTGAATAACTTACAAATGGCTGTTTGAGAGGAGAATCCTGTCATGTTTGCTCTCAAAGGCAAACATAAGCCCTCTAGTTTGTTGTTGCCGTTGATGGTGGTGGTGGTGGCGGTGTTGTTGTTGTTGTTTTCTTATTTCTTTACTGGATTATCCTCTGCTCTCATTACGCCCTGCCTACCCGTGCTCCTCTAAGATTGCGTCGAAGGACGGGATAAAACAAAAAAGATCCAAATTCAAAAGGTTCCGCACTCTTTCTCCAATCGGTCAAAGATTATGGTGCTTTCTGTATTTTTTTAACGTTTTCTTTTTTATTTCTTGTTGTGTAGTTGCGTAAGTCACTTTATCAGTCACCCACCCTCGGGGCATGGTGAGTAGAACGTTGCTGATGCTGATTCAGATTAGAGCACAGATAATTATTTGTTAAATCTGCCTCCTTTTCCAACTATCTCACCCTCCTCCCTCTTTTTTCCACTTCCCTCGCCCTCTAGCACAATTCCACTGTTTTGTTGCTGTTGGTGATGATTCTTCTTCTTGCGTACACCCGCTACACGACCAGACCAGCTCTCTTGACAAATAGCGCTGTGTTTTCCACCTTTTCCTTGGATCCATGGAGTTTGGTTGACAAGCGGTGTGCTGATGGGCCACGCTTCATCTCTTGCCTCCTTGTGAAGGGGACATCTCTGGCAGGACATGTTCTGTTGTCTGGTCTTCCAGACCCACTGTTGATGTTGTTGATTATATACAATTGGGGACACATATAGACGGGGTCGCATAGAACGGAGGACACATAGAGACGGGGTCGTATAGAATGGGGGAAACATGGATACGGGGGACATAATAGAACGGGGTCATATATAACGGGGGACACATAGAGACGGGGTCGTATGCAACGGGGGACACATAGAGATGGGGTCATATAGAACGGGGGACACATATAAACAGGGTCATATATAACGGGGGACACATAGAGATGGGGTCATATAGAACGGGGGACACATAGAGACAGGGTCGTATGCAACGGGGGACACATAGAGATGGGGTCATATAGAACGGGGGACACATATAAACAGGGTCATATATAACGGGGGACACATAGAGATGGGGTCATATAGAACGGGGGACACATAGAGATGGGGTCGTATAGAACGAGGGACACATAGAGATGGGGTCATATAGAACGGGGGACACATATAAACGGGATCATATATAATGGGGGACACATAGAGATGGGGTCATATAGAACGGGGGACACATAGAGATGGGGTCATATAAACGGGGGACACATATAAACGGGGTCATATATAACGGGGGACACATAGAGACGGGGTCCTATAGAACGGGATGGGGGAGACGGGGTCAAATAGAACGGGGTACACTTACAGTAAAAGTATGAAACATAAATTTACATTAGCAAAATATGTAACTCTCACACCACACCCAATCATTCATCCGCTCTCTTGGTCACTCATCATGCAACCCACCACCACTTCCGCCTTCCTTTTTCACCCTTTCTGTTCTTTTTTCCTTCCTTTCCTCCTTTTTTCTTTGTTCCTTTTCACTTCCTCGCTCTCTTTTTCATCCTATTGTCTGTGTGGCTGACTAAGATGGACATTTCCAAGAGCGGAGATTTTGTTTTACGTCTCGTCGACCGAGGTCATGTGCCAAGAGCCTTAAGTGTTGTTATTTTATACAAAAATGTCTGGGTTTCTGTGTGACCTAGTGTCACACACCACATTGCTGGGTTCTGCTGTGCGTGAGTGTAATAAAAATAGAATGTGTATGTGTGTGTGTGAACTTGCATGATTTGTGCGTTTATGCGTACGCACAAGTTTGTGTGCGTGCGTGCGTGCACGTGTGCGCACAATCTCCAACGGTAACGGGGTCATACTTTTATTTAATATTTTTATTTTTATTTTTACATGGTGGAAGACAAGTTTCCATGTGCGTTGTACAATGCCAATGGACAATAAAGAAACTTATGACTTATGTGTCCCCCGTTACATATGACCCCGTTGTATGTGACCCCATCTCTATGTGTCCCCCGTTGTATATGACCCCGTCTCTATGTGTCCCAAGTTCTATATGACCCCATTCTATTATTTCCCGGTCTCCATGCGTCCCCCGTTGTATACGACTTCATCTCTATGTGTCCCCCGTTCTATATGACACCGTCTTTATGTGTCCCCCCGTTTTATATGACTTCATCTCTATGTGTCCCCCGTTTATTTGTGTCCCCCGTTGTATATGATCCCGTTTCTATGTGTCCTCCGTTGTATGTGACCCCATCTCTATGTGTCCCCCGTTTATATGACCCCATCTCTATGTGTCCCAAGTTCTATGACCCCGTCTCTATGTGTCCCAAGTTCTATATGACCCCATTCTATTATTTCCCCGTCTCCATGCGTCCCCCGTTGTATACGACTTCATCTCTATGTGTTCTGTATGAGATCGTCTTTATGTGTCCCCCCGTTTTATATGACTTCATCTCTATGTGTCCCCCGTTCTATATGACCCCGTCTCTATGTGTCACCCGATGTATGTGCCCCGTCTCTATGTGTCCCAAGTTCTATTTGACCCCGTCTCTATGTGTCACCCAATGTATGTGCCCCGTCTCTATGTGTCCCCCGTCTCTATATGACCCCGTCTCTATGTGTCACCCGATGTATGTGCCCCGTCTCTATGTGTCCCAAGTTCTATTTGACCCCGTCTCTATGTGTCACCCGTCTGTATGTGCCCCGTCTCTATGTGTCCCCCGTCTCTATATGACCCCGTCTCTATGTGTCACCCGATGTATGTGCCCCGTCTCTATGTGTCCCTCGTTATATATGACCCCGTTTACATGTGTCCCCTCTTTCCAAGAGCGGAGATTTTGTTTTACGTCTCGTCGACCGAGGTCATGTGCCAAGAGCCTTAAGTGTTGTTATTTTATACAAAAATGTCTGGGTTTCTGTGTGACCTAGTGTCACACACCACATTGCTGGGTTCTGCTGTGCGTGAGTGTAATAAAAATAGAATGTGTATGTATGTGTGTGAACTTGCATGATTTGTGCGTTGATGGGTACGCACAAGTTTGTGTGTGTGCGTGCGTGCATGTGTGCGCACAATCTCCAACGGCAACGTTGCATACATGAGACTGGTAACGCCCCTATCACACATAGACCGCGTTCTCGCTACGTCCTCCACGATCATCCAGAACGTGGTTCATCGTAGCATGGTCGTGGTGTTGCGTACTGTAGTCAGAGCGTAACGTAGTCAGAGCGTGCTGGGGTCTTGGTAGGAGCGTGGAGAGCGTGGTAGGCTGCGTTCTCGCGACCCGCATTTTGAACAAGCTCCAAACACACGTAGCTATGACGTGATGGAAAAGGAAGCGTGGCGGGATCGTAGTGAGAACGGGGACAACGTAGCGGCAGCGTGGTGAGTGCGGGGACAGCCGAAATAGAGTACTGAGAACACATAGGCAGCGTAAGGCCCACGCCAAGAGCATGGTTCGATCTACAATTGTTTCAACTGAGGGTTTTCACTCCTCAGGTCGTAGTGAGGTCGTGGTTGCACGCACACTTTAGGTGGATTTCCGCGACCCCGTCACGTTCTCTAGAAATGTAGCTGGCAATGAGGACGTAGCGGGCTCTTCATCATGTGTGATCGTGATGGGGGCTTTAATTCATTGCCGGAATCGCCAGAAGCAAAGTTGCTTCTGACAAACGTGACCACGATTATAATTTAATTGACCGTTCCTTGATTTGCAATTTGCACTGATTATTTTCTGCCAAAGAAGGGGGGGGGGGGGGGGGGCGATAAAATTAAAATGTGAGTTTGTGTAATTATGACAGACCGAAAGCTTTTCTTCCAAGCGACAACTTCTATAATTAAATGAATTGTTTCAAAGGTTCTCCCCGTGGGGATACCGGGGGGTCTTTTGTAAAAATAGTTCCCCCACCTTCTGGAAGTTTTGTGCTTGAAACTTCCCCTACTCTGCCACTCTTTGACTCTGCCTTTTCCCTTTGCTTTCTATCATCTACTATCATTCTGACTTATTGGCCCGTTCTCCTGCCTTTTTTCAAAAAAATCTTCCAAATAATTTGTCTCCTTTGAGCTCCTCCGAAATCGGAATGCGTCGGCTCTACGCAGCGGGGAGACCAGTAAAAACTGAAAACCGGACACATACGTACCTTATCCATTATGGCCATATGGCCTGGGAACGCAGAAGAAGAAAAAAAAGAAGAAGAAGTTTCAAAGGTTCTAAAATGGAAGAGGAAAATCAGTGGTCGGTGTTTTGGTTTCAGCGTGATTAAGACAGTGCAAACGCTGTATTATTTCAGGAAAGCTTTTCAAAACTACAATTATCCTACAAAGATTTCGAGAAAATGCTGTTTCAATATACGCATAGCAACACACACGCACTTACATATGCACACGCTCGCGTGTACACACACATACACACGCGCACACACACATATCATACACGCGCACACACGCACACACACATACGCAAACACACAAACGAGCGCGCACATACACATGCACACGCACACACACTCGCAAGCATCCACACACACGCGCGTGCGCACGCACACACACACACACACGTGTGCGCGCGCGCGCGCACACGCACACGCACACACACACACACACACACTCGTAACAAATATTTATCAAGGGCAAGTTGACGACATTCTTCTAAAGGAAGAACACCTACCTACCTATACACGCGCACACACGCACACACGCATACACAAACACACAAACGCGCGCGCACACACATGCACACGCAGCTATCGTTGATGTATGGAAAGGAACGCCCAAAGCCAAACAAAATGGATGGAAGTTCAGTTTAACGTCGCGTATCGGCTTTAGCCATGTACGACGGGCTGAACAAACCAACCAGGGTATAAACAAAAATTTATGTTCCTGAATCACTGTCTTAGCCAAAAGGCCGAGAAGCGATCAGAATTCCATTGAAACGAAATGCCTTGCAATCCACGCTTTGTAGGTTTTTTTAATAAATACTTTGGAACACTGAAAGAAACTTCTTGGCCTAGTCTAGAACGAACAAGACAAAGAGCTAGATGCTTTGATTCTTTGACGTCTTGGCTCCAGTGCTGCTTACTAATACCTTTTAGAAGTTTTATGAAGTCTTCCTTGCTTCAGTTAATAAATACTCAATATGATAATTCCAAGTCAGCCTAGAAGTAATAAATAATCCAAAAAATTAAACTCTATGTTTATATTCCAGTACATCCGAGCCAATACGAACAGATGGTAAGTTAGGTGGATCAGCACCACTGTTAAATAGAACAAGATGCGTTTTTGTCAGTTGATAGTGTTAGCCCATTTTCAAGCAAGTACGTATTAAGTTTATTTAGTCTCATTTGATACGTTTTTGTATACCAAAAAAATAGTTATCTTTTTGATGACTTCTTTTTTATAGACACATTCATCCACATGCAGATATCATCCCATATTGTGCTAAGTTGAAAGTTTTCTATAAACATTCAGGTAGATCATAAAGTAAGATGTTGAAAGTATGAAGTGCAATTACGTACCCTTACTGAGGTTACAACATTAATATTAATTTCATGATGCATTAATATTAATACAGCATTAATATTAATACAACATTAATCAATACAACATTAACATTACTGAAGTTCATTAAGTGAAAGTAATGTTGAAAATGAACTCAATTTAAGATCAGATGTTGATTTCTCTAAACGAGAAATAAACATATCGTGTCTTAACACAATTAAATCTGAAATTCTGGATATTTTTCAACAATCGCAAATAAATTTAGAGGATACTTTAGTAACCCATGTGGTGCTTGTTCACCATGGGAATTACAAAGAGCTCAGTTTGATATTAACTATATAGATAGTAAGAAAAGCGATAACATAAACATTGTTAGCACAGCTGCAAAGGAGCATTTATTCCTTAATTATCCAAATCATCTTAAAATTTATACTGACGGCTCTGTTCAAGAAGCTGGTGCTGCTTACTTTGTTTTAGTAGGCTTGTTAAGTGTACAAACATAGGCTTTGACTTCAAGTCACGGTGCAAAGGTCCCCTTTGGCATAGAAGCTCTTCAGGGCTATAGGAAAAGACATATCCAAAGACACAAGCTGTAGCTCAAAATCCAAGATGGCCACCGTCGGCCATATTGGATAACGTGGTCGACACATAGTCCAGAAACTTTTTGTCATGGAAACTTATGCAATACATGTTTTCTAGGTATTTTGAGGTCACTGAACTCATTTCTGGTATCAATTTTGCCTTTGGGATGTTTTTAGAAGGTCAAATGTTTGAAAATTGATACCCAGAGTTGAAATGTTCGTACAATTTATGAATACACGAGTTAGAGGCAGGAATGAACGCACAAACTTTAGTCAATGCAAATCTTTCTTGTGAAATGTAACTTCAAGTGACAGTGTCTATTAACATTGAAGTGCATTAATCACATTCATGGTATCCCTTTGTTCTTTTTGGAGCTAATCGGATTATCCATCTGTCTGTACCTCACTCCTGTTGCCATTGTGGGAGCACATACATGTACAGAGAATCATACAGGGCTGCCCATGCATACAGCACCTGCAAGGAGCCTTACAGTCTCTCTTACACTGGCAACTGACAAGCTCTGGTAAGTTCCTCGAAATGATGGGAATTGTGGTGTAGACTGGGGTTGGCGCTGAGTCGGGAGATTCTTGTTGCCATCCCCATTCCGTTGGAGAGACTGGGGCTGGAGCTTTGTTGAGCGTATTTCCCCACACGTGTCCACTCTGATAGGCTACTCTGAGGAAGTGTTGATGCAGAGCATCACTGCTTGGGGGTATGTGCTCAAAGTCTCTTCCTCTGTGTAGAAAGAGGTAGAGTCTGGCGGCATCCACGCTTGTGATGTCGTCTTCATAGACACCATAGAGCTGTATGACGAATCTCTCAAGCATGGTTGTGTGAGTTCTGACCATCTCTACAAAGTCTCTTCCTTTGTGTAGAAAGAGGTAGAGTCTGGCGGCATCCACTCTTGTGATGTCGTCTTCATAGACACCATAGAGCTGTATGACGAATCTCTCAAGCATGGTTGTGTGAGTTCTGACCATCTCTACGCTGGGGTTAGGGTAGGAGAGCAGCTGTAGGGGCAAAGCGAGTTCCGGGAGAGACTGCCACACTGACCATGCTTCGACATGAGTCCTAGTTAGCAACAGGGTATAAGATAGATGGTGGGAGTAGCAATTATGTTAAGTATGTTTTTATATTTTTTGGTTCTCTAAAATGATTATTGACATACCTAATAGTTGTTCGTGTTGGGGCAAGTGTGAGTAGGGCTCACGAGTAAGGAAGGGGATCCATGGCGGGAGACTATTTACCGGCTTATGAGGGAGGATGGAGGATGAGGATGAGGGCTAGGAGGAACATTTAGAGGATTTTGAGGAGGGGGAGGAAAATAATTAAATTAGTTCAATCTTTTTCGAACTTATCAGATACGGGGCCACTTGATTTATTGGGAATCAGGGAGAGCTTTTGGCTGGTTATGATCGATAAAGGTTGTTGCCTCAATTAAAGGTAAGATGGGACTCATGGAAGAGGCATGGAAAGGAAAAAAGGGGGAATGTTAGCAAAATCGAGATCTTACTAAGATAATGCCATGATTAGAGCAGTGAAGCGGGGATGAGAGGAAAAGTCGGCACAGGTTTAAGGAGGGACGAAAGAGACTCCATGGGGAAAGGGGGGAGGGGGAGGAGAAGAATGCGAGATGGGACGACTGTCATGCTTAATGATGGCGTGTCAGCTGAGGAAGCTACAGACTGAAAAGGCACAGGTAGGGAAAAGGATGGATGGATGTTGGATCCAACACAATTGGAGGTTTAACAGAAATTGTGCATATTTTGGCTCTCTGCTCCGGTGCATACCAAAGTTTGCATTATTTATGTCTATAGGGGAAGAGAGAGGTAGAGAACGTATATATCTTCCTTTGGGCTCAGTTTCGGTTTCGGTTTCGGTTTCACTCCCCTATTTATTAAAAAAACCGGCTAAAATCACACCTTTTTCTTATGCTTTTTAACCCCCCAAAAAGGTGTGATTTAATCGTTTTTTTGCGTTTTTTATTCACGAAGACAGTGCGATTCAATCGTTTTTACTCTCGAAAACAGCGTGATTTAATTGTTTTTTAATGGAAAAAAAAAAAGGAAATTCTTTGTTAAATATTCTACACGTTCTGATTTTTTTTACAAACATTTGTACTGACTAGGAAAATCTGTTTTTAATACTAGTTTACAGAATTTCTCTTTTTTTAGCTTTTGTTTAATTTTTTCCTTTTCTTCTTTTGATTCAGCAACATCATTTTCATCAAGACACTCACCAAAGCTGTTTTTATCTTTAGTAAAAAACAAAACAACCGTCTTTAGTTGTTCTCTAAAGTCCTTTAAAACCGAATTATACTTCTGCGTTAAAATCCATACGCTAATTCCTGCATGCCGTCCGCTGAATGCTAGTTTTGCTAAACTATTTCTTTTTTTGACAATGTCTCTTTCAGCCGAACAGTCATCAATAATAAACATAGTTGGTGTTCCTTTAAACAGTTTATAAAAATACTCTAAACATTCGCTTAGTTTATTACTTGGATTGACTAAATAGATTTCGTCATCTGTCCAAATAAACTTTTTTTCTTTATAAGACTTGTTGAATTCTAAAGTCGTGCAGAAAAATTACTATGTGTTCAAAGTGATTACGATAAACCGTTTGTATTAAATCTAAAGCGAACACACTTTTTCCGCAGCCTGTCATTCCACAAAATAAACCACAATGAGGTTCTTTTGTAAGAAAATTTAAATTAGTCTTCAAATCCATTATTTTAATACACGATATCTTTTAATCTGTTGTCTTCAATGTTCAGCTGAGCATCGCATACTAAATAAACATAAATATATATTTGCTTACTCTCTTCTGCTTCTTTGTGGATTTGAATGTTTATTCCTCCTGATCCATCGCCAACTGTTCTTCCGCTACCATGTAGTTTGTTATCTTCTGTTGTTCTAAGATCTAACCACAACGCATACTTCGAATATAAATAATCTTCAAGTCTGACATCATGAAGATGGAGGTCTTTGCAAATTAAATCAGCCGCAGGGTCTCTTTGCCGACCACCTCCACCCAATAGTTTTCGTATTTCTTCAAAATGCTGATAAGGTAAAAGACCGCTTGCAAACAACTGATTCGGCTGTCCTTCAATCGTACATGTTAGTTTAGTTATTTTAGGATTATGAAACTTCTCACTTAATCTGCTAAAAGGTTTTTTGGCCTCCTCAAACAGCAACAAAATCCCTTTCAATGACCTTGCTGATACATTCAAATCGATGTTCCAAATTGTGTCTGATTTGTTTTTAGGTATTTTACTGTGATTTAAAATTCTGTTGTAGTATATTGCTAATTTTGTTTGGTATTGTTGGGAGATCAACCGAGCTAATTCTGGATGACGAACATCAAACTCTAATGTGATGTCTGAAATACTATATTTTGCATCAGAATCTGACGCTGATCTAATAACACGACTGTAATCATTAAAAGTTAATTCATACATAAGCCTATCTTGTAAAGCACCCTGATAATACGGGGAGTGCGTGTTTAACAGCTCAAAGTCAAGAGGTATATAAAATCGATTACCATAAACTTGAGCAACCAACTCATCTGGTTTGTTATCTTTTTTGTCTTCAGCATTAATTCTATGTTTTATACCATTATCCCCCTGTATTCCTTGATAAGTTCGATCTTTTCTTTCATTTTGTGTGAGCCATAAATCACAATAACTCAAAAAGACATCTGCGTTATCTAATGACATTACCTCTCTCCCTTCAAGTTTAATAGTAATCTTACTAACGATCGCTCTACCAAGATTAGCAACTAAAGTTCTATTCGGATCCGTCGCTGACTCCAGTTCTATTTTAAAAGCAAGACGTGCGGTACCTGGCACAATTACTTCATTAGATCCTAGACTAGGAAATCTTACTGATAATATTTGTCTTTGATCGATAGTTGAAGGATTATTACTTATCACGATACTCTGCCTGGTTCCTTTTACACCGAGTGGTTCTTTTAACCGTCTGTATGGATCAAGAATTGTTCCGTATGATTGCGACATCTCTTTTTTTTTTAGAAATAAAATAAAAACATAATTATAAATAAAAACATGGAAGGAAAAGAAGCAGACCCCCATTATGACGCCTTTGAACCTGGAGATGACATGAGTGATGTTAGACCTTTTCGTGATCTACCATCTTACAGACAAGAACTAATGGGAGAGGCCATGAGTGAAGCTAATCAACCTCGTGATCTACCATCTTTAAAACAAGAACTAATGGAAGGTAAATTAAGATCGTTTTATAAAAGTATAGGACAAGAACCACCTGAAGTTGTTGATCCTAATGACTTTGTATTAGATAAAGACGGACATTTATTTGTGAAGGATAAAGATAAAAAAAACTAACCAAACTTACACACGATAAAAAAACCTCAAAGTTTTTAAAAAAGAGTACAGTTCGTGGCAGGCTCAGTGTTAGTGATCAAGTACGATTTAATATCGATCCAGACCTAAGCACAAAAGCTGTTTCTACACTTCAAAACACGCTACAAGAACTACCTACTGATTCTCAACTTCAATCGATTCCTCTTAGAGACTTAAGCACAACTGCAGACCAGACAATAAAAACAATAGAAACCAGTTTTTTAACTTTAGAAGATGAAGAAACCCATTTAAAAACATTACATGATTCACCATTACCTATGAGAGAACTAATGGCGCTCAATTCAACATTACAATCTACCAGAGGCGAGTTAACAAATAATCTAGCAAAGTTAAGCGAACTTGATTCTCACATTGACAGAGAAAAACAGAAATTAGTTGAAGCAGATGATAACAAGCTAGGGCAAGACGTGAAAGACAGAATCATGCAAAGACTAGATGATCTTCAACACGAGAGAGCTGCAAGACTAGAAGTACTGTCAACTAACCGTGAACAATTACGCACACAATTCAACAGAATAAAAGAAACCATCCAAATAATGTTATACGAAAACACGACGTTAGCTGAACGAATAAAAACTTTATTTAGAGAGCAAGGAGTTACGATAGCGAGCGTTATGACAGCTTTGGGGTTTGCAATCTCTACTTTAGTGTTTGCTTTAACAGGAACAGGTGGTGGCGGTGGTCAATTACCTTCTCCACCTTCACCGACAAAAGATACAAACTGGATTAAAAAACAGCTGGAACATTTAACGAATCTATTAAAAAAATTAGGAGAAAAAGCTCTAGATGCACTACCCGGTATATTAGGTGGAATTGTTAGTTGGCTTTTTTCTACTGCAAGCAAAGTAGTCGGTTTTATGGCTGAACACTTATGGACATTAATAGTTTTAGTTGTTGGATTACTCTTTAGTAAAATTAAAATAAACTAGACCAGCTGCAGTTAGAAAAATAACTGGTGCTGTCTTTTCGTTTTCATGACTGTCAGTTACGTTCGTTGAATTCGTTAAGTTAATATTCTTTTTTTGACTGTTAGGGATTGGATAGTGTGTTCTTTGTATGATTGACAATGTAGAATTTATTTTTGAATTTTTACCAACTGCTTGATTATCTCTCGCTATAAGGATTTCGTTGTTATAGTTTACAATTGTTACTATTTGAAGTCTAAGATCAGAGGGTAGCATGTACAATCCACTACCGACAGCAAAGTCTACCTTCGATCTTGCAAATCTTAAAACGTCTTGATACCTTTTAATGCTAGCTGGGAGGTCAACTGTAGAATTGATTGCATCTTCTAAATTAGCTAAATACTGTTTCTTGAGATCCTAGCAAACACCACACGTAAGTACGAATTGAATCATTTACTCGTTCTATTCCCGCCTTTGTCAGTCCTTCAGAAGTATCAAGAATAAATGTAGACCAAGCGTTTTTATGTTTTTGTTGAATAGATCCTAAACGAACGGTCGTACCTGAAGAAAAAGACGTGTAAGGAGGATTCCAATCATAGTTATACTTTCTGTGCACACCCCAATAATAAAGTGTGCCCAAACCATGATTACGATCTAACTTTTGTCTAAAGTCTGTATGGAGGGTAATGTTAAACTCATTACAAATCCGTTCAAAGGCCTTCATGTCAATTCTGTTGTTGAACGGATTAAAAGTGGAATCATTCGGTAATGGAGCATGCAGTTCGGATAAAATACGTCTAAAAGTATAATAGAAATGAAATCTATAAACTGCTTTTACCATGAGATCAGGATGATTTAAGTGATCAGCAAAAGAAACACCACACCCTGTTGTTGCGCAAAACACTGCAACGTTTAACTGGTTTTGATAAAACTGCATTGGATGACTAAACCATGCCTTTGCGATGTTATCATGTTTGATACTAGGATTTAAATAATGGGTTAATGGATTACTGACCTTAACTTCAAAAGAATCAACTCCTACTGCAACAACTATTGAATCAACAGCTATAGTTTTAGGGTTATATGATCCAACTGCATATTTAGCGTCTTTGTTATATTTAAAAGCATTCATTTATATATTCACAATAAAAATGTTTATTTATATAACTGATCAAGACGAGCCAATACTTTTACAACGTCCTATTGAAAATCATGGTTCCCTAAAAGTAGCGCTCCATGAAATTTATTACAAAGTCAAATGGATTAACATAAGCAAATCCTTAAAAAACAATTGGATAAAAAAAATTGATGATAGAGGACAACCAATAAGCGAACTGACTATACCAGACGGTTATTACGGTTTTTGTTCATTAAAAGAGATTTTAAGCGAGTACAACATTACTTTAAAACTTAATGAGGGAAATTTGAAAGTGAAGATGATGTTTAGAGGCCAAAAAGGAGTAGTATTTGAATTTGCTAGTGAATTGGCTAAACTATTAGGTTTTAGATTAGACAGGTTCCATGTCACTGATAATGCACTGGAAAGTAATGCATTTACGGCTGTAAAATCACTTAATCTCGGAATACATTCTTTATTATATTTTCATTTAGATATCCTGAGTACGGATAACAACTTATTTGATAACCAGCCATCTACTGTGTTAAGAGTTCTTCCATCAGCAAAAGCAGCATACTGTGATTACGAAATTATAACGTTTCCCACATTACAGTTTAAAGAATTAATTTGTGGGATTCACCATTCACTAAAAATAAGAATAACTGACGAAAAAGGAAAAGAAGTTCAGTGCGACAGCCTAAATGTTTTGTTAGAAATAAAATAATTTAGTATAAAACAATGTCACGCGGACCAGATCAACCGGTTATGCTTGACCCTGTTAGATGCGCAACTTTAGAATTGAAGGACCTAGCGGACACAGAAGACTTTGATTTAAACGGAGAGATAGGAGCACTGTATGGATTTGAGTACACAAACAACGGCTATTATAAACGTGCAGAAGTAAGCGATAAAAAAGTACCTAAACTAGAGCAACTGCGTAATGTAGTAGCTGACAATGTTGGCCAGTTTGAATATAAAGTTGTTAAGAAAAGGGATAACAAATGGCATTTAATTCCATTCGTTGATTGGGAAATTAAGTTTGAATTTTTAAGTCCGTTTACATTCTTTGATAATGACAAACACTTTCGCAAATCATTTAACTCGGGGCCGTTACATGTCAGTCTGATTGCACAAAACAACAGCAGAAGAGAAATAGCAATCAAAACTTATAAAAAGAGGCAGTACATGCTGCACAGAAAAAAGACAGTGACAAAAGATGCATCCACGCAATTAGAGTTCATTCCTAAAATGGCTTTAGCAGACGAATTTACTATGATATTTGAACTTTCTGTTAGAGCAGACAACCCTGATTCCCTGCCTGTTGGTGTTAGCGACAACCTAATGAAAGGGATTCTTATTTCTTGGCAAAACTTGGATGTTGAATCAGTGAGATGTACTATCGTTATTCAAAACCGCGGTGAAGAAATTAAGGCAGTGTCGACCAGCGATAAAGTTATATTGAGTGTTGATCCAAACAATCTCAAAGAATTAACGTTCATTAACCTTACTAATTTAGATCTCATTGGGTTTTATTACACTGAAAGCATTTTGTCTGATGATCTTCTTAAAATGATAACAAGTGCAAATTAAATGTTAATTTTTTTTAAAATATAAAAAGATGTCAATTACAACATATCCAAAAATACCGAAAGAAGGTACTGTCAAAGAAAAGACTGAGGGTGGTGATGATCCTGAAATCAGAAAGTTCAGATTGTCTACCATTACAGAAATACAAAGAGAATTGGAAAAAGACCTCACTAACTATAACAGAACCAAACGAAGGTACTCTTGTTTGTTTAATTCAACAACATACTTAAATACTGGATTTGGAACTCTAGGTACTTTAACAGCAGGAAGCTCTGTAGGGTTGTTAGCGACAGGGGTCGGATCACCCATAGCTTTGCCTCTAGGTTGTGTATCGCTGACGCTGGGGTTGTTTTCAATCAGTACGTCTGCTTTCAACAAAAAAATAAAAATAAATCTACAAAAGCATACAGCCATGGTTCAATTAATAATGGCAAAACTTAGTTCATTTCGATTAATAATCAGTAAGGCTTTGCAAGACTCTCAAATTTCGGATGAGGAGTTCAATAGATTGCAAGCAGACTACAACGACTACAAAATGCAAAAGTTTGAACTTCAGAAAAAATCGAGAGCAAGTTTTTCACAACCGCAAGACATAGATGCAATAAAAAAAAAGAATGCGAAAAAAAATAAACGACACATTAAAATCTGTTCTAGGGAAATAACAATAAGAACTCCAAAGGGAGCTTATTCAATTCAATATGATTCCAAGTTTCGAAAGTCTACTGACTATGACAATTAGTCCTCCAGTGTCCAACTGCATACGAAAACTCAGGTGATTTAAACACTCGCTTTGTATTGTTTGAGTCGAGTGACTTTTTATTTACAATTGTTGTGTTTATCTCGTGTAACTTAGATTGTATTTTTATGTTGTCATGATAAAACGTCTTGCTGTCGAACAACGCTTTTTTATAGTTGTTGTGTGTCATGACCATTTGAACAACAGGTCTACGGATTCCTTTTGCTTTTTTAATAACACTAGTTTGACTGGCAATTGAATACATTTTTGCTCTCAGTCCAACGTACTCTTTGATTACTTCGCCATTCAGTTCATCCTTCATCTTACCGATTACCTTTTTATTTACAGATGAATGCAATGGAGATTTAATTGGGTAGTCAGATGTATCATACCAGGACTCTGAACCTTTTGCTGAATCTGTCTCTAAATCTTTGTAAAAGTCTTCAGTCGGAATGTTTAGAATAAATGAATCCGTATCTGTGTACAATACTTTAGATTCTGGATACAGTGGTTTAAAGTAGTCGTATAAAAATTCCAGCATCAATAGTTTAGACAATTCAAGGACAGCAAACCCAATAAAGCCTGGTTTGTCTAGTTTTACATTAATTTTCTTCATCATTATTCCGTAAAGGTTGTTATGGAACTTTTTGAAGTCTTGATAATTAGGTTTTGAAGTTAGTTTGATTGCTTTGTTTTCTTGAGTGACTAATCTAACGTCTTTACGTTTGTGCGGGTTTTCCATTGTCTTTCCAAAACAGCTGTTGTTCATTAACTTGAAGAAGTCTTTTTCTGATGGGTCGGTTGATTTTGTTCTAAGTTCGGTGTTCTTCATAATGTATGGTTTCATGAACTTCTCTTGTTTGAAGGTAATTATTCTATGAACTTCAGTTAGTTTTAATCCGTGACTTAAATAAAATTGTAGTAGACGATAGTGACAAACATTTTTTTTTTTTGCTGTGTAGATTAGGTACGAGTTTTGGTGGCTCTGATCCCACCTGAAGTCTTTCTGCTGCTAACGGGTAGTCGTTGTGTAGGTCATGGAGTTCATCCGGATAATCTAAGTCGACTTCTAAAATAAATCCTGTTTTATAAGAATCTGGTAATTTCAAAAGCCATTGTAAAAACTCTGCGATATTAAAATTAAAAGGAGCTGTAAACATTTTAAAATTACGTAATGGAAGTGATTGACACATTGCCCAACCATAGAGATTGTTTGCATCTAAGTACATGATATAATTTGATGGTTTTGTTGGATCGTAGTCGTCTAAGTACTTGTTGTTAGCCTTACAATAACTGTGTGAAGCCATACTAATTCCTCCACGTAGTCCGTCTTCAATCATCTGGAGAGTTGGTAGATCAGAGAGTAAGTCAATCTGTATTTTGGTAAATCTTAAGAATGCATCCCAACTCATACCAGGAGCTGTGATATAATTAGCAGGGTCTAGACTTTTATGTTTCATACACGTTTTTCTGTAATCTTCAAATACGTCCGCAAGCAAGCAAACGTCAGCCATTAAATAGGCGTCATGGTAGTCTCCAATGGTCTGGCAGTTTAATTTAATCCACGCTGACTGAGCATGGTCGTAGTCAGTGTCACTTATATTTTTTCCCTTTAAACTAGAGTAGAATACATCTTTCGGTGGTAATTCAACTTCATCGAACCGCTCCCAACTACTCATGTACTCGTAAGGGTATACTCCTTTTCGTACAAGTGCTGGATCAAAGTATTTTTTCTGTTATAGTGCATTTGGATAGTGACTGACCTAAAGATTCTAACGAACCCATCGTATGTTGTAGTGAATCATAAAAAGATAATTGTCCTATTGTAAATGTCATGTACTTTTCTGAAGAATGAGCTATACAACTGACGGTTCTAAATGAATCTGTTACTGCTTGTAGAATTAAATGGGAGTCGTATTCATGTAGATTGTGAAAGAATATAGGCAGTTTCCAAGACTTCGGTTCAAACT
>CM065703.1:26861769-26891977 GCA_017654935.2 Phymorhynchus buccinoides
TTATCATATACAACAGCGGATCATGGAAAACAAGAATTTTGTCGAAGATGTTTACTAAGAATTCCAAGTATTCAAGCAGCAGTTGAACACAGAAAACATTGTAATTCAACTGTTGACTGTAAAACTAAACTTATTACTCTCAAAGAAGGTAGTAAGGTGGCCTTTAAAAACTGGAAGAAACTGCAATTAAATCCATATGTTGTATATGCTGACTTCGAATCTATCATCGTTCCGTATCATGGTCCTGCTCCTAAAAATCATCTAAAAACAGAATTATTAAACAATCATCAAATCTGTTCATATGCATTTATTGTTGTTAGATCAGATGGGAAACATTTTGAACCTGAACTTTATAGAGGACCTGATGCTGCAAAAATCTTTTTAATGAGAATGATGAAACTACGAAATGAACTATCTAACCAACTAAATTTATTAGATTTAATCATGACACCTGAAGATTTAATTCAATTTGAATCAGCTACTGAATGTTGGATTTGCAAAAAAGGGTTTATGCAAGAGGAGGACCCAGATTATTCAAACATCTATAAAGTACGGGACCATGATCACATTAGCGGAAAATTCAGAGGAGCAGCACACAACTCCTGTAATTTGCAGTTAAAGTTTGAACCGAAGTCTTGGAAACTGCCTATATTCTTTCACAATCTACGTGGTTATGATTCCCACTTAATTCTACAAGCAGTTACTGATGAATTTAGAACCGTCACTTGTATAGCTCAGTCTTCAGAAAAGTACATGACATTTACATTAGGACAATTATCTTTTTATGACTCACTACAACATATGATGGGTTCGTTAGAGTCTTTAGGGCAGTCACTATCCAAATGCCCTATAACAGAAAAATACTTTGATCCAGCACTTGTACGAAAAGGAGTATACCCTTACGAGTACATGAGTAGTTGGGAGCGGTTCGATGAAGTTGAATTACCACCTAAAGATGTATTCTACTCTAGTTTAAAGGGAAAAAATATAAGTGACACTGACTACGACCATGCTCAGTCAGCGTGGATTAAGTTAAAATGCCAGACCATGGGAGACTATCATGACGCCTATTTAATGGCTGACGTTTGTTTGCTTGCGGACGTATTTGAAGATTACAGAAAAACGTGTATGAAACATTACAGTCTAGACCCTGCTCATTATATCTCTGCTCCTGGAATGAGTTGGGATGCATTCTTAAGATTTACCAAAATTTGACTTGCTTTCTGATCTACCAACTCTCCAGATGATTGAAGACGGACTACGTGGAGGAATTAGTATGGCTTCACACAGTTATTGTAAGGCCAACAACAAGTACTTAGACGACTACGACTCAACAAAACCATCAAATTATATCATGTACTTAGATGCTAACAATCTCTATGGTTGGGCAATGTGTCAGTCACTTCCATTACGTAATTTTAAAATGTTAACATCGCCTTTTAATTTTAATAACACAGAGTTTTTACAATGGCTTTTGAAATTACCAGATTCTTATAAAACAGGATTTATTTTAGAAGTCGACTTAGATTATCCGGATGAACTCCATGACCTACACAATGACTACCCGTTAGCAGCAGAAAGTCTTCAGGTGGGATCAGAGCCACCAAAACTCGTACCTAATCTACACAGCAAAAAAAAAAAATGTTTGTCACTATCGTCTACTACAATTTTATTTAAGTCACGGATTAAAACTAACTGAAGTTCATAGAATAATTACCTTCAAACAAGAGAAGTTCATGAAACCATACATTATGAAGAACACCGAACTTAGAACAAAATCAACCGACCCATCAGAAAAAGACTTCTTCAAGTTAATGAACAACAGTTGTTTTGGAAAGACAATGGAAAACCCGTACAAACGTAAAGACGTTAGATTAGTTACCCAAGAAAACAAAGCAATCAAACTAACTTCAAAACCTAATTATCAAGACTTCAAAAAGTTCCATAACAACCTTTACGGAATAATGATGAAGAAAATTAATGTAAAACTAGACAAACCAGGCTTTATTGGGTTTGCTGTCCTTGAATTGTCTAAACTATTGATGCTGGAATTTTTATACGACTACTTTAAACCACTGTATCCAGAATCTAAAGTATTGTACACAGATACGGATTCATTTATTCTAAACATTCCGACTGAAGACTTTTACAAAGATTTAGAGACAGATTCAGCAAAAGGTTCAGAGTCCTGGTATGATACATCTGACTACCCAATTAAATCTCCATTGCATTCATCTGTAAATAAAAAGGTAATCGGTAAGATGAAGGATGAACTGAATGGAACTATAATCAAAGAGTACGTTGGACTGAGAGCAAAAATGTATTCAATTGCCAGTCAAACTAGTGTTATTAAAAAAGCAAAAGGAATCCGTAGACCTGTTGTTCAAATGGTCATGACACACAACAACTATAAAAAAGCGTTGTTCGACAGCAAGACGTTTTATCATGACAACATAAAAATACAATCTAAGTTACACGAGATAAACACAACAATTGTAAATAAAAAGTCACTCGACTCAAACAATACAAAGCGAGTGTTTAAATCACCTGAGTTTTCGTATGCAGTTGGACACTGGAGGACTAATTGTCATAGTCAGTAGACTTTCGAAACTTGGAATCATATTGAATTGAATAAGCTCCCTTTGGAGTTCTTATTGTTATTTCCCTAGAACAGATTTTAATGTGTCGTTTATTTTTTTTCGCATTCTTTTTTTTTATTGCATCTATGTCTTGCGGTTGTGAAAAACTTGCTCTCGATTTTTTCTGAAGTTCAAACTTTTGCATTTTGTAGTCGTTGTAGTCTGCTTGCAATCTATTGAACTCCTCATCCGAAATTTGAGAGTCTTGCAAAGCCTTACTGATTATTAATCGAAATGAACTAAGTTTTGCCATTATTAATTGAACCATGGCTGTATGCTTTTGTAGATTTATTTTTATTTTTTTGTTGAAAGCAGACGTACTGATTGAAAACAACCCCAGCGTCAGCGATACACACCCTAGAGGCAAAGCTATGGGTGATCCGACCCCTGTCGCTAACAACCCTACAGAGCTTCCTGCTGTTAAAGTACCTAGAGTTCCAAATCCAGTATTTAAGTATGTTGTTGAATTAAACAAACAAGAGTACCTCCGTTTGGTTCTGTTATAGTTAGTGAGGTCTTTTTCCAATTCTCTTTGTATTTCTGTAATGGTAGACAATCTGAACTTTCTGATTTCAGGATCATCACCACCCTCAGTCTTTTCTTTAACAGTACCTTCTTTCGGTATTTTTGGATATGTTGTAATTGACATCTTTTTATATTTAAAAAAAAATTAACATTTAATTTGCACTTGTTTAAGAAGATCATCAGACAAAATGCTTTCAGTGTAATAAAACCCAATGAGATCTAAATTAGTAAGGTTAATGAACGTTAATTCTTTGAGATTGTTTGGATCAACGCTTAATATAACTTTATCGCTGGTCGACACTGCCTTAATTTCTTCACCGCGGTTTTGAATAACGATAGTACATCTCACTGATTCAACATTCAAGTTTTGCCAAGAAATAAGAATCCCTTTCATTAGGTTGTCGCTAACACCAACAGGTAGGGAATCAGGGTTGTCTGCTCTAACAGAAAGTTCAAATATCATAGTAAATTCGTCTGCTAAAGCCATTTTAGGAATGAACTCTAATTGCGTGGATGCATCTTTTGTCACTGTCTTTTTTCTGTGCAGCATGTACTGTCTCTTTTTATAAGGTTTGATTGCTATTTCTCTTCTGCTGTTGTTTTGTGCAATCAGACTGACATGTAACGGCCCCGAGTTAAATGATTTGCGAAAGTGTTTGTCATTATCAAAGAATGTAAACGGGCTTAAAAATTCAAACTTAATTTCCCAATCAACGGATGGAATTAAATGCCATTTGTTATCCCTTTTCTTAACAACTTTATATTCAAACTGGCCAACATTGTCAGCTACTACATTACGCAGTTGCTCTAGTTTAGGTACTTTTTTATCGCTTACTTCTGCACGTTTATAATAGCCGTTGTTTGTGTACTCAAATCCATACAGCGCTCCTATCTCTCCGTTTAAATCAAAGTCTTCTGTGTCCGCTAGGTCCTTCAATTCTAAAGTTGCGCATCTAACAGGGTCAAGCATAACCGGTTGTTCTGGTCCACGCGACATTGTTTTATACTAAATTATTTTATTTCTAACAAAACATTTAGGCTGTCGCACTGAACTTCTTTTCCTTTTTTGTCAGTTATTCTTATTTTTAGTGAATGGTGAACCCCGCAAATTAATTCTTTAAACTGTAATGTGGGAAACGTTATAATTTCGTAATCACAGTATGCCGCTTTTGCTGATGGGAGAACTCTTAACACAGTAGATGGCTGTTTATCAAATAAGTTGTTATCCGTACTCAGGATATCTAAATGAAAATATAATAAAGAATGTATTCCGAGATTAAGTGATTTTACAGCCGTAAATGCATTACTTTCCAGTGCATTATCAGTGACATGGAACCTGTCTAATCTAAAACCTAATAGTTTAGCCAATTCACTAGCAAATTCAAATACTACTCCTTTTTGGCCTCTAAACATCATCTTCACTTTCAAATTTCCCTCATTAAGTTTTAAAGTAATGTTGTACTCGCTTAAAATCTCTTTTAATGAACAAAAACCGTAATAACCGTCTGGTATAGTCAGTTCGCTTATTGGTTGTCCTCTATCATCAATTTGTTTTATCCAATTGTTTTTTAAGGATTTGCTTATGTTGACCCATTTGACTTTGTAATAAATTTCATGGAGCGCTACTTTTAGGGAACCATGATTTTCAATAGGACGTTGTAAAAGTATTGGCTCGTCTTGATCAGTTATATAAATAAACATTTTTATTGTGAATATATAAATGAATGCTTTTAAATATAACAAAGACGCTAAATATGCAGTTGGATCATATAACCCTAAAACTATAGCTGTTGATTCAATAGTTGTTGCAGTAGGAGTTGATTCTTTTGAAGTTAAGGTCAGTAATCCATTAACCCATTATTTAAATCCTAGTATCAAACATGATAACATCGCAAAGGCATGGTTTAGTCATCCAATGCAGTTTTATCAAAACCAGTTAAACGTTGCAGTGTTTTGCGCAACAACAGGGTGTGGTGTTTCTTTTGCTGATCACTTAAATCATCCTGATCTCATGGTAAAAGCAGTTTATAGATTTCATTTCTATTATACTTTTAGACGTATTTTATCCGAACTGCATGCTCCATTACCGAATGATTCCACTTTTAATCCGTTCAACAACAGAATTGACATGAAGGCCTTTGAACGGATTTGTAATGAGTTTAACATTAACTTCCATACAGACTTTAGACAAAAGTTAGATCGTAATCATGGTTTGGGTACACTTTATTATTGGGGTGTGCACAGAAAGTATAACTATGATTGGAATCCTCCTTACACGTCTTTTTCTTCAGGTACGACCGTTCGTTTAGGATCTATTCAACAAAAACATAAAAACGCTTGGTCTACATTTATTCTTGATACTTCTGAAGGACTGACAAAGGCGGGAATAGAACGAGTAAATGATTCAATTCGTACTTACGTGTGGTGTTTGCTAGGATCTCAAGAAACAGTATTTAGCTAATTTAGAAGATGCAATCAATTCTACAGTTGACCTCCCAGCTAGCATTAAAAGGTATCAAGACGTTTTAAGATTTGCAAGATCGAAGGTAGACTTTGCTGTCGGTAGTGGATTGTACATGCTACCCTCTGATCTTAGACTTCAAATAGTAACAATTGTAAACTATAACAACGAAATCCTTATAGCGAGAGATAATCAAGCAGTTGGTAAAAATTCAAAAATAAATTCTACATTGTCAATCATACAAAGAACACACTATCCAATCCCTAACAGTCAAAAAAAGAATATTAACTTAACGAATTCAACGAACTTAACTGGCAGTCATGAAAACGAAAAGACAGCACTAGTTATTTTTCTAACTGCAGCCGGTCTAGTTTATTTTTATTTTACTAAAGAGTAATCCAACAACTAAAACTATTAATGTCCATAAGTGTTCAGCCATAAAACCGACTACTTTGCTTGCAGTAGAAAAAAGCCAACTAACAATTCCACCTAATATACCGGGTAGTGCATCTAGAGCTTTTTCTCCTAATTTTTTTAATAGATTCGTTAAATGTTCCAGTTGTTTTTTAATCCAATTTGTATCTTTTGTCGGTGAAGGTGGAGAAGGTAATTGACCACCGCCACCACCTGTTCCTGTTAAAGCAAACACTAAAGTAGAGATTGCAAACCCCAAAGCTGTCATAACGCTCGCTATCGTAACTCCTTGCTCTCTAAATAAAGTTTTTATTCGTTCAGCTAACGTCGTGTTTTCGTATAACATTATTTGGATGGTTTCTTTTATTCTGTTGAATTGTGTGCGTAATTGTTCACGGTTAGTTGACAGTACTTCTAGTCTTGCAGCTCTCTCTTGTTGAAGATCATCTAGTCTTTGCATGATTCTGTCTTTCACGTCTTGTCCTAGGTTGTTATCATCTGCTTCAACTAATTTCTGTTTTTCTCTGTCAATGTGAGAATCAAGTTCGCTTAACTTTGCTAGATTATTTGTTAACTCGCCTCTGGTAGATTGTAATGTTGAATTGAGCGCCATTAGTTCTCTCATAGGTAATGGCGAATCATGTAATGTTTTTAAATGGGTTTCTTCATCTTCTAAAGTTAAAAAACTGGTTTCTATTGTTTTTATTGTCTGGTCTGCAGTTGTGCTTAAGTCTCTAAGAGGAATCGATTGAAGTTGGGAATCAGTAGGTAGTCTTTGTAGCGTGTTTTGAAGTGTAGAAACAGCTTTTGTGCTTAGGTCTGGATCGATATTAAATCGTACTTGATCACTAACACTGAGCCTGCCACGAACTGTACTCTTTTTTAAAAACTTTGAGGTTTTTTTATCGTGTGTAAGTTTGGTTAGTTTTTTTTATCTTTATCCTTCACAAATAAATGTCCGTCTTTATCTAATACAAAGTCATTAGGATCAACAACTTCAGGTGGTTCTTGTCCTATACTTTTATAAAACGATCTTAATTTACCTTCCATTAGTTCTTGTTTTAAAGATGGTAGATCACGAGGTTGATTAGCTTCACTCATGGCCTCTCCCATTAGTTCTTGTCTGTAAGATGGTAGATCACGAAAAGGTCTAACATCACTCATGTCATCTCCAGGTTCAAAGGCGTCATAATGGGGGTCTGCTTCTTTTCCTTCCATGTTTTTATTTATAATTATGTTTTTATTTTTATTTCTAAAAAAAAGAGATGACACAATCATACGGAACAATTCTTGATCCACACAGATGGTTAAAAGAACCGCTCGGTGTAAAAGGAACCAGGCAGAGTATCGTGATAAGTAATAATCCTTCAACTATCGATCAAAGACAAATATTATCAGTAAGATTTCCTAGTCTAGGATCTAATGAAGTAATTGTGCCAGGTACCGCACGTCTTGCTTTTAAAATAGAACTGGAGTCAGCGACGGATCCGAATAGAACTTTAGTTGCTAATCTTGGTAGAGCAATCGTTAGTAAGATTACTGTTAAACTTGAAGGGAGAGAGGTAATGTCTTTAGATAACGCAGATGTCTTTTTGAGTTATTGTGATTTATGGCTCACACAAAATGAAAGAAAAGATCGAACTTATCAAGGAATACAGGGGGATAATGGTATAAAACATAGAATTAATGCTGAAGACAAAAAAGATAACAAACCAGATGAGTTGGTTGCTCAAGTTTATGGTAATCGATTTTATATACCTCTTGACTTTGAGCTGTTAAACACGCACTCCCCGTATTATCAGGGTGCTTTACAAGATAGGCTTATGTATGAATTAACTTTTAATGATTACAGTCGTGTTATTAGATCAGCGACAGATTCTGATGCAAAATATAGTATTTCAGACATCACATTAGAGTTTGATGTTCGTCATCCAGAATTAGCTCGGTTGATCTCCCAACAATACCAAACAAAATTAGCAATATACTACAACAGAATTTTAAATCACAGTAAAATACCTAAAAACAAATCAGACACAATTTGGAACATCGATTTGAATGTATCAGCAAGGTCATTGAAAGGGATTTTGTTGCTGTTTGAGGAGTCCAAAAAACCTTTCAGCAGATTAAGTGAGAAGTTTCATAATCCTAAAATAACTAAACTAACATGTACGATTGAAGGACAGCCGAATCAGTTGTTTGCAAGCGGTCTTTTACCTTATCAGCATTTTGAAGAAATACGAAAACTATTGGGTGGAGGTGGTCGGCAAAGAGACCCTGCGGCTGATTTAATTTGCAAAGACCTCCATCTTCATGATGTCAGACTTGAGGATTATTTATATTCGAAGTATGCGTTGTGGTTAGATCTTAGAACAACAGAAGATAACAAACTACATGGTAGCGGAAGAACAGTTGGCAATGGATCAGGAGGAATAAACATTCAAATCCACAAAGAAGCAGAAGAGAGTAAGCAAATATATATTTATGTTTATTTAGTATGCGATGCTCAGCTGAACATTGAAGACAACAGATTAAAAGATATCGTGTATTAAAATAATGGATTTGAAGACTAATTTAAATTTTCTTACAAAAGAACCTCATTGTGGTTTATTTTGCGGAATGACAGGCTGCGGAAAAAGTGTGTTCGCTTTAGATTTAATACAAACGGTTTATCGTAATCACTTTGAACACATAGTAATATTCTGCACGACTTTAGAATTCAACAAGTCTTATAAAGAAAAAAAGTTTATTTGGACAGATGACGAAATCTATTTAGTCAATCCAAGTAATAAACTAAGCGAATGTTTAGAGTATTTTTATAAACTGTTTAAAGGAACACCAACTATGTTTATTATTGATGACTGTTCGGCTGAAAGAGACATTGTCAAAAAAAGAAATAGTTTAGCAAAACTAGCATTCAGCGGACGGCATGCAGGAATTAGCGTATGGATTTTAACGCAGAAGTATAATTCGGTTTTAAAGGACTTCAGGGAGCAACTAAAGACGGTTGTTTTGTTTTTTACTAAAGATAAAAACAGCTTTGGTGAGTGTCTTGATGAAAATGATGTTGCTGAATCAAAAGAAGAAAAGGAAAAAATTAAACAAAAGCTAAAAAAAGAGAAATTCTGTAAACTAGTATTAAAAACAGATTTTCCTAGTCAGTACAAATGTTTGTAAAAAAAATCAGAACGTGTAGAATATTTAACAAAGAATTTCCTTTTTTTTTCCATTAAAAAACAATTAAATCACGCTGTTTTCAGGAGTAAAAACGATTGAATCGCACTGTCTTCGTGAATAAAAAACGCAAAAAAACGATTAAATCACACCTTTTTGGGGGGTTAAAAAGCATAAGAAAAAGGTGTGATTTTAGCCGTTTTTTTAATAAATAGGGGAGTAAAACCGAAACCGAAACCGAAACTGAGCCCAAAGGAAGATATATACGTTCTCTACCTCTCTCTTCCCCTATAGACATAAATAATGCAAACTTTGGTATGCACCGGAGCAGAGAGCCAAAATATGCACAATTTCTGTTAAACCTCCAATTGTGTTGGATCCAACATCCATCCATCCTTTTCCCTACCTGTGCCTTTTCAGTCTGTAGCTTCCTCAGCTGACACGCCATCATTAAGCATGACAGTCTTCCCATCTCGCATTCTTCTCCTCCCCCTCCCCCCTTTCCCCATGGAGTCTCTTTCGTCCCTCCTTAAACCTGTGCCGACTTTTCCTCTCATCCCCGCTTCACTGCTCTAATCATGGCATTATCTTAGTAAGATCTCGATTTTGCTAACATTCCCCCTTTTTTCCTTTCCATGCCTCTTCCATGAGTCCCATCTTACCTTTAATTGAGGCAACAACCTTTATCGATCATAACCAGCCAAAAGCTCTCCCTGATTCCCAATAAATCAAGTGGCCCCGTATCTGATAAGTTCGAAAAAGATTGAACTAATTTAATTATTTTCCTCCCCCTCCTCAAAATCCTCTAAATGTTCCTCCTAGCCCTCATCCTCATCCTCCATCCTCCCTCATAAGCCGGTAAATAGTCTCCCGCCATGGATCCCCTTCCTTACTCGTGAGCCCTACTCACACTTGCCCCAACACGAACAACTATTAGGTATGTCAATAATCATTTTAGAGAACCAAAAAATATAAAAACATACTTAACATAATTGCTACTCCCACCATCTATCTTATACCCTGTTGCTAACTAGGACTCATGTCGAAGCATGGTCAGTGTGGCAGTCTCTCCCGGAACTCGCTTTGCCCCTACAGCTGCTCTCCTACCCTAACCCCAGCGTAGAGATGGTCAGAACTCACACAACCATGCTTGAGAGATTCGTCATACAGCTCTATGGTGTCTATGAAGACGACATCACAAGAGTGGATGCCGCCAGACTCTACCTCTTTCTACACAAAGGAAGAGACTTTGTAGAGATGGTCAGAACTCACACAACCATGCTTGAGAGATTCGTCATACAGCTCTATGGTGTCTATGAAGACGACATCACAAGCGTGGATGCCGCCAGACTCTACCTCTTTCTACACAGAGGAAGAGACTTTGAGCACATACCCCCAAGCAGTGATGCTCTGCATCAACACTTCCTCAGAGTAGCCTATCAGAGTGGACACGTGTGGGGAAATACGCTCAACAAAGCTCCAGCCCCAGTCTCTCCAACGGAATGGGGATGGCAACAAGAATCTCCCGACTCAGCGCCAACCCCAGTCTACACCACAATTCCCATCATTTCGAGGAACTTACCAGAGCTTGTCAGTTGCCAGTGTAAGAGAGACTGTAAGGCTCCTTGCAGGTGCTGTATGCATGGGCAGCCCTGTATGATTCTCTGTACATGTATGTGCTCCCACAATGGCAACAGGAGTGAGGTACAGACAGATGGATAATCCGATTAGCTCCAAAAAGAACAAAGGGATACCATGAATGTGATTAATGCACTTCAATGTTAATAGACACTGTCACTTGAAGTTACATTTCACAAGAAAGATTTGCATTGACTAAAAGTTGTGCGTTCATTCCTGCCTCTAACTCGTGTATTCATAAATTGTACGAACATTTCAACTCTGGGTATCAATTTTCAAACATTTGACCTTCTAAAAACATCCCAAAGGCAAAATTGATACCAGAAATGAGTTCAGTGACCTCAAAATACCTAGAAAACATGTATTGCATAAGTTTCCATGACAAAAAGTTTCTGGACTATGTGTCGACCACGTTATCCAATATGGCCGACGGTGGCCATCTTGGATTTTGAGCTACAGCTTGTGTCTTTGGATATGTCTTTTCCTATAGCCCTGAAGAGCTTCTATGCCAAAGGGGACCTTTGCACCGTGACTTGAAGTCAAAGCCTATGTTTGTACACTTAACAAGCCTACTAAAACAAAGTAAGCAGCACCAGCTTCTTGAACAGAGCCGTCAGTATAAATTTTAAGATGATTTGGATAATTAAGGAATAAATGCTCCTTTGCAGCTGTGCTAACAATGTTTATGTTATCGCTTTTCTTACTATCTATATAGTTAATATCAAACTGAGCTCTTTGTAATTCCCATGGTGAACAAGCACCACATGGGTTACTAAAGTATCCTCTAAATTTATTTGCGATTGTTGAAAAATATCCAGAATTTCAGATTTAATTGTGTTAAGACACGATATGTTTATTTCTCGTTTAGAGAAATCAACATCTGATCTTAAATTGAGTTCATTTTCAACATTACTTTCACTTAATGAACTTCAGTAATGTTAATGTTGTATTGATTAATGTTGTATTAATATTAATGCTGTATTAATATTAATGCATCATGAAATTAATATTAATGTTGTAACCTCAGTAAGGGTACGTAATTGCACTTCATACTTTCAACATCTTACTTTATGATCTACCTGAATGTTTATAGAAAACTTTCAACTTAGCACAATATGGGATGATATCTGCATGTGGATGAATGTGTCTATAAAAAAGAAGTCATCAAAAAGATAACTATTTTTTTGGTATACAAAAACGTATCAAATGAGACTAAATAAACTTAATACGTACTTGCTTGAAAATGGGCTAACACTATCAACTGACAAAAACGCATCTTGTTCTATTTAACAGTGGTGCTGATCCACCTAACTTACCATCTGTTCGTATTGGCTCGGATGTACTGGAATATAAACATAGAGTTTAATTTTTTGGATTATTTATTACTTCTAGGCTGACTTGGAATTATCATATTGAGTATTTATTAACTGAAGCAAGGAAGACTTCATAAAACTTCTAAAAGGTATTAGTAAGCAGCACTGGAGCCAAGACGTCAAAGAATCAAAGCATCTAGCTCTTTGTCTTGTTCGTTCTAGACTAGGCCAAGAAGTTTCTTTCAGTGTTCCAAAGTATTTATTAAAAAAACCTACAAAGCGTGGATTGCAAGGCATTTCGTTTCAATGGAATTCTGATCGCTTCTCGGCCTTTTGGCTAAGACAGTGATTCAGGAACATAAATTTTTGTTTATACCCTGGTTGGTTTGTTCAGCCCGTCGTACATGGCTAAAGCCGATACGCGACGTTAAACTGAACTTCCATCCATTTTGTTTGGCTTTGGGCGTTCCTTTCCATACATCAACGATAGCTGCGTGTGCATGTGTGTGCGCGCGCGTTTGTGTGTTTGTGTATGCGTGTGTGCGTGTGTGCGCGTGTATAGGTAGGTAGGTGTTCTTCCTTTAGAAGAATGTCGTCAACTTGCCCTTGATAAATATTTGTTACGAGTGTGTGTGTGTGTGTGTGTGCGTGTGCGTGTGCGCGCGCGCGCGCGCGCGCACGTGTGTGTGTGTGTGTGCGTGCGCACGCGCGTGTGTGTGGATGCTTGCGAGTGTGTGTGCGTGTGCATGTGTATGTGCGCGCTCGTTTGTGTGTTTGCGTATGTGTGTGTGCGTGTGTGCGCGTGTATGATATGTGTGTGTGCGCGTGTGTATGTGTGTGTACACGCGAGCGTGTGCATATGTAAGTGCGTGTGTGTTGCTATGCGTATATTGAAACAGCATTTTCTCGAAATCTTTGTAGGATAATTGTAGTTTTGAAAAGCTTTCCTGAAATAATACAGCGTTTGCACTGTCTTAATCACGCTGAAACCAAAACACCGACCACTGATTTTCCTCTTCCATTTTAGAACCTTTGAAACTTCTTCTTCTTTTTTTTTTCTTCTTCTGCGTTCCCAGGCCATATGGCCATAATGGATAAGGTACGTATGTGTCCGGTTTTCAGTTTTTACTGGTCTCCCCGCTGCGTACAGCCGACGCATTCCGATTTCGGAGGAGCTCAAAGGAGACAAATTATTTGGAAGATTTTTTTTTTGAAAAAAGGCAGGAGAATGGGCCAATAAGTCAGAAAGATAGTAGATGATAGAAAGCAAAGGGAAAAGGCAGAGTCAAAGAGTGGCAGATTAGAGAAAATTTCAAGCACAAAACTTCCAGAAGGTGGGGGAACTATTTTTTACAAAAGACCCCCCGGTATCCCCACGGGGAGAACCTTTGAAACAATTCATTTAATTATAGAAGTTGTCGCTTGGAAGAAAAGCTTTCGGTCTGTCATAATTACACAAACTCACATTTTAATTTTATCGCCCCCCCCCCCCCCCCCCTTCTTTGGCAGAAAATAATCAGTGCAAATTGCAAATCAAGGAACGGTCAATTAAATTATAATCGTGGTCACGTTTGTCAGAAGCAACTTTGCTTCTGGCGATTCCGGCAATGAATTAAAGCCCCCATCACGATCACACATGATGAAGAGCCCGCTACGTCCTCATTGCCAGCTACATTTCTAGAGAACGTGACGAGGTCGCGGAAATCCTCCTAAAGTGTGACTGCAACCACGACCTCACTACGACCTGAGGAGTGAAAACCCTCAGTTGAAACAATTGTAGATCGAACCATGCTCTTGGCGTGGGCCTTACGCTGCCTATGTGTTCTCAGTACTCTATTTCGGCTGTCCCCGCACTCACCACGCTGCCGCTACGTTGTCCCCGTTCTCACTACGATCCCGCCACGCTTCCTTTTCCATCACGTCATAGCTACGTGTGTTTGGAGCTTGTTCAAAATGCGGGTCGCGAGAACGCAGCCTACCACGCTCTCCACGCTCCTACCAAGACCCCAGCACGCTCTGACTACGTTACGCTCTGACTACAGTACGCAACACCACGACCATGCTACGATGAACCACGTTCTGGATGATCGTGGAGGACGTAGCGAGAACGCGGTCTATGTGTGATAGGGGCGTTACCAGTCTCATGTATGCAACGTTGCCGTTGGAGATTGTGCGCACACATGCACGCACGCACACACACAAACTTGTGCGTACCCATCAACGCACAAATCATGCAAGTTCACACACATACATACACATTCTATTTTTATTACACTCACGCACAGCAGAACCCAGCAATGTGGTGTGTGACACTAGGTCACACAGAAACCCAGACATTTTTGTATAAAATAACAACACTTAAGGCTCTTGGCACATGACCTCGGTCGACGAGACGTAAAACAAAATCTCCGCTCTTGGAAAGAGGGGACACATGTAAACGGGGTCATATATAACGAGGGACACATAGAGACGGGGCACATACATCGGGTGACACATAGAGACGGGGTCATATAGAACGGGGGACACATAGAGACGGGGCACATACATCGGGTGACACATAGAGACGGGGTCAAATAGAACTTGGGACACATAGAGACGGGGCACATACATCGGGTGACACATAGAGACGGGGTCATATAGAACGGGGGACACATAGAGACGGGGCACATACATTGGGTGACACATAGAGACGGGGTCAAATAGAGACTTGGGACACATAGAGACGGGGCACATAGATCGGGTGACACATAGAGATGGGGTCATATAGAACGGGGGACACATAGAGATGAAGTCATATAAAACGGGGGGACACATAAAGACGATCTCATACAGAACACATAGAGATGAAGTCGTATACAACGGGGGACGCATGGAGACGGGGAAATAATAGAATGGGGTCATATAGAACTTGGGACACATAGAGACGGGGTCATAGAACTTGGGACACATAGAGATGGGGTCATATAGAACGGGGGACACATAGAGATGGGGTCACATACAACGGAGGACACATAGAAACGGGATCATATACAACGGGGGACACAAATAAACGGGGGACACATAGAGATGAAGTCATATAAAACGGGGGGACACATAAAGACGGTGTCATATAGAACGGGGGACACATAGAGATGAAGTCGTATACAACGGGGGACGCATGGAGACCGGGAAATAATAGAATGGGGTCATATAGAACTTGGGACACATAGAGACGGGGTCATATACAACGGGGGACACATAGAGATGGGGTCACATACAACGGGGTCATATGTAACGGGGGACACATAAGTCATAAGTTTCTTTATTGTCCATTGGCATTGTACAACGCACATGGAAACTTGTCTTCCACCATGTAAAATAAAAATATTAAATAAAAGTATGACCCCGTTACCGTTGGAGATTGTGCGCACACGTGCACGCACGCACGCACACAAACTTGTGCGTACGCATAAACGCACAAATCATGCAAGTTCACACACACACATACACATTCTATTTTTATTACACTCACGCACAGCAGAACCCAGCAATGTGGTGTGTGACACTAGGTCACACAGAAACCCAGACATTTTTGTATAAAATAACAACACTTAAGGCTCTTGGCACATGACCTCGGTCGACGAGACGTAAAACAAAATCTCCGCTCTTGGAAATGTCCATCTTAGTCAGCCACACAGACAATAGGATGAAAAAGAGAGCGAGGAAGTGAAAAGGAACAAAGAAAAAAGGAGGAAAGGAAGGAAAAAAGAAAAGAAAGGGTGAAAAATGAAGGCGGAAGTGGTGGTGGGTTGCATGATGAGTGAGCAAGATAGCGGAGAGCGGATGAATGATTGGGTGTGGTGTGAGAGTTACATATTTGTTAATGTAAATTTATGTTTCATACTTTTACTGTAAGTGTACCCCGTTCTATTTGACCCCGTCTCCCCCATCCCGTTCTATAGGACCCCGTCTCTATGTGTCCCCCGTTATATATGACCCCGTTTATATGTGTCCCCCGTTTATATGACCCCATCTCTATGTGTCCCCCGTTCTATATGACCCCGTCTCTATGTGTCCCCCATTATATATGATCCCGTTTATATGTGTCCCCCGTTCTATATGACCCCATCTCTATGTGTCCCTCGTTCTATACGACCCCATCTCTATGTGTCCCCCGTTCTATATGACCCCATCTCTATGTGTCCCCCGTTATATATGACCCTGTTTATATGTGTCCCCCGTTCTATATGACCCCATCTCTATGTGTCCCCCGTTGCATACGACCCTGTCTCTATGTGTCCCCCGTTCTATATGACCCCATCTCTATGTGTCCCCCGTTATATATGACCCTGTTTATATGTGTCCCCCGTTCTATATGACCCCATCTCTATGTGTCCCCCGTTGCATACGACCCCGTCTCTATGTGTCCCCCGTTATATATGACCCCGTTCTATTATGTCCCCCGTATCCATGTTTCCCCCATTCTATACGACCCCGTCTCTATGTGTCCTCCGTTCTATGCGACCCCGTCTATATGTGTCCCCAATTGTATATAATCAACAACATCAACAGTGGGTCTGGAAGACCAGACAACAGAACATGTCCTCCAGAGATGTTCCCTTCACAAGGAAGAAGAGAAGAAGCGTGGCCCATCAGCACACCGCTTGTCAACCAAACTCCATGGATCCAAGGAAAAGGTGGAAAACACAGCGCTATTTGTCAAGAGAGCTGGTCTGGTCGTGTAGCGGGTGTACGCAAGAAGAAGAATCATCACCAACAGCAACAAAACAGTGGAATTGTGCTAGAGGGCGAGGGAAGTGGAAAAAAGAGGGAGGAGGGTGAGATAGTTGGAAAAGGAGGCAGATTTAACAAATAATTATCTGTGCTCTAATCTGAATCAGCATCAGCAACGTTCTACTCACCATGCCCCGAGGGTGGGTGACTGATAAAGTGACTTACGCAACTACACAACAAGAAATAAAAAAGAAAACGTTAAAAAAATACAGAAAGCACCATAATCTTTGACCGATTGGAGAAAGAGTGCGGAACCTTTTGAATTTGGATCTTTTTTGTTTTATCCCGTCCTTCGACGCAATCTTAGAGGAGCACGGGTAGGCAGGGCGTAATGAGAGCAGAGGATAATCCAGTAAAGAAATAAGAAAACAACAACAACAACACCGCCACCACCACCACCATCAACGGCAACAACAAACTAGAGGGCTTATGTTTGCCTTTGAGAGCAAACATGACAGGATTCTCCTCTCAAACAGCCATTTGTAAGTTATTCAATATTAAAATTTGGCCAAATTTGGCCATTTTCGTCCCCACTTCCGGTTGAATTTCTTTAATAAATACTGAAAATATGAAAGTATTCCGTGCAGCCGTTTTCGAGTTTTTTGGCCCAAATTGGTCATTTGGGGCTATGTTTCGGTCAACGTTTGGCCAATCGGTTTAATATTGGAAACGTAGCATTAGAATAGTGTCCTGCAATGCTTCCGCAAATTTTAGCGAAATCGGATACGTTGCTTCCGGTTTGGGCTATCCATGAACCAAATGAAAGCTGACTGACCATATCTGGGGTACTTCCGGTTCGTACTTCCGGTTTAATTATACACTGGAACTGTTACCAATCTGTTTTCGAACAAATTCTAAAAATTTGAACGAAATCCGTTGAGCTGTTTTTGAGTGATTGAAGATTGAAATTTTGCCGATTTGGCGGTTTTTCGGCGAAATCATAATGCAGCAATCCCTTAGTGACCAACAACTTTTCTGAAAATTTCAGCCCAAAAAAAAGCGGAAGAAGAAGAAGAAGAACTAGAGGTTATAGAGGAATAACTAAAGAATGTTTGCATTTGAGAGCAAACATGACAGGATTCTCCCCTCAAACAGCTGTTTGCAAATTATTAAAAAAATAAAAATGTTCGTCCCCACTTCCAGTTGGCACTTCCCGTTAAACTTTATGCTGAACGCATTGGAATGTCACTCTTTAATAAATACTGAAAATATCAAATTATTCCGTGCAGCAGTTTTTGAGTTATTCAAGAATAAAATTTGGCCAAAATTGGCCATTTTGGGCCATATTCTGGCCAACTTTTGGCCAATTGGTTTATTATTGGCAACGTAGCATAAGAATTGCGTCCTTCAATTTTCCTGCAAATTTCAGCGAAATCGGATTTTTAAAAAAAATTCCATAAATGGAAATAAGTGAAAGTGACACAACCTAATTTACATAAATTTGAATAACTTCCAAACTATTTAACATATCATCACCAAACGCCTTTCTGACGTGGGCCAGAATAAGGGCTACAATATCCAGTATACAGTTTTGTGACATCACTTCCGGTTTTGGCTATTCCGTGAGCCAAATGAAAGCTGGATGTTCCTAGCTGGAGCACTTCCGGTTCTGTGTTATAAAGGAAGTGTTTAGTAATCGACTTTGTGACTAAATGTCCCATATGTGCCTTCCCAGGTCGAGAGGACGTAAAGCACCAGATTTGATTGATTGACTTTGTGACGATAATAGGATTTTACGCCCTCTTCAGCCTTTCGGCCATGTGGGGCATTGGGGGTTTACTTTTGGATACCTATATTGAAGGGGGAAAGGGAGTGGGTGACCCGGAGGGGGGGGGGGGGGCTAAAATTATCTTTCACTATTACTTTGTATGATTCCGAGCTCGCACGTAGCAAAACTACCAGTTAATCCAAGAAGATTTTATATGTAAAAAAACTTTTTGTTAAAACATATACTGTCAAGTGATGGCCACTCCAAGAGCTATGATTAAAATTTTCAGGACCACAATTTAAAATATAATCTTTATTGCTAAAAACTTTAAAATATCGAATAAGGTCAATTAAAATTGAAGAAAAAAGCTATATACCAAAAATATTTATTCCTTTCTAATCTACGACATCGATAAAACATGATAAAAGTGAATGTGAAGTTGTTTCGTAACAGTTGAACTTAAATATGTGTGAAAAAAAGTTTTGGCCGAGCCAGGTTCGAACCCGGCATGTTTAGAATTTGGCCTAGTGTAGTGTGTGCTTATCCACTAGGCTTTCTGTTGGCTATGGTAAATTTAAACTTTTGTCAAGGCCGAGTGGCCCCATGGAAGACAGAGAGCCCAACCAAAAAGTTGGCCCCTGTCCTCTAATAAACGTGGTGGCATGTTAAAAGATTAAAAGAATATATTAATTATTTACATATGTACACCCGACATGCCTATATACATTCATTTATTTCGCGAAGGGCGGTAGGTATTATTAGTAAAACTGGGTAAAAAGAATAAAAGTGGGTTAAGATGGCGGAGCCTCCCGTCCTCATTTCGATTACGCTTCATAGAAGCGTGTGATTGGTTGTAGCTGAAGGAGGGCCAATCAGAGGCTGTGGTTTTTCTGCTTGTATCTGTGTTATGAAAATGATACTGTGCAGAGAAGGATAGTGTAAAATTTGTTTTGATTATAAAATATAGTAAGTTTAAGTAATGGTTGGGCAAAGTTTTTGTTCTGAACCTGCGCTCCAGGTTATTCTTTGTTTGATTTTATGTTTAATAAAAACATTTTTAAAAGTGAAGTGTGGATTTAAAATCAAGTAGTATTTAAAATCTTAGATAACAAGAGGCAAAGCCTTCAAGGCTCACGTCTGATTTTTATTACTATAGCAGGCATGGGAATTCCCATGACAATTCCCATGCCTGTATAGAGAGAATACTGTTATGTAGACACTTGTGCATCTGAAAACAGAATTAATTTTTATTTTACTGTGTAAATTAAATTATTTCTATGCATTAAATTACCCCTACCCCTTTCTTTAAAATTTAATTATATGTATGTTTATATATGCGCATGTAACATAGTGGAGCCCTATTTTTATTTTTGGCAAACAAGTAAAATTGAAAAGCATATTGACCAATCCCCCCCCCCCCCCCCCCCCCCCCCTGGGTAAGGGGGGTCTAGGGACACCTGTAGTAGGCCTACAGTCTTTGCCTGTAGGTCTAAGCCTCTTACTCTTAGAAAATTAATAATTGAAGTTGCGTAATTCGTAAGGCCATACTCCTGATCTGTTACTGTTTTAAACTGATTGTTCATGCGATGAAAACTTGTTCCACATCATCTACATTTCTGTAAGATATTTTATATTAGTCCTAATATTTTATTTTCGTTTCGTTAATTCCCCCCCCCCCCTCTCTGCCACAAAGCAAAGGTCAAGGTCACAGCCAGCAAGCTCATCCATGTTTATCTTCCCCTGTACAGTCTTTGCTCATGGTGATCAATCGTCTAGGCCTAACAAAGGATTCGTACGTCGAAGGCAGTGAAATCGACGAACCCTGGATTTTCCGTATATTTTTGTTCAAGACTGAAATGAATGTGGGCTAAATGTTAAGTACGTCGTCTTGATTATGAGGTAAGGCGTGATATCTTATTCTCTAGGCCTAGGCCTTGTTGCCGGAAGTGCAGTAGGCTAAGTATTGCATGCGCAGAGATGATGTGCGAATGAACACGAACAACCGTTGTCAAACTCAAAGGCGCAAATAAAACGAAACAACCGGGCCGTCAACGCACACACTCGGTACATCCATTTGTTACAGAAAATATAAGTTAACGACGTTAAAATGTACCTATTTGTACACACCTGAAGTCTTGTGTTTCTTTTTAAAGAGCGTTTTTGTATATTAGTGGAGGAATAAAACTATGAAGGTATGCTTACGGCGTAAACTAATTGCTTTTAAAGCTATTTCAATTGTTTCGAATTTTCGTAAGCATACTTAACAATCCTAGAAAGTTTTAACCAAAATTAAATGGGGGGAAACAGAGTAAATCGCTAATTAAAGTAAGCACTATTTTCTTTTGCGCATTTAGCTCCTTTCAATATTGTACGGCTTACAGTGATTGCATGCGTAGTGACGTCTTGGGAAAAAAACCCGCCCTTTACAAAAAGCATCTCATCAACACAAAAAATAAGAAGCAAAATTGCATCAAATTACTGTTTCTAAGTTATCTAACTATCATGCTTTATGAAACATTGCAGTTTGTTCTGAATCGACATCAATGGCGTAGTATTACAGCAGTCTTTGTCACCAAGATAAACTGGCTACCGAAGTAAGAGAAGCATGCTAAAACTTATGGGAAAATAAAATATTATATGCATTTTTGTTTAGCCATTCTGTGTACAATAACAGTGACAATCACCTGTGTATGTTTCGCAAAGCGTAGCAAAGATTTCTGGAGAAATAAGTAGAGGCCTAAGGTTTACATCAATTAAACTTAAATTAGTCTAGATCTAGCAGACGACAAACTCACCAAGAGCTGTCAGACCATGCAAAAGATATCGCCGATATGCTCTGAATTAATTGTTGCCAGAAAACATGTAGATTCGACGCACACACACACACACGCACACTTTAAAAATCGAAAAATCTTTTTATCTTGGTAAAGACTTCTCCATTTTCACAGCTGAATTAGTAGCAATTTTAATGGCTATTCAGTATGTTATAGATGTTCCATTTAACTTCTACGGTGTTCTTTTTTGTGTAGATTCTAAATCTGTTCTTCAAGCTTTAGAATCAACAAGTCCAAAAACCAGGGCTGAAATCATTACAGAAATTAGAATACTGATCCATATTCTTATATTAAGAGGCATCACAGTTGACTTTTGTTGGATCCCATCTCATTGTTCGATTTCTGGAAATGAAAACAGAATTAATTTTTATTTTACTGTGTAAATTAAATTATTTCTATGCATTAAATTACCCCTACCTCTTTCTTTAAAATGTAATTATATGTATGTTTATATATGCGCATGTAACATAGTGGAGCCCTATTTTTATTTTTGGCAAACAAGTAAAATTGAAAAGCATATTGACCAAGCTTTCAGAAAAAACATAGTGACCAATCCCCCCCCCCTCCACCCCCCTCCCGCCGGGGTAAGGGGGGGTCTACGGACACCTGTAGTAGGCCTACAGTCTTTGCCTGTAGGTCTAAGCCTCTTACTCTTAGAAAATGAATAATTGAAGTTGCGTAATTCGTAAGGCCATACTCCTGATCTGTTACTGTTTTAAACTGATTGCTCATGCGATGAAAACTTGTTCCACATCATCTACATTTCTGTAAGATATTTTATATTAGTCCTAATATTTTATTTTCGTTTCGTTAATCCCCACCCCCCCCCCCCCCCCCTCTGCCACAAAGCAAAGGTCAAGGTCACAGCCAGCAAGCTCATCCATGTTTATCTTCCCCTGTACAGTCTTTGCACATGGTGATCAATCGTCTAGGCCTAACAAAGGATTCGTACGTCGAAGGCAGTGAAATCGACGAACCCTGGATTTTCCCTATATTTTTTTTCAAGACTGAAATGACTGTGGGCTAATAGTGTGGGAAGAAAGATAAAATAGGACAAACTAATTGCTTTTAAATTTCTGATTGTTGATAATGGTACATTGACACATCTAAAATGCACTCCGACAGTTTTAACACACAAAAATTGGGGGGATTTAACAAAATTACGCCTTTTGTGTTCGTAAATTAACCTGTCATTATGACTTCTCTCAAGCGCCTATTGTTTGACAATGTGGCGTCGCCTCTGTCGCTCAACAATGACAATGATTCTTTCCGCTATAACGTCAGATCTTAAATAAATATCCATTAAACTGTTTTTAAAACATATTGTGATAACTATAATAACAACACAATTTAAAATAATTATACAAAAATACTTACTGGTTGAATTAATTAGATATGTTTTAGTTCACAAGCAACGCTTGCAGCCTTGCGTCACAGTAGGCTAGGAATTAAACATAGGTGCCTGATGGCGTACGCTTTTTATGTACTATCTCAGTTTTAAAGTGAATTTGCCAGTGTTTGCCATTTAAAATGTTAACACGTTTTAATCGCTAACACAAATTAACATTGTGTCAAGTCAAAGTCAAAGTCAAAGTCAAAAATACTTTATTATCACGTTAGGTGAAATTATAGTGTGGTCTCGTACAAGCACAATACAATTAAAAAAAACCATTTGCATGCATGAAAAATGGAAACAAAACTAAGGAAAAATGAATGACAGATCATGCTCCGCAAAAAACAAAAACAAAACAAAAATTGAACACAGGGTCGATACAAGCGACTATCAAAACATCAAGAACTGCCCTCTTTCCCAACCATTTCTATTATCGCATTCATTTGTTCACCCCCACCCTACCCCCAAACCCCCACCCTCTCCAAGTCACCCCAAGCTTTCACATATTTTGGGTCCCTTCCCGTTCCCAACAGTTCATGCGCCTCCCTTTTCTCTCTCTCTCTCCCCCCCCTCTCTCTCTCTCTCTCTCTCTCTCTCTCTCTCTCTCTCTCTCTCTCACACACACACATAGACATAGAGATGCATGTATGTGTGTGTGTGTGTGTGTGTGTGTGTGTGTGTGTGTGTGTGTGTGTGTGTGTGTGAGAGAGAGAGAGAGGAGAGAGAGAGAGAGAGAGAGAGAGAGAGAGAGAGAGAGAGAGTTAAAAAGCTAAACAGTTTATGATTCCTAATACGAATTAACATGTGCACACGTATATATATATATATATATATATATATATATATATATATATGAGTAACATTATAAAAGACACAAAAACACAGTTTCATTTTAAAAAATATATTCTCTGATAAAATTTTCGTTGGTAAAAGCCAACTTTTTCAATATCAACACTGGCAACTTCTAAATAACGCACACCTTTTATATTTGAATTGTGAGTGAAAACTCAAAACATCTGTTAAAGAAGAAAAAAAAGAAAAAAAAAAGAGAAAAAAGAAAGAACACTATTTAAAGGCCCATACGCTTCTCGTAAATAACGTGCAGAATGATGCAAAATCGATCTGGATTGTAAACTCTGACATAATTCAAAGTCACAGACAAGCATAAAACTGAACGCAATCATACTGTGAGCTCAAAGTTAGCAAAACTGCGCTGACCTTTTTTCTTCTGTGTACTCTGCTATCTTGAAATCTCGTCTAGGGGTAATTAGCTCAAATGACGCAGCTAAGGGTAGTCAGTAGGCCTAGTTTAGTAGTAGTCCAGGCGAAATTAAGCTTGACCTTGTTTTGTGATATATATTAGGTTTTTATGTCGATCTAACATGATTTGAGGGTGCTGAATCTAAATCCGTTGGAGGCCAAGTTGTAAATGTTGGGCATTTTGAGCTATGACGAAATATTCAAAATGGCCACTATGGGACTCTAAAGAACTGTTGAAACATGCACTTACTGTAATTATGTTGTATCTAATGCTTTTATTTGTAAGAAAAATAGTATAGTTTGCTGAAATGATTCAAACTATGTGAACTATATCCTATTTTTGTACTTATTAGCCCCCAGCCACTCTGCAGAGAGGACTATCACGATTTTGTGTCCTTTCATTTGCCTGGCAATTATCTTAAGAACAATGTCAGAGGATCACTTCAAATTTGTGTGCTACTATTTTAATGAAGCTGATGAGCCCCTCAGTATACCTTATTGACCTTGACCTTTGACCTTGAGTATGTGATTTTAATGTATCAACTATACTTTTTCAACTTTTGCACTGCTGTGGTAAAATAAGCTATGTGTTTGTTTTTTCCTAAGCTAACGTGTATAGAGAATATTGAATTCCTGATACCCATTTTATTAAACCTTTCATCTTAAATGCTTGACCTTGAATTTGCATTGAATATTTTAACTTTTTGTCTTTATATGTTTTAAATCTTGGCAGTAATGGTCTCATAATTGGTGCATTAGCCAATTTATAGGTGGGTAAAAGTGCCGGCGTGCAATGGAATGTCGGCCATTTTACCCACCTATAAAATAAAAAGAAATATCGACACTGATCGCCGTGTTGTTCTGCTTGGCGCCTAACAACAAAGGCCAAGCATCAAGATGAAGGCTAGAGATGTCATTGGTACTTAGGTTAGCATCTAGATATGTTTAACCATTGGCTCATGTACCAATTATGAGACAGTTACTGCAATGATTTAAAATATATTAAAGCAAAAAGTTGAAATATTCCATGCAAATTCAAGGTAAAGCATTTCAGATGAATGGCTTAGGCATAAAATAGGCATCAGTAATTCAACATCCTCTACAAACCTTAGCTTAGAAACATGTTACAACAGCAGTGCAAAGGTTGAAAAAGTATAGTTGATACAATAAAATCACATACTCAAGGTCAAAGGTCAAAGTCAACAAGGCATACTGAGGGGCATATCAGCTTCATTAAAATAGTAACACACAAATTCGAAGTGATCCTGTGACATGGTTCTTAAGATAAATGAAAGGGCACGAAAGATCGTGATAGCCCTCTCCACAGTGGCTGGGGGCTAAGAAGTACTAAAATAGGATATAATTCCCATAGTTTGAATCATTTCAGCAAATTATACTATTTTTCTTACCAAAAAAAGCATTAGATACAAAATAATTACGTTAAGTGCATGTTTTTACAGTTCTCTAGATACCTATGGCGGCCATTTTGAATATTACGTCATAACTCAAAATATCCAACATTTACAACTTGGCCTTTAACGGATCTGGATTCAGCACCCTCAAATCATGTTAGATCAACATAGAAACCTAATATATATCACAAAACAAGGTACACTTTATAATTTCGCCTGGACTAGAACAAGAAGAGAGGAACTTGAAGGTGTACAACTTAGCGTCATAATAATAATACGTATCCTCTGACAGCGTTACGTCATAAGCTAGGTCTGAAAGTGTCCCAACAAGTTCTATTATTAAAAACGGGCCACAAACAGGCAAATTAATTTGTCTTCAAATAGTTCAACATCAGTCACAGGTGCCGTATTGATTTCCCCTAATCTACGTCACGCCAAATGGATTATCGCACAAATCCCATTTTTGGTGAGATTCAATGGCAGCTGGCAAATCTGCCCCAGGAGACCGATTTTTGCGAAATAAAAGTGTGTGCGCTCACTTTATCTTGACGAATGTGACATAAAAGGTAGGTTACATAGATACAGTTTGTATACTGTGTCTATGTGTAGTAGGAAATAATGCTGAAACGTTTTCCAGAACGTTTTTAGGTCCGAATGGAGATGACTATGGTCCTTTAAGGGTGAAACTATGAATTCATTTCACGAGCTTTTCTTCCATGACCTGTTTGTTATCTAAACATGCCTCGTATATACTCTTCAAAAAGTGTGCAGAAAGAACAGTATTGTTTGTATAATACATTTCATCCACCTCTATTAACCAAGACATCCCAAGTAAAATAGTAATTATCCATATCATAATGAAAACCAACCCCCCAAACACGTAAATCACATTCATACTAATACAATACAAAAGTCCTTTCAATAACAGAAGTTTTGGAATCCAGATAACCAACTATTATTCGGTTGTATATTTCGGATTTGTTGTTTCCATTAAAATTGAATGAACAAAATGAAATTTACGTGTGGTTGTATGTGAGATTTAAACATGTTTGCTCATTTGTGTGTTTGCTTGCATACTTGGATTTGACTGTGTATGCATGGTTGTGTTCGCTCACGCGCACATGTGCGTGTACATGCGTGCATGTAAGAACTTCTTTCCATACTTTTTTGTGTGTCTATTAGAACAAGTCTAGATATATATATTATACACACAGAATGTGGGTCACAACAATGACGTCAAGAAAAGTTACGTGTTGTATTTGTTACGTCAAGTTTGTTCTACTGTCTGTCCCGCGTCCAAGGCCAAAAGCCGAAATATTGGGAATAGTCTACATTCTTTCTTGTTAGTTTTCCTTCTTTTTTTGTTCTGCTATATATATATATATATATATATATATAGATTTGAAATAAAATCTCAATATACTGCTGTGCACCGTGCCTCTGATCTAAAGGACTTGAAAGTTGGAGCATTTGAAATGCACAACTAGTAAAAATTTGATAAAAACTTTTTTTTTGTCCAAATGTCTTTATTTTTAAAAAAAATAAAAAAAAAATAAAAAATAAAAAATTATATTTTATGTTTTTATAATCGAACATTAGAATCAAGACCAGTTACAAGAACTTGGAATCTTGATCTATTTTCTAAAAAACATAGAGTGCTAGTTTAGGTTTTTTTCCTCCTTTTTAGGGGAGGCATGGCAGAGCTCAGTCCACGACAGCTGTTTCGATCCTATGAGGATCTCGTCAGGTGAACACAGGCATTGGGATCTTACCCATGTCAAGCTAAAAATAGATTTGAGATCCTCATAGGATCGAAACAGCTGTCGTGGACTGGGCTCTGTCTGCCTCCCCTACAAAGGAGGAAAAGCCAAACTAGCACTCTATGTTTTTTAGAACATAGATCAAGAATCCCAAGTACAATAGATCAAGAATCCAAGTTTATCAACAAAAGGCATTATTAGGACTGAGCAAAAAGTCTATGACTCTAGTGAATGGAGTGACGTAGAAAAGCAATGAATGGATGACGCAAGTTTTGAATGACGGGATGGTATGCCGAGATATATATATATATATATATATATTATATCTATATGAGAGAGAGAGAGAGAGGAGAGAGAGAAAGAAAGGCTCGTGGATGGAAGAGAAAGAGGGGGAGACAAAGAAAGAAGAAGAACAATAACTAAAGAAGAGAGAGAGAGAGAGAGAAGAGAGAGAGAAGAGAGAGAGATAGAGAGAGAGAGAGAGAGAACTCGAACTCGAAAATTTTAATGAAAATAGGCCTCACTGCCCGTATCATGTGGGAAGGTGGGGAAGGGGGATTACATAAAGCATAATAACATTATTATCAAAACATTCCATAATTGGAAAATGCAAACACAAACAACCAAGGAAATAAAGAGAGAGAGAGAGAGAGAGAAGAGAGAGAGAGAGAGAGAGAGAGAGAGAGAGACAGAGAGAGAGAGAGAGAGAGAGAGAGATTCTTAAAAGGTTAGTCAGTTTATTAATTACTAAATTATTAATACAAATTTACACATGTATGCATGCATATGCAGTGTAGTGTGTGTGTGTGATGCGTGTGTGTGTGTGTGTGTGTGGGGGGTGTAAGCTTTTATGTAAGTTATATATCTGATCTCTCTCTCTCTCTCTCTCTCTCTCTCTTCGTCTCTCGTCTGCTCTCTCGTTGTCTCTCTCTCTGTCTCTCCGCTCTCTCTCTCTCTCTCTCTCCTCTCCTCTCTCTCTCTCTCTTCTCTCCCTCTCTCTTCTCTCTCTCTCCGACTTTCCACCACACCAGACACGCACTGCACACACACACGAACCACAAAAAACGCACACTGAGACACACACAATCTCTCTCTCTCTCTCTCTCTCTCTCTTCTCTCTCTCTCTCTCGCTCTCTCTCTCTCTCTCAATCTCTCTCTCTCTCTCTCTCTCTCACTGGGGGGCGAAGGCCTATATAAATAAATACACAGACACACAACCGAACATGTACGATACTATAGACTCACTTTGTTTTAAAAAAACGACGTGAGCCAAAAAGGGTTGGATAATTTTTAAGATATGGTAAAAGGGTTAGGGTAATAGTTAGTTTGACTGCCAGTCCGCGCGATAAATTATGCTTTTGAGTTTGAACGAGGCGAGACTCTCCCGCGGGAGGCAAGTTGATTTTTATTTGACTATAGATTTTGGACTGTAGTGGGTAGCAGAGAGCTATTGCAATAGATAAGGATGTGGCCCATAGACGGGGCTAGGGGCTGGGGCTGGCCCCCTTTGGTGGGACAATAGGAGGAATCGACTTTGTAGTAAAATCTGGAAATATTAACGAATTCTGTTCAGCCGTTTTTGAGGTATTCAAGATTGAAATTTCGGCGAAATCCTTTTTATAAGGTCATATTTCGCCGAAATCATTTAATATTTCACATTGCACTGTCCCTTGGTACCTCGCAACTTTCCTGAAAATGTCAGTCAAATCGGACACAAAAATGGGGAGAAAAAGACAAAAGAAAAGGAATTCTTACAATAGCAATAGTATTCTCCCTAAAGAATCCTAATACAAAAATTCTTTACAAAAGCAATAGTAATAAGAGGGCTTATGTTTGCCTTTCATAGCAAACATGGGAGGATTCTACCCTGCCCGACCTTTTCCTCTCCCCCTTTCAGTTTCGAATTTACACTGGAAGTATTCCTAATCTATTGTTAGTAAACAGTCAAAATCTCCCCCTCTTTCTGTCTCTTTCTTCTGTGAAGCGTCTTCAAGATTGAAGTCCAGAACAGTTGCGTGCCTGGGGTGTGCTCAGAAAGCGTAAGACTGACTCACTACTGAGACAGCTGCACTGGCTCCCTGTTGACGCGAGAGTCGACTATAAATGGCCATTAGTCTTTTGCCTATTATTTATTCGTTTATTTTCGAAGGAGAGACCTTTTTTTTTTTTTTTTTTTTTTCTTTTTTTTTTTTCCATTCTTTCTTTTTTATGTTCCAGACCCATTGCTTTCATTTATTGAGCAAGTATGGCTGCTATTTATTATTTTTATTATTTTTATATTATTATTTGTTCACGTATGCTGGGAAGATTTTTTGTTTGCTATTGTTTATGTTGCTGTGTCCGGCTAAAGGGCTGGATAGAGAAAGAATAATGTGTGAGCGTATGTTTGTCCATTAAGATATTTTGGGTGGTTGCTGTATTTGATAAAGTAAGGGCTGATGAGAAGAGTATACATGTTGAGCGTGTTTGTGTCCATGTAGATTGTTGGTGTTGCTGGTATTTGGCATAAAGTAGGGCTGGATAGAGAAAGCAGAATAACATGTGTGAGCGTGTGTGTGTGTCCATGTAGATTATGTTGGTGTTGCTGTATTTGGATTAAAGTAAGGGCTGGTAGAGAAAGGAAACATGTGTGAGCGTGTGTGTGTCCATTTAGATAGTTGGTGTTGCCTGTATTTGATAAAGTTAAGGGCTGGAGAGAAAGAGATAGAGAGGGGGGAGGGGAGGGAAATAAAAAAAAAAAAAAAAAAAAGGAGACCGAGAGAGCTTCCATAGAAAAGGACAATGATAATGCGAGACTAAAACAGTTTATTAAGCATCACTGCTAATTTTTTTTTAAAAAGCACAAAAACCCGCGACATTGTTCAGAAAAATCAATTTAATATACAGCCGCAAACTATTTCTCGACGT
>CM065703.1:26892477-26904977 GCA_017654935.2 Phymorhynchus buccinoides
TTCATTAACCTTACTAATTTAGATCTCATTGGGTTTTATTACACTGAAAGCATTTTGTCTGATGATCTTCTTAAAATGATAGTGCAAATTAAATGTTAATTTTTTTTTAAATATAAAAAGATGTCAATTACAACATATCCAAAAATACCGAAAGAAGGTACTGACAAAGAAAAGACTGAGGGTGGTGATGATCCTGAAATCAGAAAGTTCAGATTGTGTACTATTTCAGAAATACAAAGAGAATTGGAAAAAGACCTCACTAACTATAACAGAACCAAACGAAGGTACTCTTGTTTGTTTAATTCAACAACATACTTAAATACTGGATTTGGAACTCTAGGTACTTTAACAGCAGGAAGCTCTGTAGGGTTGTTAGCGACAGGGGTCGGATCACCCATAGCTTTGCCTCTAGGTTGTGTATCGCTGACGCTGGGGTTGTTTTCAATCAGTACGTCTGCTTTCAACAAAAAAATAAAAATAAAACTACAAAAGCATACAGCCATGGTTCAATTAATAATGGCAAAACTTAGTTCATTTCGATTAATAATCAGTAAAGCTTTGCAAGACTCTCAAATTTCGGATGAGGAGTTCAATAGATTGCAAGCAGACTACAACGACTACAAAATGCAAAAGTTTGAACTTCAGAAAAAATCAAGAGCAAGTTTTTCACAACCGCAAGACATAGAAGCAATAAAAAAAAAGAATGCGAAAAAAAAATAAACGACACATTAAAATCTGTTCTAGGGAAATAACAATAAGAACTCCAAAGGGTGCTTATTCAATTCAATATGATTCCAAGTTTCGAAAGTCTACTGACTATGACAATTAGTCCTCCAGTGTCCAACTGCATACGAAAACTCAGGTGATTTAAACACTCGCTTTGTATTGTTTGAGTCGAGTGACTTTTTATTTACAATTGTTGTGTTTATCTCGTGTAACTTAGATTGTATTTTTATGTTGTCATGATAAAACGTCTTGCTGTCGAACAACGCTTTTTTATAGTTGTTGTGTGTCATGACCATTTGAACAACAGGTCTACGGATTCCTTTTGCTTTTTTAATAACACTAGTTTGACTGGCAATTGAATACATCTTTGCTCTCAGTCCAACGTACTCTTTGATTATAGTTCGCATTCAGTTCATCCTTCATCTTACCGATTACCTTTTTATTTACAGATGAATGCAATGGAGATTTAATTGGGTAGTCAGATGTATCATACCAGGACTCTGAACCTTTTGCTGAATCTGTCTCTAAATCTTTGTAAAAGTCTTCAGTCGGAATGTTTAGAATAAATGAATCCGTATCTGTGTACAATACTTTAGATTCTGGATACAGTGGTTTAAAGTAGTCGTATAAAAATTCCAGCATCAATAGTTTAGACAATTCAAGGACAGCAAACCCAATAAAGCCTGGTTTGTCTAGTTTTACATTAATTTTCTTCATCATTATTCCGTAAAGGTTGTCATGGAACTTTTTGAAGTCTAGATAATTAGGTTTTGAAGTTAGTTTGATTGCTTTGTTTTCTTGGGTAACTAATCTAACGTCTTTACGTTTGCGCGGGTTTTCCATTGTCTTTCCAAAACAACTGTTGTTCATTAACTTGAAGAAGTCTTTTTCTGATGGGTCGGTTGATTTTGTTCTAAGTTCGGTGTTCTTCATAATGTATGGTTTCATGAACTTCTCTTGTTTGAAGGTAATTATTCTATGAACTTCAGTTAGTTTTAATCCGTGACTTAAATAAAATTGTAGTAGACGATAGTGACAAACATTTTTTTTTTTTGCTGTGTAGATTAGGTACGAGTTTTGGTGGCTCTGATCCCACCTGAAGACTTTCTGCTGCTAACGGGTAGTCATTGTGTAGGTCATGGAGTTCATCCGGATAATCTAAGTCGACTTCTAAAATAAATCCTGTTTTATAAGAATCTGGTAATTTCAAAAGCCATTGTAAAAACTCTGTGTTATTAAAATTAAAAGGCGATGTTAACATTTTAAAATTGCGTAATGGAAGTGATTGACACATTGCCCAACCATAGAGATTGTTAGCGTCCAAGTACATGATATAATTTGATGGTTTTGTTGAGTCGTAGTCGTCTAAGTACTTGTTGTTGGCCTTACAATAACTGTGTGAAGCCATACTAATTCCTCCACGTAGTCCGTCTTTAATCATCTTGAGAGTTGGTAGATCAGAAAGCAAGTCAAATTTTGGTAAATCTTAAGAATGCATCCCAACTCATTCCAGGAGCAGAGATATAATGAGCAGGGTCTAGACTGTAATGTTTCATACACGTTTTTCTGTAATCTTCAAATACGTCCGCAAGCAAACAAACGTCAGCCATTAAATAGGCGTCATGATAGTCTCCCATGGTCTGGCATTTTAACTTAATCCACGCTGACTGAGCATGGTCGTAGTCAGTGTCACTTATATTTTTTCCCTTTAAACTAGAGTAGAATACATCTTTCGGTGGTAATTCAACTTCATCGAACCGCTCCCAACTACTCATGTACTCGTAAGGGTATACTCCTTTTCGTACAAGTGCTGGATCAAAGTATTTTTCTGTTATAGGGCATTTGGATAGTGACTGCCCTAAAGACTCTAACGAACCCATCATATGTTGTAGTGAGTCATAAAAAGATAATTGTCCTAATGTAAATGTCATGTACTTTTCTGAAGACTGAGCTATACAAGTGACGGTTCTAAATTCATCAGTAACTGCTTGTAGAATTAAGTGGGAGTCATAACCACGTAGATTGTGAAAGAATATAGGCAGTTTCCAAGACTTTGGTTCAAACTTTAACTGCAAATTACAGGAGTTGTGTGCTGCTCCTCTGAATTTTCCGCTAATGTGATCATGGTCCCGTACTTTATAGATGTTTGAATAATCTGGGTCCTCCTCTTGCATAAACCCTTTTTTGCAAATCCAACATTCAGTAGCTGATTCAAATTGAATTAAATCTTCAGGTGTCATGATTAAATCTAATAAATTTAGTTGGTTAGATAGTTCATTTCGTAGTTTCATCATTCTCATTAAAAAGATTTTTGCAGCATCGGGTCCTCTATAAAGTTCAGGTTCAAAATGTTTCCCGTCTGATCTAACAACAATAAAAGCATATGAACAGATTTGATGATTGTTTAATAATTCTGTTTTTAGATGATTTTTAGGAGCAGGACCATGATACGGAACGATGATAGATTCGAAGTCAGCATATACAACATATGGATTTAATTGCAGTTTCTTCCAGTTTTTAAAGGCCACCTTACTACCTTCTTTGAGAGTAATAAGTTTAGTTTTACAGTCAACAGTTGAATTACAATGTTTTCTGTGTTCAACTGCTGCTTGAATACTTGGAATTCTTAGTAAACATCTTCGACAAAATTCTTGTTTTCCATGATCCGCTGTTGTATATGATAATAATCGGCTCATTGTACGAATTAAAGTGTAGTGTGTTTTTGTTCCATCTGTTACTAAGAGTAGATCAATATGTTTTTTGTCTGGATCACCAATCATGGGAGAGTTCTTTGATATCCAAATTGGTTTAAGGTTTTCTTCTATTGACCATGTGTAGACGTTAACAGAAATCGGTTTGTTCTGTTCTTCAAACTGATCAACTTCGCTTAGGCTTACAGGAAAGTCAATTCCATTAAAGTTTAATTCAGGTATGTATTCTTGATAGTTAGTTACTCTCTCTGCATTCTTTTTAACATAATGAAGTTTAGCTAAAACACACCACATAAAACATTTGTTATCTGAATTCTTAATGTTTAGTACTGCTCGTTTTAAAACTAAATCTTTAGGCAAAGGAATAAATGCGTTTCCTACGATGGGGGCATATTTACTCTCCTTTAATTTGATTTCTAACACCCCTCCTTCTGACCAACCAGATCCTCTCAGTTTTGCCTCTTCTGATGCATTAATGAACTGAGCGATTAAATTGTCTGCCCAGGTTTCTGTAAAATCATTATAAGTCAGAATTACTTGTTGTTTAGTAGAGGCCCATACTTGAAGTTGTTCACCCTGGACTGTTTTGTAATCTACGTACACTGCCAATATTACTTTAACTGGTGGTTCTATAGTTAGTTTTTCAGGTATTTGTAAAATAGCATGTTTTACACTTTCAAGTATATATTTTGGTTCAACAACTTCTAATTCTGTTTCTTTAAAAACATTGTCTAAATGTTCGCGTTCATCATCAAGTGTCATCGCCATGTTGAGTTTCTTTTTTTCTTTTTTTTTTACTCAAATTATTTTATTAATTTAAAAATAATTATTCGTTAAAAAGGTTTAAAGAACAGATTTTCTATGTTTGCGGGGGGCAAAAAAAAGAAGTTTAAAAACAATGATTAAATACCATAGAAGAAGTCAGTGTTAGTCATATCGCATTTGATTTGAATATAATGTATAAGTTCAAGTAAGCTTTCTTGTAAGTTGTCTTGAAATTCCCGAAGAGGTCGACAAAGTTCATCAGTGTTCACCTTTACAATCTGTAATACAGCTTTTAATCTTTTCAATAAAATTATATATCTTTTTGGAACTTTAAAAAGATTGAGTCTTGCTTGTTTACGCAAACAATTGAAATAGCTTTCATCATCTTCATCAATATCTTCTTCCATCATTAATATTTGCTCAGGTATTGCAAAGAATTTTGGATAGGTTTTGTTGGTTGTTCTAAGCTTAAGTAATTTATCTTCTATTTCATAAAGTTTAACTTCTATTTCATAAAGTTGATCATTGATAGTTGAATCGTCCACGTTATCCATTAAAATCCGTGATTCAACAATTTCTACTGCTGCTTTCATGATTACAAATTGAAATTTGATGAGACCTTTTTGAGACTCAATTGTTTTGCTTAAATTACAGGAACTGTGTCTGACGGGATTAGCTGCAGTTCTTCTTTAACAAATGCTCTTTTTGGAGCTGGTCGTGTTGTCGTATCAGTTTCTCTTAAATAATACACGGGAGGATTCATTTCTATTATTCTTTTTATTTCGTACGGATCAATGCTCCAAATTGGATCAGTTGCTCTTATGCGAGTGTCTCCTTCTGCTTCTCCTGGTGCATAAAGAAACCTAACTTTTACTCCAAATGGTATTAGTTGTTTTGTAGTTGAATGTTGAATTGTCAAGTCAATTGTTTTCTTCTGTATTGCTTTTACTGGTTTAAAACCAATGACCTTAGATTCTTCGTTATTCATGACACGCAGAACGGAGGGTAGTCTTCTAACCCATTCAGTGTTTCTAGTTGAATCAAGGAGTTCTCTATGGTATTGATAAGAGAAAAGTCTTTCTGCCAATTGTTTGTTAAAGTTTTCAACTAAAGCCTGAGATCTATGGTTTCCAGGAATACCTCTTTTAATAGCGACTTTGTGTTTTAACATTAACTGATTGAATTGTCCTTTAAATTATTTTCCTTCATCAACTTGAATTAAACGAGGATAGGTTAATGGACCGCGTCTAAATAGTTTTTATAATGTCTAATGACATCCTTCCAAAAAGGATTGTGTACAGTCTGCATAATAATATTTCCATATTCTGCTCCAAATTTTTCAACATTATCTAACATAGGAAACATATTGATAGTAAAGGTTTTCCAGTCTGAATCATCTCTTGTAAGTATACGTAGCCAACGAATTTTCATCGCCGATATAAAATTCCTCACGTTAAGCATTTTAAACCACATGCACTGTATTCTTTGTCAATGAAAGATTTTTTAATTTTACCTTTTTTCCCATTCCATAAAAATATGTATAGCTCTTTATCTAAAGCAGTGATAAAGTCGTCAGGGGGGTCAGGCAGGCTGATCAGGAGATGAACTATTTTTGAAAACACTAGAGTTTTAGCTACTGTTATTTTTCCAAAAGGGGTTATCTGTCTTTTTTTCCATGATGCCAAAATCCTTCTCATTGCTAATAGTTTATCTTCGTAGTTCATTTGTACAATACTATTTATATCAGTAGAAAATTTGACACCTAAAATTTTTAAAGTTCCTGAATGCCACAGTTCTTTCTACTTCCAATCCATATGATTTGGGTTTTATCAAAATTTATTTTTAGGCCTGAGATCTGTGGGAATTTAGTTAGAACATTAATGGTTTCAAGAAATGATCTTTCAGATCCATCAAGAAATAAAGTAGTGTCATCGGCAAGCTGAGATAGCAAATTTTCATTATCTTTTATTTCAATACCTTTAATATTTACATTTCTTCGGATCATGAGAGAAAGAATTTCTGCACATATTAAATACAAATATGGTGATGATGGATCCCCCTGTCTGACCCCCCTTTCGATTGAAAACCAAGATGAATATTGACCATTGACAGTAACACATGTAGAAATTTGAAAATAAAATGTTTTGATCCATTGGATTATATCTGGCCCAAAGTTAAAAAATCGTAAACATTTCAATAGGAAAGACCAGGAGACGCTATCAAACGCCTTTTCAAAATCAATGGACAATAACATTCCTGGGATGTTCTCCTTTTCAACATAAAACAATGTATCATAGAGCAAGCGAATATTTTCCCCAATGAAACGACCTTTCAAAAAACCCTTTTGAGACTCATGAATAATGTTCGGTAAGACATCTTTAAGCCGGTTGGCAATACAAGCTGAAATAATTTTATATGCAGTGTTTTAAAGAGAGATAGGCCGCCAGTTTTTTATGAATCGCTTTGGCTTTCCTTCTTTAGGAATGCATGTAATAGAGCCTTGTCTTTGCGTTACAGACAGTTGTCCCTTGAAAAAACCCTCATTGACTGACCGTACAAAAAACATGCCAATATCAATAAAGAAAACTAAAAAAAACTCCACAGTGAATCCATCCGGACCCGGACTTTTATCATTTTTCATCTTTTTTAATGCAGTGGCAGCTTCTTCAAAACTAATTAGACCTTCTATTGCTTCACTATCTTCATTTGATAAAGCAACTGCATCTGGAAGTTCTTCAGGAATGTTGATATCAGTTACATCCTGAAATGCATATAAATCTGTATAAAATTGTTTAACCTCTTTCAGTATACTCTCTTGATCTGAAATAACACCTTTATCGTCAGTTTCAAGGAATGGTATTAATTTGTCTAAAACAATTCTATTTTCCATATTACAAAAATATTTATTAACTTTTTCTCCTTGATCTATCCAACGCGCTCGTGAGCGCACAGCTATTCCTTGAATTTTATGTTCTCTAATTTCCTGTAATTGGACTTTTAAATTTTCTAAATATGGAACATCATTTTCTTGTAAGTTATGTTCAAGATTTTTTTATCCTTTTTTCCAGATCAGATTCTTGTTCATTTAATTTTTTTTTCTTATGTGTGGCATAAAATATTGTTTTTTCCTCTAATTTCAAGCAATACTGTTTCAAAAAATAATTGATCATCTATTTGAAAAAATAGTCTATCATTTGATATATTATTTAAATTGTCCATATTATAAACAGCTACTGCATATTGCTTTTTTACATCATAAATAAGTGTTTTTATTTCAGAAACATACTGTTTATCATTAAGTAAGCTGTTATTAAACTTCCAAAAGGGCCTGTCTTTTTTGAACTGATCTTTTTTTAAGGCTAATGTAATTATAGAGTGATCTGATCTATAGCCTGGATCGACATATACATCATTAGCCATAGCTAACAATTCTTCATTAATTAAGAAATAGTCTAACCTTGCCTGTTTAATTGAATTGAATTTCCTCCATGTGTATTTTCTTTTGTCAGGATAAATTTCTCTAAAAACATCAAAAAGGTTATAATCAGTCATGATGGTATGAATTTTTTTCCGGGTCCTGGGACGATTCACAGTGCTGCAATAATTTCGGATATCTAAAGTGGTATCCATGGGACAGTTCCAATCACCGGTAATAATAACATGTTCATTACCATTTTTTTCTAAGTGTTCACAAACACTGTCAAAAAATTCTGGTTTATCACCACTGCTGAGGCTGTTAACCGCCGTTTTGTCCAAATTCCGCTGTTTTGTCTATACGGGGCTAGAACCGCCGTTTTGTCCAAATTTTCTATTATGATTTGGACAAAACGGCGGTTCAACAATCCGCCGTTTTGTCTATAGACAAAACGGCGGTTTGGACAAAACGGCGCCCGATTTTGAACCGCCGTTTTGTCCAAATGAAAATTGGAATTATAAAAACTAATTCTTGACAAGTTCTCATTAAAAAAAAAAATCTTTGTTAAATAAAATGAATAACAACACTGACACTGGTCACTTTGGCCTAATTTTACCGTTTGAATGCTAATTAGTGTATTAGGAGATCATATGAACAATTGTTGATGTGGTTGACCAGTGGTCAGTGTGACTGACCAGTGGTCACTTTGGCCTATTTTCACTGTTTGACTGCAAATTAGTGTATTAGGAGTTCAAATGAACAATTGTTGATGTGGTTGACCAGTGGTCAATGTCACTGACCAGTGGTCACTTTGGCCTATTTTCACTGTTTGACTGCAAATTAGTGTATTAGGAGTTCAAATGAACAAGTTTTGATGTCATTGACGAGTGGTCAGTGTTACTGACCAGTGGTCACTTTGGCCTATTTTCACTGTTTGACTGAAAATTAGTGTATTAGGAGTTCAAATGAACAAATTTTGATGTCGTTGACCAGTGGTCAGTGTCACCAACCAGTGGTCACATGGTAAAAGTAGACCAAAGTGACCAGTGTCAGTGGTCAGCTTGTTATTAATTTTATTTAACAAAGATTTTTTTAAAGATGAGAACTTGTCAAGAATGAGTTTTTATAACTCCAACTTTCATTTGGACAAAACGGCGGTTCAAAATCGGGCGCCGTTTTGTCCAAATTCCGCCGTTTTGTCTATAGACAAAACGGCGGATTGTTGAACCGCCGTTTTGTCCAAATCATAATAGAAAATTTGGACAAAACGGCGGTTCTAGCCCCGCCGTTTTGTCTATAGACAAAACGGCGGAATTTGGACAAAACGGCCGTTAACAGGGCCATACAAATTGACTAAAGTGAATTTCTTTTTCAAAAATTCAACATTCATTGCAATAAAACAACCATGTTGGTCCCTGACAACATTATGTATTTTATACTCAAAATTGTTGTTAAATAAAATAGCCACACCATTTTTGTTTGTGTCACAACCACTAAGCCAAACCTTAAAGCCCCAACTGGCTTGTATATAGTTTTCAATGTCTGCCTTTAAGTGAGTTTCCTGGAGACAAAAAATATTAGCTTCGGTCTTTCGCAAGAAATCAAAAACATCATTTCTTTTGTTAAAATTGTTTAGCCCATTACAATTGAATGAGCAAATTTTAAATGCTTTGTTTGACGCCATTGTGTACATGGTAACAATTCATGTGCAAGAAAAAGAGAGTATGGGATGAAAGGAAGAAAATGCACATTATGTAACATTCAAGAAAATTCAAGATCATCCCTAAGAAGGTTTGCTTCAAAGGCACCATATATACAAACTTTGCAGACTTTGAAAGACCAACCAAATAGGTTACTCAGCATTGAAACATGACATAAATAAACAGATTTACATTTGTTGTTTCACTTCGGTTACGACATGTAATTAATCAGAGCTGTTGATATTCCTATCTTTTTTTTTACTGTATTTTTGGATGTTGGTGTTTTTGACAATATGGCTTTTGCTAACATTACGATATCATGCTTAGCTGTACTACTTCTTGGCCTGTGAAAGAAGGCTTGAGAATAGGTCATTAAACATCAATCACGTGATCAGCAAGTTAGCAGATGTATCTTCTACTTGGTTGCCCACAGATGCTTCTCAAACCCTTACAACAACTTCAAAACTCTGCTGCTAGAATGGTCTTCAAAGCCAAGCGTCTTCAACACACATCACCTCTACTTAAAGAGTTACATTGGCTACCCGTTCAACAAAGAATAAACTACAAAGCTGCCTGTCTCTGCTATCAGATCATATCGGGAACAGCACCGCAATACCTCTCTGAGCTTCTTGAAATTTACGTTCCATCTCGATCTCTCCGCTCAGCAAATGACAATAGGATCTTTCGAATACAAAAATTTAAACGTGATAGGCACGGCGGTAGAGCTTTTACATCATCAGCAGTCAAACTCTGGAATTCATTGCCTTCTGCTGTCAGACAGTCAATCTTTAGCATCGTTCAAAACAAACCTGAAAACCCATCTGTTCCGGCAGTCTTTCCAATAACACCCCCATCTCCATGTGCACGTGTGTGTGTGTGTGTGTGTGTGTGTGTGTGTGTGTGTGTGTGTGTGTGTGTGTGTGTGTGTGTGTGTGTGTGTGTGTGTGTGTGTGTGTGTGTGTGTGTGTGTGTGTGTGTGTGTGTGATTGTGCGATGTATGTCCGTATGTATGTAATTTGTGTGCGTGTATGTGTGTGTGTGTGTATGTATGTAATTTGTGAGCGTGTACGCGAATGTGAGTGTGCGTGCGCCCACGGCTGCGCTTCCAAGCAGTTGTGAGTGTGTTCTGTGTGGGTATATCTGCTTGCATGTGTATGAGTGTATGCGTGCGCAGGAGAGATTGTGTTCGCTAGAGTGGGGGGGAGGGGGAGGAGAGTGTGTGAGTGTGTGTCTGTGAGTGTGAGTACACGTGAGTGCTTTGTGTATGTGAGTGCGCGCGTGTGTGTATGTGTGTACGTGCATGTGCGCGTGTTTGCACAAGTGTATGCTTGAGTAAGTTTGTGTGTGTTTCAGTGATAATGTGTTTTCTGTGTGTTTGATTAAATGTGTGTGGGTATGTGTGTGTATGTCTGTGTGCAAGAACGCGTTCACGCTCGTGCGTGCACGTACGTGTGTGTGTGTCTGTTTTGCGTGTGTGTCTGTTGTGCGTGTGCGTGCGTGTGTGAGTGTTTCAATACTGATTGTAAAGCGCTTTGTGCTCGATAAAATGCGCTATGTAAATATCCGTTTATTATTATTATTATCTTCGATTTTGCATAATTCTGGAAACCCCTTTCATATGTTTAGTTTTGGCGAGTCTTATTTATCAGAACATATTACGGATAGTGATGTTTCAGTAAATGGATACAACATTCTTAGGTTATATCCCACACAACAGAGACAAACGGGTCTTTTAGTATACTATGGCATTCTATAATTTAAAGCGAATGCATGTTTTTGAACAACATAACGTTAGATGCTTATGGATGGAAGTTTACATTAAACACACTAAGCCATTATTATTAGGATTCGTATACAAACATCCTTCAGAACGTGTTGACTGGAAAGACATTTTCAACTCCATGATGGATCATGTAATCCTAGAATCAAAAGAAACAATATTTGGTGACTTCAATATAGACTTAATGAAACCTCAAGTGCAATGGACACAATTATACAAAAGTTTTCAGTTAACACAACTCATTAATATACCGACTAGAATCCCACCAACATCTGAGACGCTAATTGACCACATATACACAACCGAAAAGCAAAACATTATTGAGCTTTGCTCACCATTGTCTGGCTGTAACGACCACAAACCAATCTGCATAACTTGGAACAAGAAAGGTTAAAAAATCCCTAAAGCTGTGACATAACACAATGTATTACAGATGTTTTTTTCAAAATTCAACGAAGATTCATTTCTCTTTGATCTGGCACAGTCCCAGCTTTCACATGTCTATATCAATACACTGACCCAGATGAAGCTGTGGATTTCTGGTATAACATATTCATAGATATTTACAATAAACACGCACCAATTACATGTACACGAGTTACAAACCTAAACCGCCCTGGATAACAAAAGATATTGATAACGAGATGGACAACAGAGATTTGCTCTGCGGCTCTAAAAATCAAGATGAATTTAATGCACAGCGAAATAAAGTTACTACCAAGCAGGCTCTAAAAATGAATCGAAATCTGTATGGAAGGCAATCAACTGTATCACAAACAAACACATTTCTCAGAAGCAATCCACTTCCAAAAACATATCCACTGATGAACTTAACGAACACTTTGACAATGTAGCAAACAAAATTATTCTAAATGACAAATCGACACAAAATGACTTAAAGGAACTAAAGGAATGTTGCAAAGAAAAACAGATTAACACACCATTGACCATACCACCCATGGCAGTATTTGATGTGCATAACAGTTTAATTAAAATCAAACAGTCCAAAATCAAAAGGCTTAGACAAAATTGACAGTAAAATAATAACACTCAGCTCTAGTGCACCATACATCACATATACTCTAACCTACATATACAATATTTGTATTGACAAAAACTACTTCCCCAAGCACTTAAAAACAAGCAAAATAATTCTTCTTTATAACTCAGGTGAACAAAATGACCCCTCCAACTACAAACCCATCTCAATTCTCTCTGTTCTCTCACAACCACTAGAGCAGCACATCAACCGTCACATATTATTACACATTGAAAAGTTTGACCTCCTACACCCAAATCAATTGGGCTTTAGAGAAAATAATTCGTGTCATACAGCTGTTGTAAATCTAGTCGACCAATGGCTTTCCAATATTAATAATGATGAATACACAGCAGCCGTCTTC
>CM065703.1:26917477-26934977 GCA_017654935.2 Phymorhynchus buccinoides
GATTTACTACTTGTGGGCGACCCAAACAAACACACGGGACACAACTTAAGTGACGTACCGGGTCGCCGTTTTTCTTTCCGCTTTATGCTCAGAAACGCATGCGCGATATACATGACATCCAGCGAAGTGATGTTACAGAGCAGACAATAAAATCATAGAAAAGCCGACTTAGAGAAAAAGACGGTTCGAAAGGGAATAGAAAATAAAATGGTAAAAGGAAATACCGAAAAAGGTAAGCTTACAATGTCAAAAGGCGAAAGGGGAAAGGACGAATCGGGATATTTCTAATGGGAATTGTCATGAAGACAACCGAGAAAACAAAGTAATAGTAATAAATATTTTTAAACCTGATGATGTGAAAACTGCTTTGGCATTTTGGCATTGCGTTTATCTTTTTTTGCTGCGTGGTCAGATTTGGAAAGCTCAAGCCACCTCACGCTATCCAACCTTTCAGTCGAAAAAACATTCAGTTGTGAACTCCATTCAATTAGTTGTGGCCGTGTGCCGTCCTCACACTATTAGCAAGCATTGGCTGTTTCCCCACAACTGCCTGAGTGAGTTGGAAGGAAATTGTGCAGTCGCTAATTCCTTCCAACACGTTTGAAGAATTTCAATCGACCAATTGTTTACTAAATTGTTATTTCTACTCACTTTGTTCGAAAGTAAGGAAAACTGTGGAAAGGTCAGAACCAGTTTTATCCGACAGGGTTGAGTAGTATGAGGCGGTTATAACAGACCACAGTTAGTCCTCCACCGCCTCTGGAGAGGTTGAGTATTGTATTCATTCGTTTCAAGTTTCTTCATCCTTTTGGCTGGCTGTCTGTGCGAACAACCATCTCTTGTGAACTGCTGCACAGAATCACGTTGATATATGTACGGTGGTATCAAAGTGGTGTGCTCCCATACAGTAACTGGGGACCGTTTCTTCGAGCGTTTCGGGAAATTCGGTGGACAAAAAGCCTGACAAACGACCACGTTGTGTGTGTGTGTGTGTGTGTGTGTGTGCGTGCGTGTGCGTGTGCGTGCGTGCGTGCGTGGCGCGCGTGTGTGTTCATTCACGTGGGTGCGTGTGTTTTATATTAGTACATGTCTGCGCTTGTTTGTCAGTCACACAGTCTACACCTCTCTCTCTCTCTCTCTCTCTCTCTCTCTCTCTCTCTCTCTCTCTCTCTCTCTCTCTCTCTCTCTCTCTCTCTCTCTCCTCACACCCACCCACCTCTCTCTCTCTCTCTCTTTGCTGCCATATTCTGATATTTTCTTTAAGAGTAAAAAAGAGACAGGGAGAGTGGAAGGTTTTGAAGGAATGTGGGTGTGGGTGTGAGTATGTGCGCACGTGTGTCTGCGTGTGTATGTGTGTGTGCATATGCCTGTGTGTGCGCATATGTGCGTGTGTGTGTGAGTGCGTGCGTGTTTGTGTGCTTGTGTGGTGTGTGCGTGTGCGTGTGCGCGCGCGCGCGCGCGCGCGCGCGCGCGCGCGCGCGTGTGTGCGTGTGTGTGTGCGTGCGCGCGCGCGCGCGCGCGCGCGCGTGTGTGTATGTGTGTGTACGCGCGCGTGCGTATGTGTATGTTTCTGTGCGTGCGTATATGTGTTTGTGTGTGTATGTGCGTGCGTGCATGCGTACAAGCGTGCGTGCATATATATGTGTGTGCATGTGTGTGGGTGTGTGCAGAGGGCAGAATCCAGCCTTTGATTTAAATGGAAGAACAAACAGAGGGAAGGGAAGCAAACCTCCAATTAAAAGATATTTCTCCCCAACCTTCCCAACGAAGAGAAGAAACAAGAAATTCAGTTGATCAAAGATCAACAGGAGGCTAAACAGTGTTGTATTGCACTTCAAAAGTGTAAAATAATAATGAACATGTCTTTTCAAAATATCTTCAACGTGATGTAGTTGGTTACCTTAGGAAAGAAGAAGAGAAAAAGTGACATAACATATGAACGTGTCATAAAAGACGTTTGTCATCGATCGCTCAGACAGGAACAAAAAGAAGTTCAACGCAATAAAGCGAGATCATATTATATTGCTGAAAATGTAGGTTTAGTTCTGTAAGCAGATGAGATTCATCTTCCAAAGTATTTGTGATCCTAAGTTGTTTAAAAAATATACTTATGGAGAGTTCACGTTTCCAAGATTTTGTTTCACAATGTCAGAAAAGGCTTTTAAATAACAAAATGCTGTTTTCGTTAACACATAATGAGAGTGACATGAAAAATAAGAAGCACCAATTGAAACAAATGTACACTTTACACATTTTCATGAAACCAGACAAAGATGATAGGGTTAGGATCAGCCTAGAGTTGTTGTCATGAAACTGAAAGAAACCAGACTTTGAGATCAAGAGTCATAAACATGAAGAGAATAGGATTAGAATCAGCCTAGGGTTGTTGTGAGTAAACTGAAAACAAACCCCAGACTTTTAGATCGAGACTCATCAACACGAAAAGGATAGGGCTAGGATCAGCTTAGGGTTGTTGTCATGAAACAGAAAGAAACCAGACTTTGAGATCGAAAGTTGTAAACACGAAGAGCATAGGGTTAGGATCAGGCCAAGATTGTTGTCATGAAACTGATGAAAACCAGACTTTGAGATTGACAATCATAAACACGAAGAGAATAGGGTTAGGATCAGCCCAGCCTAGGAGTGTTGTCATAAAACTGAAATAAACCAGACTTTGTAATTGAGAGTCGTAAACGCAAAGAATATAGGGTTAAGATGAGCCTAGGGTTGTCAGTAAACTGAAAAGAAGCAGACTTTGAGATCGAGAATCATAAACATGAAGAAGATCAGTCTAGGGTTGTGGTCATTAAACTGACAAAAAGCAGACTTTGAGATAGAGAATCATAAACACAAAGAGGAGAGGGGTAGGATCAGCCTAGCGTTGTCATGAAACTGAAAGAAACCAGACTCTGAGATTGAGAGTCATAAACATGAACAGAAAAGGGTTAGGATCAGCCTAGGTTTGTTGTCATGAAACTGAAAAGAACCAGACTTTTTAAAATGTTATTGCTGTTCCATATGCTGGGTCGTACAGTGGCGTTGCTCCTACACTGCTCATTCTGAATCCCAAAGCGCAGCTACACCCTGGCTTGTTCAAATCGCAGAACCCGAGACCAGCCATCCAAGGGGAGCGAATCTTTGTAAGCCGTCAGAAAGCAAACAACCGAGGAAGAACTAGACTTTGAGATCGAGTCAAAATACAAAGACGATAGAGCTAGGATCAGCCTAGGGTTATTGTCATGAAACTGAAAGAAACCAGACTTTGAAATCGAGAGTAATAAACATGAAGACAACTTTTATAGCGCCTAATCTTTAAGCTCTAAGCGCTTTACAGAAATCACTAAAATGAATAGTAAACACAATGAACAAAAAGTATACATCAAACATTGACCAACACCCCCCTTCCCTGATCCCTCAGTCAATTTCTCAATCACGCCCAAATAATGAATGACATAATGTACAGTACACTTTCGCAACCAACTTGAAACACTCACACTGATGGACACTTAAAGACGCCCAGGCCGCACTATTAACAAATCACACCCACACCCACACTTATAACGATAGAGAGAGAAAGAGAACAAGAGAGAGAAAGAGACAAACATACAGACAGACAGACAGAGAAAGACAGAGATGGAGACACAGAGAGTCAGACAGAGGGACAGACAGAGAAAGAGAGAAGAGAGAGACACACAAACAGAGACAGAGATATATAGGACTGAAATACAGTTGCATGCATCATAAAATAACAACTTACTATAATTTGTACATACAATAGTCACAAAAAAGGCACATTATATTCAATATTAATAAACATTCACACCCACACACCCACACACACACACACCGACACACACGCACGCACACACGCGCATACACACAAACACACACAGACACACACGATTAGTGGAAAAACATTAAATGAATGACACTCACACACATACTAATAAAATAGCATTTTAAAACACTTATAACGTAAAATCATTTTAAAACAGTGAGACAAAATGGATAAAGAAATAAAAATACACAAGTACATAAAATGTACTCCTGTAATGTAAACACGAAAATAATAGAGGATAGGGTTAGGATCAGCTTAGGGTTATTGACATGACACTGGAAATAACCAGACTTTGAGATCGAGAGCCATACAAATTAATAGAGTAGGGCTAGGATCAGCCTAGAGTTATTGTCATAAAACTGAAAGAAACCAGACTTTGACTTTTGAGACAGTCATAAACACGACGAGAGTAGGGTTAGGGTTAGCCTAGGGTTATTGTCATCAAACTGAAATAAACCAAACTTTGACATCAAGAGTCGTAAACATGAAAAGAATAGAAGGGTTAGGATCAACTTGGGTTGTTGTGAAACTGAAAAGAACCAGACTTTGAGATCGAGTGCGATAAAAAATGAATCTGATACGGCAAGGCTCATCCTATAGTCATTGTCAAGAAATTGAAATAAATCAGATTTTGAGATCGAGAATCATAAACACTTAAAGTTTAGGGTTAGGATCAGCCTAGAGTTGTTGTCATAAAACTGAACAGAACCAGACTTTGAGACTTTGAGATTGAGTAGTAAACACAAAGAGAGTAGGGTTAGGATCAGCCTAGGGTTATTGTCATAAAACTGAGAGAAACCAGATTTTGAGATCAAGAGTAGTAAACATGAAGAAAATAAGGCTAGGATCAGCCTAGGGATGTCATGAAAATGAAAGAAACCATACTTTGAGATCAAGTCATAAACATGAAGAGGATAGGGTTAGGATCAGCCTAGGGTTGTTGTTGTAAAACTGAAAAGAATCAGACTTTGAGATCGAGAGTCGTAAACATGACAAGGTTAGGATCAGCCAAGGGTTGTCATGAAATTGAAAGAAAGCAGACTTTGAGATCGAGGGTCATAAACATGAAGAAGATAGGGTTAAGATCAGCCTAGGGTTGTTGTGAAACTGAAAAGAACCAGACTTTGAGAGATCGAGAGCCATAAAATTGAATAGGATAGGGCTACGGTCAGCCTAGGGTTATTGTCGTGAAACTAAAAAGAACCAGACTTTGAGATCGAGAGTCGTAAACACGTAGATGATATGGTTAGGATCAGCTTAGGTTTGTTGTCATGAAACTGAAAAGAAAGAGACTTTGAGATCGAGAGTCTTAAACATGAAGAGGATAAGGTTAGGATCAGCCTAAGGATGTTGTAATGAAACTGAAAAGAACCAGACTTTGAGATCGAGAATCATAAACATGAAGAGGATAGGGTTAGGATCAGCCTAGGTTTATTGTCATGAAGCTGAAAGAAGCCAGATTTTGAGATTGATGGTCATAAACATGAAGAGAATAAGGGTAGTATCAGCCTTAAGTTGTTGACAGGGAGGGTTGTTGTAACGAAACTGAAAAGAACCAGACTTTGAGATCAAGTCATAAACACAAAGAAGATTGGGTTAGGATCAGCCTAGGGTTATTGCCATGAAACTAAAAGAAACCAGACTTTGACATCGAGAACCGAAACACGAAGAGGATAGGGTTAGGATCAGCCTAGGGTTGTTGTCATTAAACTGAAAAGAACCAGACTTTGAGATTAAGAATCATAAACAATGTAGGGGATAGGGTTAGGATCAGCTTAGAGTTGTCATGAAACTAAAAAGAACCAGACTTTGAGATCGAGAGTCGCAATCATGAATATGATACGGTTAGGATCAGCCTATACATGTTGTCATTAAACTGAAATAAACCAGATTTTGAGATCGAGTCATAAACATGAAGAGGATATGGTTACGATCAGCCTAGGGTAGTTGTGAAACTGTAAAGAACCAGACTTTGATACTGAGAGCCATACAAATGAATAGGATAGGGCCAGGATCAGCCTAGGGTTATTGTCATAAAACTGGGAAAAAAAACAGACTTCGAGATCGAGAGTCGTACGAAGAGGATAGGGTTAGGATCAGCCTACGGTTGTTGTCATTAAACTGAAAAGAACCAGACTTTGAGATCGAGAATCATAAACACGATGAGGATAGGGTTAGGATCAGCCTTGGGTTGTCATGAACCTGAAAAGAATCAGACTTTGAGATCGAGAGTCTGAAGAGAACAGGGCTAGGATCAGCCTAGGGTTGTTGTCATGAAACTGAGAGAAACCAGACTTTGACTTTTGAGATAGAGTCATAAACACAACGAGAGTATGGTTAGGCTCAGCCTACGGTTGTGTGAATGAAACTGAAAAGAACCAAACTTGGCTCATGTTCATCTTTGACTGTCAAATGATTGTGTCCATCTGCTAACCTTTGTACTAGGCCTATAGAGACTTACCCTGCTTCCATAGCTTTTGGTCAGATTGCTAGGCTAAAGCATATTCATGAGTCTCTCAACGGTCGTGTGATGCACACGGATGAAGAAGAAAGGGGGCGGGGTCAAGGAATAGTCAACTGATAAATGAACGTGAGGATAGAAGAATGTAAAGTCCATCCGTAAGTATTTCTTCAAAAGAAAGGGTTTGATGAATTTACAATGCCAAGCAATACAGAAAGAAAAAATGTTGTTTCTAATATCCGAGTAATAGCAAAACGAACAGCTTTGCTTCACAGTAAACTCCCCCCCCCCCCCCCCCCCCCCAAGAGAATATCGTCTGCTAAATGAAATCCATTTGACATGATACATTTCGCTTTGTTTTGAGGCCCTGTAAAGGTTTTTCCTGCCAAAAAGGCGAAACATAAAAATGTTAAGTGTGCAGTCATTTTACTTTTGTTTTTGTTATTATCATGATGAATGCATTTTTTAATTTATCTTTTTTTGACAATGCACTTGCTGTGATTTAGCAAGTTTGGCAAGGCACTTCTGTGATTTTGCAAAGGCTTAAGCAGACGACAGTGAAGGGGTGGGGTGGAGCGTGGCCGACAGTAGCTTAGTATAGTTAGCGATTGGCAACCGGGGAGGGGGAGGGGGGGGGGTAGCAAGAATGTTTAAAGGTGGACCCTGACGGATGAGTTTTTGCAAGAAACATGTCGAGATCACCAGAAAGACAGCCTTTTCAAGGATCAGAAAAGTCACTTTGCTCTGGTTTCCTATAAATTAAACTGTAAAAACAGCGTGATTCCTCTTTGGCAGAGATACTGGAGAAAAGCCATTTTGGATTGGGTGGGTGAAGTTCACTTATTGTGGTTGAAGCGTTTTCTTTTTTTGTAGTGCAGTAACAAAAAAAAATGGATCTGGTTCTTTTGTTGTGAGTAAAACTCCTTTAGATAAACGGGTAAAGGTAAAGATGTGCCCCCCCCCCCCTGCATTTCTCGGTTAATTTGCAATTTTCCGTTTTTGCCTTTCTTACCAAACATAAAGCTGTATTTTATTAACCTTTTTAGCTAATAACCTTTTTGGAATACTAACCCTAGCCCTAACCCTAGCCCTAAGCTTAACCTTGCCACCCACCCAACCCTACAAAACGGAAAAACGCAATCAACCACGACTGTGACAAATGACGCCGTACACTGCAGTACATGGGGGGTGGGGGTGGGGGGGGGGGGGGTGTGTCCTATTAGATAATGGCCTAGGGTTATGGGATAGGGTTAGTATTCCAAAAAGGTTATTAGCTAAAAAAAAAAGGTTAATGAAATACAGCTTTATGCTTAGTAAGAAAGGCAAAAACGGCAAAATGGAATTAACCGAGAAATGCAGGGGGGTGGCACATCTTGACCTTAATTTTTTTTTTTTTAATGCTTGTATTGCAAAACTTATTGCAAACGATTTAGCAGCCATCAGAAAAGAGACAGCGCTCGCCTTCTCTTTGAGTGAAAGCATTTGACTTCCTGCTCCTCCGCCAAAGAGGAATCGCCGATTTGACTTATAGAAAACCAGAGCAAAGTAAGTGTTGCAATCTCTGTAAAGGGTGTTTTCCTGGTGATCTCGGCGTGTTTCTTACAAAAACTCATAAGTCAGAGTGCCCCTTTAACGGTGTGCCATTTGAGGCCCTGAAAAGGTTTTTCCCGCCTAAAAGGCGATGAGTAAAAATGTTGTGTGCAGTCCTTTTATTATTGTTGTTGTCATTTTTATGATGAATGCAGTTTTTATTTATTTTTAACAATGCACTTGCTGTGATTTTGCAAAAGTTTAGCAATGCACTTCTGTGATTTTGCAAAGGTTTAGTAATGGTGGTTGTACACTTTTTAAAAAATGCCAAAATGAGGATGGGCCCTGTCAAGGGTATTATCATCATACAATTCACGCCTCGTTCTTACAACACAAAATTTGTTTTCTTCATAATTCTCTTTGCAGAAGCGTAATAATACACAACTTTAATGTAAAATCGTTTGGCTTTCAAAATTCTGCAATTTTTTTGCATGCTATTCGTATGCTATGCATAATATTTTTTTGGACATGCAAGTTTAAGCAGACGACACAAACTCCAGTGAAAGCAAGACTGCTTACGCACAGAGAGAGAGAGAGAGAGAGAGAGAATAATGAGGTTTAGCAGACGACAGCAACTCCAGTGAAGAAAGTGTGGTGGAAGCACGCACGCACAAGGCCCTACTAGCCTAGCCTAGTTAAGAGAGAGAGAGAGAGAGAGAGAGAGAGAGAGAGAGAGAGAGAGAGAGAGAGAGAGAGAGAGAGAGAGAGAGAGATTGAAATTGAATGAATTTTATTTATAGAGGGTAATAGAGTAAGCAATAACATGCTTTTGTTTTGCTTTGTGTGTGTGTGTGTGTGTGTGTGTGAGAGAGAGAGAGAGAGAGAGAGAGAGAGAGAGAGAGAGAGAGAGAGAGAGAGAGAGAGAGAGAGAGAGAGAGAGAGAGAGAGAGACAAACAGACAGACAGAGACAGGCAGACAGACAGACAGAGACAGAGAGCAGGGAGAGAGGCAGGAAAAGGCAGGGCAAAAGACAGAGACAAAAAGAGATAGTATGTGGAAACAAAATTGGAAGCCGTGCAAGGCAGAGAAAAAGAAACAGAGAGAGAGAGAGAGAGAGAGAGAGAGAGAGAGAGAGAGAGATTGCGCAGTCACAGCCTAACTCTGTCGGTTAACATGTTCTGGTCACCAGTCTGTTAGGCTGATGCATATTCATGAGGTTCTCAATGATCCACCAGCGCGTCGCACCCACGGATCTACATTACATGTAGAGTCGCACACTCAATTAAAAAGGGCAGACAACTTCAATGACAAAGGGAAGACAACTCTGATGTGCCCAGCAGGTCACGTGCTCATCCATGGACCATGGAACTGGACCCAAATCACGTGATCTTCACAGGCAAAAGTCACGTGATCCCCTTCCCGAAATTAATAGGGGACCGCAGCAAAAGAGAAAATTTATAGTCTAAAAGATTGTATGCAAATATTTACTGACGGTTCAAAAATAGAACAAAACATCGGATGCGCGTTCGCCATTCCCGCACTAAAAAATAATTAAGTCCTTTCAACTAAATGACCATTTGTCCATTTTTAGTGCCGAATTATGGGCACTACTAGAAGCTTGTAATTTCATAAATAGCTTAACAAATCCACCCATAAATGTGATCATTTTTACAGATTCCCTATCCTCTATTCAAGCAATTCAAAACGAAACCCCAAACAGATCAGAAATCAAACTACTACTACATCAAATAAAATTAGAAGGAACAGCATTACAGATAGTATGGATTCCATCCCGTACTGGCATAATAACCAAGCAGACAGAGCTGTTAAAAGTGCAGCCTTGGGTCACTCAGGAACCAAAATAAAGATTAAACTTTCAGTCAAAGAAGCCAAAGCCAAACTAAAAAGATCAGCTTTCCAGGAGTGGGCAGAAGAGTTGGAGAAGTATGCTAAGGCCCACTCATAACATAGTTTCTGAAGGACTATTCCTAAATGTCCAACAATCTATACAATCCATAATATTTAGACTTCGAACGGAATGATCATTCAGTAAATTTGCAGACATAAAATGTCAATGTAATAGATCACTGGATGTAAACCATCTCTTTAATCCATGAGAACAAATTAAAACAGAACTCAAAGAACAATTAGATAAACTGAAGACACATAATATTAACTATACTAAATCAAACGTTCTCACTAAGGGGTCAGAGGAATGGTCCCCAGCTGTATATATGGTGGAGGCCCTTAGACAAGCACCCTTTGGGTGCTACTTTTAATTAATAAACGCTCTACATTATAGGCCCACCTATTAACCAACCAGAATATTTTAAACACGGATCGCGTCTATTTCTCTCTTTGTACAATATCCCCTTTCACACTTTTTAAATACATATTGCCGGGACTCGGCCAACATAATATTATGTTCGTTAGAGCCTCTGGAGTCCGCGGGTCTGTACTCTTAAAATTATTTTATCGGACAGGGATCAATTCAATTCCAAATCTTAAAGAGAAATATATCTTTTAACAGATAGCATCGACCACCGTGAAGTCGATGCCAAGTGTACAGTTCTTTTTAACATTTTGTGAAATAAAGATTAAACTTATACATTTTTTGTACCTAAAAAACGTCCCCTCGAGATAGGGTAGACCTTATACGATTAAAAAAAATTCTGACTTTGTTTTAAAAGGTGGTCCAGGACATTTTAATCAGAATAACGCTCAGGGAGCAAAAATAAGCTTGCATATCTCTTAATACAAGCTATATATCTAAAAAAAACCCACCTAGGCTAGCTTGCTAGTTTTTAACAAAGTCGATAGTCGAGCCATGGCATCAAAATAAAAATTCCAATGCTGTCCCCTCTGACCCATCGTCCTTGATAAACAAAGGACCAGAGAGCGCTCCATGCATCTGCAAATACTAGCCCAACCACCTGACTGGACAGTTAGGGAAATCTGGCATGGCACAGATGGTATGTCGTGACATACTGTGTTTGCAGGTTTCGAAAATGATCTGAATGTGACGAGGTAATGGGTTAAAAGGCTAAGTCCCTAGGGAAGACTTTAGAAAATTTGCCTTTAGCCCACTTCTCTAGGGTATGGGAGATGAGCAACTTTCCCGGCCCCTTTTCATCTAATAAATTTATATTTGTGCCCGGGTTCTGGCTCGTCAGATGGTTGTAAGAAATACAAGTGGTTGAATTGCTCTAAATGGCAGACAGAGAGAAGTAAGGTTTTACATGAAATTACAAGACTCCCACTCTCATCAGTCTGACCAAAGGGTTCAGGATTATTTGACACTTGTATTTTATTTACTCCCAAAATCTGCATAAGATTATGCAACAATAATAATAAAGCAGTTCAATGGCGCCAAAACAAAATATGGATAAAACACAATGAAATCCGAAAGGATTCACAAGACTTTTGTCTTTCTATAAGGTTCGCCCCATGCCGGAAGGGTTACTAATTATATTCGGTGTCCGTAGGAAAGTTCAAATGATTGGCGCAGTCAGGTGGACTTAGCTGTTTGAAGTTCTGGGCTTGCTCGTCAGGTGAGAGTAGCTCCCAGTCGTTCCGCTTACGGCTTCGCGGGATGGCACGGTTCAGGCGTGGTCTCCTCGCGGATTCTGGGTGCGGTCGTCTTGGCGGTGATCCCGTCTTGGTGCTTGGTGGAGTCCGGGATGATCGTCCGGCCCACGATGCCCTGTTGGTGGGCTATTCTGGCTGGGAGAGGTGTTGCTCTAGCTACGTTTCAGCATCTTGTGTGACAACTTTTTCTCACCACTCCAATTATAGCCTTCACTTTCAAACAATGAAAGCCTGCTATTGGTGTATTACAGTCCACACGTCACAATTTTGCTGTTCTAATTGTACCGAACAATCACGCGCCTATTCCATCCTTATCACATTCCGGACATTCCTAACCTTGTGATTCAAAAGGAAAAACCGTGTTCAAAGGGAGATAACCGTGGTTGTCACTTTCTTGTGATGAGACGGTAGAAAGGGGGGGGGGGGGTGAAGGGAGATAACCTCGGTAGGTGGTACGTGCCGACCGGGGAGACAATTCGAACTTGAAAGGGACCAATCCCGGAATCGGCCTTCTTTAGATGGTGGGTGGCAATTAACGTGGCGGCCGGACAGAGAAAAGAAAAGGAGAGGGGGGGGGGGAGAAGGGGGGGGGGGGGGGTGTAGATAAGAAATAAAGAAAGTGGGTCGCGCGGGACACTTACGTCACACTGAACACTCGCTGTCGTAACCTGCACGTTGTGTAATTTGAGGTTAATTGGAGAGGCAGTCATCTCTCCGATCTGTAATAATGTGTGAAAAGTCAAGGCACCCATGGCCTGAAAACAAAATCTGTTAAACTGATTACAAATAACTATCCATACTCCCTGTCTCCGTACAAAAGACTATCTGCTGGGTCAGGGAGAGAAACCCATTGATGCCCATGCATATGCTAAAAATGGAGGAAAACATACATTAGGATGTAGCCTGCCATCGGTAACTGAAATTCAAAACAAACATACAAAATTGAAATTTCTATAAAAGGACATGTCTGCTGTCCATATCCTTAAATCATAGCAACTATCTAAAATTAAAATAGCTATACATTGGCACAAGAATACCACACTGAAAAAGAAAACAGGTGCATGCTTGATACCAACATATATTCGTGTATCTACGCATGAGGTGAATACGGGCACAAGACAATTTGGCATACCATGCACATTGGCACATGCACATACTGGACCTGCCATCCATGTGCTGAAAATAAAGGGAAAATAGATCAGAATGTAGCCTGTTATCTATATGCTGAAAATCAGTCATACAAAATTAAAAATGCTATACGCACATTGCATACCATATATATTGACCAAAGTCACATAAAGGTGGCACGCACATAAACAGGCTGTGCATAATGGCACATACTGAACCTGCCATCTGTGTGCTGAAAATGAAGGGAAATGTAGATCACATAAGGTCTAATAATTAGTGCAACATTCCAAGTGTAATTGGAAGCCTAGCGTCTCCTGTGGCCCCCAGTCTTCGTACTCCCTGTAGTAGCTTTTTAAAACAAAAACAATCTGCTGGGTCAGGGAGAGAAAAAACATTGCTGCCCATACATAAGCTGAAAATGGAGGAAAACATAGATTAAGAAAAAGATGTAGCCTGTCATTGATAAATATCTGCTGGTTCAGGGAGAGAAAACCATTGGTGCCCATACATATGCTGAACGTGGAGGAAAACATAGATTAGCAAGTAGCCTGCCATCGATAACTGAGAATCAAAACACATACATTCTATAGAATGACAGGTCTGCTGTCCATATCCTTAAATCACAGCAACTATCTAAAAATAAAATAGCTATACATTTGTACACTGAAAAAGAAAACAAATATATAATACACATGATAATAAAACAGGTGCATGCTAAATGCCAACAGATATCCATGTACCATGCACTCTGGCATGAGGTGAATACGGACACAATACATATTGTGCACACTGGAACACACTGAACCTGCCATCCATGTGCTGAAAATAAAGGGATGAACATGGATCAGGATGTAGCCTGCCATCAATGCACTGAAAATAAGTCATACCAAATGAAAACCTGCTATACGGTGGCTCATGTTCTGCAGTATAATATCCTTAACATTTTTTTTTTTTAGTTATTTTTTTATAAGAAATATAAATTTAAATGGGCAATACACATTGGCGTACCATATATATTAACATGTCACATGTAGGTGTAACGCACGGTAACAGGCTGTGCATACTGGCAACCTACTGACCCTGCCATCTGTGTGCTGAAAAGGAAGGGAAATGTAGATCAAAGTATGGTCTGTCATCCATACATTTTTAAATAAAACAGCCAGGGCTATAATATCAAATCTGCTATATAATAGTAATGTGTACTAAATGATATATATGTACAGTAAATGTATGTATGTATAATACTGTATTTGTTATTTTATTGTGTATTTTATGTGCAAGTCAAGCTTCTTCTTTTTTTAAACATTATATAATAAAACAATAAAATTCATTGATTAACTGACTCAGACAATTGTAACGTATGATAAGAATCCAGACACACAAGTTGTAACTTGAGATATGTTCTATACAATCATTTTCGTAAGAAATTTGGAATGACTTACACACCATTACTGAAAAGGATTACATAATTGCATAGCAAAACAGTTGCAGCATAATAGATGTTCTCTTACATTTTTTGCAATCACCTTCATGATGAATTATGATCGACTCACTCACTATTACTGTATATGAGTACATAATACTGAGAAGGTCAAGAGTGACTTGCCAATAATGTATATGATTCATGATAAATTATGAGTGACTCACTCGCTATTGATTGTATTCATGAATATAATAGTACATAATTACTGTATATACAGCACTGAGAAGATCAACAGTGCTGAATTGCGCTGACACATCGCTCACTAAACAAGTGAACTAAAACCTAAAGGTGCAAGGACTGAGTGCGCCTGTGATGACCCATAACTATGAACAAATGTGCATGGACTCCAGTGCCGATTTGGGATGACTCATCGCTCACTAAAATTGTGCAAGAAAAATACAGTGATGATTCATCACTGACGAGACAAGGTTACCTGACCATAAAGACAATTGGGGGGAAAACCATTAGTGGCTGGACAATGGTCGACACCAAAATTGAGTACGGGACACAGCACAAACGTTAAATGGCCATAACTGTCGTCTGCCTTCTCCCTGAGTACCTGAGCAATAAGACGGCCATGTTGTCTGCTTTCTCCCTGAGTACCTGAGCATACGACGAAATATCGTCTGCCTTCTCCCTGAGTACCTGAGCATTAAGACGGCCATGACATCTGTCTTCTCCCTGAGTACCTGAGCATAAGACGACGGCCAAAACCATTATTCGCTAAATGATAATATGCGTCAACTTAGAGTGACAGTAGAATATACCAGGCCACATGAAAATCACCAACACGTCATCTGCCTTCTAACCAACAGAGTAATATGATGTAGACAGTAACACTATAATATAAACACTGCATAAGTGCAGTCTGAATCTGCAAGCAAATACTGAAATAGCCAGATAATTTATCCATAAACATTACAAAACTGAAAACTTCTTTCTCCTCCTTAGGCAGCCAACTTCATCACGTTGAAATTTAAATTCTGCTGCTTACCATTTTACCAAGAAGCGTTAAATATACGAACAAAGAATATGCATTTGTTAACGAAAACTCTGACTAGGAAGAGTTACTGTCCCTGAACATGGTCTGAGTGTTGACTTGCCGCTGCGTCACAAATTGATACAGTGTTGCCGTAAACCATGGGAAATTCCCGTAAAATTAGCGACCGTTTCATGCAAAGTTCGCATGACGGTAACGCTTCGAGCAATCCTCCGCTATCCTTATGCCATCACGGTACTGGGGTGGGGGGAAACGCTGACCGAAGAGAGAACAAAGAAACTGGCTCCTCGATTGTGAAGCGAAAACAATTGAACAAAACCAAGAAATTTCCCCCAGAAGAAAACCGACTAATCTGTAAGACCAAGTCGCCTCAAGAAAAGCACATAATACAGCAAAATGAGAAATATCAAAAAGCGTACTTATCTGTTAAAAGATTAAAAAATATATTATCGTGATGCAGAAAAAATAGATTTGTCTGAGATCAAAATGGAGTCAGACGAATAATGACTTCCTAACCATTCTCAGATGGTTTGAATCTAACTTCCGGAACGGAAGTTAAAAAAAACTTTTGAGAATCGGAAGCGAAAGTGGTTCTACTAAGACGAGAGAATATTACATCTACAAAATTGATGAAGAAGCGTCACAGACCGACCCCATAAATTATTTATTGGGATGACAATTATTACCCACAACAACAAGGGTTTTCCCCCTTGTTTGTAATGTTGGTTGGTTGGTCTACCTGTTTGTATTATTGTCGATTTTACTTCTTTTTTTCTCTCTCTAAACTACTCTCTCTAAACTTTCATGACATTTTCTGTGAGATTAGAATAAATATACATTATTACGTCATAACTGCGGTTATTTTTTGTTTGTTGTCTTCATTCACTTTGAAAAAGTCTTTTTTAAGACGAAAATTTGTTTGTTTGCCTTTTTACCGTTTTGATGTTTTTTAGTTCAATTATTAAATAAATTATTACATAAAAATAATTCACAGTTCAAACTCATCAAGATTCGTAATCGAATACAGATTGAAATTTTTTGCTTGTTTCGTTCTTGTTGTTGCTAACTAAATTAGGATTTCTGCGCAAAATGTTACAAATAGACTTTAATGTATATAAATTAGAAGATAATTTTAGAAATCACAAACTGTTCATTTCTTATCAACTATCCCTGAAGTTATTGTTCACATACAGCAAAAGTGTTGGTACAAGTGTTGGCTACAATACTTGCTAAGTAAAAACACATGCAAACAAATCGAACAAAACAAAATAAACACGTTTAAACAAATAAGGGGTTCACCTTTTTCAAGACTGAATATAGCACCCTTTAGATATTGGCTTAGGCGTAATAGCTTAAGCTGTCTCCCTGGCGGATATTTTCACTGTTTCGGTGCTTTCTAGTTAACTACAATTTGTCATGATGAGTTTCCCTTTCGATCTGCTGGAGGCATGAGCAGTGTGTGGATTATGTGTAGAGTGACACAGAGGTAACGCGTTTGCCTTGTGTCAAGTAAACCCGAGTTCGAACCTGGGTACAGGGGATTTTTCCTCTCACTTTGCACTAGGCCTTACGGTCTGAACGTGGAGTCTTTCGGATGAGACGATAAACCGAGGTCCCATGTGCCCATGCACTTAGCACACGTTAAACCCTGTGGCAACGAAAAAGGTGCCATTAATAATAATAATAATAATAATAATAATAATAATAATAACATTTACCCCCACCCCCTTTCCTTCCTCATCAGTCACACAAACATTGCATAGTCTTTTGGGGAAGACTATGGGGACATTTGCACTGGCTCTTACTAGTGTTGCAGCCAAAGGAATTGGTTGACCTTCCTCGACGCCGGTTGTCCTCAACTCCTTATGGCCAAGAGAGTGGGGATGGACCCTGGGGAAAGCATCTCCGCTATAGCGCAGCCATCCAGAATAGCACCTGCTCCTCTTTGCCGCCATCTGGCAGTCATAGTCAGAAACGGAAGACTGGCATAGCCTACATAATACATGTCTATGACCTTGATTTATTTTTAATCCTCCGATTTCCTCGCCCACACGTAGGTATTATCCCCATGCTGCTCATTCCTAGTCCCCAGTCATATAAGCCGCATGTCCAGTTTGTCCGTGGCCACCCCAGAATGTCTGAGCAGGCCACAGGGAGCAATCATCGCCAGGCCTTAACAGGGAACCCCACCCGAGGAGACACTGTATTACTGCCAACTGACACTACACTACGGCCCATCACTCAATTTTTTTTATATATTTGTTTTAAATTAATCAATGACGTTAGCCTTTAGTAGGGGCCAATAGTAATATGAGATCTGTACAATAAATCATTTTCTACAGTACTAATGGAATCATGGAATGGTACACCCTCGTGGGGAATAGGGGATACTGGAGGGGTCTTTGGTCTTTGGAGTCCACACACTCACACCTTCTGGAAGTTCTCTGCTTGTAACTTCCTACAAGAAAACC
>CM065703.1:26939977-26974977 GCA_017654935.2 Phymorhynchus buccinoides
TCACCCCTCATTATTTCAGCACGTGAGTACTTCCAGACCAGGTGGTTTATTGTTTCTTGTCACTCACACGCTAGTGGAGGGGGCTGTGGGTCCAAGGTGCTTCTCACCAGGCAATTTGATACCAGGAGGGGGGGGGGGGGGTCAAAACAGTGTTTCACCAGTGATACAGTAGGTCTTTCAAGTAGCGCTTCTGTCAAGTACAAATGTGGAAAATAGGGCTTAAAACCCAATTTGTAGACCCTTACCACTTTCAAGGCCTACCGATCTCCCGGACCTTGACCTTGACCTTAATCGGTATGCCATCATCAGAACGGCCATAAGCCAACGTACCTACATGCCAAATGTGAAGACTCTAAGACCAACGGTGTGGAAGTTATGGCCCCTTAAAGATTGTCGGTTTTCAAGGTCGTACGCCAAGGTAAAAAAAACAAGGACATCCCCGAGCGGCAGATGCGTCCTTTGCCGGTTACGCCCTGTACATGCCCCGCCCTGTACCTCCCTTCTACCTTAACATCTTCGGTCCCCGTCCTCCTTGTGACCTTTGGGTGATGCACCTACACACCCTTGACTGGGTGCAAATCGTTTTCCGGGATGCACACCCTTAATTGGTGGGGTGCACTGAGACATGTCTGCCACTCAGCGACATTTAAGCCCCACGTGGCACATTTTGTGCTAGGATGTCTTTTACGTTTAGTATTAGACCCCCTCCTTTACTGAGATGTACACCCTTAATTAGTGGGGTGTACACCCTTATTGGGGTGTACACCCTTAACTCGGAGACATGTCTGCCACTCGGCGACATTAGAATCCCACGTGGCATGATTTGTACTGCAATGTCTTCTACACTTCTTTTTACACACCCCCCACCCACCCAACAAAATTGGGAGTATACAGCACATGATGGGGTGTACACCCTTAACACTGAGACATGTCTTCCGCTTGGCGACTTTTCACGTGGCACATTTTGTGCTACGGTGTCTTTTACTTTTAGTATTAGACCCCCTCCTTTACTGAGATGTACACCCTTAATTAGTGGGGTGTACACCCTTAATCAATGGGGTGTACACCCTTAACTCGGAGACATGTCTGCCGCTCGGCGACATTGAAATCCTACGTGGCATAATTTGTACGGCAATGTCTTCTACTTACAAAGAAACAAAGAAACATGCAGAACGAAAACATACTCCAGTGCGATCGTAGATCGGCAAAGGACAACAAACAAAGAAACATACACGAACAAAAACATACTCCTTTGCGATCGTAGATCGGCGATCGTAGATCGGCAAAGGACAAAACGAGTTGGTACCAGTGAATGACCCGGTGTTGACCCAGTTGTCTGCTGAGTAGAGTCAATGACCTTGGGTAGCTCGCGCAGCCTCCCTGGAAGTTCCTGGAAAGTCTACGTGGAAACGCTGATTTCGGTTCAGAGGCATGTGCTAGTTTCGGTTTCCGCTGATGCGAATGGGGGAGGGTGTGTGTGTATTTTGTTGTGTGTGCGTGCTCTCTCTCTCTCTCTCTCTCTCTCTCTCTCTCTCTCTCTCTCTCTCTCTCTCTCTCTCTCTCTCTCTCTCTTTTCATAGAAAGCTTTACGACACGATTCAAAAGTAGTAGGCCTTTCCAAGACTAAAACTCCCATGTGGCATAATTTTTACTGCAATGTCTTCTACTCTTCTGTCTACACACCCACACAAAATTTGGAGTGATTCTATACAGTATTTCATGAGATATAGGAGGGTGAATAAAAACGGAAACATGTCTGCCACTCGGCAACATTATATTTCTGAGGGATAATTTATATACGAATGTGTTATACTCTTAGTCTCACATCCTCACACAAAATTAGAAGATATTTTGTCTTCTAGTGCACGAAATACAGCTTGGACAAGAAATATGTGGCGCAAAGAAGGAAAGTTTGGTTTTTAAGGTCATACTTCGAGGTCAAGGTCAGCATGGCGATACTTTATGCTCGGATGTTTTCTACTATAGGTTATAAAGCACCACACACAATCTGAAGCGCTTCTGTCAAGCACAAATGTGGAAAATATGGCTTAAAACCCAATTTGTAGACCCCTACCACTTTCAAGGCCTACCGATCTCCCGGACCTTGACCTTGACCTTAATCGGTATGCCATCATCAGAACGGCCATAAGCCAAAGTACCTACATGCCAAATTTGAAGATTCTAAGACCAACGGTGTGGAAGTTATGGCCCCTTAAAAATTTTCGGTTTTCAAGGTCGTACGCCAAGGTCAAGGTCACGACGGCGATAATTTATGCGCGGATGCCTTCCTCTCATGGTGACACACCACCACACAAAATTTGAAGCGATTCGGTCACGCGGTGCTGGAGATATCCTTGGAACTAACAAAAAAAGAAGAAGAAAAAAAAGGAAATTGGCAAGGGACAACAAAAAACAAACAAACAAAGAAGCATACACGAACGAAAATAGACTCCTTTGCGATCGTAGATCGGCAAAGGACAACAAACAAGCAAGCAAAGAAACAAAAAAAGCATAGATATTTCAATAGGAAACCAAAAGATAGAAGACGTTGGAATTTTCGTGACTAAGACACCCGCTGATGCTGTCAAGAAAAGCCGAAACTCTTGTCCAGTGCTTTTAGGAATGAATATTCTGGAGAGGTGCACTGAACTGGGAACCCTATTGAATGACACTGTATATATTAAACTGATACAAACGCAGATAGAAAAGAGGAAAGGAACGACAAAGTTTGCAAAAACGGCAGAGGACAAAACCCTCCTTCCAGCTGGTACAGTGACAACAGTTTGGGTCACAGCAGGCATCCGAGACGATAACAAGCCAGTCATGATACAGCACTTAGCTAGTCCAGAACACCTGCCCCGAGGAATTCTAGTGGTAGATACTCTTGCAACCAGAATGAATGGTGTCTATCCAGTGCGCATAGCCAATCTGGGACAGAAAGATGTGTGGCTTAACAAAGGAAACAGAATAGGCTACATCCAAGAGTTTGAGGTGGTAGCAAATTCAGAATGGGATACATGTGTCCATATTAATGAAACAAAGGAGATATTTGTTTGCAAACAAGAGGTGGATACTACAATGGGAGAAAAGCAAATGGAACCGGAAATCAAGCTGCCAGATATAGATTACGAAAAATTCACTCCAGAGCAGGCCCAAAAGATAAAACATTGTCTGAAAGGCCACGCAAGCTGTTCTCCCAGAGAAGGAGAAATAGGTTTTTCAGACACTGTAAAGCATGAGGTGCCTACTACTGACGATATGCCAGTATCACAACCATACCGAAGAATTCCACCTACGCAGATGGCAGAAGTGAAGGCTCACATTCAAAACCTTCTACAGCAAGGAGTAATAAAACCAACTCACAGCCCCTACGCAGCTCCCATTGTCTTGGCAAGGAAAAAAGATGGCTCGCTAAGGATGTGTGTTGATTATAGACGTCTAAATGCAAAGACAGTGAGAGACTCTTACCCTCTTCCACGCATAGAGGAAACCTTGGATTCCTTGAAAGGAGCAAAGTTCTTTCCAACACTGGACCTGGCCTGAGGCTATAATCAAGTCGCTGTGCATGAAAAGGATGAACACAAGACGGCATTCATAACGCCATTTGGATTGTTCCAATATGAACACTTACCTTTTGGATTGTCAGGAGCCCCCGCAGCATTCCAGCGATTCATGCAACGCCTTTTCAGTGAGAAATTGTTTGAGATACTCATCATCTATCTCGATGACCTACTGGTCTTTAGCCAGACTTGTGAAGAGCATCTGCTGCACCTATATTATGTCCTCTCTACCATCAAGAAGCATGGATTGAAATTGAAACCCTCCAAGTGCCAGTTATTCAGAGATGAAGTCCCGTACCTTGGACATGTCATCTCAGCAGATGGCGTAGCAACAGATCCAGAGAAGGTTAACGCTGTAGAGGACTGGCCCAGACCAGTTACCGCCAAACAGATGCAGACATTTCTTGGCCTTGCAGGATATTATAGGCACTACATTGAGAAGTTTGCTCAAATTGCATCCCCCTTATATGAAGCCATGCAAGAGAAAGATCAGAAGGCGAAACAAGGAAAGATCTCCACAGCAAGGAATTTGATATGGACAGAAGAGTGTGAAAGGGCATTCAACACCCTAAAGGAGCGACTAACCTCAGCCCCTATTCTGACTTTTGCAGACTTCAGAAAACCATTCATCCTGCATGTGGATGCTAGGAATGAAGGATTGGGCGCTGTCCTTTCACAAGAAGTAGAAGGAAAGGTACGGGTGGTTGGCGTTTGAAGCCAACTGAGAGGAACATGCAGAACTACTCAAGCAGGAAATTAGAGCTACTAGCCCTCAAATGGGCCATCACAGAGAAGTTGCGAGACTATCTGATGGGCTCTCGCTTTCAGGTGTGGACAGATAACAACCCTCTGACATATATTGAAACAGCAAAGCTTGGAGCTGTAGAACAAAGATGGATTGCAGATCTAGCACCCTACGATTTTGAACTCCGGTTCAGACGGGGAAAAGAAAACAGCAATGCAGATTCTCTGTCAAGAATGCCTCAGATTGCAGTACAGAGTGCAGTTGATGAAGCTACTGGCACCACCACAATACCTGTGGAAGTGAGAGAAGCGATTGCTACTGAAGACATAGTCAATATCCAGACACTGTGTGTTGACATGACAGGAGAGGGTCCAGCGCAAGCAAGAAAATGATGCTACCATCGCTAGAGTTAAAGAATACGTCAGTAAGGGCAAGAAACCATCAAAAGCAGAAAGGCAGAAAGAAAGCCCAGAAGTAGTAAAAATGTTGAAGCAGTGGAAGTGTCTGAGGATCAGAGAGGGAATTTTTCACCGTGCTATCAGGTCAACAGCAAAGGTTTCAGATCGTCATACCGAAAGATAAAGGCAAAATGGTGCTACAACAGCTACATGACCACATTGGACACCAAGGGGTGGAGAGAACAACGCAGCTGACACGGGAGCGCTATTATTGGCTTGGAATGACTACAGATACCCTTGTTTATTGCAAGAACTGTGCTCGTTGTCTTACAGCCAAAGCTCAGCTTCCATTGGAAAGGGTACCTTTGCAGCCAATTATAGCTACACGACCACTTGAGATTGTTGCTGTTGACTTCACAGTCTTGGAACCGGGATCCGATGGGAGAGAAAATGTTCTGGTCATCACGGACATGTTTACAAAGTTTACAGTGGCGGTACCTACGAGGGATCAAACAGCAATGACGACAGCCAGAGCAGTGGTCAGAGAATGGTTTCAGAAGTACGGTATACCCCAACATCTCCATTCTGATCAGGGCTGTAACTTTGAGTCTGACATCATTGCAGAACTATGTCGGACTTACGGTGTTAGCAAGTCCAGAACTACGCCCTACAGACCTCAAGGAAATGCTCAGACCGAAAGGCTTAACAGAACACTACACGACTTGCTCAGAACACTACCCCAGGAAAAGAAGAGGAGGTGGACAGAGTACTTACCAGAGGTGGTGTTTGATTACAATGTGACGCCACATGCTACTACAGGATTCTCGCCCTACTTCCTCATGTTCGGAAGACAGCCTCGGCTCCCACTGGAATCCATGTACGCTGCAGAGACAAACTTACCTTGTCCAGACTGGATATTACACCATCGTCGGAGTCTTGAGCAGGCTTATAGGCATGTGAGAAGACGACTTCAAAAGCATGCAGCTAAGAGGAAGGCTCGATTCGATCAACATGTCAAGAATGATCCAATACAAGCAGGCCAGAGGGTACTGCTCAGGAACAGACCTAGGGGAAGAAACAAAATTCAGGACAAATGGAAGGAAGAGTTCACAGTTGTAGAAGTTAGAGATAATGTGTACACAGTTGCGAACAGAGAGAATGGAGAAAAGAAAAGAGTACATAGAAACGAATTGAAGGTCATCCCAGAAGAGTACCAAAAAGCAGCAAGGACTGAACTTGACTGGACAGAAACTTCTGGTAGCAGCAGATCATCTGATTCAGAAGAAACATGGGTAGGGGTCACATCAAGACCAGCCCATCAGGAGCCAACTCCTTTGGTGGAGCAAACAGCAGAAAGCCCTATACAGCAAACTTGGAAGAGTAACAGGAGAACAACTAGACAACATAGTAATCCTCAGCATTCGCCGAGATCAGCAGTCAGACAGGTGGATGCAGTTGCCAGTCCTGTCAAGGGGAATAATAACGGTGCAGAGAAACAAGAAAATAGCCATGAGTTTGCTCTGAACATGATGGATAAAATGAAAAGTCTCATTGACAGCTTGAAGAACTTTTAATGCCATTTGTTTCCGGAAAAGAGGTTGGGGTGATACAATGTGGAAATTTATTTTTCAAACTTATTCTGAATAAATGTTTGGCTTACAACGTTAGAACCTAGCAAGTGAGGCTATGAATGTCTTCAGTTAGTTGCAAAAGGATAAGTAACAAAGGGACTTTTAATTTAAATGAGTTTGAACCCAGTGCTCAATTTCTTCATGATTATTGTATGTATGTTTTTTGTAAAGCGCTGTGAGTCCTGCTGCGCCAGGAGAACGGCGCTATATAAGAGTTATTATTATTATTATTATTATGGTGTTCAAACAATTTTATAGGTTTGTTGGAAGTGACCAAGGAATGTGTTAATATGGTGTTAATTGGAATACTTTGATGTATTGGTTCTTGCCAAGTCATAGGTCCAATGTTACACAATATTACATATGGTCATCCCTTAGAAAAGTTTTCTTTTCAGAGGAAGGGATAGAATTCTGTATTCTGTGGATGAGTCTATGCTCGTTCATTTGGTCTTGCAGAAGGGGACCATAAAGGGTGGATTTTTTGGTCTCGTTTTATTTTTGTTTGTATTTTTTTCTTTTTCTTCTCTTCTGTATGTGATGTGTGTGTGGGAGGCTATGGCATAAAAGGGTAAAATGTGGCGCATGGCACGGACACATGTTTGCAGTTTCCTCTCAGCTTTCCATTAACTGCCATTCCCCATCGCATTGAAAGCATATCGGCTTAAAGTTGGTGTACAGTATATGTTTATGTTATGACGGTAGATGATTGTTTTGTGTTTTAAAGACCCCTAAGGCTGAGGGCAATTGAGGGCAAGAAACTGTATGTTACCTTATGGATAACAGCAGATTTTGTCATTGTGAGCTTAGATTTTGATGTACATCAGAATGTGATGTCAAACTGCATATTACTTTTTTGATGATAGCAGACTGGGTACAGGGTATCTATTGTGGTTGAAAGGCCAATGCCAAGAGTTGCATATGGACCTTCGGATATTGTGAACCTTGTCATGACAGGCCTTACTTTTGGTTGGTACACAGGTACTGTAAATTGTAAATTGTAAATTGCCTTTTGAACAAGTTCAATTTTTGTCATCACACACCTTGTTTCGAGTGTACGCGATAAGCTGGCTACTTGGCATTTAGGATAATTTTTGTGGGTTATCATTGTGCATTATGTTAAATGATTGGGTTGCGTTTTGGATTATTTGGACTTTGAAAAAGGAGATAAAGAATGAAAATCAATGTGTGAGATTTTGTGTGTGCTAATTATTGACTACCATTGAAGATATTTGATTTGTTTACTTTTTCTTTTCTTCATATCTTTTCTTCATATAGTGTTTCTAACGTCGGGACGCCGTTACAATCATTGGTGGATGTATGTGAGAGAGTGAATTGCACGAGAAGCCCGTGCGTAGAGGGCTGAGAAAGAGGGATATTGTGCGAGACTTGTGACGGGCGCGGGAGTGGTCATGAGTTGTGAGAAGAGATGTGAGAGGAGAGGAACAGAATAAAATAGGAGTCGACTCGAACACTTGGTCGTCTCGTGTCAGGACCGGAATGAATGTTGAATGAATCCAAACACCTCGGCCACAGCACCACAACACTACACATGCACAAACAAAATAATTTTAATAATCACAGGTGACAAAGAAAACTTGAGGCACTAAAAGTTTTATTTCATGTCCGATATTTTATAGCTAGTCCTACACGTTCTCACCAAGTTACAGTCCGTGAAAAGCTTGCCCCATTCATTTGATTTAGTACTTTTTGATAGCACATTGTTTTCGTCTACAGACATTGGCTCCTTCGTCTTCGAGTATCTTTTCCCCATTTCTTTGATCGTTTGCTGACATTAAACGTTCAACATTCTCTGTCTCTAGCTCCTACTGATTCAACACCCTAGTTTTAGAAAAGAGTTCAAAGAGAAAAGTTAAGCAGAAACGTAGAGGCTTTTGCATGAGTTATCAAAGGTTTGTTTGAAACTGGGGGGATAATAATTATCTAACAATCACGTGAAGCTTCAGAAATAATAAAAATTCTTGTATCCTTTGAATTGTGGGACTATTATGCAAATTATAGAAATTATAATTAGGTCTATTTTTAATTTTTAATTTTCTTTTGTTTGTTTGTTGTTGATAATTGTGTTCATTTTAATCATTGCTTTCTTGGTGTCCAAGTTGTACTTGAAGTAAGCGGCTTTTCAGTTTAGGATTGCACAGTTTGCTTCAGGCTCAACAATATCACTGTGCTGTTCTGTCACTCACGCTCTGCACCCCTGTTTCTAGAAGGCCTAAACTATTGCATTAAAAAACAAAATCTTGTTAACTTGTTTGTGGCAGTATTCACCAAAATACGTGTAATTGTGACCGATAATTTATGGTGATTCATATTGTTGGTAGGCCTATTATTGAAGTAGGCTTTCTGCAGACTAGCTTTCTGGGACCGCTCAGTTTCCAACTCTGTGTCTCCAAAAATGATCATGTTGACGATGTAGATATTCCACAGCTAAGCTCACTTTCTTCTCACTTGCACCTGATAGTAGAATTTTTCGGCTGGGCTGTTCTATCTGTCAAACTCACCACCTTGTCTCCACCGCAAAGTGATGAGGATAACATCATTCCGCTGGCTTTTCTATTAGTCAAACTCACCATCATTGTCCCGACACAAAACTCTGACGGTGGAATAATTATGTTTCTGTTTGGCTGTTGTATTAGTCAAACTCACCCCCTTGCCCCACCCCGACACAAAGAGCTGACTGATGGAGTCATTCCGATGGGCTGTTCTCTCAGTCAAAGCTCACCCCTTTCACTTCCCCCACCCCCCTTCCTCCCTTATTAACTTCAACTGATCATAGCCTAGAACAATACAAATCCTTCCTGTTGGGCTGTTCTATCAGTCCAGCTGACCCAGGTCACTCTCTCTCGTAGGCCGCCAACCGCATGCTGGCACTGAGAGCGGCACCCACCATCACCACATAGACCAACAGGAACAGGGCCGAAACCAGGACGCTACCCCCTACCATCGCCAGCAGGTCGGTCATGATCAGGGGCTGAGGACTAACAGGGGAGGGACAGGGCAAGGGTGGGGATGGAGGAGGGGGGGTCGAGGGAGGTCTGGGAAGAAAGGGGTGGTTAGGGAGGAAGGGAGGAGAGAGAGGGGGGCTGAATGGGACGAGCTGCGTGGTGTAGTTCAGCAGGCTCCCATGTTATTCCTTTTTTTAAAGAAGAAAAGCTGTGACGTCATATTTTGTGACGCATAATCCTCACGGGTAAAACAAAACTTTTACTTGAACTGTTTTCCAATATCAATAATAAATGATCACAAAATTGATAGGGTGGGGTATAGGGGAAATTCGTTCCCATTCTTTTGGATTCTTCTTTTTCTTTTTCTTCTTCTTCTTCTCCTTCTTCTTCTTCTTCTTCTTCTTCTTCTTCTACCAACAATGTCCACTTCCCGTAACTGGCAATTATTGACGTGAATTGGGGTTCAAAGAATTATGTAGCGCGGGAAAAACTAAAACAAGGCTATATAGAGAAGAGGGCATGCACGACCGAGCACCCTGGTTAGTCCGAGAACACCATGCCCCACACGAAAAAAAATGGAGGGGGGGGGGGGGGGCTTTCTTGTGGTGGGAGTCATGGAACGCGATCTCCATGTTATTTAGACCAAAGACAGTATCTTTGTTTAGACTTCAGCATGGCCGGACCAAGTGATTCTGGTTCTGGTTCTGGTTTTTCATACGTCGAAGGAGCCTATATAGAGTTATAATATACATTAGGTTTTTTAATAAAAGGTCTCTGTTGTAGGCTACTGTCTGGTGATGTTGACAGTTTTTTAAGAGTTGACCATAGGCCTTTATTTCGCAGGATTCGTAAGGAGAGGTTTCCGCCGGGGGTCCAGGGAGCTGCATGGGTTCCGAGATAAGCTGGCGACAGACTATGTGACTGCCTCATGTGGCTCGATCAGGTCGTGACGTTTCACCTCATTTGCATACCATCCTGCTCGATCAGTCTGACTCAGTCGGGCCCAGTCAGGTGACAGGGCCGAATAGGGTGGGTTCTAAATTTCACTGATCGAATCTGATCGAGTCAGATGGCTTGTGACCTCTTCTGTGCGGGAAACAAAATTTGATCTACGTCACGACCTGATCGAGTCATATGAGGCAGTCGCATAGTCTGTCTCCCGCTTTATGGGGCAGTGTCCTTTGGGGGGCCCAGGGGTAGAAGCCCCAGGAAGTTTTGTAATTTGGTGATTATTATACAAACATCGAGTCATGTTCTTACTTTTCACTCTTGTATAAGGTACGTGCTTGGGGGCAGAGCGGGGGGGGGGGGGGGGGGCGGAAACCAGGACCCCCCCCCCCCACACACACACACACACACACACCTTCTGATCCGGTCCTGGACTTGTTCTTTGCATTTCCCTACAGTTTCTCCAGAATTATTGTTCTGTACGTTTCCCTAAGGTTTTAGGGTATTAGCAAAAAGTCTGAATATACAAAGAGCTCGCACTGAAGCCGTGTTTTTTTTACTCCCACCCTTTCACCTATGCTACAGCTGTGGATCATTGTGAACTCACTGACTGCCTACAACAACACGGCGCCAACGACACTAACACTTCCCACCTTCCACCTTTTCACCTAACAGGTGGGAAGTGAGAAAGTTGGCTTCATTCTTTGCAAGGTTTATAGGCTGCGAAGTTATCACTCTTTGTAACATTTAGGCTTTTTGGTATTAGGGAGACAAAGTGATATAATACAGTATAATTGAGCTTTTGGTCTATTGTTGTTGTTGTTATTGTTGTTTATTTATATTTTGCGCCTTCCCGGACTCTTGTTTGTGCATTAACGGGTGGGTCTGCACTCAACCTACTCCACATACCCCCCCCCCCCCCCCCCAACTATCCCCTTCTGCCCCGAAAATCAGTTGACTGGACTTTGTAGAAGGCCGTTGTTCAAAACTCTCTCTCTCTCTCTCTCAAATCAAAACTCAATTCTGTCTACAAAAGAGCAGCTAAAATTATTCTTCCCGACGTGTCAGGACAATCCCGCCCCCCCCCCCTCCCGACAACTCCCCCCGGACCCCCCCCCCCCCCCCCCCCCCCCCCCCCCCCGACAATTCCCCTCTGCGAAAATTCCCCCCTGGGACAATTCCCCCCTAGGACAATATCTCCTTATCCCCACACACACATGCGCACGTGCATACTTACACACACGCGCGCTTTGCGCTTCAGTACATTTAGAATCCTCACGACCTCTTTCCGTGTTATATCCGCAGCATGGGGGGGGGGGGGGGGGGGGGGGGGGCAGAACTTGAAGGGACAGGGTGGGTGCGATTTGGGGGAAACTGGAGGGAGGGCAGAGGGGGGGGGGGGGGGGGGTTCTATATTCGGGATTTGAAGCCTTCCACTGAGGGTGATGACACGACCTCAGATGGAAGGGTGTTCCACTCGCTGATCGTCCGTGGATAAAAGGAGTACTTCCTGTAGCTGGTTTTGCAGGAAGGGAGGAGGTAAGTGGACTGGTGGGATTGCCTTGTCCTCCTCGTGGGTGGATTCAGAGAAGGAAAGTACGGCGTGTTGATGGAGACTTGGCCTTGGTGGTAGCCTACTTATCAAAAATTGTGAGCCTTGCCGTACGTCTCCTGCCAATCTTATCCAAACTATCCTGATTAGTAAAAAATAAAAATAAAAAGCTTCGGGACTTTCCTGGTATTGCAGTGCCTCCAGGATCGTCCCAATATCTGTCTCCTGTCGGCGAGTGGTGTCAGTGAGTGCAGCTGCGTGTTCTCCATGCTGGATGTCTGGCGATGCCTGTTCACCACCCAGCGGGCGGCTCGCTGCTCAACTTTGTCCACCCTGCCGACGTCCTTTGGACATATACGTTTCACATATACGTACTCGTTTTGAATGATACACGGTGCTCCTCTCTCGACGATGAAAGTTTCCATGTTTACACTTTCAAAGATGTCAGTGATTTACCGACATGTAAATGCATATGTAAATACCATCAAGTAATCAGATGGGCAAAAAACTGCTCCAGTTGAGCATAAATCACTAATGATACATGTATCACTGACAAACTGAAATATAAACCAAACTTTGATTATTTTTCACTGGAACAAACTTCTTCTTTCCCTCCGTCAGCGACCCTCTCTGCTTTCAAAGCTCACCTCAAGACCCACCTGTTCCCCCGTCATTAAAGCTCCACTCTCTTTCTCTACTCTCTCTTGGCATTAGGTCTGTTTCTGTTGTATTCTATTTTAGTCATCCGTGTGTGTTCGCTTTTTTTTTTTATAATGCTAATGTGTGTGTGCGATTTGATTTGATTTCTATCAAGATTCAGCACTGTATAAATACTGTATGTTGTTGTTGTTTGAATGTTTGAATGGTTTGAATGTTATTGAATGGTTTGACGACTACGAAACACTCATGTGTGATGGGGTGGTAAGGGTAAGGGATAGGGATAAGGAGGAGTTGATGAGGGATAAGGAGGAGGGTGAAGATAGACACACCACGCAGACCAGGAACACATAGAGGAAACCAGACAGTTGTTTGACTTTGTTTATTCACTAGGAAAGACTAAGGAAGACAGTGCAGCAAATAAGATCCTGCAACAATACAAAAATATACAAGCATAAATATAAACAAGAAATAACAATGATTAAGTATGATTGTAGGCCTTGTGCCATAGCACTCAATGTTCAATAACATGAGGAGATACACAGTCACAGCAGTGGAAGGAGCTCACTGCATGACTTAAATAGCATGATTAAACTGACACTGACACAAGCCTAGCTGGGGTTTGGAAACATAACATAGGTCGGTTTTACCTGACCCTATGCTTGCTTAACTCATACACAAACATTTTAGTTCATGTGAGTTAACCCAAACCAAGCATTGTAACACTGACATCATCAGATGCTGTGTTACTAAAAATAGACTACTCATCAAAGTAGGCTGATCAGTTTTAAGTGGAAAACTGACTAAAGACAAATGTAGGCCTATTGAGAGTTTATCATTGAAGTAGCAAGAAACTCAGTCAAAAGGGACTGCCTTATCAATACTATAGTAGCAGTATTAACACAACACCACACTAGGCCTAGCACACACACCTAGGCCTATGAATGAAACTAGCGTAAAGTAGGCCTACACCATAGATGGTATCAGCCTAGATCAATAATATTGATAGCATGGAAATGAGCAAGTTAGGCCTTTAAACAAAATGTAGGCAAAGTGCCCCTTCATTGTTTACACAAGAGAACAACTAAACCATAAAGCCAGCACAGTTTCGGTTTCGGTTTCGGTTTCACTCCTCCATTTATTAAAAAACGGCTAAAATCACTCCTTTTTCTTATGCTTTTTAACCCCCCCAAAAGGTGTGATTTAAGCCATTTTCTTGTGTTTTTTATTCTCGAAGACAGTGCGATTCAATCGTTTTTTACTCACGAAAACAACGTGATTTTAATTGTTTTTTAATGAAAAAAACCAAAAACCCAACACCTTTTAACCATAAAACCACTACTTTTTAAAAACAAAATTAATTTTTAAATAATGTATTTATTTTGTGCTTTAAAAAATGGAACCGAATTCTAATTTTAAAGAAACTGAAATGAAAATTATTGAACCATTGAATGTACTAAAAAGTGTTAAGTTTGCTATTACCCAAATTAAAAAAAATATAGGCATAGATCCTCCAGTTAAAGTTTTTTTAGCAATAAAAATAGATTTTATACTATCAAACGGCGAACAAAAACCACTCTGGATATCTACAAAACAACACGCCATTCTAACTACAAATGATTTTACAAAAGAATGGGAAGATTTTGTTTATACTCAGTTTGTTAAAGCATCAGAAGAAGCAAAATTAAAAGGATCTGGTTGGACAGAAGGAGAAGTATTAGAAATGTTATTAGTACAAAGCAAATACTACCCAATCGTAGGAAACTCGTACATTCCACTACCAGCAGAACTTGCAAGTAAACGAGCCCTTATAAACATAAAAAACAAGGATGATAAATGTTTTATGTGGTGTGTACTTGCAAAACTGCATAATGTTAAAAAGAACGCTGATAGAATAACAAACAATAAATCCTACACTAATGAATTAAATTTTACTAATATTGAGTTTCCTGTTACTTATGATCAAATTAATCAATTCGAAGAACAAAACAAACCTTTAACTGTTAACGTTTATACTTGGACGACTGAAAATAAACTTAAACCGATTCGCGTATAAAAAAATGCTCCAAGAATAAATGATTCTCTTGATAATCACATCGATCTTCTTTTAATAACGAACGGGAAAAATCATCATTACACTTTAATTCGCACAATGAGCAGACTACTAACGCACACGACTGAATATAATGGAAAACAAGACCTTTGCAGGAGATGTTTAATTAGAATTCCGAGTACTAAAGCAGCTGAGAACCATCAAAAAAATTGTGAAAGTCCTGTCGACTGTTTAATCGAACGAATTACTCCTAAAGAAGGCAGCAAAACATTCTTTAAAAACTATACAAAACTGCAAACTAGTCCATACGTTGTTTATGCAGACTTCGAATCTTTAATTGTGCCTTATCAAGGTCCTAGACCCGAAAAACTTCCTAAAACAGTTTCATTAAACAACCACCAAATTTGTTCATACGCATATATTATTGTTCGATCAGACGGCAAACATTCCTCACCAAAAATTTTTAGAGGACCAGATGCAGCTAGCCTCTTCTTAAAAGAAATGACAGATTTAAGAAACAAATGCTCAAACGAATTAAATCTATCAGAGTTAATTATGCTGACAGAAGATCAAGTTAATTTTCAAAAAGCAACCAATTGTTGGATCTGTAAAAAAGAATTCATACAAAAAGAAGACCCCAATCAATCCGACTACTTTAAAGTAAGAGATCATGATCATATTACAGGAAAATTTAGAGGAGCTGCACACAACTCTTGTAATCTTAAGTTAAAGTTCAATCCGAAGAATTGGAAACTCCCTATATTTTTCCATAATCTGCGCGGTTACGATTCTCATTTAATTCTACAAGCAGAGATGGACAAATTAGAGTTTAATTCAAGTTCCTGCATTGCCCAATCCTCTGAAAAGTACATGACGTTTACATTAGGTCCATTATCGTTTTTTGATAGTTTACAGCATTTAGGAATTTCGCTTAAAAAATTAGGAGAATCTTTAACTTCTTTTCCTATTACACGCAAATACTTTAAACCCGAACTTGCGAAAAAAGGAGTTTACCCGTACGAGTACATGGATTCATGGGATCGATTTGACGAACTCTGGCTTCCACCCAAAGACGCATTCTTTTCTAAATTAAGCGGGTCAGGTATAAGCGACTCTGAATACGAAGACGCTCAATCTGCTTGGGTAGAGTTAAAATGTAAAAACATGGGGGACTATCACAACGCTTACTTAAAGATAGATGTTTGTTTACTTGCTGATATTTTTGAGAACTATAGAAAAACCTGTTTAAAACATTATTCTTTAGATCCTGTAAACTATATCACTGCGCCTGGGATGAGTTGGGATGCGTTCTTAAGATCTACAAACATTAAGATTGATTTACTCTCTGACGATACAATGATTAAAATGATTGAAGACGGTTTACGAGGTGGAGTAAGTATGGCTTGTCACGCTTACTGTAAAGCAAACAACAAACATCTAGACGACTTCGATCCAACCAAACCATCAAATTATATTATGTATCTTGACGCAAACAATCTTTATGGTCATTCAATGTGCCAATCTCTTCCATTACGCAATTTTGAAATACATGATTTTAATTCATCAAACATCAATAAAATTTTGGAATGGCTATCTAAACTAACACCAGATCAACCAAATGGATATATTTTAGAAGTTGATTTAGATTACTCTGATGAACTTCACGATCTACATAACGATTTTCCTTTAGCAGCAGAAAGATTAACGATTGATTCAGAAACAAAACTTATTCCAAATTTATATAACAAAAAAAAATACGTCTGCCATTATAGACTACTCCAGTTCTATTTAAGACACGGATTAAAACTAACTGCTGTTCACCGAATCATTTCGTTTGATCAAAGTAAATTCATGGAGCCGTATATAATGAAAAACACTAATCTTAGAACAAAAGCTACTGACGAATCAGAAAAAAACTTTTTTAAGCTAATGAACAACAGTTGTTTTGGTAAGACTATGGAAAACCCGCACAAACGTAAAGATTTTAAATTAGTTGTTAATCCAAAGAGAGCAGCCAAACTATCCTCTAAACCGAACTACCAAGGTTTTAAAAAGTTCAGTGACAGACTTTATGGTATAATGATGAAAAAACTAAAAGTACTATTAGACAAACCAATCTTTATAGGATTTGCTGTTCTCGAATTATCAAAACTACTTATGTTAGAATACTTGTATGATTACATTAAACCACTCTATCCTGAATCAACACTTTTATATACAGACACTGATTCTTTTGTTTTAAACATTCCAACTGATGACTTTTACGAGGACTTAAAAACTGAATTAAAGAAGGGGGCAGACTCCTGGTACGATACATCTGATTACCCAAAGGATTCACCCCTACACTCAGACGTAAATAAAAAAGTAATCGGGAAAATGAAGGATGAAATGAATGGTACAATTATTAAAGAGTACGTTGGATTGAGAGCAAAGATGTATTCAATCATTACTGAATCAGAAGATAAAGATGTTAAAAAAGCTAAGGGAATCAGTAGATCAGTTGTTCAAAAACAAATAATACACGAAAACTATAAAGAAGCATTGTTCGACAGCAAGACGTTTTTTCATGACAACGTATCACTTAGATCAGATTTACACCAAATTAATACAATGATGGTAAATAAAAAGTCACTCGATTCAACCAATACAAAACGTTTAATTCAATCACCAGAGTTTTCGTACGCACCTGGACACTGGAGAACTAACTGTCATTGTCATAGTCAGTAGACTTTCGAAACTTGTAATCATATTGAATTGAATAAGCACCCTTTGGAGTTCTTATTGTTATTTCCCTAGAACAGATTTTAATGTGTCGTTTATTTTTTTTTCGCATTCTTTTTTTATTGCTTCTATGTCTTGCGGTTGTGAAAAACTTGCTCTTGATTTTTTCTGAAGTTCAAACTTTTGCATTTTGTAGTCGTTGTAGTCTGCTTGCAATCTATTGAACTCCTCATCCGAAATTTGAGAGTCTTGCAAAGCTTTACTGATTATTAATCGAAATGAACTAAGTTTTGCCATTATTAATTGAACCATGGCTGTATGCTTTTGTAGTTTTATTTTTATTTTTTTGTTGAAAGCAGACGTACTGATTGAAAACAACCCCAGCGTCAGCGATACACACCCTAGAGGCAAAGCTATGGGTGATCCGACCCCTGTCGCTAACAACCCTACAGAGCTTCCTGCTGTTAAAGTACCTAGAGTTCCAAGTCCAGTATTTAAGTATGTTGTTGAATTAAACAAACAAGAGTACCTCCGTTTGGTTCTGTTATAGTTAGTGAGGTCTTTTTCCAATTCTCTTTGTATTTCTGTAATAGTAGACAATCTGAACTTTCTGATTTCAGGATCATCACCACCCTCAGTCTTTTCTTTGTCAGTATTTTCTTTCGGTATTTTTGGATATGTTGTAACGGACATCTTTTTATATTTAAAAAAAAATTTAAAAACATTTAATTTGCACTTGTTATCATTTTAAGAAGATCATCAGACAAAATGCTTTCAGTGTAATAAAACCCAATGAGATCTAAATTAGTAACATTAATGAACGTTAATTCTTTGAGATTGTTTGGATCAACACTCAATATAACTTTATCGCTGGTCGACACTGCCTTAATTTCTTCACCGCGGTTTTGAATAACGATAGTACATCTCACTGATTCAACATCCAAGTTTTGCCAAGAAATAAGAATCCCTTTCATTAGGTTGTCGCTAACACCAACAGGTAGGGAATCAGGGTTGTCTGCTCTAACAGAAAGTTCAAATATCATAGTAAATTCGTCTGCTAAAGCCATTTTAGGAATGAACTCTAATTGCGTGGCTGCATCTTTTGTCACTGTCTTTTTTCTGTGCAGCATGTACTGTCTCTTTTTATAAGGTTTGATTGCTATTTCTCTTCTGCTGTTGTTTTGTGGAATCAGACTGACATGTAACGGCCCTGAGTTAAATGATTTGCGAAAGTGTTTGTCATTATCAAAGAATGTAAACGGGCTTAAAAATTCAAACTTAATTTCCCAATCAACGAATGGAATTAAATGCCATTTGTTATCCCTTTTCTTAACAACTTTATATTCAAACTGGCCAACATTGTCAGCTACTACATTACGCAGTTGCTCTAGTTTAGGTACTTTTTTATCACTTACTTCTGCTCGTTTATAATAGCCGTTGTTTGTGTACTCAAAACCATACAGCGCTCCTATCTCTCCGTTTAAATCAAAGTCTTCTGTGTCTGCTAGGTCCTTCAATTCTAAAGTTGCGCATCTAACAGGGTCAAGCATAACCGGTTGATCTGGTCCGCGTGACATTGTTTTATACTAAATTATTTTATTTCTAATAAAGCATTAAGGCTGGCGCACTGAACTTCTTTTCCTTTTTCGTCAGTTATTCTTATTTTTAGTGAATGGTGAACCCCACAAATTAATTCTTTAAACTGTAAGTTGGTGAACGTAATAATTTCGTAATCACAGTATGCCGCTTTTGCTGATGGAAGAACTCTTAACACAGTAGACGGTTGGTTATCAAATAAGTTGTTATCCGTACTCAGGATATCTAAATGAAAATATAATAAAGAATGAACAGCAAGATTCAGAGAGTTTTCTCCTTTAAAAGTATTACTTTTTTGTGGGAAAAAATCAGTGCTTATTACTACCATCAGTTCTAAACCCTAACATTTTTGCCAGTTCTCCAGCAAAGTAGTAACCTACTCCTTCTTGCTCTTTGAAAATTAACGTTACTTTTAAATTTCCCTCATTAAGTTTTAAAGTAATGTCATATTCGTTTAAAATGTCTTTTAATGAACAAAAACCGTAATAACCGTCTGGTATAGTTAGTTCGCTTATCGGTTGTCCTCTATCATCAATTTTTCTTATCCAATTGTTCTTTAAGGATTCGCTTATGTTAATCCATTTAACTTTGTAATAAATTTCATGGAGCGCTACTTTTAGAGAACCATGATTTTCAATAGGGCGTTGTAAAAGTATTGGCTCGTCTTGATCAGTTATATAAATAAACATTTTTATTGCGGATATATAAATGAATGCTTTTAAATATAACAAAGACGCTAAATATGCAGTTGGATCATATAACCCTAAAACTATAGCTGTTGATTCAATAGTTGTTGCAGTGGGAGTTGATTCTTTTGAAGTTAAGGTCAGTAATCCATTAAACCATTATTTAAATCCTAGCATCAAACATGATAACATCGCAAAGGCATGGTTTAGTCATCCAATGCAGTTTTATCAAAACCAGTTAAACTTTGCTGTGTTTTGCGCAACAACAGGGTGTGGTGTTTCTTTCACTGATCACTTAAATCATCCTGATCTCATGGTAAAAGCAGTTTATAGATTTCATTTCTATTATACATTCAGACGTATTTTGTCTGAACTGCAGGCTCCATTACCGAATGATTCAACTTTTAATCCGTTCAACAACAGAATTAACATGAAGGCCTTTGAACGGATTTGTAATGAGTTTAACATTAACTTGAATACAGACTTTAGACAAAAGTTAGATCGTAATCATGGTTTGGGTACACTTTATTATTGGGGTGTGCACAGAAAGTATAACTATGATTGGAATCCTCCTTACACGTCTTTTTCTTCAGGTACGACCGTTCATCTGGGATCTATTCAACAAAAACATAAAAACGCTTGGTCAACATTTATTCTTGATACTTCTGAAGGACTGACAAAGGCGGGAATAGAACGAGTAAATGATTCTATTCGTACTTACGTGTGGTGTTTGCTGGGATCTCAAGCGCAAGTTAAATCTGAGATAATGGATCCTTCTACTGGGTTTGATGCACAAAAACAGTATTTAGCTAATTTAGAAGATGCAATCAATTCTACAGTTGACCTCCCAGCTAGCATTAAAAGGTATCAAGACGTTTTGAGATTCGCAAGATCGAAAGTAGACTTTGCTGTCGGTAGTGGATTGTACATGCTACCCTCTGATCTCAGACTTCAAATAGGAACAATTGTAAACTATAACAACGAAATCCTTATAGCGAGAGATAATCAAGCAGTTGGTAAAAATTCAAAAATAAATTCTACATTGTCAATCATACAAAGAACACACCATCCAATCCCTAACAGTCAAAAAAAGAATATTAACTTAACGAATTCAACGAACTTAACTGGCAGTCATGAAAACGAAAAGACAGCATTAGTTATTTTTCTAACTGCAGCCGGTCTAGTTTATTTTTATTTTACTAAAGAGTAATCCAACAACTAAAACTATTAATGTCCATAAGTGTTCTGCCATAAATCCGACTACTTTGCTTGCAGTAGAAAAAAGCCAACTAATTAAACCACCCAATATACCAGGTAGTGCATCTAGGGCTTTTTCTCCTAAATTTTTTTAATAGATTCGTTAAATGTTCCAGTTGTTTTTTAATCCAATTCTTATCTTTTGAAGGTGGAGAAGGTGGAGAAGGTAATTGACCACCACCACCACCTGTTCCTGTTAAAGCAAACACTAAAGTAGAGATTGCAAACCCTAAAGCTGTCATAACGCTCGCTATCGTAAGTCCTTGCTCTCTAAATAAAGTTCTTATTCTTTCAGCTAGCGACGTGTTTTCGTATAACATTATTTGAATGGTTTCTTTTATTCTGTTGAATTGTGTTCGTAATTGTTCGCGGTTAGTTGACAGTACTTCTAGTCTTGCAGCTCTCTCGTGTTGAAGATCATCTAGTCTTTGCATGATTCTGTCTTTCACGTCTTGTCCTAGGTTGTTGTCGTCCGCTTCAACTAATTTCTGTTTTTCTCTGTCAATGTGAGCATCCAGTTCGCTTAACTTTGCTAGATTATTTGTTAACTCGCCCCTGGTAGATTGTAATGTTGAATTGAGCGCCATTAGTTCTCTCATAGGTAATGGTGAATCATGTAATGTTTTTAAATGGGTTTCTTCATCTTCTAAAGTTATAAAACTAGTTTCCATTTCTATGATGTCGTCCGCAGTTGCGCTTAAGTCTCTAAGAGGAATCGATTGAAGTTGGGAATCAGTTGGTAGTCTTTGTAGCGCGTTTTGAAGTGTGGAAACAGCTTGTGTGCTTAGGACTGGTTCTGGTTCGATATTAAAACGTCTTTGATCACTAACACTGAGCCTTTGACGAAGTGTACTCTTTTTTAAAAACTTGGAGGAGTCTGGTTTAGTTGTAAGTTTGACTAGTTTTCCATCTTTATCCTTCGCAAATAAATGACCGTCTTTATAATTCAAAGTCATTAGGATCATAAAAATTCGGGTGGTTCTTGCTTTATACTTTCATAAAACGATCTTACTTTACCTTCCATTAGTTCTCGTCTTAAAGATGATTGATGACGAGATTGAATAGCTTCACTCATGTCATCTCCAGGTTCAAAGACGTCATAATCGTGGTCTGCTTCTATTCCCGCCATGTTTTTATTTATAATTATGTTTTTATTTTATTTCTAAAAAAAAAGAGATGTCGCAATCATACGGAACAATTCTTGATCCATACAGACGGTTAAAAGAACCACTCGGTGTTAAAGGAACCAGGCAGAGTATCGTGATAAGTAATAATCCTTCAACTATCGATCAAAGACAAATATTATCAGTAAGATTTCCTAGTCTGGGATCTAATGAAGTAATTGTGCCAGGTACCGCACGTCTCGCATTTAAAATAGAACTAGAGTCAGAGACGGATCCGAATAGAACTTTAGTTGCTAATCTTGGTAGAGCGATCGTTAGTAAGATTACTGTTAAACTTGAAGGGAGAGAGGTAATGTCATTAGATAACGCAGATGTCTTTTTGAGTTATTGTGATTTATGGCTCACAGAAAATGAAAGAAAAGATAGGATTTATCAAGGAATACAGGGAGATAATGGTATAAAACATAGAATTGATGCTGAAGACAAAAAAGATAGCAATCAAGATGAGTTGGTTGCACAAGTTTATGGTAATCGATTTTATATACCTCTTGACTTCGAGCTATTAAACACGCACTCCCCGTATTATCAGGGTGCTTTACAAGATAGGCTTATGTATGAATTAACTTTTAATGATTACAGCCGTGTTATCAGATCAGCGACAGATCCTGATGCAAAATATAGTATTTCAGACATCACATTAGAGTTTGATGTTGTTCGTCATCAAGAATTAGCTCGGTTGATCTCCCAACAATACCAGACAAATTAGCAATATACTACAACAGAATTTTAAATCACAGTAAAATACCTAAAAACAAATCAGACACAATTTGGAACATCGATTTGAATGTATCAGCAAGGTCATTGAAAGGGATTTTGTTGTTGTTTGAGGAGTCCAAAAAACCTTTTAGCAGATTAAGCGAGAAGTTTCATAATCCTAAAATAACTAAACTAACATGCACAATTGAAGGACAACCGAATCAGTTGTTTGCAAGTGGTCTTTTACCTTATCAGCATTTTGATGAAATACGAAAACTGTTGGGTGGAGGTGGTCGGCAAAGAGACCCTGCGGCTGATTTAATTTGCAAAGACCTCCATCTTCATGATGTCAGACTTGAAGATTATTTATATTCGAAGTATGCATTGTGGCTAGATCTTAGAACAACAGAAGATAACAAACTACATGGGAGTGGAAGAACAGTTGGTGATGGATCAGGAGGAATAAACATTCAAATCCATAAAGAAGCAGAAGAGAGTAAGCAAATATTTATTTATGTATATTTAGTATGCGATGCTCAGCTAAACATTGAAGACAACAGATTAAAAGATATTGTGTATTAAAATAATGGATTTGAAGACTAATTTAAATTTTCTTACAAAAGAACCTCATTGTGGTTTATTTTGCGGAATGACAGGCTGCGGAAAAAGTGTGTTCGCTTTAGATTTAATACAAACGGTTTATCGTAATCACTTTGAACACATAGTAATTTTTTGTACTACATTAGAATTCAACAAGTCTTATAAAGAAAAAAAGTTCATTTGGACAGATGATGAAATCTATTTAGTCAATCCAAGTAATAAACTAAGCGAATGTTTAGAGTATTTTTATCAACTGTTTAAAGGAACACCAACTTTGTTTATCATTGATGACTGTTCGGCTGAAAGAGACATTGTCAAAAAAAGAAATAGTTTAGCAAAACTAGCATTCAGTGGTCGGCATGCAGGAATTAGCGTATGGATTTTAACGCAGAAGTATAATTCGGTTTTAAAGGACTTCAGGGAGCAACTAAAGATGGTTGTTTTGTTTTTTACTAAAGACAAAAACAGCTTTGATGAGTGTCTTGATGAAAATGATGTTGTTGAATCAAAAGAAGAAAAAGAAAAAATTAAACAAAAGCTAAGAAAAGAGAAATTCTGTAAACTAGTATTAAAAACAGATTTTCCTAGTCAGTACAAATGCTTATGAAAGCAAAAAAAAAAAAAAGAAGTGTCAGTAAGGACTTGTTTTTTTGGAATTGTTGTTAAAAGTCTAACAAATTTATCTTCGATTTTTTAGATTAATCAAATGATAGGAACTGTATCTGGTGGGATTAGCTGCAGTTCTTCTTTAACAAATGCTCTTTTTGGAGCAGGTCGTGCCATATGGTTTGTCGTATCAGTTTCTCTTAAATAATAAACGGGGGGATTCATTTCTATTATTCTTTTTATTTCGTACGGATCAATGCTCCAAATTGGGTCAGTTGCTCTTATGCGAGTGTCTCCTTCTGCTTCTCCTGGTGCATAAAGAAACCTTACTTTTACTCCAAATGGTATTAGTTGTTTTGTAGTTGAATGTTGAATTGGCAAGTCAATTGTTTTCTTCTGTATTGCTTTTAAAGGTCGGAGTCCAGTGACCTTAGATTCTTCGTTATTCATAACACGCAGAACGGAGGGTAGTCTTCTAACCCATTCAGTGTTTCTAGTTGAATCAAGGAGTTCTCTATGGTATTGATAAGAAAAAAGTCTTTCTGCCAATTGTTTGTTAAAGTTTTCAACTAAAGCCTGAGATCTATGGTTTCCAGGAATACCCCTTTTAATAGTGACTTTATGTTTTAGCAATAATTGATTGAATTGTCCTTTAAATTCTTTTCCTTCATCAACTTGAATTAAACGTGGATAGGTTAATGGACCGCGTCTATAGATTTCTTGTAAAGCGACAGAGACTGAAGTAGCACTTTTATCAGTTAACGGTTCAGCATCTTTATATCTTGAAGAGATGTCAACAACTGTAAGCGCGTATTTAAATCTTTTTCTTCTGATTAAATCGTGAGGGAGGTATAGAAGATCCATTTGATGAGTGTCATTAGGTGTTGTGTTAACAAAGTGCGGTCTTTTAATTCGTTTAGGCGCTGGTAAATAGATTTGCCAAATAGCTTGTTTAGATAGCCATTCTTTTGCTGTTTGTTCAGTGACTCCTGTAGCTTGACTGAGTTTATTTATTGCTGTTAAACCTTTCCAATAACCTTTCGGTGAATAATAAATTTTAGACATGTTGTTCATTTTAATACTAGATCTTTTTTGCGATGAAATAAACAGCAGTCATACCAACTACGATAAATGCTATTTCCTGGAGTTTTTGTTTTTCGGATGGTTGGTAGAAGTCGCTTAGTTTTGGTGGTGGGAGCTGTTCTAGTTCTTCTCCTGTCACTAAATAATACTCTTTAATGGCGTCGTCAACATTCTTAAAAGTGTATGCTGCATGGTTTTGCAGTTTTAATTTGTTGTTAATAAAATCTAACTGAGCAAGTCTTTGCTTTTCATAAGCGTCTTGTGCTGCTGCTGCTCCATTGCTCGATTATGTCTTTGTCTTTCCTTGTTTGTTTCTAGTTTACTGAACATATAATTACTACCTGAAAAAGCAAGTGCGTTTACTACAGCGCCGCCAATCATCATTGCGAGTGAAGCCATTTTATTTTTACATATTTATATTTTCTGGAATTATTCCTTGTTTAACTAAAAAGTCTTTTGTTGCGATTGAAGCAGTGATTATCGCGATTAGTTTACCGGAGTCCTCTAGGTCAAGTTTTCCAAGGTCAGCTGCTTTCATTTTCAATAGTTTCTTACCAACCATTGTGTACGCAACAGAAAGTCCACCAATCAGAGCAGATTGATATACAAGGTTAGCAACAGTTTTTTCAGCACTCATTTTTGTTTTTAAAATAAAAATAATAAATCAACTAAAAATGAATTGTGACGAACTGTTGTTAAATGCGCAGGAAGCAGTAATTCCTGATGAAGTGTCAGCAAGTGTTATGAATAAAAAGGAAAAGTTGTGTTCTCTGGCTGCGTGTGGAAAAACAAAACAATACTTAGGAACAGAATTTAGTATAGAACAGATTCAACAAATGTCTTCTGCTGACATTGAAAAGTACTACAACAGATACGAAGCACAATTAGGATCTAAAATGGTTAAAAGTTTAGGTCAAACAGTGTTAAGCTTGTACACAAAGTTAGTTAGTAAGTTTTTTTCCGCTCGATTCAAGCCAAGATTTAATGTACGATTTAAGTGAAGATCCTGTTTTAATTAAATCGTTAGAGTCTCTTAGTTGTGATCTTTCTTATAGGTTTGGAGGGCTTTTATCACCTGTTGTCATGGGGTTAATTACTTTTAATCATATAGATTTTATTGCTATTAAAAATGAACGTGACAGAGAATCAAACGAATCAGATAGAACAGCAAACAAACCCCAGTCCGACAGTAACCAAGGTAACGAAGAGCCCAGGACGAGTTGAAGCAGGTAAAAGGTTATCAGAGTGGAATCGACAACAAAAAATGAATAAACAAACAAAACAAAAACTGTTGTCTCAGAATGAAGATGAATCAACCATAAGCGCAATACCAGTTAAAAAAGAAGGAGGCAAACAAAACAGTACGAATTACGATGTTGTATTGCTTACTGTTGGTGTGGCTGCTGGTGTTGGTTATTTGTCTTATAAATTATATAAAACACACATGCAACCAAAACTAGAAAAACGAGCAGAAGAACAAACAACACAATCAGAAAAAGCAACAAACAAGAAAGCCTAAAACCAAAAAGCTTAAAACCTGAGAGCGATCCATTTTTAATGCAATAAAAACTTAATAAAAACTTAATAAGAACTTAATAAGTACTAAGTAAGTTTTTGTAATAGATCTTAATAAATACTTGAGAATGACTTGAAGATGACTTAGCAAGAACTTTAAAAGAACTTAAAAAGAACTTAAGTAACTTCTTAAAAAGGAACTTAAAAAGAACTTAAGTAACTTCTTAAAAAAGAACTTAAAAAGAACTTGAGTAACTTCTTTTTTTTTTTAAAGTGTTTAAAAATGTAAAGCCCAAAAGTTTGTTTTTAGTTTAAAGTTTAAAATTAAAAAATCAGAATATGTAGAATATTTTATAGGAATTTCCTTCTTTTTTTTTTATAAAAAAAAACAAAACCCAATTAAATCACGCTGTTTTCAGGAGTAAAAACGATTGAATCGCACTGTCTTCGAGAATAAAAAACGCAAGAAAACGATTAAATCACACCTTTTTGGGGGGTTAAAAAGCATAAGAAAAAGGAGTGATTTTAGCCGTTTTTTAATAAATGGAGGAGTGAAACCGAAACCGAAACCGAAACTGTGCTGGCTTTATGGTTTAGTTGTTCTCTACACAGTAAATTCACGTCACACACGAGTCGATGTGAGGATGGAACAGAACAATCAGAATGTTATAATTTTCAGTCTCTAGACAACATAGGCCTAGCACCTAGTTTATGAATAAACTGACGTCACGAACAAGTTGGTTCTGTGACGAGAATAGCAGACAGCTTTTCCGTTCCGTAAAAGGAGTACAGTGACAAGGTTAGATCACTGATTAAGTTAACCAACATGTAAAACAACAGTTTGTAAAGTAGAACAAACTAGACAATAAGTACTGGTGTTAGATTACTTACAGTTATGAGCAGGGATCAGTGCTCAACATTGCAGGCTGTTGACCACACAGACGCATTACGCATCACGCATCACACAGAGTGGCTGGTGTAGGCTCCTGCCTATGGCTCCAACCCACCTGCGTGCGCATCTCGACCATTCCAACGGAAGTGTCGTCATCTTAGTCCTTATTTGTGTGTAAACAAAGTGAAAATGTTATCTAAATGTGTAAAGAAAACATCCAGATGTTATAAATACAGTTTAGATAAGTTTCGAATTGGAGCAGCCAAATACGCAGCATCGATCTGGCATTTTTCAAAAAAAGGTAAGGACTAAGTCTCCCATAATATGGCGCTCTTTGTGGCCGGATATGACGACACGTGGGTACCAGCAATACTTGGCTTTGCTCGACTGACGCGACAAGCGGCGGTCAAATTTGAATTATATAGGTCAGTGGTTTGGAAGAAGGCATGAGACCGGTTCGATTTGAATTTGAATAAGATCTTGTGACTACAAAGGAGACTACGTAATCGTGTTGTCTGCTGACACGGTAACAATAGGTGTCAAAACTAGCGAATTGTCGGCAGATTGAACCGTCTGCTTTGAACAGTCTTGTAGACTAGGCTATGAATAATTAGTGACGAGTGGGTCACTCGGTCACATCTCCCCCGAATGCCAGTCAACTCGGCCTTTTACCAGGTCGGCCTCATGCCAACTCGGCCTCGGGTGCAAGTCAACTCGGCCTCAAGCCCTGGTCATTGTCTACTAGGAAAAACGGGCACATGGCTCTATCCGAGTCAATGATAATTATTAGCGATAATATTTGGTTAATGTGATGTTGAAATGGCATTTTATACCGTTTTGAATGGAGTCATTTGCACCCTCAAACAATAACACACAAATAGACAAACACACACACACACACACACACATAAACAAAACACCCAGACACAAACACACATTATGCTCTCTCTCTCTCTCTCTCTCTCTCTCTCTCTCTCTCTCTCTCTCTCTCTCTCTCTCTCTCTCTCTCTCTCTCTCTCTCTCTCTCTCTCTCACTAAATCGTCAAAATGATCAAAGTGTTGATGGAGGATGCTATATGCAAGTAGAAACGTCAAATAAGTGACGGTAGAGAGAGAGAAAGAAAGGTAAACAAGATGACAACGCCATATAAACGTGGTTCCTCTTACCAGCAACACCCATACATAAACGTTAAAAAACACCCAGATAATTATGTCGAGGACTAGTTCGTCGGAAACGAGGATGATTTGGGCGGAAACGAGACCGATTTGACTCATAGGCGAGGCCGAAACGACCAAAAAAAGCGGGGCCAAAATGACACGAGGCCGATCTGACCGGTCACCTCTCCCCCCATCAAGAAGAATCCATCGTCCGCGATGGACATTAATATTATCTTATATGACCTATGATATTGGTCCAAAGTTAACAGAGCATACTACTAAATGATCACATGCAAGTAGACATGTAAGGCAGGTGGCTATCATGCAAGTAGACATGAATATACTATGCAAGTAGGCATAATAACAAATTTGGAAGCTGAAAGTTTAGCTAGCACACACATAAAAACATTAAAGTCAAAATAAGAACTGTTTGTTTTGTTCTTGTGTGTGAATGTTCAAACGTCCAGGCACAGAATGGATCAGCCTTTAAAATCTCATGGCATATAAAAACAATAAAGTCAATGCCTAACCTAATGCCTAAAATTCAAACAGTCAATGCCTAACCTTGCTTACAAGTGCCACACAAACTGACTGTGCTTAAACACTAGTGTCACTATTGAACAGTCTTAGTTATTGGTGGACTACACGCTGGGACCGTCGAAGTGGCGGTGGTGCTGTCTGAGCCTGAAGACCAGAAGGTCCCGGTATGGCTGGAGCTGGAGGCACAATAACTGCTTGTGGCCGCGGGAGCACAATATAGTCATTGTCTGACTCACTGTCTGAGTCTCCTAAACGTCTCAGCCGACGTGGCACATTGACTCGGAAGGTTGGCGAGGGGGCAGCCCGAGCGTCACAGTATCTGACTGGAGATGGCTGCCGTTGCTCGCCCCGCACAGCTTTTGCGGAAACCCCAGCACGATGAACAGGCGTGGAAGGGTTGGCGGGGTGATGGACCCTACTGCACCAGTCGCAGTCATCCAGGAACCGCTCAAGGTCCTGGTACATCCCCGGCCAGTAAACTAGAGGCCGGAGAGTCTCCTTGGCATGCTGGTGTCCATGGTGACCGGTGTGGTGGTGCAGTGAGGAGAGAACGCGGGGCCGCAGCTTGTTGGGCAGCAGGAGCTGATCACACGGCCCGTGTCGAGGATCCATCACCCGCCGGTGCATGACACCTTTCCGGCACACTAGCCGATCGTGCTGCTTGACTAGCAGCTGCAGCTGCCAGTCGTTGGAGGGGTCAGGTGCCGACGGCCAGGAGGCAACGAGAGGACCAATGGAGGGGTCCTCCCACTGCAGACGCCGGAGCTCCTTCGGCGTCAACTGGGGGATGATGGTGTCAGCAGGGTGCGATGTGGCCACAGCGTTGATCTGCGGCTGCGGTGATCCACCCTGCTGATGGCGGACAGTGGCTGGGGACTGAGACCTGTCCTCAGCCCGCGGAGAGCCACCGCCAGCCTTCCGCCGTCGTCGTCGTCTGCGCCGTCGTTTGGGGTGTGGAGAGCCTGCCGCACATTGGCAGACCCGCAGTGGCGCCTCTGGTGCGTGCTGGAGCTGCTCCGAAGATGGCGGTTGTCGCAGCTCCTGTCTCAGGGTGGCCACCTCAGCTGATAAGGCAGCCAGCTGAGACTTCACATGGTCGGCAGGGGCAGTGCTGTGCTGGGAGCGCACATAGTGGTCGTCAGCACCGCCTTCCCGCACACACCAGAGAGCTTCCTTGCGGGCCAACTCAAATGTGGTGTCCGGATGATTGCGGATGTGGTGTCGGACCTCACACCGGGACGCTGGCTGCAGGCCGCTGGCGAACGCGTCACGCAGGATGTCCGCCGGGAGAAGGTTAGCCTTGGCTGTGTTGACCTTCTCCCAGAGGCGCTGGAGGTCGCACGCATAGGCCCCAATACATTCGCCCTGCCCCCGTCTCCTGGTGAAGAAGGCCTTGGCCAGACTCACAGCGTCGCGCTGCTCTCCCCAGCGTTCTTCGAGGATGGCGAAGATTTTCGCTGAAGATAGACACACCACGCAGACCAGGAACATATAGAGGAAACCAGACAGCTGTCTTCCTTAGTCTTTCCTAGTGAATAAACAAAGTCAAACAACTGTCTGGTTTCCTCTATATGTTCCTGGTCTGCGTGGTGTGTCTATCTTCACCCTCCTCCTTATCCCTCATCAACTCCTCCTTATCCCTATCCCTTACCCTTACCACCCCATCACACATGAATACTCTGAATTAATGATAAAATTAAAAAAAATTAAAATGGGTTAAAAGTAGTGTTGGCAAGGTGGGGGGCGGGGCCGGGGGGGGGGGGGGGGGGGGGGGGTTGTTCAAGGGGGAATTATCCCCAGGGGGCATTATCCTAAGGGGGAAATTTCCAGGAGGGGGGATTATCCAGGGGGAGTTGTCCGGGGGGAGATTGTCCAAGGGGGAGTTGTCCTAGAACCCTTCCTGACCCGGACCTCACCACATCAGAAAAACAAGGCAAATTAAACATCCTTCCGTTGCATTCACAACTTAAGTACAACAAAGCAATGTACAAAGTACATAACGACTTAGCCCCACAATGCCTTAAAATGTTAGCTACCCCGGCATCACATCGCTATGGTTCCAGTAACTACATTTTACCAAAGTTTTTTTCTTCTTTTTCGGGTTCCCCAATATGACATTCCCTTCCTTCTGACATTCAGTTATGCCCTTCCATCTCACGATGCAAAAAAAGGCTGCGAGCAAAAATAATGTATAGTCCTGCTTAAATGTTCCAATGTACCTCTTTGGATAGCTGTGTTACTTTTAAACGACCTATGTCATATTGAACCCACACTGTTTTACTCATCTTTGCCTTGCCTACAATTATGTTATATGTTATACAAACATGTTATATGTCAAACGAATGTTAACAAATCAGTTGTATGCCTTGTTCGTTTATTAATGTGCCTTGAAAATACTTGTTAAATATGTTTAAATCGAAGTTATTTTCATTTAATCAATTATTAGTTGCTTCACCAATGCTTTTTGGTTTTACAATGCTTATTTTCCTGCTGCATGCTAAATATTTGCTGCGCCTTTTGTTCAGTTGTCTATTTTTGTGTGCACATGAGGAGAGATTGAATAGAAGGTATGTGTTGTGTTTTGTGGTATGTGTGTGTGAGCACGCGCGCGTGTGTGCATGCGTGTGTGTGTGCATGCGTGTGTGTGTCGTGTGTATGTGTTTGTGTGTACGTGTGTGCGTGCACGCACGTACGTGTGTGAGTGTACGGGGATGTGTGTGTGTGTGCGCGCGCTGATGTGTGTGTGTGTGTGTGCGCGCGCTGATGTGTGTGTGTCTGTTCGTGCAACCCTGTAGCTGTGACTTATTGAATGAGAGATGATGAATGAGTGTGGGTCTATTCTATGTGTGTGTTTGTGTGTGTGCGTGCGCGCGCGCGTGTGTGTGTGCGTGCGTGTGTGCGTGTATATATATATACACGTAAATTAACCTGTCATTATGACTTCTCTCAAGCGCCTATTGTTTGACAATGTGGCGTCGCCTCTGTCGCTCAACACTGACAATGATTCTTTCCACTATAACGTCAGATCTAAAATAAATATCCATTAAACTGTTTTTAAAATATATTGTGATAACTATAATAACAACACAATTTAAAATAATTATGCAAAAATACTAACTGGTTGAATTAATTATATATGTTTTAGTTCACAAGCAACGCTTGCAGCCTTGTGTCACAGTAGGCTAGGAATTCAACATAGGTTCCTGATGGCGTACGCTTTTTATGTACTATCTCAGTTTTAAAGTGAATTTGCCAGTGTTTGCCATTTAAAATGTTAATACGTTTTAATCGCTAACATAAATTAACATTGTGTCAAGTCAAAGTCAAAGTCAAAGTCAAAAATACTTTATTATCACGTTAGGTGAAATTATAGTGTGGTCTCATACAAGCACAATACAATTAAAGAAACCCATTTGCATGCATGAAAAATGGAAACAAAACTAAGGAAAAATGAATGACAAATCATGCTCCGCAAAAAACAAAAACAAAACAAAAATTGAACACAGGGTCGATACAAGCGACTATCAAAACATCAAGAACTGCCCTCTTTCCCACCATTTCTATTATCGCATTCACTTGTTCACCCCCACCCTACCCCCAAACCCCCACCCTCTCCAAGTCACCCCGAGCTTTCACATATTTTGGGTCCCTTCCCGTTCCCAACAGTTCATGCGCCTCCCTCTCTCTCTCTCTCTCTCTCTCTCTCTCTCTCTCTCTCTCTCTCTCTCTCTCTCTCTCTCTCTCTCTCTCTCTCTCTCTCACGCACACACATACACACACAGACATAGAGATATGTATATGTGTATGTGTGTGTGTGTGTGTGTGTGTGTGTGTGTGTGTGAGAGAGAGAGAGAGAGAGAGAGAGAGAGTTAAAAAGTTAAACAGTTTATTCATTCCTAATACGAATTAACATGTGCACACGTATATATATATATACGTCCCGCGTATATATATATATATATATATATATATATATATATATATATATATATATATATATATATATATATATATATATATATGTGTGTGTGTGTGTGTGTGTGTGTGTGTGTGTGTGTGTGTGTGTGTGTGTGTTGCTTTGTACAATGCGGTGTTGCTGGTTTCTCTCATTCTTAAATACTATTTTTGTTGTCTACTTGTTGATGAGCATTTGATTGCAAAGCGCTTTGGGCTCATTTGAGGTAAAGCGCTTTGGGTTCATTTGAGGTAAATGTACTATTGTTGTTATTATTATTTTCTTGTACTCTATGCTATAATATGTATGTGTGTTGTGTGTGTGTGTGTGTGTGTGTGTGTGTGTGTGTGTGTGTGTGTGTGTGTGTGTGTGAGAGAGAGAGAGAGAGAGAGAGAGAGAGAGAGAGAGAGAGAGAGAGAGAGAGAGAGAGAGAGAGAGAGAGAGAGAGAGAGAGAGAGAGAGAGAGAGAGCGTGGAGGTGTAGACGTTTATGTGTTCAATGCGTTTCTTGTTTGTAATCATTTTTTCCATTTGTTTTTCATGTCAAATGTTTTAACCCGATGGCAGATTGGAAGAATAGGCGTCGCCTAAAATCTTTATCCTCGTTTAATAAAGTTTTTCAGTGTTCAGTGTTCTCTCTCTCTCTCTCTCTCTCTCTCTCTCTCTCTCTCTCTCTCTCTCTCTCTCTCTCTCTCTCTCTCTCTCTCTCTCTCTCGGGGTGGGTGGGGATGGGGGGTGGGGGTGGAGGGGGTGTACAAAAGGTGTATTACCTGTCAGGCCTTTTCATACATGTTGAATTGGGGGCGAGGGGGGGGGGGGGGGGCGTGCTTATATTGCATAGGCCTATGTCTCTGTATGTAAGTGTGCTCTGGAGAGAGAGAGAGAGAGAGAGAGAGAGAGAGAGAGAGAGAGAGAGAGAGAGAGAGAGGATGATAAACCAGGATTGTGTTTGGCTTTTTGTAAGTGTGCACGTGTTGGAGCGATTCGTGCGTGCGTGTGTGTGTGTACGACAGCATGCAGTGTGCATGTGCGCGCAAGTGTATGTAGCATAGATGTGAACGACAGAGATTTTCTTTATCCAGCTATGCTTGAACGCGCGGTTTATTTGTATTACATATTCCATTCCTGTGCCAATCAGTAATACGTTGGTTGTTAATCCCAGCTTTCTTGACACGAACACGGCCAAGTAGAGGAAGAAGAAAAAAACCTCCAGGCCCTGTAGTCATGGCGTCTTAGAACAGTCAACACGGGTAGTAGTATGTAAATTAGACTAAACTCCTTAAACGATTGGCTGCTTAGTCTAATTTACATTCTACTACCCGTGTTGACTGTCTAAGACGCACTCGTGACTATAGGACCAGCTCTTATTAATCCATTTTCTGGCTATGTATTAATCTCCGCTTGGAAATTAGACCAATTGCGGATTTAACCGTGGTCAGTTTTTGTTGGTCAATAGCGGAAGATAATCCGTCACATGACGCGATGCGATGCTTGGATGACTAAAAGAGAGAACGAACGAACGAACGAACGGATTTGTATTTATAGTCTAGAGGTTATTATAATAAGCAATGAGAGACCAGAGGGCATGACGCTCGTGTGGGGCTAATACTCTCTATATTATTAGTTGGGGACAAAGAAAGAGAGAGAGACAGTGAGTGGTCCTACCATCACTCTCTCTGTCACTACGCCCAAGTAAGAAAATCGCGTGATAAGCCCCTGTGCATTGACTGCCCTCTGGCGTGAAAAATATCGCCATAGGTTGACCATTACATGCATTTTTTACATCCAGCCCTCTGAAAAAAATACATATACAAAAGTAAAAACGAAAAAGGAGGGAAAATTAGCACAAAGCATTACAGAATAGAGAGAGAGGGAGCGGGAGCGAGTGGGGGGGGGGGGGGGGGGGGGCGGGGGGGGGGTAGAGAGAGAGAAGAGAGAGAGAGGGGGGTAGGAATAACGGAAAGAGGGCGGGAGTGTGGAAGAATTAAAGGATTTGCATAGCATA
>CM065703.1:26982477-26984977 GCA_017654935.2 Phymorhynchus buccinoides
TTAGACCTATGCAACAATAACAGTACAGTGAGTATCGTGTGGAGCGGGCTTTAGACCTACACAACAATAAGTTATAGTGAGTGGAGCAGGCTTTAGACCTAGACAGCAACAACAGTACAGTGAGTATCGTGTGGAGCGGGCTTTACACCTAGACAACAATAACAGTACAGTGAGTATCGTGTGGAGCGGGCTTTACACCTAAACAAGAACAACAGTACAGTGAGTATTTTGTGGAGCGGGCGTTAGACCTAGACAACAATAACCGTACAGTGAGTATCGTGTGGAGCGGGCTTTACACCTAGACAACAACAACAATACAGTGAGTATCGTGTGGAGCGGGCTTTAAACCTAGACAACAATAACAGTACAGTGAGTATCGTGTGGAGCGGGCTTTACACCTAGACAACAACAACAGTACAGTGAGTATCGTGTGGAGCGGGCTTTACACCTAGACAACAACAACAGTACAGTGAGTATCGTATGGAGCGGGCTTTACACCTAGACAACAACAACAACAATACAGTGAGTATCGTTTGGAGTGGGCTTTACACCTAAACAACAACAACAGTACAGTGAGTATCGTGTGGAGCGGGCTTTACACCTAGACAACAACAACAGTACAGTGAGTATCGTGTGGAACAGTGAGTCTATGTTTCATAGGCCATGTACCAACAAGTTCAAGTGCTGTACCGTCTGTGTCTATGTTTTTCAGGCCATGTACCAACAAGGTCAAGTGCTGTACCGTCTGTGTCTATGCTTTTAAAGCCATGTACCAACAAGGCCAAGTGCTGTACCGTCTGTGTCTGTTTTTCAGGCCATGTACCAACAAGGTCAAGTGCTGTACCGTCTGTGTCTATGCTTTTCAGGCCATGTACCAACAAGGCCAAGTGCTGTACCGTCTGTGTCTGTTTTTCAGGCCATGTACCAACAGGGCCAAGTGCTGTACCGACTGTGTCTATGCTTTTCAGGCCATGTACCAACAAGATCAAGTGCTGTACAGACTGTGTCTATGTTTTATAGGCCATGTACCAAAAAGGTCAAGTGCTGTAACGACTGTCTATGTTTTATAGGCCATGTAACAACAAGGTCAAGTGCTGTACCGACTGTCTATGTTTTATAGGCCATGTACCAACAAGGTCAAGTGCTGTACCGTCTGTGTCTATGTTTTTCAGGCCATGTACCAACAAGGTCAAGTGCTGTACCGTCTGTGTCTATGCTTTTCAGGCCATGTACCAGCAAGGTCAAGTGCTGTACCGACTGTGTCTATGCTTTTCAGGCCATGTACCAACAAGATCAAGTGCTGTACCGACTGTGTCTATGTTTTATAGGCCATGTACCAAAAAGGTCAAGTGCTGTACAGACTGTCTATGCTTTTCAGGCCATGTACCAACAAGGTCAAGTGCTGTACCGACTGTGTCTATGTTTTATAGGCCATGTACCAAAAAGGTCAAGTGCTGTACCGTCTGTGTCTATGTTTTTCAGGCCATGTACCAACAAGATCAAGTGCTGTACCGACTGTGTCTATGTTTTTCAGGCCATAAAAAGGTCAAGTGCTGTACAGACTGTGTCTATGCTTTTCAGGCCATGTACCAACAAGGTCAAGTGCTGTACCGTCTGTGTCTATGCTTTTCAGGCCATGTACCAACAAGGTCAAGTGCTGTACCGTCTGTGTCTATGTTTTTCAGGCCATGTACCAACAAGGTCAAGTGCTGTACCGACTGTGTCTATGTTTTATAGGCCATGTACCAACAAGGTCAAGTGCTGTACAGACTGTCTATGCTTTTCAGGCCATGTACCAACAAGGTCAAGTGCTGTACCGTCTGTGTCTATGTTTTATAGGCCATGTACCAACAAGGTCAAGTGCTGTACCGACTGTGTCTATGTTTTTCAGGCCATGTACCAAAAAGGTCAAGTGCTGTACAGACTGTGTCTATGCTTTTCAGGCCATGTACCAACAAGGTCAAGTGCTGTACCGACTGTGTCTATGTTTTATAGGCCATGTACCAAAAAGGTCAAGTGCTGTACCGTCTGTGTCTATGCTTTTCAGGCCATGTACCAAAAAGGTCAAGTGCTGTACCGACTGTGTCTATGTTTTATAGGCCATGTACCAAAAAGGTCAAGTGCTGTACCGTCTGTGTCTATGTTTTATAGGCCATGTACCAACAAGGTCAAGTGCTGTACCGTCTGTGTCTATGCTTTTCAGGCCATGTACCAACAAGGTCAAGTGCTGTACCGACTGTGTCTATGTTTTATAGGCCATGTACCAACAAGGTCAAGTGCTGTACCGTCTGTGTCTATGTTTTATAGGCCATGTACCAAAAAGGTCAAGTGCTGTACCGTCTGTGTCTATGTTTTATAGGCCATGTACCAAAAAGGTCAAGTGCTGTACCGTCTGTGTCTATGCTTTTCAGGCCATGTACCAAAAAGGTCAAGTGCTGTACCGACTGTGTCTATGTTTTATAGGCCATGTACCAAAAAGGTCAAGTGCTGTACCGTCTGT
>CM065703.1:26989977-27027477 GCA_017654935.2 Phymorhynchus buccinoides
GAGAAACTAGAAACTCGAATTTGCTATTGAGAGAAAACAGAGAAGCATAGCAATAGCATGCTTTTTTTCCACCGCGCCCTCATGAACAAAAATAAAAAGAAGCAAACAAACTGAACAACGAAGTATAAAGAAATACAAATGAAGAAGTTAAGCAGTAAATAAAGCAATGAACAAAATACAAATGAAGAAGTAAAGCAGTAAATAAAGCAATGAAAAAAATCAGTAAATAAAGCAATGAACAAAATAAAAAAGTAAGCACCCACCACACATATGCTCGCACACATATTCACAGGCTGACAATCACACACAGAGATACACACCGACACACACAGATCATAAAGACACACCGACACACAGAGATCATAAAGACACACCAACACACACAGATAAACACAGAGAGAGAGAGAGAGAGAGAGAGAGAGAGAGAGAGAGAGAGAGAGAGAGAGAGAGAGAACACACACACACACACACACACACACACACACATATATATATATATATATATATATATATATATATATATATATATATATATATATATCTCAGTGAATAGCTAGCTCCGTACCCCTACTCTGAAGGACTTAAAAGTTAGTGCATTTGAAATGCAGAATAGTTTGCTTTGATAAAACTTTTCTGTGTCCAATGTCTGTATTTGTGAACCTCAGAAACAAAACCAGTTAACGTTAACTTTGAGTAATGTTCCGTGTTCAAAAAATGTTTTTTTATATAAATTGTGCTGATTTACTTTTTCTCCCAATGGGGGAGGGACAGTGCCTTATGCAAAGACAGCTGTTTCGACCTAGTGAAGGTCTCATCAGTTTGCATGAGCACAAAGTTAAACTAGAAACAGTAAAAATCATATGAAAATCTTATGTAAAATGAACAAAATAATAATGTTCTGAAATTTTAATTTAAAAAAAAATAGACATGACTAGAGAGGGCAAACTACTGAGATGATATTCAAATTAAGGATAAAAATAGCAGTATAGCAATATGATGGTGGAGACCTAAACGTTGGAAGCCATCCTAGGGATCTGCCAGTCAGGATGTCCTCTAGAGGAGGGATAATAGTTAAAATAATAAATCCAATAGACCAGCGATCACCATTAGATGGTGAGCATGCAGGACAGTTGAGTCCTGTAATACAGGAAAAGATAACAGCCGCACAACCAGACTTCCCAGGACTGAAAAGTTGGTGCATTTGAAATGCCGAATTAATACAACGTTTCTGTCTAATGTCTGAATTTGTGAACCTCAGAAACAAAACCATTTAACTTTATTAAATGTTCTGTGTTCTTTCTTTTTTTAAATTAATAATAAAATGTGCTGATTTACTTTTACTCCCAATGGGGGAGAGACAATGCCTTATGCAAAGACAGCTGTTTCAATCTTGTGAAGATCTCATCACATTGCATGATTGGCCTGCAATTTGACTGTCCAGTGGATGCCAACTTGAGCAAGAAGACATTCTACAAGAGAATGGTGTCTTCTTTGCACCAAATTGAAAATCCACAATAAAAGCAGACCAGCACAAAGTTAAACCAGAAATAGTAAAAATCATATGAAAATCTTATGTAAAATGAACAAAATAATAATGTTCTGAAATTTTAATTTTAAAAAACTAATAGACATGACTAGAGAGGGCAAACTACTGAGATGATATCCAAATTAAGGATACAGATAGTAGTATGTCATGGTGGAGGCCTAAACGTTGGAAGCCATCCTAGGGATCTGCCAGTCAGGATGTCCTCTAGAGGAGGAATAATAGGGTTTTTTTTAAACCTATTTTTACTATTTCTGGTTTAACTTTGTGCTGGTTTGCTTTTATTGTGGATTTTCGATGTGGACATTCTTTGCAGGCCGACATGCAGACTGAAGAGTCTTTCACAAGACGAAACAGCTGTCTTGGCATAGGCATTGTCTATCTCCCCCATTGGGAGAAAAGGTAATTCAGCACATTATTTTCTTTTCAGAACACAGAACAAATCGTAAAGTTAAAGTAATTGTAATTGAGTTTGTTTTCTTAGGTTCACAAACACATACATTGGACACAAAAAAGTTTTATTAAAGCAAACTATATATATATGTCACAGTGAGAATTGGAATTCAGGGGGATTCGGAATCCCGCTAGTGGAGATTGGAATTCCGATTTGCCCTAGGGCAAATCAGAATTCCGATCGCAACTGGAAAAATTCCAGTGAACATCGGAATTCTGATTTGCCCTTTGTGGAGATTAGAATCAACAAGCTAGTGGAAATTGGAATTCTGATTTCCACTAGGGTATTTGAGAATCAAATTAAAACAAAGCGAAATGAACTTGAATATGATGGTTTTAAATGATTTTGTTTGTTTTTTCTTTGCTGTTCTTTTATTATAATAATACATGTGATTATTTAGACTGTCTTGTTTTCCCTTTGCTGATTTCAAAAAAAATAGAATTCCGATGTTCACTGGAATTTTTCCAGTTGCGATCGGAATTCTGATTTGCCCTAGGGCAAATCGGAATTCCAATCTCCACTAGTGGGATTCCGAATCCCCCTGAATTCCAATTCTCACTATGACATAAGAGGAAAGTTTAATGGTGTGTTTGTTTGTTTTTTCTTCTTCGATTCTTGATCGTTTATATTATCTTACTACGAAGAAGGAAAGCGCATCAGTCTACCTGATCCAAGCACACCTCTCTACATTCCTCCTCACCGGGTGTCTGTTGGTGTTTACTACGATTTCTGTGACCTCCCTTTTTGAATCCTTCACTGGATCTACCAACATGGCATCCCATCTCTTCTAGTCTCTTCGAGGGATTGTAATTTTAGAACATTATTATTTTTGTTAGTTTACATAAGATTTTTACTATTTCTTTTGAATTAAGTGCTGGTTTGCTTTTATTGTGGACTTTCAATCTGGTGCAAAGAGGACAACCATTCTCTTGTAGAAAGTCTTCTAGCTCAGCTTGAACTGTGAACATACTTTGCAGGCCGGCATGCAGACTGAAGAGTCTTTCACAAGACGAAACAGCTGTCTTTGCATAGGCATTGTCTATCTCCCCCATTGGGAAAAAAAGTAATTCAGCACATTATTTTCTTTTCAGAACACAGAACAAATCGTAAAGTTAAAGTTGAGTTTGTTTTCTTAGGTTCACATTGGACTCAAAAAAGTTTTATTAAAGCAAACTATATATATATATACATACATAAGAGGAAAGTTTAATGGTGTGTTTGTTTTTTCTTCTTCAATTCTTGATCGTTTATATATATATATTTATATATATAACAAATATAGATCTTCTCAAGATCGAAACAGCTGTCTTTGCATAAGGCACTGTCCCTCCCCCATTGGGAGAAAAAGTAAATCAGCACAATTTATATAATTTGTTGTTGTTGTTTTTTTGTTTTTTTGTTTTGAACACGAACATTACTCAAAGTTAATTTTAACTGGTTTTGTTTCTGAGGTTCACAAATAAAGACATTGGACATAGAAAAGTTTTATCAAAGCAAACTATTCTGCATTTCAAATGCACTAACTTTTCAGTCCTTCAGAGTAGGGGTACGGAGCTGGCTATTCACTGAGATTTTTCTTTCATACTATTTTTATCCTTAATTTGGATACCATCTCAGTAGTTAGCCCTCCCTAGTCATGTCTATTAGGTTTTGAAATTAAAATTTCAGAACATTATTATTTTGTTCATTTTACATAAGATTTTCATAAGGTTTTTACTATTTCTGGTTTAACTTTGTGCTGGTTTGCTTTTATTGTGGATTTTCGATTTGATGCAAAGAGGACACCATTCTCTTGTAGAATGTCTTTTTTGCTCGGGTTGGCATCCACTGGACAGTCAAATTGCAGGCCAATCATGCAAACTGATGAGATCTTCTCAAGATCAAAACAGCTGTCTTTGCATAAGGCACTGTCCCTCCCCCATTGGGAGAAAAAGTAAATCAGCACAATTTATATAATTTGTTGTTGTTTTTTTGTTTTTTGGTTTTGAACACGAACATTACTCAAAGTTAATTTTAACTGGTTTTGTTTCTGAGGTTCACAAATAAACACATTGGACATAGAAAAGGTTTTTTTAAAGCAAACTATATATATATATAGTTCTACGTCATAAGTCTTTTTTACGTGGTGTTTCTACCTTTGTCAGTTCTGTACCTTGAAAAAGAGGGGTTACCCCCTCGAACGCTTGGAGTAAAATTAGAACTTACGAAGGATTTGTTGTGGTTTTTTCTTCAGATATGTTTTCTTTATATACATATATAAAACAAAAGGAAAGAAAACTCCAACAAAGTTTATATATATATATATATCCCTACGTGCAAACGCTATTCCACACACACTAAACAAGAGTGCACATGTATGTGTACACTTGCAATGATTATGCGCTCAAGAGAATATTGTACATTTTAACTCAAATTTATATCAAAATTATATAAAAGCTATCTATGGAATTCATATCTGATACATTAATTCTTTGTGATATGCATTGTAAGAGCATTCAGGGTTAGGTTTTTTTAAAGATAATCAGGTAATTCATTCCATAATTTGGCACCCGAGTAAACCAGGGAGAACATGAAAAGGTAGGTTTTAGGCCGAGGTACAAAGATAGTGCTATTATTACGGACAATGACCTGCTGGAACTTGTCGAGCGGATAGGTTGGGGTAAGGTTATTGATGATTTTGTACATGAAAACAGCTTTATTGAAACGACATTTCTGATCAAATGGGAGAATGATAGATTTGTTATAGTCATTCACAATGAGGGAAGAAGATTTCAGGAGAATCAGTCTTAAAGAACGCCTGTATACACTTTTCAGTGGTTAAAATAATTATTACTCGCCAAATCCTAGCAAGTCGATGCATAATTTATGTCAGGCAGAATGTATGAAGTAGAGCTTGCTGGTTAATAAAGTGTTTAGGGTGAACAGTTTTCACAGTATACAGAAACAACATTTATTATTAGCTGATCGTTATATACTTGAAGCACAAGAAACAATACTGGGATCATTCATTGGAGCTGGGGAAGCGCTCTCTGTATATTGTAATCTATATTTTTATCGCCTGCTTCTTGCACTGGTGGATACCCGATAATAATAGTGCACGTGTGTGTGCGTGCGTGCGTGCGTGCGTGCGTGCGTGTGTGTGTGCGTGCATGTGTTCGTTCTTTTATTTAACGTCTATCTACCTTACAGTGATCTTAGACCAAAAAAAGAAAGAAAAAAAAGTATGTGTGTGTGTTAGTGTAGTGGGTATTTTGAATGTGCATCTAGGGAAGGGGTAGGTACAGGGGTATGATAGGATAGGATAGGTATGCTCGTCTATGTATATACATATAAATTATTTAAATAAATGGGGGGTGGGGCGGGGTGAGGGGTGTATTGGTCTTTGTACATACATAACTAATGTCAGCTACTTACTTTCCTACTTTCTTCTACTCATCAGAGGACAGCGATCGCTTTCACGAAGACGTCTTTCACATGGCTGGCGATGGACTGGCCTTTGTCGCAGAACGCATGCTCTTCTGGGCCGAATTCGGAGCCCGAGCCCCGCCTCCACCCCCACCCGGCCCGGGCGACATGCGCAAACGTCGGGCCTCCCGACCGCGTCATCATATGAAGCCTTTCAAGTCTGCACGAGACGATGACTCAGCCATGGCGTCAATGACGGCCCGTGACGAACATCTTAGTCATACGTCAAAGACGGACCCCAGTATGACGTCATTCTCCATCCCAGCGGAGGACGAGGGGGCGGAGACGTGGGCGTTTCTCAATGAGGTTTTTATATGAGAGAGAGAGAGAGAGAGAGAGAGAGAGAGAGAGAGAGAGAGAGAGAGAGAGACAGAGACAGAGACAGAGAGACAGAGAGAGAGACACAGAGAGAGACAGAGACGCGGGGAGAGCAGCCCGAAAACAGAGAGAGAGAGAGAGAGGGAGAGAGAGACAACGAGAGAGAGAGAGAGAGAGAGAGAGAGAGAGGCCACATTATGTCAGAATACAGAGAAACAGCGAGAGAGAGAGAGAGGGGGGGGAAGCAGAGAGAGAGAGAGACGGAGGGGAGAGAGAGAGAGAGAGAGAGGCAGGGAGAGAAAGAAAGAAAGAGAGAGAGCGGGGGAGAGAGAGAGAGAGAGAGAGAAAGAGAGGGAGAGAGAAGGGAAAAAAAGAGAGAAACAAAGAGAGAGAGAGAGAGAGAGAGAGGGAGAGAGAGAGAGAGAGAGAGAGAGAGAGAGAGAGGGGGGGGGGGGGGACAAAATTCCTAAGTAACTGACATGCAAACAAACATGGCTAATTCAAAACTTACAGGGAAGAGAATGCGCCTTTCCTCTTCGACAGTTGCAACTGAAAACATTTTTCCCTACACTGAGTTGTGTTCATTATTTTTGTTCATTCACGAACAACAGCGTGGGCGTCAGAAGGAAGGAGAGGGTGGGGGCCGGGAAGGGGTGTGTTTGAATGGAAGGTGGGGAAGAGTGGGAGATCAGAAGGGGAAGGGAGGGTGGATTGAGGGGGGTTGGGGGGTGCGTTTACATAAAGTTAAAGGGGGGGGGGAGGGGAGAACTAGACGTCATCAAACCTAAAGAGGGGGGGGGGGGGGGTTCTAAAGAGAACTGATAAGCAACAATGGTATAGCCTTGGACCATAGTAACCAGAATGTTTCTATGCAGTAAGTTTCAGTTTGTGTCAGTATTTATGTCAATACTGGATCCTTCTGTACAACGCAGAGTTCAGATCTTACCTTTGGTTAAAGCCAGTCATCAGGTTTGCCTGCCTAAAGACTTCCCTTGAGAGCAAGTTAGATTCCTTGTAAACCAGTTCAATTGGCACAATTGGAAAAGGTTGGGTCTGCAGGATGGGTCGACGGGTGGACATGATATGCCATCCTACACTTTGTGGTTTTCCTCAGTTTAACACCACTTTTGTGGTTTGCCCACCTCAAGCGAAGATTCTTTGTGGAACCTATGTACCATAGGTCCGGGTGGAGTTTGCATATCAGGAGATAGATAACGTTGGGGGAGGTACATGTGATATGCTGTTTGATGTACCAGTGTCTTCCGTCCCATGGGGAAGTAAACTTGGTAGTTGGCTCAGAGTGGCGACAGGTGTCACACTTCTGACACGGGAAGAACCCTGGTTCTTGTTTAGGCCCATGTTCAACCAGTCTCTTAGGCACTGTGGGCTTGTAGTGTTCCGCCAAGTTCTTCCGTTTTCTGTCTGCTCCAATGATCATTCGGTCTGGAAACAGTGAGACGTTGGTAGGATCTGAGTACAATAGGTGAAGATTCTTTTTGATGATGGCAGATTTTGAAGGTAGGCGGGGGTCATATGTGGAAACCCAAGCCAGTTTCTTGCCTTTTGGTTTTCTTTTCAGTTCCAGAAGTTCACGTCTGTCTTTACACGCACCCTTGACCACTCCTGTTAACGCCTTTCCCCATTTCCATCCAGATATTTGGCATACTTTTCCACTCGCGTTTTCAAGGTGTCGTCGTCACTGACAAGCATTCTTAGGCGCGTTCCAATTCCCGAAGCCAATCCTGCAAACACTGATGGAGGATGGCAAGAAGTTGGTGGCAAGTACGAGTTACTGTTTTTTGAGAACATGTCTGTGATGATTCTGCCTTCATCATTGATGGTTGCCCTAAGATCCAAGTACTCTTTTTGTCTTCCGTATTCTATTGTTCATATTATACCAGGATGAAGGCACTGCAGGAAACGACCAAATTCTGGGGCACTTGCACTATCTGGCAGTATCGCAAACCCGTCATCCCGGAACCAACTCCAGTCCAATTTTCTAATGTTCTCCCTTGATTGGCTTAGGGACAAACTGGAGAGGAGTAGTACTGGCGATGTGTTTACCAGTTTGTTATCCAGCTCACCCATACAAACATCCACGTAGTCACATGCATGACAGGGCCCCATAGCAGTGCCTGAGTTTGGTGCTGCAATTGTAGTACTGTATTTATTTCCAGCTTCATCCGTATAATGGCAGCTGTTGTTCTCCAGGGCGATGTTTAAAGCTTCCACAATGCATTCTGTAGGTGCCTCCAAATCAGCTGGGTGTTCTCTCAGCTGCTTCTTCACTGCTGGCACACCCATTTTGTTATCGACGCTAGGATATAGCGCCACTACATCACAGGTTGCAATACATGCCCCCGGGGGTAGGGGGGCCAGCTCTTCGTTAAGTTTCTCGAGTTTCCACACAAACTCCTTGGAGTCAATTATCTGGTATGGCAGAAAATCTGTCAAGTGTGAGATCGCTTGTTGCACAAATTTTGACAAAGGTTGGACGGGTGTTCCACTCCCAGTTAGCTAGCAGCAGTCTGTACGGTTTTGGCTTGTGGGTTTTAATCAGTGGCTTGCATTTGGCAAACGTAACCCCTCTTTTTCAAGGTACAGAACTGACAAAGGTAGAAACACCACGTAAAAAAGACTGATGACGTAGAACGATGACATTCCATAGAAACTAAGCCAACTAAAATGACGTATCCTTAAACTTTATCATTGCCTTGTCAACACTCATTGCCTTGTCAACACTCCCCCCCCCCCCCCCCCCCCCCCCCCCCCCCCCCCCCCCCCCCCCCCCCCCCCCCCCCCCCCCCCCCCCCCCCCCCCCCCCCCCCCCCCCCCCCCCCACACACACATATCACCCTCTCCCTACCCTCTCTCCTCTCACTATAAAAAGTGAAAATGTAGGATAAGTCAATACAATTATGAAAAATTGCACCAGATTGAAAGTCCACAATAAAAGCAAACCAGCACTTAATTCAAAAGAAATTGTAAAAATATTGTGTAAAATAACAAAAATAATAATGTTCTAAAATTACAATCCCTCGAAGAGAGTAGAAGAGATGGGATGCCATGTTGGTGGATCCAGTGAAGGATTCAATAAGGGAGGTCATAGAAATCGTAGTAAACACCAACATACTCCCAGTGAGGAGGAATGTAGAGAGGTGTGCCTGGATCAGGTAGACTGATGCGCTTTCCTTCTTCGAAGTATGATATTAACGTACAAGAATTGAAGAAGAAAAAAACAACCACACCATTAAACTTTCCTCTTATATATATAGTTTGCTTTAATCAAACTTTTTTTGTGTCCAATATTTAAGTTTGTGAACCTAAGAAAGAAACTCAATAACTTTAATTTTAACTTTACGATTTGTTCTGTGTTCTGAAAAGAATAAAAGAAAATAATGTGCTGATTTACTTTTTCTCCCAATGGGGGGGAGATAGACAATGCCTATGCAAAGACAGCTGTTTCGTCTTTGAGAAAGACTCTTCAGTCTGCATATCGGCCTGCAAAGAATGTCCACAGTGAACATTCAAACTGAGCTAGAAGACTTTCTACAGGAGAAAGGTTGTCCTCTTTGCACCAGATTGAAAGTCCACAATAAAAGCAAACCAGCACTTAATTCAAAAGAAATTGTAAAAATATTGTGTAAAATAACAAAAATAATAATGTTCTAAAATTACAATCCCTCGAAGAGAGTAGAAGAGATGGGATGCCATGTTGGTGGATCCAGTGAAGGATTCAATAAGGGAGGTCATAGAAATCGTAGTAAACACCAACATACTCACAGTGAGGAGGAATGTAGAGAGGTGTGCCTGGATCAGGTAGACTGATGCGCTTTCCTTCTTCGAAGTATGATATTAACGTACAAGAATTGAAGAAGAAAAAAAAACCCACACCATTAAACTTTCCTCTTATATATATAGTTTGCTTTAATCAAACTTTTTTTGTGTCCAATATTTAAGTTTGTGAACCTAAGAAAGAAACTCAATAACTTTAATTTTAACTTTACGATTTGTTCTGTATTCTGAAAATAATAAAAGAAAATAATGTGCTGATTTACTTTTTCTCCCAATGGGGGGGAGATAGACAATGCCTATGCAAAGACAGCTGTTTCGTCTTTGAGAAAGACTCTTCAGTCTGCATATCGGCCTGCAAAGAATGTCCACAGTGAACATTCAAACTGAGCTAGAAGACTTTCTACAGGAGAAAGGTTGTCCTCTTTGCACCAGATTGAAAGTCCACAATAAAAGCAAACCAGCACTTAATTCAAAAGAAATTGTAAAAATATTGTGTAAAATAACAAAAATAATAATGTTCTAAAATTACAATCCCTCGAAGAGAGTAGAAGAGATGGGATGCCATGTTGGTGGATCCAGTGAAGGATTCAATAAGGGAGGTCATAGAAATCGTAGTAAACACCAACATACTCCCAGTGAGGAGGAATGTAGAGAGGTGTGCCTGGATCAGGTAGACTGATGCGCTTTCCTTCTTCGAAGTATGATATAAACGTACAAGAATTGAAGAAGAAAAAACAACCACACCATTAAACTTTCCTCTTATATATATAGTTTGCTTTAATCAAACTTTTTTTGTGTCCAATATTTAAGTTTGTGAACCTAAGAAAGAAACTCAATAACTTTAATTTTAACTTTACGATTTGTTCTGTATTCTGAATTCTGTATTCGATTTTGTTATATATATATATATATATATATATATATATATATATATATATATATAGAGAGAGAGAGAGAGAGAGAGAGAGAGAGAGAGAGAGAGAGAGAGAGAGAGAGAGAGAGAGAGAGAGAGAGAGAGAGTGAGTGAGTGAGACAGAGAGACAGAGCAGATACAGTCTCGAGAGAGACAGACACAGAGAAAGAGAGTGACAGAGAGAGACAGAGACAAGAAACAAATGTCTGGAGAGGGACAGACAGACGAACCGGACAGAGACAGAGATGTCTGGAGGAGATAAAAACACACAGAGAGACAGTAAACTGTGTTGTTAGTTTTCAATGAGTGATGTGATGTATTAGTAAGAAAACAGTAAACTGTGTTGTTAGTTTTCAATGAGTGATGTGATGTATTAGTAAGAAAACAGTAAACAGTGTTGTTAGTTTTCAATGAGTGATGTGATGTGTTAGTAAGAAAACAGTAAACTGTGTTGTTAGTTTTCGATGAGTGATGTGATGTGTTAGTAAGAAAACAGTAAACAGTGTTGTTAGTTTTCAATGAGTGATGTGATGTATTAGTAAGAAAACAGTGAACTGTGTTGTTAATTTTCAATGAGGGATGTGATGTATTAGTAATGAGGGATGTGATGTATTAGTAAGAAAACAGTAAACTGTGTTGTTAGTTTTCAATGAGGGATGTGATGTATTAGTAAGAAAACAGTAAACTGTGTTGTTAATTGAAAAAAAACACCCACAAAAACACAGAGAGACACAGACAGAGACAAAATCTGGTTGAGAGAGAGAGAGAGAGAGAGAGAGAGAGAGAGAGAGAGAGAGAGAGAGAGAGAGAGAGAGAGAGAGAGAGAGAGAGAGAGAGAGAGAGAGAGAGAGAGAGAGAGAGAGAGAGAGAGAGAGAGAGTGGAAAGAGACAAACACAAAAATATAGAAATATGTATCATATCACCCCTTGAGTGGGGTTTTGTCCGTTTTCCCATTTAAAGAGGTGGACTTTTGTCCGGTGGTGGCGGGATCAGTGAAAACGGGGGATGGGGGGGGGGGGGCAACAGGGGGTGTAGTGAGAGAGAGAGAATGTTTGTTATGCGAGTAGCGGACTTGCCCCGGGCTGTAGGCGGACCTGCCCCGGTGCGGGGGAGATCCGCCTACGTTAGGTTCGGTGTACTTTGAGCAGCGTGCAGAAAACCTCTCTTGTGTTTTAACTAAAGTTTCTACACAAGTATGTTGCCCACACATTTATCTAAATCTTGGTATAAAAACGGCGTTTATACTTCAATTAGTTTGGCAGTTATAACCTCACAAACTCACAAATAGGCGGACCTGCCCCATTGTCCCCTACCAAATAAATAATTGAGAGAGAGCACGAGCGAGAGAGAGAGAGACAGACAGAGAGAGAGAGAGAGAGAGAGAGAGAGAGAGAGAGAGAGAGAGAGAGAGAGAGAGAGAGAGAGAGAGAGAGAGAGAGAGAGAGAGAGAGAGACCAACAAAAAGAGAAAGAGGGAGATATGAGAGTATGAGGTCATTTAGGGGAATTTCTTAGCCACAACTACCCATTGGGCTTTCTGGGACAGCTCTTTTGTATGCTATGAAACTAAATGGATAACCAGCAACCCAGCAACGAAAGCATACCGGTATAATACCAGTATGGAAATCCGTACCGGTACCTAGCTCTAGTTGGGGACGGGGGGGGGGGGGGGGGGGGAGATACAAAACCAATCGCAGACAAGCATTATCATTCCCAGAACAGTAGTAGTAGTAGTAGTAGTAGTAGTAGTAGTAGTAGTAGTAGTAGTGGTAGTCGTAGTAGTAGCAGTAGTAGGGGAAGACGGGGTAAAAAGCGCATGGGCGGGTAAGAAGCCCACCCCAATTATCTCATGAAATGAAGCAAAATTTCAGTCTCATTTTGCCCATGAGACGAGCGTTAATGTCTAGCATTCGTCCCATGGGCAAATTTGACTGATATTTTCTTTATTTCATGAGATAATTGGGGTGGGCTTCTTACCCGCCCATGCGCTTTTTACCCCGTCTTCCCCTAGTAGTAGCAGCAACGGTAACAGTAGTAGTAGTAGTAGTGGTAGCAGCAGTAGTAGTAGTAGTAGTAGTAGTGGTAGCAGCCATACTGTAGTGGTAGTGGTAGTAATAGTGGTAGTAGTAGTAGTAGTTAGCAGACTTGTAGCAGCAGGATTAAATCTAGTGCTCGTTTTCTTAGAATATAATAGAAGAATCCACAAGAACGGGAAAGAGACATTAAAGAAAGGTAGGCCTATTAGAATCATTGACTGAAACAATTTAAAGCAACAATCTCTGAAAATGAAAATGGAAAATGAGCCCCCAAGAACTGTACACGCGCACGCGCACACACACACACACACACACACACTCTATCTCAACACACTGTACAAATGGCAGGTTTCACAAGCCAACGCCTTGGAAGAGGAACAGGAAATCGATCTAAAACGACGGCGCAAGCGCGGCTCGCGCACACAACGAGGCCTATCACGTGTATCCGGTGCCACCGAGACGTCACGGAAAATTCGAACTAAGAAACGGCGACGGCGACGACAAAAGAAAATCGGCGATGACGTGGATGATGAAGACGACCTGACACCAATCACACCCAAAGACGCCGCCAAATTGCAGTTCAAGTAAGGAAATTTACATGGGAAGGGACGTTATCGTTCTTTGCATTTCCCTAGAGTTTCTCCACAGTTATTGTTCTTTGAAGTCGTTCTGGGTTAATAGGAATTGTTCAGAAATAATTAAAGGGAGTAATTTCATGTTGTGCAGGAGTGATCTTCCCTAATTTAATCGGTCAAACAGGGGAAGTTACTCAGGTACATCCCCAGCTCTCGCCTCGTGTGTTTGAGTAGACATACAGCACTTTGAACACCGTGCGTTATTCTCAAATTGATGTCATTTATACTTTTACGTCACACTTTGCAAGTTCTATCAGTTTGTGGCCACCGGGCGCCCCTCATTTTTCTAAAAAAATGTTTTCAAGTCGCTGACTTGCATCCTGCAGTTTCAAGTTTTGAAACCATGGTTGCTATGGTTTGTTCGCCTTGGTCAAGGTAAACAACTCTAATTTTCACGAAATGCTCTCACCTCGGTTTTTTTTCGAAAATCGTCTATTGTTCTTAGGGAGACGTAAAGGGGTGTAATAATAGGCGTGTGACGGCACATCGTCAGATACCATGGACAAGGGATTTGTGTCAAAACGAAATCTGTTTGTTGTATGTTAACTCCAGTGACGCACAGTCTTTTAGATGGCTTGTTATTTTATGGGTACGCATACTATTGGTTATTGTTCATGATGTTCAAAAGAGCGAGAATTTGGCAAGGACTCATTAGAGTCGCATGCTTGACCCGTTTTAATTTCATGCTATAAAGGACCTTATTAATTCATTTGTAAGACTTATGTAAATAATTAGCATGTTTTACCTTTCACCTACATATGAATACCGGTTGAAGTAGTTTCTATTTCATGACATTATGAGACTGGACATGAATTCTCTTCACCAATGAGTTCCGGATCTGTCTTAATTTTACGGATGGTCTTGTCAGGTTGTGGAGGTTCTCAGGAAAACATTACATGTACCAGGAAACGTGAATTGAAGGTTTGCGCCTGTATCAGCATGGTCAGGAAAACAGTGTTACAAATTCTTCAAAAGGAATCCCTGATAATTGTTCGCTACAGTTCATCGATGTCCATGTCAAACTTTTTGCCGGTACGACCCGAGATGACGTCATCTGCATGCATGATAATGCACTTTTTCATCGAGCAAGGGTTGTTTACGTGTACATGCAGCAAGAGATCATCGTCCATATGAGGTACGTTGCCCGATGCAGAGACCTCAGTCCGATAGAACAATGTTGAAACATGCTCCAGGCAGCCGTTATCAGCCGTTCACAGCAGCTCAGAAGTATACAGAACTCAGAACAGTGCCTGTTAGAGGAGTGAAACACCCTGGATCAGCAGGAGCTTCAAAAGCTCCTCCAGAACACAAAATGGCATTTCCAAGCTGGAATTGCAGTGAGAGAGTCTCGCACATGCTTATCCATGACTTTTCCTGCTACAACAAGCACAAAATCTGACATGAAAATTTCACTCCATTCGGTTGTTTTATGCATTTTGATGGGGTATCACAAACGTTCCTTAAGGTAAGACGATGAAATTATTCTCGGACGTTGTCTTTTTATTAAAATGTTAATTGAACTAAGCAAGGAAAAAAATCAATGGCTTTATGTTTATCTTTGATAATTGCGCATGTTTAAGGTAGTATCCTTATAAAATTTGGGGCAGTATATGTTTCCAACGTCTGCTTCTTTCAATTATATGAAAATAATCCCAGGCTATCCCCCGAAGTCGGAGTGTGGCTGCCTATGTTGTGGGGTAATAAAAAAACGGTCACACACATAATGTTCTCATCCATAGCTGATGCACTTGTACCATAGTGTTCAAGTGCTTCCGCTGTTGAGATGATCCCTGAGTAAAAAGGGTACCACCACAACAACATCCCAGGCTGATCCTAACCCTATCCCCTTTCCAGAAAATGGCAGAATGTTGCTGATTCTCAGTGACTATTTTCAATGGGAAATGTTGATGGAGGGGGGGAGGGGTGCGCAGAGTACAAGATGGTCCATCTCTGTTTCTCTTCCATTCAGCTTCCAGTCCAACCAGCCAGGGGCTCAGCAGAAGATGCCTCACCTCAGACTGAGCACAGAGGGAGCGGAGACAGAGACAGAGTGGGAGGAGACTGACGCCGAGATGACCATGGGCGAGGAGACGGACTTTGAGCGAGGTCACCCCCCCCCCCTCGTGGGGATACCGGGGGGTCTTTTGTATAAATAGTTCCCCCACCTTCTGGAAGTTCTGTGCTTGTAGCTTCCTCTAATATGTCACTCTCTTTGACTCTTGCCTTTTCCCTTTGCTTGCTGTCATCTACTATATTTCTGCCTTACCGGTCCATTCTCCTGCCTTTTTTTCAAGAAACACTTTCAAAAAGATTTCCTCCAGCCGAAGTCGGACATGCTGGGCCTAAGTATTTGTTACTTAGGCGCATAACGGCAGCATGACGCATCTGCGCTCATAATTGACAGAAAACTGTCTGAGCGATCGAAAAAGAAGAAGAAGAGTGAGGTAAAGGCCCTTTCACACTTAACTGCACGAATGGCGGTGTGTGTGTGTGTGTGTGTGTGTGTGTGTGTGTGTGTGTGTATGTGTGTGTGTGTGTGCGTGTGCGCGTGCGCGTGCGTGTGCGTGCGTGCGTGCGTGTCTGCATGTCTGCCTGTCTGTCTGTATAGTGTTCCAAATCAAGAGCATTTTGTTATTAGATAACAGGCCTGTGACAGATTTTAAAAGTGCAAAACTGCGATATTGGCAGTCAATGGGTTGTTGGTTTGGGTGTTTTTTTTAAAATTAATCCAAACGTAACTGACTAGTGGCCAATAAAGTCTGCTTTGATTCGGGTCATTTTTGTTAGCCACCAAGTCAGTTTCAAGAGAATGTTTACGTCCTAATGGTGATTCGCCCTTAGGGACAAGTTGTTATGGTACGGAGGTAAAATAAAGTCAGTTTAAAAAAAACCTTTCTCATAAAGATGAGAGCTGAAGATCCTGTCTCTACCAGGTGCAAATAAAATACGTTATTCTTGCGCGTGCACGTTGATTCATTTCGCCACGTCGCACTAGACCAGTTCACGGTAGGCTTACTCTACGAGAAAGCAAAATAGTCTTTTGACAAGGTACAAACAAACTTGTAATTTTTCAACACAATTGTCTCTATCAAACTACACAAGCACAGAGAAATTAAAAAAATCAACCAATTTGCAACCAATCTACTCTAATAGAAAGTGTTTACCTTACTAATCCCCGCAATCCCCTTACCTTACTAATCCCCGCAATCCCCTTACCTTACTAATCCCCGCAATTGTGCTGCATGCGTCTCTAGTCTTGCTCAGGGTACCGTACTACGTCAATGAATTTGCGTTTCTCTTATGTTTGAGCCTTCTCTCTCTCTCTCTCTCTCTCTCTCTCTCTCTCTCTCTCTCTCTCTCTCTCTCTCTCTCTCTCTCTCTCTCTCTCTCTCTCTCTCTCTCTCTCACACACACATTAACTACGCATCTGTAGTCTGGGACTCTGCTGCTAATTGTCACCTATTAAAACTCAATTCTATGCACAAAAGGGGAGCTAAAATAATCCTCCCTGATCCTGAACTCAGTACAGCAGAAAAACAAGCCCAGTTAAACATACTTCCACCGCAATCACAGCTTAGCTATAATAAAGCCATTCTCATGTACAAAGTACACTATGACTTAGCTCCACAATACCTGAAAAATCTACTTACACAAGCCTCACATCGCTATGGTTCAAGTAACTATATTCTACCACACACAAGAATAGATAAATTTAAGTCAAGTTTTACTTTCTCGGGTTCCTCCATATGGAATTCCCTTCAGTCCGACATTAGATCATGCTCCTCTATCTCAACCTTCAAAACGAGTCTCCGAGAGACGCTTACATTCGACCCTCCATGATTTTTTTTTTCTTCTTTTTTTCTTCATATATTATATATCCCGATACGCTATAGTGCTAATTACGATGTCATGTATTTCACATCACTCTGTTTGTTTACTATTCTCCAACAATGTGCTAAAATCAATGTTTAAATTGTCCGCACTTCATTGCTAATTGCTACCGGTTTCATACCATAGGCTGCATTAGTTTGCCCTGTTCTAAAATGTACAGTTCTTTTATACGTGCTTCAACATATCTGTGCGTATGTGCATGGTGTATGTTTACACGCATGTATGCCTGCACAAGTATTATCAATTATACCTGTGCGTTCGTAATTCTATAAAATCGTATTTCAACCTGTCTTTATCATAATACCTGCTTTGCTACCTTTATGTTCAATTATGTATGTGTAATTTTATGCCTTGCCATGTTTGTATTCTATGTTCGTATATGTACAAAGGTGCTACCTTTATGTTCAAATCTGTATGTGTAATATCATGCCTTGCCATGTTTGTATTCTATGTTCGTATATGTACCAAGGACAGATTGGAAGACTAGGCGTTGCCTAAAATCTTTATCCTTGAAAAATAAAGTTCAAGTTTTCAAGTTTTCTCTCTCTCTCTCTCTCTCTCTCTCTCTCTCTCTCTCTCTCTCTCTCTCTCTCTCTCTCTCTCTCTCTCTCTCTCTCTCTCTCTCTCTCTCTCTCTCTCTCTCTCTCTCTCTGAGGAGTAGAAATAACTGGGTTACTAATGTTCGGAAATGTTTATATGAAAATGGATTTGGATATGCTTGGATTAACCAGAATGTTGGAAGTGATCACGTGTTCATTAGATCATTTAGACAAAGATTAATTGACAATAGATGGCAAGCCTGGAACAGTCATGTGCAAAACAGTGACAGATTTTACATATACAGAATGTTTGGCATTGATGATCATATTGTTCAAACCTACCTGAAAAGTAATATTGGCAGGCATTTAAAATTCGTTATGATTAGATTTAGACTTGGGATTTCTGACCTCTTTGTACATTCAAAGCGATACGCTGACATTCAAAATTTAACATGCCCCCTTTGCAAGGAAAATCAGGACAATGAGTTGCATTTTGTACTTGCTTGCCCATTTTTTAATGAGTTGAGAAAATAATTGATAGCACCGAAATTTTACAGAAATCCCAGTTTATTTAAGCTTAGTCTATTGATGTCTAGTAGAAATGAGAACACCATTCATAAACTGTCTATATATTTGTATAAGGCCTTTAAGATTAGAAGTGTTGCTTTGTCATAAGTATTGTATTGTTGCTAATTATTGATGTATTGATAAACCGCTTTTTTATAATGTTGACACACACCCTTCCTAATGGGGCGATGCCTTTTCTGGAATAAATATTGTCATTGTCTCTCTCTCTCTCTCTCTCTCTCTCTCTCTCTCTCTCTCTCTCTCTCTCTCTCTCTCTCACTCGTCTCTCTCTCTCTCTCTCTCTCTCTCTCTTTCCCTCTCTCTGTCTCTCTCTCTCTGTCTGTCTGTCTGTCTCTCTCTCTCTCTCTCTCTCTCTCTCTCTCTCTCTCTCTCTCTCTCTCTCTCTCTCTCTCTCTCTCTCTCTCTCTCTCTCTCTCTTTCTTTTTTCCTTTCGAAAATCTTATCACAAGCTCCTAATAGACAATCTTGTTTATTAGTAATGCTAATTAATGAGTTTTACTTCAAACGTTACTAATGCCATCAGCTTATGCCTAGATTATCTCTCTCTCTCTCTCTCTCTCTCTCTCTCTCTCTCTCTCTCTCTCTCTCTCTCTCTCTCTCTCTCTCTCTCTCTCTCTCTCTCTCTCTCTCACTGTCCCTCTCTCATATTCCCATGTTATCTTATAATGGGTTTTTTTTTTTTTTGTTCTTCCTTAAAATTGGGTTTATTCTGAAAAATTGTCATTGTCTCAAAATGGTTTCCCTTTTTTCGTACTCAATTTAAACTACCAATTCAAGTTCACCATTGTTAAGTATTATCCATGTTTGCTTTAAATCCCATTTTTGATTTCTTTTTCAATTATTTCATGTGCCAATTTTTGTTCCATTTTCTTGACTTGATTGTTTTATGTCAAATTTTCTTTGCTTGATGCAATGTGTGAGTGAGAGGGCAAGGTGTAAAGAAGCTATTGTAGCTTATCCTTTTTACCCTCAATAAAACATTCGTATTTCGTATTTCTCTCTCTCTCTCTCTCTCTCTCTCTCTCTCTCTCTCTCTCTCTCTCTCTCTCTCTCTCTCTCTCTCTCTCTCTCTCTCTCTCTCTCTCTCTCTCTCTCTCTCTCTCTCTCTCGCCTCATAGACTGCCATATAAAGCTTACATAATGTTATTGTACATACATGAGCAAACTAGAAACACCTGGGCATCATCTGTATGTTTTGTTCTATATAAATATGGTTTTGATGAAGTTTGGACTGATCAGGGAGTGGGCGATGAACGAGCTTTTTTGACTTTATTTAAAGAAAGGTTAATTGAATCATATGTTAATGAATGGACAAATGAAATTTCCTGTAAAGAACGGTTTACTTTCTTTTCCACTTTCAAATCATCCTTTTCGTTGTCCCCCTATCTGTCTGAACTGAAACATGTCAAAGCAAGAAATAGCTTGATCAGATTGAGACTTGGTGTGTCTCCTCTGAAGATACACAGGCTGCGCTTTTCAACTCGTAATCCAGACTACTCATGCCCCTTTTGTAGAAATGAAACAGAGACTGAGGTACATTTTGTTTTAAAATGCTCTAAATATTCAGGAATTCGTGAACAGTATATACCAAGAAAATATTATAACCGACCATCTAGTTTTAAGCTTTCTCTACTTCTAGCCTCGAATCATAAATCGACGATGATGCGCTTGGCATCCTATTTGTATAAATCATTTCAAATTCGTAATCCATAAAATGTTTGCTGGTGTTGATGAATACTTCAAAACTACGTGTTTGTATGTGTCTGAGGATAACGTGTCAGTTTGTATTTGCCTATGTATTCGCTTCCTATTTTTCAATTTGATATTTCTATGTGTTTTTTGTGTGATTGATATAGTTGTCCTCACTATCGATTTAAAAGAATACTCGCTATTTGAGTATAATATGTTCACAATGTATTCATGTTCAAACACTATGAATTTGGTTAACATTAACGGCTGTTATGCTTAATTAACTACTTGAAATTATTTTGTTTGCTTGTACTTGCCCATCGAAATGGGTCTGTGGCCTAATCGATTAAAAAATTCAGATTCAGATTCTCTCTCTCTCTCTCTCTCTCTCTCTCTCTCTCTCTCTCTCTCTCTATATATATATATATATATATATATATATATATATATATATATATATATATATATATATATATATATATATATATATATTTATCTCTCAAAGCTTTTTTCTTTGCTCTGTTGAAGAATCTACCCATCACTTCTTCTTCTTTATTTTAACTATCTGTACACAGACTCAGACACGGACATGGAGGCTGATTCCGCCGAAGTGACCGCTCGTACCGACATCAGCCGACAGCAGCACTATGACGATTGGCTCTACCAGCAACCGGAACAGGAAGTCAGGAAAACGGAAGTCGTTACCAAAGCCCCGAATGACGATCCCATCAAACCGTATTTGATTCGAGCCACTCGGGAAATTGCGCAAGGTGAGGCTAAAGCGGATTGAAATGGTTTTGAAGGTATTGTATAATAATAATAATAATAATAATAATATTAATTTATATAGCGCTCGTTCTCACATGAGCTCAGTGCGCTTTACATCGAGAACAAGAAAATTAACCTCTGTATGCATAACTGTCAGCCAGATTGCAGAGGTGAGCTGTTGAATGAGCAACATTACTAAAGAAAAGACTAAATACTGATATTTCATTTTAATCAATAGAAAAATGCGGTGTTCTCATTTGCAATAAGATTACATTTCTGCAGAATCATGTCCAGCATTTTAATTTTTTTTAAAGTTATGAATTGTTCTGGTATTATCCAGAAACAGTCTATAAAAGTTTGGGGTACATCGGATTGACCGATTGAGGTTTGTTTGTTTGTTAAGCGCTTATAACTTAAAGGTGAAGCGCTATATAAATTTTCTTAAATAAATAAATGAATTAAAGGCATAAAAGTTTCAGTCTAAGCAAACCAAAGGTACCAACGATCAATATTTTATGTTTTCTTGACAAATTCTATGAGTTATTTTCTACCAGATTTCTAATTCTGATTTATGAGTTCTAGAACATCCGGACCATAGTTATAATTATGGTTAAGAAACCAAAACAGGCTTCAAGGCACAAAAGGTTACCGAGAAAGAGGCTAACGAAATTTCACTCTTTGCTGAACTTATCTTCGGTATTGGGTCATTTTGGTATTTGGTATTTTCTAGTCTCTAGACTCGTCTGTGAACTTCAGGCTGATCCCACCTGGAGAGCGCGTCATCGCTAGTGCAGTGCCACCCGTTTGTTTTTGGGGGGAGGGGCGGGGGGAGCAGACTTGAGATACCTAGCTAGTAATTTGAGCAGCGGGATTTCTTCCTGCTCTTATCGACTTTTAACAGCCGTGGGGATTTCTTTTTAGCGCACGGCTCAGACTTGTTTTAAGTCCCCCATTCGAAGGACTGGACATTCAGCTTCAATTTCCTGTCGAACTGGAAAGAAAGGACAAGGCCGGGATTTGAACCGAACCAGTGTTACTTCTATTCGGATCTTTGGATCAGAACCACGTTTTGGGTTTTTTAATTGTTTTTGTCCAGAGTTCGAGAACGAAGAATACCTGTTGGTGAGGGAGCGGGTGCACTCCATTCTGGCTGACCTTGACAAGTACAAACCCGAGTTCATGGCCGACAAGATGGGCCTGGTTGCCACGCTACACAGTCTCCTTGGCAACACCTACCTGGAGGTCCGTGACCTTGACCACGCCTTGAAGCACCATCAGGAGGATCTGCGTATTGGACAAGAAAGGTCAAGGAATCTTTTTAGCCCCCCCCCCCTCTCTCTCTCTCTCTCTCTCTCTCTCTCTCTCTCTCTCACTCTCCCGTCTCTCTCTCTCTCTCTCTCTCTCTCTCTCTCTCTCTCTCTCTCTCTCTCTCTCTCTCTCTCTCTCTCTCTCTCTCTCTCTCTCTCTCTCTCTGCTGCATGCTTAGAACCAAGGACAGAATGGAAGAATAGGCCCAATGAAATAAAGTATCTGAAGTCTGAACTCTCTCTCTCTCTCTCTCTCTCTCTCTCTCTCTCTCTCTCTCTCTCTCTCTCTCTCTCTCTCTCTCTCCACATTCCAAGTAATGATCTCCCTCTCCTCCTCCACATTCCCTATCTTTCCGTCTCTCTCTCTCTCTCTCTCTCTCTCTCTCTCTCTCTCTCTCTCTCTCTCTCTCTCTCTCTCTCTCTCTCTCTCTCTCTCTCTCTCTCTCTCTCTCTCTTAGTTATTGGTTTTGATGCTCAAATTAAACCCATATTGTTACACTTCAGAAGTGTGGGGTAGTTTTCGCTTTAAGAAGTTCACCTATTTGCATGCAAGAGATTCCTAAGTGTAAGTCCCAAAACCCCAAATACGATGATCTATGGTGACCTTGGGAGATATCCATTGTACATTGATAGTTCAATTAGAGCAATCCGTTTCTGGTTTAAATTACATCAAATGCCACTGTCTAGAATCCCAAAGCAAGCTTATCTTATGAGTATAAATAGAATGTCAAAAAACACAAATGCTGAGAAGCTTATCTTATGAGTATAAATAGAATGTCAAAAAACACAAATGCTGAGACCAATAAATTGAAGAACTGGGCAGACGCAGTTAAACTTCAACTTCAACTTCAACAAATCTTTATTATCTCAAAATGAGAAATTAAATATGGCAACACCCGCGATTTCAACATAAAAGACATCACATAAAACAATATTTTCCAAATCATGCTTAAATATGAAACAAGACATAAAAGTACACAGCTCTACATAAGAATACACAAATGCAATATAAAGACACAGTTATGTTTAAAACATCAATTATATATAAGACGAACACCATATTTATGTACATATTCATAAATTTAAGAAACAACTCACAGACCCTGTACGTGTATAATAATAAATTATGCATAGCACACATGCAAACACACTCCAACCACCATATCCCACCCACCCGCCCCTCTTTTTCACACACGCATGTGTGCTCACACGTACACATACACATACATACTTGCAAGATCATACGTACTACCACTTACAGCCACACTCCCCTATATACACGCGCGCGTGCGCACCCCCACCCCTACCCCACCACACACACGCACACACACACACACATACACGCGCGCGCGCGCGCGCACACACACATTCTGTATTTAAAGAAAAGTAGTCAGGTAAACAAACAAAAAAACAAAAAAATTACTTGTTCATAAAAGAGATTGACATGGGGATAAAACTGTTTCTGCTTCTAAGAGTTTTGAACTTTGGCGTTCGGTAACGCCTGCCAGATGGTAAAAGTTCATAAAATCTACAAAGGCTATGGCTGGAATCACTCGCAATCATTCGATCCTTTCCTCTCACGCGCCGCTCATACAACACATTCATACCGTCCTGTTTCACTCCAACAATCTTTCCACAGACATTCACAATTTTACCCAGCACATTCTTGTTTTTAACATTCAGACTGCCATACCAACATACGCAAGAGAAGGTTAAAACTGACTCAATAAAACATCTGTAAAAAATCTGCAGTACGTTCCAGTTTACATCAAGACTTCTGAGTTTTTGTAGACAGTAAATTCTAGATTGGCATTTTTTGTGGATAATATTAATGTTAGTACTAAAATTCAATTTGTTGTCAATAACAGTTCCCAGATACTTGTATTCATCCACACGCTCAACTCTCTTCCCTTTAATAAAAAGATCTGGTACGGCAGTCGGGTTCTTCCTGAAATCAATCAACATTTCTTTAGTTTTAGTAACATTAAGGTCAAGGTAGTTGTTGTCACACCAGGAGGTAAATGCATCCACACTGTTCAAATAAACTTGGTCTGAATTGGAAAGGTCTTGAAGGGCGGAGTCGTCAGAGTATTTGATAAGAGGAGTGGTGTCAGTGCCAGAGCAGTCGTTAGTATAAAGAGTGAAGAGGACAGGTGAGAGGACAGTGCCTTGGGGAGAACCAGTGGAAGTGTGTTTAACAGAGGAAAGAGCTCTCTGAAAACGGACAGACTGGGATCTTTGAACAAGAAAGCTGATAATCCATTTAACGAGTCGGGGAGTGACGTCATAAGACAGAAGTTTTTTGGCCATAAGATGAGGTTGGATAGTGTTGAAAGCGGAGGGAAAATCAATTAACAGAATTCGAACAAAGGATCCAGTTTTTTTCAAGGTGTGTGTAAGTATTTTGAAGGAGAGTCAGAGTTGCATCATCAGTACTTCTGTTGGGCTTGTATGCAAACTGGTTAGGATCGAGATGTGGGGCTGTGTGGGTTGACAAGCGTGTGAGAACAAGTCTTTCAAAACATTTCATTACAATGGAGGTAAGAGCTATGGGGCGGTAGTCATTAAGAGAAGTAGGCTTGTTTTTCTTAGGTACCGGACAAATCACAGAGTTTTTCCACAGATCAGGAACTTGGGAGACATTCAGAGACCAGGAAAACAACATGCTAAAAACATGGCACAACTGGGAGGCACAGGATTTTAAGAGACGCCCACAGATGTTGTCAGGGCCAACAGCTTTCTTAATTTTCAGTCTTTTAAACAAACATTCTACTTCCACAGCATCAATCACATTATCATCCACACCATGCACACTCTCATCACTATTCACTTTTTCATTCACTTCTATCACAACATGGTCAAGCTCTTCCTTCAGGTCATTGCGTTCAAAACGACAGTAAAAATCATTTAATTTTTCAGAAGCATCATGTTGGTCTTCTAAGGGCATGGCCGACACTTGGTTGGTTGATTTGTTTGGGCCATTGAGGGTTTTTAGTCCCTTCCAAGCGTCAGCCATGTTTCCGTGTTGAAACTGACTTTCAACCTTTTCCTTGTATATCTTTTTGTGCTCACGAAGTTCAGCCGTTAACGTTTTTTGAATGGATTTTCTGTTTGTTTTATCACCAGTTTGAAACACAATCTTCTTTTTGTTAATGGTTGTTTTTAAAACTTTTGATACCCATGGCTTGTTATTGGGGAAAATCTTTATAGTTTTTTTAGGGATGATCATGTCTTGACAGAAAGATACGTAGGAAGAAACAACATCAACGGCTTCACTCACACTATCGCACGAGTCAGTCAACACACTCCATTCTGTACACTCAAAGCATCCTCTCAGTTCTTCCACACTATCAGGCGTCCACATTTTCACACTCTTCCTCACAACTGGTTCAGTCTGTATCTTGGGTCTATATCTGGGCATTAAACAGATAGAGTCATGGTCAGAATTGCCAATAGATGGAAGACTAATAGATTTGTAGGCATGCGGAATGTTGCCATAACAGAGATCAAGAGTCTTTTGATTTCGAGTGTAACATGTCACATATTGGCTTAAACTGGGTAGACAGGTTAAAAGACCACAATGATTAAAATCTCCCAGTACAAAGCAAGGGGCGTCTGGGTTCATCAGCTGGAGAGAGCGCACGGTGTCGGCGATGTCGGCAGCAGCACGTGCAGCACAGGCAGAGGGGGCCACGTAGCACACGGTTACAAAAAGCTGACCAAACTCACGAGGGAGGTATCTGGGTCGAAGCGCCACAGATAACAGTTCAACGTCAGCTGTACACAGTTGTTTCTTTACTGTCACATGCACCTTGTCACACCAGCGTTCGTTAACGTACAGGCACACGCCGCCACCCTGTTTTTTATTTGTCACCTCCCTGTCCCTATCCGTTCTGTATGGCACACCAAACCCATCGATAGCCAACATGTCATCATAAATTAAATCACACGTCCAGGTTTCAGTAAAACACATTAGACAGGCATCTCTATATTCATGCATAAAACGAGTGTTAGCTTGGATTTCGTCCAGAGTAGAGTTTTTCGCGTTAGGTCTCAATGAACGAACATTGGCTAAAATCATAGTAGGCAGTGGTGATCTGTTCTTGTCACGTCTCTGTCTTCTCTTCACTCCTCCTCTACACCCTCGTCGTCGTCGTCGTTTGTCAGTCTTCTGATCGTCACTGTCATCATCTGGTGCTTTGATTTCAGCAGGAAAGGTGTTAGAAACATCGGGTAAAAAGTCGGTGGTCGTTCTAAAAAGCATGAGAAAGTCCCTAGAATATTTTTAAACGATCTTTAGATATGTATGGATTTTCAGAGGTCTGGATATATGGTGGAGTTGGTGATGTAAATGCTTTTGCTGTGTTACTTAAACAGCGTATGATCGATTGTTTTAAACAAGACTGGGCAGCCAAACTCAATAGCAGTGACCGTTTCAAAACATATCGCTCCTTCAAATCTTTACTACAACCAGATAAATACTTATCCGATTTAACTATCAGTAAATTTAGATCAGTCTTTTTACAGTTTCGTTTTGGAATGAATGAGCTAAATATCAATCAGCGATATAAAGATATTTCGAAACTTTGTCCATCATGTAACAAATTAGAAGATGAACAACATGTATTCTATGATTGCACAATGTATAACGAGTTGAGACGAAAATACTTCTACAGACATAATATAATAATGGTGGTAACTACAAGACCTCCCTTACTTAACTCTTTATTGCCAAATGAAAGTTGTTTAGTTACTAGAAACGTTGCTATGTTCATATACTATGCTCTAAAACAAAGGGAACAGTTTACAACACTCGTAAATCCTTAACTTGTTTTTGTTTTTGATGTACTATCCGCATCATATATATATTCTATTGTTCTAAAGATTGTGTTCTTTACCTTTTTTGCTTTAGTTGTGTGCATATTAACCCTTTCACCGCGAGCTATTTTTCAGCCAAAAAATACCATTAAACATAACTGGGACAGGGTAGAGAAAACAAATTATCCGCTATGCTGGGAATTCCCGTGTGTCGTGTACATTACGCCTATCCTTACCTCACAAAACTAAGAAAATAGGGTCTTCAGATAACAGGCCCTGGTTTGATGCCTTTAAGTGACATGGGTGGTGGTGCATAAATGCGACATTGGCGGTGAAAGGGTTAAGTAGTTATAGGTTGTGTGTGTGTTGTGTGTGCGCGTGCGTATGTGTGTGTGAGTGCCTCCCTCACCCTAGCCCTAACCCTAACCCTACCCCCACCCTATAAGACGGAAAAACGCAACGAACCACAACTGACAAATCGCGGTGTACTGCAGTCGGGGGTAGGGTTAGGTTTAGGGCTAGGGTTAGTATTCCAAAAAGGTTATTAGCTAAAAATGTTCCTTAAATACAGTTTTATGCATGGTAAGAAAGGCAAAAACGGAAAAATACAATTAACCGAGAAATGCAGGGGGGTGGCACATCTTTACCTTTACCGTTTATTATTATTTCATTTGTTTGATGACCTGATGGAAAGAAGTATTTTTATGCTTATTCAGTTTAAACAGTTCAAATTCAAGTCTCAAGTTCTCTCTTATCTCTCTCTCTCTCTCTCTCTCTCTCTCTCTCTCTCTCTCTCTCTCTCTCTCTCTCTCTCTCTCTCTCTCTCTCTCTCTCTCTCGATCTATCTCTATCTATCTATCTATCTATTTGTCTGTCTGTCTCTCTCTGTCTGTCTGTCTTTCTCTGTCTCCCTCTCTCTCTCTCTCTCTCTCTCTCTCTCTCTCTCTCTCTCTCTCTCTCTCTCTCTCTCTCTCTCTCTCTCTCTCTCTCTCTCTCTCTCTCTCTCTCTCTCTCTCTCTCAGAGAGTGGCCTAATGTGATCGTTCGTGCCTTTGTTAATTTTTCTGGTCAAGCTCTTGCGGATTGTTGCACAGAATCGCTTAAAATTATATACAGTGGTGTATTTACTCAAAATGACGTGTTACGTTGAATAACATGATTAAATGTTTTCATGATTAGGGGATATCTTTCTCAGTTTTTCCAATATTTAGACCAAGCGCAGTAGTGGGGCTTGTTGTTGTATTCGGTGAGTGACACGCTTGTTTTAAATATTAAAATCATATTTACCAGTTATAAGGCTTCTGTTTTGATCTCGTCTGTTTCTTTGTTCACGTGGTTACTTAAAATAAACAAGGTTCACTGACTGAGTAAAAACAGTTAGTATGCCTAGGTTTGTTCTTGAAAGCTTTTTGTTCTCATCATCGTCATCGTGTAGGCATGTTCATTTTAAGCCTCTTGACTGTTTTAAAGCCCCCCAAAATGCATCCCAGAGTAATTTTCCTAGTTACGTTTATTCATCAAACACGTAGGTAAAACATTATGTGGCAGTCAAAGGGTTAAGTTTTAAAAAGGCAAAGAGTAAATGTTATTTAGTCAGTTTGTTTGTTGTTTATTAATCGTAACATAATAGTATGCCTGGCCTCCTCACTAACTCAGTTTGCTCATTTGTGACAGAATAGTTTCCACTTTTAAAGCTTACTTTGACAAACAATCAGAAGTCTTTATTTATATTTTTCTTTCTGTGCTGTTTTTTTTCATCCTCAAAACAGTATGGAGAATTTTCTAACCTATTAGTTTTTTGTTTTTATATAGGGGCCAGATCATTTTGGTTTCAGAAGTTGAAATGTATTTTCTTCACTTTTATAGTTTTAATAATTTGTGTTAATATTTTCCGATTTTCGTTCTGTTTGTTACATATGTTGAAACGTTTTAATTTTCCATGTAATAGACATACATAGGACAGGTTTACTTTAGACTTTAAATGTCTGTAAATATTTTGTTAGCTGTTGTTGGTTTCATGCTGTGTTCCAGGGGTTATCCTAACATAATTTCCCGAGCGCTGGGAAACTTGGGCCGAACACATGTGTTTAGAAAGGAGTACATCAAAGCTTTGGACTGGTATGGAGGAGAGAGAGAGAGAGAGAGAGAGAGAGAGAGAGAGAGAGAGAGAGAGAGAGAGAGAGAGAGAGAGAGAGAGAGAGAGAGAGAGAGAGAGAGAGAGAGATTGAATTTTTATTTTGGTCCATTAGACTTTCAGATAATGTCCTAAGAAAAGCATGCATGAACATAGCGAGCAAAAGACAGGCATACAGAGAGGGGATGTGAGAGAGAGAAAACCAGACTAATAGTAGAGGCCTAGTTCCTTATTCTAAATACAAATGCACTCCCACAATGCGGAAACACATAATATAAGCTAACGATGGTAGAATGTGTATCTTAATGATTCTTCATCGTTGTTGTTGTTTTATTTGTTGTTCAGCTTGGCACCTAAGTCTAGCATCGACTAGTGGCAGCAGCCCCATTCAACCCTCATAACTGTACCATGTGAGAGCCAACTGATTCCTACAGCTGAAGAGATAGACAGACAGACAGACAGACACAATAAGACAGACAAGGAGAAATACAGAGACAGACACAGAGAGACAAAGCAACACACAGCTTCTCCTTCTCACAGCTGTTCCGTCCCACACAAAATCAAGCTATTTAGTTAAAAGCCTGAATCTAGAAATCTTAGATAAAAACTGTACCAAGCTTTTGTCTGTAAAGATATTTTGGCTGTATGCTCTACATAGTATTTCAAATATATTTCTTCCCTCAGATTTATGGTAAAAACTTATTTTTGTGAGCAGTATCAATCAACATATCTAGTAGAAATAATATACTTAGTATCACAAACATAAACAAGGGCGTCGCCGAGCGGCAGACATGTCCGTCACCAGCAATGCCACGCACGTGCGACACCCCGTCGAGTGTCACATCCTGACACAAAATTGCAAGGGATTCTGTCTTCTAGTTCACGAGATACAGCTTGAAGAAGAAATACATAGCGCAAAGAAGGAAATTTCGGTTTTCAAGGTCAAACTTCAAGGCCAAGGTCAGCATGGCGATAATTTATGCTGGGATGTTTTCTACTCTAGGGTATACAGTACCACATACAATCTGAAGTGCTTCTGTCAAGCACAAATGTGGAAACAAAAAGCTTAAAACCCAGTTTGTAGACCCCTACCACATTCAAGGCCTACCAATCTCCCGGACCGTGACGTTGACCTTGATCGGTATGCCACCATCAGAACAGGCATAAGCCAAAGTACCTACATGCCAAATTCGAAGACTCTAACACGAACGGTGTGGGAGTTATGGCCCCTTAAAGATTTTCGGTTTTCAAGGTCGTAAGCCAAGGTCAAGGTCACGACGGCGAAACATTTTGCGCGGATGCGTTCCTCTCATGGTGACACACCAGCCGACAAAATTTGACGCGATTCGGTCAAGTGGTTCGGGAGATATCCTTGGGACAGACAGAAAAGAAAAAAACCCCAAAAAACAAACAAAAACAAAAAATACAAACCAACCCATGCAAAGTCCGATCACCTATTTTGACGGACAAATACAAACCAGACGACCACAAAGTCCGATCACATATGGTGACGGACAAAAACAAAAATACAAACCAGACGACTGCAAAGTCCGATCACCTACGGTGACGGACAATTATGCTACGGCGTGTCGCAAGTGCGTGGCATTGCCGGTGACGGACATGTCTGCCGCTCGGCGACGCCCTTGTTCGGGAGAGCGGTATAGTTTGGCCGGTGGTGCCGTAATGGCCGAGCGGTCGCCGCGTTCCTCTGGGTGGGCTCTCTGTGTATGTTTGTCTGTCTGTGTCTCTCTCTCTCGCTTTCTGTCTCTGTCCCCCCCCCCCCCCCCTCTCTCTCTCTCTCTGCCCTTGTCTGTAGTGCCTATGTCTCGCTGTCTGTCTGTCTCTGTCTCTGTCTGTCTGTCTGTCTCTCTCTCTCTCTCTCTCTCTCTCTCTCTCTCTCTCTCTCTCTCTCTCTCTCTCTCTCTCTCTCTCTCTCTCTCTCTCTCTCTCTCTCTCTCTCTCTGTGGGACGGAAAAAACGAAATCAAATGAAAAAACGAAATCAACTGAAATACAAATACAAATTGCTGAAGAAAGAAAACATTGATTCACTACCTGATGATGTTAAAATAGAAAAGCAACTTGAGCGTGAAAACGCTGAATCAGAATTTAAAAAACTAAGAAACAAAGTCAATGATCTCATTCGTGACTCCAGGAAACAACACTTCAACAAAATGGTATCTGCAAACAACGACACATCTACTTTATGGCGAGCCATAAACACTATAAGTCTAACCGCCAGCAGACTAATAACTTTAACTGGTCGCCAGATGCATTCAATACCTACTTTATAAATTTAGCAGAGTCTGTAAGTCCAACAGATACATCACAACATGCAAAAGGCTATACACCACCACCTTCTTTTCAAACCTTCTGTAATGCTAACGCTAAACCTGGCAGTTCATTTAAAATACCTTCACTAGCTGTTCACGAAGTTGGCTCTCTTATTTCAAATCTAAGAAATACTAAATCAATGGGACCTGATAAAATAAGTAGTTCTCTCTTAAAACTTTCACTTCCCTACATAATAGAACCCCTTACCTTCATATACAACGCATGTATAGACCAGAACATTGTTCCACCTGATCTTAAATCAGCAAAAGTTATACCATTGCCTAAAAGTAAAGATATTTCTGACTTGAATAATTTTAGGCCAATCTCTCTTCTTTCAGTTCTGTCTAAACCACTAGAAAAACATATTCACAAACATCTAATGCAATATTTAGAAGATAATAATTTGTTTTACCCCTTACAATCTGGCTTTCGACATCACCATTCTTGTCAAACTGCCCTAGTCCACCTATGTGACACATGGCTTTCAGCAATCAACCAAGGCAAAATGACAGGCTCTGTATTCCTAGACTTTAAGAAAGCGTTTGATCTTGTGAATCATGAAATACTACTTAAAAAAACTGGCGCTATATTTACGAGACGAAAACACGATCTCTTTCTTTGCATCTTATCTTACTAATAGAACACAGTTTGTCTTTAGTAATGGCACAAACTCGTGCACTGAGATCATAAAGGCTGGTGTACCCCAAGGATCAGTCTTAGGGCCTCTTCTATTCTGCCTATTCATTAATGATTTGCCTTTATCAATATCGGCTGACTCTGTCTCATGTGATCTCTTTGCTGATGACACCTCTCTCCATTCTAGCGCATCAAACCTGTCTTCGATTCAAACCTCTCTTCAGTCAGCTTTGCATGATGTTTCTGATTGGTGTTACCAAAACCTTATGGTCCTCAATCCTAAAAAAACCAAAAGCATGTTAATTACATCAAGACAAAAGCATCAAATTGAACCTCTAATTTTAAATGTTCATATTAATGACAATGCCATAGACCAAGTACGCGAGCACCGAGTCCTGGGAGTGATAATAGATGATGAACTAAAATGGCAACTCCATATTGAAAAGATGACGCATAAACTTGCTCGCAGCTTATTCCTACTAAAAAAAACCTTACACCCTTCATAGATATAGACGCACGCACGATGTTTTTTCATGCCCACTGTCTCTCCCACATTAATTACGCATCTGTAGTCTGGGACTCTGCTGCTAATTGTCACCTATTAAAACTCAATTCTATGCACAAAAGGGGAGCTAAAATAATCCTTCCTGATCCTGAACTCAGTACAGCAGAAAAACAAGCCCAGTTAAACCTACTTCCACTGCAATCACAGCTTAGCTATAATAAAGCCATTCTCATGTACAAAGTACACTATGACTTAGCTCCACAATACCTGAAAAATCTACTTACACAAGCCTCACATCGCTATGGTTCAAGTAACTATATTCTACCACACACAAGGATAGATAAATTCAAGTCAAGTTTTACTTTCTCGGGTTCCTCCATATGGAATTCCCTTCAGTCCGACATTAGATTATGCTCCTCTATCTCAACCTTCAAAACGATTCTCCGAGAGACACTTACATTCGACCCTCCATGATTTTTTTTGATTTTTTTGATTTTTTTAAATTTTTATTATTTTTATTTTTTATATATATATCCCGATACGCTATATTGCTAATTACGATGTCATGTATTCACATCACTCTGTTCACTATTCTCCAACAATGTGCTAAAATCAATGTTTAAATTGTCCGCACTTTATTGCTAATTGCTACCGGTTTCATACCATAGGCTGCATTAGTTTGCCCTGTTCTAAAATGTATAGTTCTTTTATACGTGCTTCAACATATATCTGTGCGTATCTGCATGTATTCTTGCGTGTGCCGCGCGCACGTGCAGGTGTGTGCGTGTATGGTTACACGCATGAATGCCCGCACAAGTATTAACAATTATACCTGTGCGTATGTCATTCTATAAATTCGTATTTCAACCTGTCTTTATCATAATACCTGCTTTGCTATCTTTATGTTCAATTATGAATGTGTAATTTTATGCCTTGCCATGTTTCTATTCTATGTTTGTATATGTACAAAGGTGCTACCTTTATGTTCAAATCTGTATGTGTAATATCATGCCTTGCCATGTTTGTATTCTATGTTCGTATATGTACCAAGGACAGATTGGAAGACTAGGCGTAGCCTAAAATCTTTATCCTTGAAAAATAAAGTTAAAGTTTTCAAAGTTTTCAAAGTTTTCTCTCTCTGTCTGTCTACCTCTCTCTGTGTCTTTGTCTCTCTCTCTCTATGTGTCTCATGTATCTGTATGCCTATGTGTCTCTCTCTCTGTCTGTCTCTCTCTCTGTCTCTCTCTCTGTCTGTCTATCTGTCTCTCTCTCTCTCTCTCTCTCTCTCTCTCTCTCTCTCTCTCTCTCTCTCTCTCTCTCTCTCTCTCTCTGTCTGCTGCCTCTGTGCCTGCTCCGGGGCGGAGGACGTTAAACAAATTTTCATTCATCCAACTGGAACAGCAGTTGTCCTCTTTGCTCTCTGTCTATGTCTCTCTGTCTGTCTTTCTTTCTTTGTGTGTGTGTCTTTGTCTGTCTGTCTGTCTGTTTGTCTGTCTGTCTGTCTCTCTCCCCCCCCCCCTCTCTCTCTCTCTCTCTCTCTCTCTGGAGGACGTTATACACATTTTCATTCATCCACATCCTGACACAACATTTGAAGAACTTATGTCTTGTAGTTCACGAGATACAGCTTGAACAATAATATATAGCGCAAAGAAGGAAATTTCGTTTTTTAAGGTCACACGTCAAGGTCAAGGTCAGCATGGCGATAATGTATGCTCAGGTGTTTTCTACTCTAGGGTATACAGTGCCAGACACAATATGAAGCGCTTCTGTTAAGTACAAATGTGGAAAATATGGCTGAAAACCCAATTTGTAGACCCCTACCACTTTCAAGGTCTACGATCTCCCGGACCATGACCTTGACCTTGATCAGTATGCCACCATCAGAACGGGCATACGCCAAAGTACCTGCATGCCAAATTTGAAGACTCTAACACCAACGGTGTGGGAGTAATGGCCCCTTAAAGATTTTCGGTTTTCAAGGTCGTACGCCAAGGTCAAGGTCACGACGGCAAAATGGTTTGCGCGGATGCCTTCCACTCATGGTGACACACCAGCACAGAACATTTGACGTGATTCTGTCAACCCGTTCGAAAGATATCCTTGGGACAGACAGAAGGAGAAAAAAATGACCCTCCGATTTTCAGGCTCCAGCGATCTTTTTGACCTTGACCTTGACCTTGATCGGTATGCCATCATCAGAACGGGCATAAGCCAAACCACCTTCATACCAAGTTTCAACATCCTATGTTGATCGGTGCCCGAGATATGGCTAAAAATAGATTTTCGGTTTGCAAGGTCGTACGTCAAGGTCAATGTCACGACGGCAAAATGGTTTGTGCCGATCTCTTCCTATTAAGGAGGCACACCTTCACACAAAATTTGACGCGATTCGGTCAAGCGGTTCGGGAGATATCCTTGGGACAGACAGAAAAAAAGAAAGAAAAAAAAAATACAAACCAGCCCATCGCAATAGTCCGTCTTGGTGACGGACTAATAAGATTGCCTATGAGTGAAAATCTAGCGATATCCACTGACTATAAGTAATCTTGTTACATACTGCAACATATTCTCGCCTGTTATTTATGAAAAGTTACTTATAGTTAACTAAAGTTTGCTTGAAAAAACTTATGAAAATATAGATAAACTAAATGTTCCTACCGAAACAGCTGTGTTCTGGGTCTAAGCTTCCTCAAAATAGAGGAATTAAATCATCTGGGCTAACGACGATAGGTTCTTCGTGATTGTAATGTGTATCCTCTTTTTTTTCTATAAGCCTTTTCTGATCTGCTGTTCAGCTTTGCCCGAAAGTCTAGCCGCGGGCAGTGTGGCGCCCCGCAGAACAGCCCCATGGAGTGTGCATGGCTGTACCATGAGATCGCCAACTGCTTCCTGCAGCTGAGGCTGTACGAGTTCTCCAGGGATGCCTCCGCCACGGCCCTGGAGTCAGCCGTCTCCGCCAACAGCAGTCTGTACCAGCTGCAGGCCGCTGTCTTACTGGCCGTGTCGGAGGGTAGGGGCGTGTGCACATAATATACGCGGAAATCCATGCGCATATCCCGTCTGCAATCCGAAAATAAAGAATAAGGCTGTGTACAGATATACGCGGAAGCTACGCACAGAAACCCGTAAATTAGCATCAAAGAAGAAACAAAATATGCACACCTTTCCGTGCGGAAACGCGTCCACTTATTTTTTTATATTCTTTCTTTTACTTATTTAAAGGGTTCCCGCGCGGAAGTTCCGCGTGTGTGTGTACGCGCGCTAAGGGCGTGCGGAAACCCATGCACAATCTGTAAAACAAAAACAAATCTGGAAGTAAGAAATATGAAGGAGTGTGTGTACATTACACGCGGACACTCATGCGCAATCCCATCCGCTTATTTCTTATCTAAGTGTATGGGGTTTCTGTACGGAACTTGCGGATCGCGGATGTAATGAATACCAGCCCTGAGAAAGTAAGAAATAAGCGGATGGGATCAGGCGTTGTGGGTTGCCGCATGTATGTGCACACTCCTTCTTTTTTCTTACTTCCGGATTTATTTTTTGGGCGACTTGCGGATGAATTTTCGTACGGCATTTGCGCATGTATGTGCACACGGCCTGAAGTAGCCGATCCACACGTCCAACTGCAGTGGTAGGACTATCCCGGCAGCTGTGACATTTGTTAGGCATTGAATTCTCATTTTTTCTACTGTCTAAATGGATCTGATGAAATCCTACTAGTTTCGTTCAACTATATTTGTACAGTATGCACGAATCTGGTGAAATATCTGTATGTGTATTTTTGTATCAGACATGTCTTTATTAGATTCGTGTGTAGGGGTCTCCATGAATAATTATAGTGAATGCGAAAACAGTAGGATTTCATCAGATTAATTTAGACAGTAGTATTTCATCAGAATCATGCCTCACAGATGTTGTCACAGGAATGATGCTATTTTGCTGATTCCACGTGAAGTAACTCTCCTGGTTTGTTTTATTTCCCTTCATCAAGTATAAAGCATGATCTATTCTTGCCGCTGGCGCGTGAGAGAGACAGAAACGGAGAGAGTAAAAGAGTGAGCTTGCCGTCGCTGACAAGATGCCTTCTGTTGCGCCAATTATATGAACGGGCGATGGATCCTCCTAAAGCGCTCGAATGGATGGATGGATGGATGGCTCTCTCTCTCTCTCTCTCTCTCTCTCTCTCTCTCTCTCTCTCTCTCTCTCTCTCTCTCTCTCTCTCTCTCTCTCTCTCTCTCTCTCTCTCTCTCTCTCTCTCCGAAAATACATCTTAGGTGGAAGCGTGTTTGTGTGAAATAAACAAAAACAGAGAGAGGGTGGGGGAGGTGAGCTAGTGGGGTAGTAGCAAGTCTCTTGTCAAGACGTTCATTCACTTTTTTTAAATTTCATTTTCAGTAAAACTAAAGAAATACGAGAAAGCTCATGAGCATTTCACTCTCGCTCTGGACCAAGCCAGACTTCGAGGTATGTTTCTGAAAGATAACGGGTTTTTTAAGTTTTTGTGGGTGTTTTGGTTTTCTTGCTTTTTGTGTTTCTGTTTGCTTAATTGGGTTGTTTTTTGTAATTCTGAATGGCGGTGTGTGTCTGTGTGTGTGTGCGTGCGTGCGTGCGTGCGTGCGTACGTACGTGTGTGTGTCTGTCTGTCTGTCTACCCGTCTGTCTGCATAGTGTCTGTATGGTCCACGGAGTGAGGATATAACTTGAGCAAACCATTCTCCACAATATCAACTGAATTTGAGCCGAATTTTCCGGAGTAGTAGGGGAAGACGGGGTAAAAAGCGCATGGGCGGGTAAGAAGCCCACCCCAATTATCTCATGAAATGAAGCAAATTTCAGTCTCATTTTGCCCATGAGACGAGCGTTAATGTCTAGCATTCGTCTCATGGGCAAATTTGACTGATTTTCTTTATTTCATGAGATAATTGGGGTGGGCTTCTTACCCGCCCATGCGCTTTTTACCCCGTCTTCCCCTAGTAGCAGCAGCAAGGCTATCCGTTGCCTCCTCCTCCTTCTCTGCTGTCTGGGTGACGGTTGGACCCGACTGACGGGCACAACAGAAACATAAATCCCATCATACAGAGAGGAAGAGAGAGATACCGTTTAATTAATTAATTAATGGTAAAGGAGC
>CM065703.1:27032477-27087477 GCA_017654935.2 Phymorhynchus buccinoides
AACTCCAAACCCCGGCCACCGTCAGCGCCACGGTCCGCAAACTCCACTCCGACCCCAACCCCAACTCCAACGCCATCCCCCCACAGCCACCCTCCGTAGGCCGGGTCAGCGTGGGCGTCCAAGCTTCCAGGAGAAGCAGCCAGTCCGAAAAACGTACCCCCTCCATCATTGTTCCACCCCCATCTCAAAAACGTCTGCAGAGAGAGCTAGAGTTGAAGAAGCTGAAAGAAGTCCATGCCGCTGAAATGGCGAAGAAAACGCAGGAAGAACAAGCGCAGAAACAGCAACGTCTTGAAGAGGCGAATGTGGCGACCGAGGAAGAGGAGGACCCGACCAAAGAAATGGCGGTACGGTTTAGAAGTTTCGTATCGGAAATCCCTTCCATCGGAGAGGAGGGTGAAATGAACCAACAGGAGAGAGTGGTCGTCAGCGAAGCTCCGAAGACAGACCCTGTGGCAGAGGACCCAGAAACTCCAGGAATTCCCAGTTCTCAAGGAGAGAATGAAGCTCTTGAGGATCAACAAACTGCCCAGAAAGAAGAAGAAACTGAACCGTCACAGCCAGAACACAGCGTGTCCCCAGCCCCACAGCAAGAGCTTTCAGAATCGCAGCAGCCTCCCGCCGCGACACATTTGCAAGCCCCAGAGCCTCAGCGAGCTCCTGAATCTGTTCCCGCCACTGAGGCAGAGACAGACTCTAGCAAAGCTGAAGCGGGCGATGAGCAGCAAGTTCAGGTTGCAGCAGTAGCAGAAGAGAAGGACAGACAAGAAGAAGAGGAAGAAGAAAAAGAAGAAACGGAGAAAGGAAAAGATGCAAAAGAACAGCTAGAAGACGAGACGATTGTCCAAGAGACTGAAGCTGCTGCAGAAACAGACCAGAAAGCTGAGCAGGTCGACGAGATAGCGACAGACTCTGAAGACAAGATAGTGACTGAAGAAGAACAAAAGCAAAACGACGATGAGAACGCACAAACCGGTGAGCCAGGTCCGGAATTGGAAGAAGACAAAGAACAGGAAACGATGAAAGATGAAGAAATGGATAAAGAAACCGATGCCAGAGATAATGATAAAACGGCGCTCGAAGAAGAGGGTCAACAGAAAGAAATACTGGCCACGGAAAAAGATAAGAAAGACAAAGAAGAGACAGCAAAGAAGAAACAGGAAGAGGAAGACAAAAGGCGAAAGGAAGAAGACGAAATGAAACAAGAAGAAGTACAGGAAGCATTAAAAGAGGAAGAGGAACAGAAAAAGCACGAAGAGGAAGAGAAGACAAAACTGGAAGATATAGCAAAGAAAAAACAGGAACAGGTAAAACGTACAGCTGTAAAGAAAAAACAGGACGCTGAAGAAGAGGAAAAGAACAAAAAAGAGGAGGAAGAGACGAAAAAACAAGAAGAGCTGAAACGACAAAAAGAAGAGATGAAAATACAAGAAGAAGAGAAGAAAAAACAAGAGGAAGAAGAGAAGAAAAGGCGAGAAGAGGAAGAAAAGAAGAATCAAGGAGAAAAAGAGAAGAAAAAACACGAAGAAGAAGAGAAGAAAAAACTAGAAGAGGAAGAGAAGAAAAAGCGAGAAGAGGAAGAGAGAGAAAAACTAGAAGAGGAAGAGAAGAAAAAACAAGAGGAAGAAGAGAAGAAAAAACTAGAAGAGGAAGAGAAGAAAAAGCGAGAAGAAGAAGAGAAAAAAAAGCACGAAAAACTGGAGAAGAAAAGGCAAGAACTAAAAGCACAAGAAGCCAAGAAACAAGAGGAAGAGAAGAAGGAAGAAGAAAAGGAAGAGGAACCTGCCAAAGTCCAAGTGGATCCCGTTTTCCGCCATCTTGTATTTGAACTGGCTGGAATAGAAGAAGGTATGGTCACGAGATGTTCATGCATGCATGAACGCACACACACACACACATACACACACACACACACACACACACACACACACACACACACACACACACACACACGCACGCATGCATGCAGCACGTATTGGTCCTCTCCTTAATACTTGCATGCACCTTCTTACACAAACACACACTTCGTATGTATATGTCACGGGAACATTTGGAATCCTGGAAAAATCGGAATCTTCCCGAGAAAAATCGGAATTCTGATTTTTCCAGGGCAAATTCCGATTTTTCCCAAGCCTGCGAAGATTCGGAATTTATCTTCTCAGCCTTGGGAAAAATCGGAATTTTCCCGAGAAGATTCCGAATTTCCCCCAGCAAGTAGCTGCACGCGCGCGCGCGCGTGCGTGCGTGCGTGCGTGCGTGCGTGCGTGTGTGTGTGTGTGTATGTGTGTATGTGTGTGTGTGTGTGTGTTTGTGTGTGTGTGTGTGTGTGCGTGCGTGTGCGTGTGTGCGCACATGTGTGAGTGCGTGCGTGTGTGCGCACATGCGTGAGTGCGTGCATGTGTGCGTGTGTTAGTGTGTGCGCTTGTGTGCACGTGCGTAAATGCGTATGGTTGGCTTATATTTATAACATGTGTTAGGATTTATGTTTTATATTGTTTGGATTATGTTGTAAGCCTGGGAAAATTCGGAATTTTCCCGGGGAAAATCAGAATTCCAAATTTTCCCGGATTCTAATATTTCCCGTGACATATACACACATTTCTTGTCACTTTTCCCCATGTATTAAAAGATTTGTTGTAAAAACAAGCGCGGATTCGCAATCGTTTGTGGCAGCGGTCTATTTTTACCACTCCAATCATTACATACACTGAGTCGCCTCCCCTGGCTTTTCAATAATTTTAATCTGTAAATCAGAATGTAATCTCTGCACCATTATATATCTTTTTATATCTTTTGGAAAACATTTAAAACTATTTATCCTACTTATACTCATCGAAAGAAGCACCGCATACTGTCTGTTGCAGTGTCTGTATTACGTATGTTTATTATTTTGTACGCTTTAAAATGAAGATTCATGTGCTCTGTTCAATATACAATTCTTTCCATACCTAAGGACAGTATCAAAATCATTTCAATTAAATAATAATATTTCCATTTTTTCCGCTGAGCTCTGGGCCATTTTGGAAGCCCTGGTATTTATTGATAATTTACCCAACTCCCCCACACAAATAGTTATATTTTCAGATTCCCTTTCTTCAATCCACTCCTTACAAAATCGGTCCGAAATAAAAAAAAAACGGAATAAGAAATATAGTACAACAATTACATCTCAAAGGAACAACAGTTTTACTTGTATGGATTCCCTCCCATTGTGGCCTGGCAGGTAGGGGAAGACGGGGTAAAAAGCGCATGGGCGGGTAAGAAGCCCACCCCAATTATCTCATGAAATGAAGCAAATTTCAGTCTTATTTTGCCCATGAGACGAGCGTTAATGTTTAGCATTCGTCTCATGTGCAAATTTGACTGAAATGTTCTTTATTTCATGAGATAATTGGGGTGGGCTTCTTACCCGCCCATGCGCTTTTTACCCCGTCTTCCCCTAACGACGCGGCCGACAGAGAGGCCAAAAGGGCCGCTTCGGGTCAAGCCGGCAGCGTCGTTAACATCAATCTGTCGGTTAGGGAAATTAAAACTTTACTCAAAACCTCAGTTGCCCAGGAGTGGGCCAAAGAATTGGAAATATATGCCAAAGCTCACTCCTGGGATCATAAAATAGTCCAGGGAGGGCTATTTCTCTCCGTAACACCTAAAATTCAATCCCTAATATTTCGACTCAGAACCAGTTCCCATTACTGTAAGTTTAAAAACCTTACTTGTGAATGCGAAAAAAACCTGAACTTAGATCACTTATTTAACCCATGTAATTATATCCAATTTCAATTTACAAACTTTTTTCAACAACTAAAAACAGCCAATAGGGGAAGACGGGGTAAAAAGCGCATGGGCGGGTAAGAAGCCCACCCCAATTATCTCATGAAATAAAGAAAATTTCAGTCAAATTTGCCCATGAGACGAATGCTACACATTAACGCTCGTCTCATGGGCAAAATGAGACTGAAATTTGCTTCATAATGTGTAGCATTCGTCTCATGGGCAAATTTGACTGAAATTTTCTTTATTTCATGAGATAATTGGGGTGGGCTTCTTACCCGCCCATGCGCTTTTTACCCCGTCTTCCCCTATTACATTTACCCCAAACTCCATTTTTGCTTTTGGCCCAAGGGAGTGGTCCCCACTCGTTTGGTTTGCCGAGGCAATTTTGAAATCATCTTTTGGCCATAATTTCTAAAAAAGCTAAAATGACCCGATTATGTACATGTTTCGCATTGAGGGGTGGGCCGCCCCCCCCCCCCCCCCCCCCCCCCCTCGGGTCGGCCGGCGCTAGTGTCCACGCCCTATCCCTTGGATTTTGAGGCATGGGCCCGCGCGTGAAACGCCACCCGGGGGGGACGCTTTCGTAGTCGTGGCGCCTTTTCAGCCTAGCAAAGTCCCCCCGCTCACTTAGCACGGACTCTTTACGACGACTTTCCTCTGCTAGAGCCGGGGGGGAGGGGTCTCGGTCCCTTCCTCCCTCCCTCCCCCCCCCCCCCCCCCCCCCCCCCCCCCGCTCTCCCATGATCGAATCGTTAACCATACACTCAATTTGTTTATCTTTTTATCATGTCATGGGGAAGACGGGGTAAAAAGCGCATGGGCGGGTAAGAAGCCCACCCCAATTATCTCATGAAATGAAGCAAATTTCAGTCTCATTTTGCCCATGAGACGAGCGTTAATGTCTAACATTCGTCTCATGGGCAAATTTGACTGAAATGTTCTTTATTTCATGAGATAATTGGGGTGGGCTTCTTACCCGCCCATGCGCTTTTTACCCCGTCTTCCCCTATAATCAATTAATGTAATAGTTGGGATGCCTCCGTAGTCGTGGCGCCTTTTTAGCCTAGCCAGGTCCCCCCGCTATTGAAGCATGGACCTAATATACGACGCCTTTCCACTGCTTGGGCGTGGGGGGGGGGGGGGGGGGGGGGGGGGGGGGGAATTCCCGTCCATCTTCCCCCCCCCTCGCCCCTCCATGAAAGAATCGGCGGCCTCTCCCTACACATAAATGATATAATATTAAGTTAAAAATAATAAAAACCACAAATGGGCTCCCTTGCTAAACTAATATATAATATTATAATAGCGTGACCAAGACAGGGGGGCTACAAATGGGGTGGCCCTGGAGTCCGTCCCGACCATACTTAAAATAATAATAAAATATAAATTTGATAGTTAATACCTGTTCTCAATTTCATTGGCTGCCGAACGGCGGCCATTTTATTTTAGTATATATATATATAATATATATATATATATATATTTGCTTCATATATATATATATATATATATATATATATATATATATATATATATATATATATATATATGTAACTTTAAATTTTGAAGGCCGGAACTTTCGGCGTCATTTTGACATTATTTAAATGGTGGGGGTGGGGTACCCCCGGTCCGTGGGCCGGACACCTGTCTACACTCCAGCTCCCCTTCCCCCCCCCCCCCCCCCCCCCCCCCCCCCCCCCCCCCCCCCCCCCCCCCCTTTTCCTTTTTAATTAAGAGTGTGCCCGAGGGGCTGAAGTGGCTTTTTTGAGCCCACTTTCTTTTTAATTCCCTCTCACCCCAGTAGACACGTGTCCGGCGTGCGCGCCGGAGGTCACTTTCGTAGTCGTCTCGCTATTGCGTAGGTGCTCCCCCCCCCCTTTTTGGGACTACTTAAGCGACGCCTTTCCACTCCGCCTCGAGTATGCAAGAATCGTTATCGAATCGCTGTCGAAAATATCCTGTGATACATTCTATGAGCATTTTAAAAATATGAACCAGCCTGATACTGGCTCAGACGAAACGGTAAATGAGACTAACCCTGAAGTGGATAACAGCGGCAACATTCTTAACATTTCCATTACTGAAGAAGAAGTCCAGAAAGCTATTCAGAACTTGAAGGTTAACAAAGCCCATGGTCATGACAGAATACTTAATGAGTTTTTAAAAGCTTCAAGTCATAAAATGTTAACTGTGTATACGAAAGTATTTCATATAATTCTGTCTTGTGGCAAAGTTCCCGAAGAATGGGCCATTGGGGAAATAATACCTATATATAAACAGAAGGGTAGTGATAAAGATCCAAGCAATTATAGAGGTATTACTTTGCTTAGTTGCTTTGGTAAATTGTTTACTAGTATACTGAATAACAGATTAAATACTTTTTTTGACCTTAACTCAACAATAGGGCACGAACAGGCAGGCTTCCGTGCAGGATACTCTACCACCGATCATATATTTACACTACATTCCATTATTGGTTATTTTTTGTCAAAGAAGAAGAAATTATATTGTTTGTTTGTCGATTATGAAAAAGCCTTTGATTATGTAAATCGAGCTTTTTGGTGGCAGAAGATAGCCAATTCAGGAGTGACTTGTTTGGTCTTGACTGTTATAAAAGACATGTATAATATTGCCAAATCAGTTGTTAAAATTGAAGGGCAATGTTCAGACACTTTCCAGTGCCTAACAGGTGTCCGACAAGGAGAAAATCTCTCACCAGTATTATTTGCTATTTATCTTAACGATTTTCAAGCTACATATCTGAGGAAATGGCTGGATTACATACTTTAAAAAGTGAAGCTGGAGGGTTAGGATGGGGGGAAGAAGAACAGAATTTAATGTTAAAGATGTTTCTATTGTTGTATGCTGACGATACAATAATATGTGCAGAATCTGTTGAGGATTTACAAAAAGCCTTGGATGCTATGTATGCGTATTGTAGTAAATGGGATTTACGAGTTAACGTTGGTAAAACGAAAGTCATAGTGGTTTCAAGAGGTAAAATACGAAATATTCCTCATTTTCATTACAACGGTAAAAGCATTGAAACGGTTTTTGGTTATAACTATTTGGGTATTTATTTCAATTATAATAATAAATTTAGTGTTGCCCAAAAACGACTATACGACAAAGCATCAAGAGCTATGTTTTGCCTATTAAAAAACAGCAAAAAGATAATGTTACCAATAGAGATAAAGATTGAGTTATTTGATAAAATGATCAGTCCAATTCTTCTGTACGGAACATGACAGACTTAGCTTCAAAGCTACAGCTTCGTTTTTATAAGATCGTTCTTAAACTAAATAAATCTACACCAAGCTGCATGGTTTATGGGGAAATAGGGCAATACCCTTTAGAGATCCAAGCGAAAAGCAGAATGCTGAATTTTTGGTTTAAACTTGTAAATGATGTTAACCAGTCCAAATGTTCGTGTACGATGTATCGTTTTATGCTACATTTATATAGAGAAAACAAACATGTATCGCCTTTCATATTATGTGTCAACACTCTATTAAATAACCTTGGACTGAGTGGTTTGTGGTCCCAACAGCCCCACTATAATATTTCGATTAATCGGTTTAAATCCAAAGTCTTGTTTGCATTAAAAGATCAGTTTATTCAACAATGGTTCTCGCAGCTGGAAGAAAAACAAGTGTTTAGTAACTATAAATTGTATAAAGAAACATTCTCTTGCGAAGATTATTTTAAAACCCTACCTGAACACTTAGCATTGATATTTGTTAAATACAGAACCCTAAATCACAGGTTACCCATTCAAACTGGGAGAATCCAAAACATTCCACACAATGAGAGACTCTGTTGTAAGTGCAATTATCATGTGCTTGGAGACGAATTTCATTATATCTTTGAATGTGAGGCATTCAAAGATGCAAGAAAGACGTACTTGACAAACTATTACTTGAAAAGACCAAACGTAATCAAGTTTAAATCTTTATTTCAGAATAAAAATAAACGAACCCTTACCCGCTTAGTTTGTTTTATAAAGGTCATTTTAAAAGAATTTTGAGCATTATTTAACAATGTGACCCATACTGCTTTGGTTTCACAGACTATTAGCCAAACCTGGTACGCCAAGTGTTGGGCTTACTGGCAACGTCGGTTTTGTTTTGTTTTTGTTTTTTATTTATCTTTCTGAAGATTCAATAATTTGGAGTGTTTGTGTGTATGGGCGAGTGTACGCGCCTTTGCAGATGGTTATTGCAAGTTTATAAATGTTTGGAATTGTGCACTGGTATGTTGTTTAAAACCAGTGTGTGTGAGGTGTTGTTCAGTTGCCGCAACATAATTGTGATTGTTTTCTTGTGCCCCTAGGTTTTTTTGGAAATAAACTTAACTTGAACTTGAACTTGTTAGCTACCCCCACCATATTACACCATATTATATCATATTATACCATATTATAATAGATTATCATAACAGATTATATTATATTATATCATAATTTTTATTATATTATATTATTTTACAGATTACTACCTATTTAACTTTTGCTCCCAAATTACAAACAACGGTTTGATAAAAGTTTATTGTTAAATAAAAGTTTGTCGGAATAGTTTAAACCTAATTAATAATTACCTGACCTGTTTTCTAGAACGCTGGCCGGGGGTCTATTAGTGCGCTTTTGTCGCACTCTGTATACACTGCAAAGGATAGTTTCTCTTTTATTTACCTTTTTAATCACAAGACTTTTACAAATTACATATTTCTAAGTGCATCAAGAAATAAAGAAATGTTATTGCTGCAAATGTTGACTAATAATTATACAAATTTTACAAATACTCTTATTTTTCCACATTCCAATTTTCCCCCCTTAAATCAAAGACCCGTGAGTTGGACCTCCGCCTCGGGTGGCCCGCCCCCCGGGGAGGTGGCGCGAGGATGTCTTGCGTATCCTTCCTCGGGGGGAGCGCCCCCCGCCATGTCGTTGAGGTCCCCCGGATCCTCCCCCCCCTACTCGTTAGCTGTCTCACCCTCGTCTGGGCACTGCCGCTGGGGGGGATTGACGCGAGGATGGCTTGCGTACCGTCCCCCTCGGCTGGCCTGCCCCTACATAGCGCGTGGATACACTCCGAGTCCCCCCCCCCCCCCCCATACCCCAACCCTCTTCTAAATAAAATAAATCATAAAAAGGACCCTTCCATAAATTAAAAATACCCCCCAAATATTAACACTCCTAAATAAGAAAAGAAATCTGTACATATTTTGTCCTTGATGTAAATATTTCCCCTGTCACTTTAGACAGGGAAGTCCCGGTGGAGAAGTTTGATCCCCCCCGGCTGGACATAAACTTTTTTCTCATCTTTTGTAAATAAAAGAAATAATGTATATTTTTGTTAATAAAAGTAAATATTTGTATAAAACGTTTGTTTTAAAATAAAATAAGGGTCATAATTGGCTTTTAATAATAAAATAAAAACTTGAATTTTAACTCATAGCCCTGAAATTTTAATCAACTTGGGAGGGTTGGTTTCTTTCACCTCAGGCCAAAATACCAAAGTAATATTTAACGCAACACTTTTATATCTCCATAGCTATTTTATCAAACATTAATAATAAATTAAACTTTTTATAAATTTTACATATTTTCAAAATAACAACTTGCGCTTTTTTAATTCTCCCACTACCCCATTTTCATATTTACTGTTTGTCCACGTCTTGTATTGTCCACCTTCGTTGTGTTTGTTTTATTTTATTTTCAAACAACTAATCAACTACAAATGTTCCATATGTGCCCTGCCGGGCCGAGAGGACGTAAAACACTATATTTCATTCATTCATTCACCTAAGGACAGTAAAGGTCAAGATGTGCCACCACCCCTGCATTTCTCGGTTAATTCTATTTTTCCGTTTTTGCCTTTCTTACCATACATAAAGCTGTATTTTAGGAACATTTTCAGCTAATAACCTTTTTGGAATACTAACCCTATCCCTAACCCTAGCCCTAAACATAACCCTACCCCCCACTATGTACTGCAGTACACCGCGATTTGTCACAGTTGTGGTTCGTTGCGTTTTTCCGTCTTATACTGAATGTTACTTTATGCCCAAGTATTTTTTCTCTTTTACAATATGTGCGACAATTTTGGACCGACAGACCGACCGACCGACAGACAGACAGACAAAGTGAGTTATAGGTTTGTGGCTTGAGCCACAAACAAAAAGTTATGATGAAATGGAATGGATACTTACGATGGAGTTTTAGAAATAAGATTATATTTCTTGAATCCAATATACTTACTGGTTATAATTGCTAAATATATTTCTAAATATTTTTTGTGCTTAGTCTTAAATATATTTTTTCAGTGATTTCTATTTATTGCTTCTTTTTTTTACATGAAGTCGATTAGTTGCGAAAGTAAAAACAATATATAAGCCGATATTCATATGATGTGGCACTTCAGAAGACATGTTCTCAAGAGTTGAGCCAGTCGAGTTTATCATTCTTATCTAAAAACTTTAGGTGCAAACTATTGTGGGGTTTTTTTTCTTTCTTTTTTTCTTTTTTAAAGAACACACACTCTATGTTTGCTTGACAGCTTGTAGTGCGCTACTTCTCTTCTTTTTGTCTTTTCTTCTTCTTCTTCTGCTTCTTCTTCCTCTTCTGTTTCTTCTTCTTCTTCTTCTCTCTCTCTCTCTCTCATTTATATGTGCTCTATTTTATACAAAGCTTTTATTATCCGTAGTATAATGAACAGCTGGATCAACCTGATTACGTGCTAATCATTGTTATATGTGTGCACTAAATGATTGATTGGTTTATTTGCTATGTAATTTTCTCGGTGTTTATATTATATTTGCTATTTCCTTACAATGTGTTTGTGTTTGTTTACTGTAACCCCATCATATGGGGCCTTGGCCTTTTGATTAAATATTCAGATCCGTATCCGTATCTCTCTTATTTATGACCTACAGCGTTCAAGGAAGAAGATGCTGAAGGGGTGATAGCCAAGGCCCAGGCTGCTTTAGAACAGTACAGTGACGAGGAGGTGGCGGAGGAGAAATATCAGACCTTGGTGGCCAAACTTCACAGTTTCATCGGCAGCGCTGCCTTGAAGTTAGGAGACGTGGAAAAGTCACTACATCACCACCACAAAGCCCTCAGCATTGGAGAGAAAATGTGAGTGCTTGAGAGAGTGGGTGAGGGAGAAAGAGAGAGAGAGAGAGAGAGAGAGAGAGAGAGAGAGTGCGCGCGCGCGCGCGCGCGCGCGCGCGCGCGCGCGTGTGTGTGTGTGTGTGTGTGTGTGTGTGTGTGTGTGTGTGTGTGTGTGTGTGTGTGCTGTGTGTGTGTGCGTGTGTGTGTGCTATCTGTGCTTGTTTGTTTGTTTGGTTTTGATAGTTATTTTATTTTTAACTTTCTTTTTTTGTGTAGTTTTTTAAAACTTTCTTTTTGTGTGTAGTTTTTTTCAGTCCATAAAAGGGGTTGCATGCATCAGGATTACATGGCTTCGCCTTCTTTTTACATATTAGTGTGTGTGTGTGTGTGTGTGTGTGTGTGTGTGTGTGTGTGTGTGTGTGTGTGTCCTGTGTGTGTGTGTGTGCTATCTTTGCAGATCTTTTTTATATAAATAAGATAGGTCATTAAGGCGCCACTGACTTCTTCGTCGTCGATCGCTCAGCTCAGACAACGTGTCCCGTCATATGAGCGTAGATGCAACATGCTGCCGTTATGCGCCTAACTAAGAAATAGTCAGAGTTTTGGGGGGAAAAGGTAGGAGAATGGATCAGTAAGGCAGAAAAGTAGCAGATGACAGTAAGCAGAGGGAAAAGGCAGAGTCAAAGAGAGTGACAGGTTAGAGGATTTTGCAAGCACAGAATTTCCAGAAGGTGGGGGAAACTATTTGTACGAAAGACCTCCCGGTATCCCCACGGGGGGGAAGGCACCACTGACAACTTCCAGATTATATATTTTTGCAAGCTTATGTGCATCTACTAGACTATGTGTGTGCAGCGGAGATGAAGCTACACAAGCAACCGCAATGGAGAACATCGGTCACAGCAACGTCACGAAAAAAGATTACGAAAAGGGCTTAGATGCGTGAGTTTGTCTATGTCTTTGTTATTATGTATATCAATACAAAGTAAGTAGACGAATATTGATACATGTATAAAATTGTACAACAAAACTGTGTTTTGCTTTGTGGACAAATCAAAATGATCACATCTCCATAGCTGTATTTGATGATTGTGAGAAGTCTTGTTCGCTTTTCCCTCGATAATAATATAGATGGTCACTGGAACAGAGAACACAGTTTCTTTGAGTTCCTTAAAATAATTATAACCCCTCCAAGGATATTAATCTCTCTCTCTCTCTCTCTCTCTCTCTCTCTCTCTCTCTCTCTCTCTCATAAAGTTATAAAATAAAATAAAAAGTAAAACAACACTTCCCTCTTTTTCATTAGCTACGTCAAGCGTCTAAAAATGGACCGCGATGACGACACTTCCGCTCGTGTCTTTCACGAGCTGGCCAACTGCTTCTTCCACATGCACCTCTACACGCATGCGCGGGATTCAGCGCGCCTGGCGGTGCAAGCGGCGGGCAAGAGCGGTAACTCTTTGATCCAGCTGCAGTCGTCTGTCCTGATAGCCGTGTGTCACGTGAAGGCTCAGGAGAACGATACGGCCTACAGCACTTTTGAATCGGCCTTGGACGTGGCTATCTTGAGAGGTGGGCAGGTTTATTTCATTTTATTATAATTATTGTTTTGTGGAGATGGGAGTAAGAGAGAGAAGAGACAGAGAGAGAGAGAGAGAGAGAGAGAGAGAGAGAGAGAGAGAGAGAGAGAGAGAGAGAGAGAGAGAGAGAGAGAGCAGTAGGACATGAACAGAAAGGGAAACAAAAACTGAACAAGAACACCCCTGCTATTGTGATGCGAAAGATAACAACAACAACAAACACTGATGAAATTATAGAAAGGAAACAGTTAAAATCTTCGTCGGGTGAGAACCAGAAGGTACTATTAGCCTTTGTTGGTTTTTCCTTTAATGATAGTACTTTCTGGATTTGTTGTGTTTTTCCTTTAATAATAGTACCTTCTGGATTTTAGCCTTTGTTGTTTTTTCCTTTAATGATAGTACCTTCTGGATTTCAGCCTTTGTTGTTTTCCTTTAATGATAGTACTTTCTGGATTTGTTGTGTTTTTCCTTTAATAATAGTACCTTCTGGATTTTAGCCTTTGTTTTTTTTTTCTTTAATGATAGTACCTTCTGGATTTCAGCCTTTGTTTTTTCCTTTAATGATAGTACCTTCTGGATTTTAGCCTTTGTTTTTTTCCTTTAATGATAGTACCTTCTGGATTTTAGCCTTTGTTTGTTTTTCCTGTAATGATAGTACCTTCTGGATTTTAGCCTCCCCCCCTTTAATGATAGTACCTTCTGGATGTTAGCCTTTGTTTTTTTCTTTAATGATAGTACCTTCTGGATTTTAGCCTTTGTTTTTCCTTTAATGATAGTACCTTCTGGATGTTAGCCTTTGGTTTTTTCTTTAATGATAGTACCTTCTGGATTTTAGCCTTTGTTGATTTTCTTTAATGATAGTACCTTCTGGATTTTAGCCTTTGTTGATTTTCTTTAATGATAGTACCTAGTACCTTCGTGCTTTCAATCTTATTTATTCCTTGTATATGGCTTTCTACCTCCTTTTTTCCTGTTTATGATAGTACCATCTGACGATTCTTTTGTTTCGACAAAATTTGAATGGGTGAGCACTGTTCAGACATGGCTACTGGATATAATCGTTCTCTAAAATGCCTATCCACCCTTGTCACTCAGTGTCCCTCTTTCTGGTCTGTGCGTTGTGCAGAGGACGCGGAGGCCGAGGAAGCCATCCGGGAGGCCATGAGGTCCCTCAGACAGAAACAGGTGCAGCTGGCAGCAGAGAAATTCAAGGCTGGTCTGAAGAAAAAGGATCAAGATGATGATGAGGGTAACGAGTTTTGGCTTGTTGGTGTGGGCGTGTGTATGTATGTGTGCGTGCGTGTGTGTGTGTGTGTGTGTGTGTGTGCGTGTGCGTGTGCGTGTGCGTGTGTGTGTGTACATGCTTGCTCCATCACATTCATCGTTTGTATGCCCCCAACAAATATTGTTATAATTGGGCTTGCTGTTCCTTTGTTTTTAAGAAGACTCAGAACGTAAATTTCTTCAAGATACTCAGTAAAATTAGGTTTCGTAACGAACCTGATACTACAGAGTTTGTAATCAAATTTACACATTAAATGTCCATCTTTGATTAGCAAACTCTTCTCCTGTAGAGCTCAGAGTGATGACTGTCGAATGCTCCACAGGCCGGTCCACTCTTGATGGTTCAACAACAGATCAAAACAGCGACATCAACCAAGTCAACCGGAGGGAATCGGGAGACAACAGCGACATCTTGGGACAACGCTACGACAACTTCTTGGACTTTGGCAGAAAGAAGAAGAAAGCTGTGGAAGACAAAGAATCTCCATACAAACATCACTTCCGCCGAACATCACTGAAAGATGTGGTTGGTCGCGTCCAAGCCATGAACCACTATTCCAACCGCTTCTTGGCCATGGACGCCAGGAAACGCAGCAATAAGAAAGAAAAAGAAGCACGCAAGAAGAGCGTAACTGGTGGAGATGCGGGGTCAGGAACGGACGGGGAAGGGACCAACAAAGACGACGAAGAAGAAAGAGAAGAAATAAAAGAAGAAGATGAAACCGAGTCTCAAAAACCTGACAAAACTCAGGTTCACGTTATTCTTCCCAGTGCAGCAGAGGAGGAAACTCAAGATAACCAAAGCAGCAACAACAACAATAATGACGACAGAAACTCAACAGCGATGATAGTCCTTGAGAAAGACTGCTCGGCAGATCATGAGAGTCAGAGAGGGAGAGAGACTACTGTACAAGACGAAGTCAATGAATTATCCACTGGCGACCTACCTCCAACAGACCCAGCAGATTCTACAGACACAATGACTGAAAAACAGGACAAAGAAAAGGAAGATGGTGTATTAGATGGCATGACACGAAACAGCACTCTTTTGTCATCAACAGCTTCTGACAACAGAACGCTTCATCCGCAAGAAGAGAAGACATATGAAACAGACATTGAAAAGTACAAATCCTCCAAACCAAAGACAGTCCGCCTGAAAAAAACAGACGCCGTGTCTGATACAGAAGAAATGATGGTGGAGAAAAAGAGGAAGAAGAAGGCAGCGAAAAAGAAGAGGAAAGATGAAGGGATCAAGCATCGAGCCCAGGGGAATCCGTACATGACCATGCCTAAGGTGAGAAAGACCGGGTTTTACTAACACTTACAAACGAAATTATTAAATAATTTACTGATAGTTGTGAAAAGTTGACTAAGTTTTGAAATAGAGATACCGGCATAGCACAATCACTGTTAATAGGCCTAGTTGGTGTGGCTTCAATGATACCTTTGGAGGAAATTATCACCACCTTATTGCCTTCTAATCCAGTTAACTATTCTACCGAAAGTATCTAACAATAATTACATTATTCTTTTTTTTTAATGTATATTAAAATGGTCAGAATTGTTTATGGAAATGTCATGTCAAACGTTCCAATAAACCATGTCATGTACGTGTCAGCGTAAAAAAAGAGTTTTGAAATGGAGCATTTTAGATAGCCAAAAATGGACAATATATATTTTGGCAAACAATTGCTATCATGAAGGCTATGTAGACTGCTCTACGTGGTACTGAAATATCAGTGACTGTTTTTCTTCTGTAGTCAATGCACTCTCACAGTTCGTGATTTTGTTCTAATAAATAGAATGCTTTGTACATGTACTCAATTTTTCAAAAACATTATGTTAGGTGTTGTGGAATGTTGGAATACGTTATCGTTGTCCTGTGAGATTGTAATTGATGCCTACACCCCCTGGTTGTGTTCTACCCTTTTGCTAACAGATGTTCTTCCACTCTGTGATATTAACCACCCAGCCAACCTCTAAACTAAAGAAGAACAAAGAGTTCTTTTACTTTCTTTGCGATAATAGACTATAAACCTTACCCATACTTTCCCCTATTATACAGTGCTGTCCAGTTTGCTTTTTTTAAATTCAAATGTTCGTTTCTATATATCCAAGAAAATTGTGCTTTCGTTCTTAATGGTTTATTTGTCAGAAATTAGCAGAAATGGACCAGAATACAACATATTTTGCGCAGGGTAAGGATATCTTTTAAGAAGCTCCTGCTCCTTCTATAGTGGAATGAATTCATTTTCATACTTATCAATTCTCCCATTCTTTGATAAAATCAAACATCGTCAACAACAAAGAACTGTGACACTGGTCAGTACTCCTATTCTTTAATGAATTCAAGCAGAAAACACAATTTTGTAAATCATTCAGTTTAATTGAATTGCAATTTGGATGCAGGAATCTTTTAACTTTCTTTGTCACTTAGAGGAATAGGTTTTAAATTTAAGAATCGGACTTTTAATTCAAAACTTCTGAAGGATATGATGGAAGCAATATTCCATGAATGTTTTTAAATCAATCTGATTAAGTCAGTAATTTAGATCACAAACAAATTTCATTTGAATTGCTATTACATGAAAATTTTCTTCAAACCACAAAAGATGAGCAATGACAGGCCTGGTCAAAACATTTCTTTACAAAAAAGTAATGCGCAATTCACGTGGGTGTGGGGTGTTCTTTTCATTCCAAGCTGCAAGGTAAATGACATAACATGAATTTTTTAAAATACAAAATACTTTCCAAAAACATACAGAAAACAGTTTTGATTTGTTTTGTTTTCATTGTCTGGTTTGAACCTTTCCTCTTTTTCAAATGATTTCCTTGTTGTTTGACGTGTGTTGAAGTGTTAGAACTAACCCGGTCTTTCTTACAATTTAAAGCATACATAATCTCATGATGGATGTTTTGTTTTTCCTTTAATTGCAGTGGAACCTCCCTATTAACATGTGACCCAAAAAATGTTCACCGATTTTTCCCCCTTCATATCCGGACTACTGAGTGTCCACCTCCCTTTTAGACCCCTCCCTACAAGACCATTTGGGGCTGATTTTTCAAGGTCTTAATAGGGAGATTTCACTGTATTTCTGTTTGAAGCATTTCCCTGTTTCATACTGTTCCTGTATTTTAGATGTATTTTAAAGCCAGTATTTCTGCCTGCTATTTATCAGTTTTGCAGTGGATGAATTTCAGGTTGGCGTTGTTTTAAGACCACTCAGTTTTCAATACTGCTGGGTTTTGCGAAAGATAGGCCTACTAACACTTTTTCCACTCGTGCAGATAGATAACAACCAACACTATTCGTCTGCTTTACAGATAATGTAAACGCAGACGACAACGAAAACAACAACAATGCCGAGAACAAAAGCAACCAAGACAACGACGACAACGGAGAAACAGGGGACGGTAACCACAACGAAAACGACGACGAAGAAGACGACGAAAATTACGACGAGTTTGCGGACCCCTTAGCATTCCTAAGATGGCGGCGACGCCCGGCAGCCTTCATCTTCCTCAATCCGTACTCCATCACCAAAGAGGTTGTCAGCGGAGAAACAATCATCCGCCAGGACCCCAGTTTCAGTCTAGAACCCCTCAAGAAGAAGAACAAAAAGGCAGAAGGGGAGGGTGGAGAGGACGGGGTGGACGGAGAGGGGGAAGAAGGGCAGACAGGGGTGATGAGTATGGAACCGGTGGTGATCAAAGAGAACACTTTCCTCACTGGTGACAAGCCGACTGCGGTGACCGCTGCCAAGAAGACCACCAGGGGCAAGAGAAAAACGAAAAAGTTTGGCGCTTTGTGACAAGGGCTGGGAGAGAGTAGTTGTAGCACAGAGGATAAATACCCAGCCTTTCTGGTAGTATGGAGATAGAGGGGGAGGGGGTAATGTTGGTGGGTATGATAAAGTTGATGGGTGTGTTAATGATGATGATGATGATGATGATGATGATAATGATGATGATGAGGTAAGTGGGATTGATTATGATAAAGGTGGTAATGTTGATGGTTGCAATAATGAAGATATTGATAATACTGGTAGGTGTGTTACTGTTAGTGATGATAATGATAATGTTGGTGTGCATGATAACATTGACAATAACAACGTAGATGGGTGTGATAATGATGATGATGGTGGTGGTGGTGGTTGGTGTGATAACAACGACGTCGAGGATTATAATATTTGTGCATGTAACGTTGATGATAACGGTAATGGTAATGTTGGCGGGTGTGATAATGGTAATGAGGAGAAAAAGGATGTCAGTGTATGCAATAATAAAAATGATGGTAAAAATGTCGGTTGGAGTACTAAGGATGATGATAACAATGCTGGTGTATGTAATAATAATGATGTTGATGATGATGGTGACGCCGCTGCTGCTGCTGCTGAGGATGAGGATGATTCTGGGGCGGGTGATGATGACGATTATGATAATAATGTTGGTGGATGTAATAATGATGTAGATGATGGTGTTTGTGTGAGGGGTCATGATGACGGCGTTGATGATGATGATGATGTTGATGTTGATGATGATGGTGATAGTAATGTTGGTGTGTGTGGGGAGAATAATGGTGATGATGATGATGATGGTGATGTTGATGGTGATAGTAATGTTGGTGTGTGTGGGGAGAATAATGGTGATGACGATGATGGTGATGTTGATGATGATAGTAATGTTGGTGTGTGTGGGGAAAATAATGGTGATGATGATGATGAAGGTGATGTTGATGATGATGATAATGTTGGTGGTTGTAAAAGTGATGATGATAATAATGTTGACGCATGTAATAATGAGGATGATAATGTTACTTTGTACGATAATAATGGTGGTGATGAGGATAATGTTGATGGACGTAATGAATCAGATGATGAGGATGTTGTTAATAATTTTGTTGGATGTGACAATGACGATGATGATAATATCGCTGGGTGTCATGATGATGACGATAAAGTAGTTGTGTGGTTTAATAAAGACGATGCTTATGTGGGTGGAAGTCATAATGATGATAATGTTGATAATGTGGGTGAGTGTCATAATGATGATGTTGATAATGTTGGTGGATGTCATAATGATGATAATGTTGATAATGTGGGTGAGTGTCATGATGATGATGTTGATAATGTTGGTGGATGTCATAATGATGATAATGTTGATAATGTGGGTGAGTGTCATGATGATGATGTTGATAATGTTGGTGGATGTCATAATGATGATGATGTTAATGTGGGTGGGTACCATAATGATGATGATGTTAATGTGGGTGGGTACCATAATGATGATGATGTTAATGTGGGGGGGGGGGGGGTGTTACAATGATGACGATGCTAATTTGGGTGGGTGTCATAACGGGGATGTTGTTAATGTGGGTGAGTGTCATGATGATGATGTTGATAATGTTGGTGGATGTCATAATGATGATGATGTTAATGTGGGTGGGTGTCATAATGATGATGATGTTAATATGGGGGGGTGTTACAATGATGACGATGCTAATGTGGGTGGATGTCATAATGATGATGATAATTTGGGTGGGTGTCATAACGGGGATGTTGTTAATGTGGGTGGGTTTCATAATGGTGATGATGATAATGTTGGTGAGTGTCATAATGATGATGAGGTTAACGTGGGTGGGTGTTATAATGATGATGATGATAATGTTGGTGGATGTCATAATGATAATGACGATGATAATAATGTTGCCATTATTGTTGGTGGGTGTCATAATGATGATGATAATGTAGCGGTGTGGGTTAATGATGATGATACTAATGTTGGTGGGTGTCATAAAGATGATGATGATAATGTTAGTGGGTATCATAATGTTGATAATGATGATTATGATGATGATGATGATGATGATGATGATGATGATAATAACAAAGACAATGACGATAATGATAATAACAACCAGCAGGACAATTCTCATAGAATAATACAAAACCAGTCCGATAGCCACAACACCCCCAATACTAGCAACGCTGATGGAAATAATGATAACCCTGACAATAATAACAGTGATGCTGAAGAAAACGATCCCACTTTCCATAACGCGGAAAGAGAAGAAGATGACCCCAGTGAGGGTGAAAGGTCAGCTAGATGCCTGAAGTGTGTTGCACTTAATGTGTGCGGTTTTCTATCTAAACAGGCTTTTCCTGAATTTTCAGAGTTTTTGAATAACTATGACGTTATCTGCATCTCTGAAAGCAAACTTGCAGATGTTGACACAGTACAAATAGATGGTTACACGGCATTTTATAAAAACAGAAATAAATACAGAAGAAAATCTGGAGGCATCCTAGTACTAATAAGAGATTGTTTTGTTCAGCATATTACTGTTTTTGAGGAAACACGATTCAAGAATAACGTTAGTAATGAAGCAAGAAGTAGTTATAAGTTTGTGGATTTTGAGATGTGTCGTAGTGCGTTGTTCTTTGCTTTTCATGACTCTGTTTTGGGAAAGAAAGTCGTGTTTTGTGCTGTCTATATTGAGCCAGAAGGTTCGCCATATTTTAACCGTAATATTTATAATGATTTACAGGATACTATTTTGCAAATCGGAATTGGCAGTGTTTGTCTTCTTGGAGACTTTAATTCTAGAACTGGTCAGCTGAATGAATTGTTTGTCAATAATTCATTTGTTGATGGTGTTTTTAACAACGATAACAACTATCCCGAAAGAACATCTGAAGATAGGCAGACAAATAGCATGGGGCATGAATTATTAGGTTTCTGTAGAGCATGTCAGCTTATTATTGTTAATGGCAGAATTGGTAGAGATTGTGGTAAAGGTAAGCTGACTTGTAAGAATGCTTCTGTTGTGGATTACGGTGTAGTTTCTTATGATTTATTCGAACGTGCTGATGACTTTTGCGTGCATGAATTTAATGAATTGTTTTCAGATATCCATTGTCCAATTAGTATAAATTTTGTGGCAGAATCCATAAATAAGAAAGAGAAAGCAGTCCATGAGCCAAGTACCAATGATCCTAATTCGCATTTTGTGAAATGGAATAATGATCTAAAACTAAATTTTGTTGACGATTTAGACGTTGACAAAATAACATTGGTAGAGCACGAGCTCGATGGCCTGCTTTCACACTCAGAGAATATTACTTTAAACAGTGTAGATGAGATTGTCGGTAGAGTTAACAATATTCTAATTGACAGTGCAAGTACACTACACATGGTAAAAAAGAGAAAGAAATATCGTGGCCCATCTAAAAAGATAAAAAAGGATAAATCATGGTATAATGTGGAATGCAGGATTAAGAGTAGAATTTTTTCGCGATGTAGGAGAAGAAGTTTACTAATGAAAAATGGTTTGTTTTTGAGGGCAGAAAAAGAACGTGCTGCCAAGTCATATAAAAAGACAGTTAAAAAACAGGCGAGAAAATATAACCATGAAATGGCAAGACGATTACGTGAAACAAAGTCTAAAGACCCCAAGGATTATTGGGCCATAATAAATGGGGAAAAGAATAAATCTAACCCTAGCCAACCTAGCTGTCAGGCCTTTTTTGAGCTGTTTAAAAATATGAATACAGTTGAAGAGGAGGCTGATGATGCCCCTGACAATGGAGTTGATTCTGATAATGTTAATGCTCTGTTAGATAATTTAATTACTGAAAATGAGGTTCTTAATTGCATAAAGAAGTTAAAGAGCAATAAAGCATGCGGGTTAGATAATATAGTAAATGAATTCCTTAAAAATTCAGCAGAGAAAATGTTAGGTGTTTTTGTGAAACTATTTAATTTGATATTAATTACCGGTAAAGTACCAACTAATTGGGTAATTGGGGTTATACAGCCAATATTCAAAAACAAAGGTTCCCCTGCAGATCCCAACAACTATCGTGGTATAACCATACTGTCCTGTTTTGGGAAACTGTTTACAAGTATCCTGAACGAACGCCTAAAGGTATACATTGAAACATTTCACTTAATTGGCATGGAACAAGCTGGGTTTAGAAACAACTTTTCAACACTGGATCACTTGTTTACTTTGTACGGGCTGATTGATATTTTGTTGTTTAAGAAAAAGCGCATGTATCGTGCATTTCTGGATTATGAAAAAGCTTTCAATAAAGTTAATAGGGCATTTTTGTGGCAAAAACTTATAGACAATGGTATTAGCGGTCGGTTATTAAAAGTAATACAAAATATGTATTCCCAAGCTAAATCATGTGTTGCGGTTAATAGTGAATTTTCTGACTTTTTCTGCTCGGAAGTTGGAGTAAGGCAAGGAGAAAACCTGTCGCCTGTATTGTTTGCCATGTTCCTGAATGACATGAAAGTTTTTATGTCTAGAGATATGACTGGTCTTACCACAGTTGCTAGAGAAGCAGATATATTAGGTATGAACGAACATGAAATTAACATTTTGTTAATACTATTTTTGTTGTTGTATGCAGACGACACTGTCATATTTTCTGAAACTCCAGTAGGATTGCAAAGAGGCTTAGATAATATTCAACGCTATTGTCAAAAATGGAATTTGAAATTAAATGCCAAGAAATGTAAGGTTCTTATTTTTTCTAAGGGTAAGGTTAGACGTTTTCCCGACTTTCTTATAGCGACTGAAAAATTAGAGGTTGTTCAGAACTTTATGTACTTAGGGTTAAAGTTAAATTATAATAACAAAATGAATGTCGCACAACGTGATCTTTATGACCGAGCTTCCCGAGCCATGTTTGCTTTGTTGAGGAAAGCTAAATTATTGATGCTTCCTGCAGATCTAACAATTGACCTATTTGATAAAACTGTACTTCCTATCCTTACATATGGTTGTGAAATTTGGGGCTTTGATGTGAATGATATTATTCAGAGACTGCAGTTAAGATTTTACAAGTTGGTTCTGAAAGTAAGACAGTCGACTCCTTCTCTCATGATTTTTGGGGAAACGGGTAAATTCCCTGTTGGTGTAACTGTTAAATGTAGAATGCTATCATTTTGGTTTAACCTTGTAACAAACCACCAGACAGAAAAATTATCAGTTCTTGTTTATAAATGCCTATTGAAAATGTACGAGTCAAATGTTTATGAAAACAGATACATCAAATATATCCATACACTACTAAATGAAACTGGCTTGAGTAGTTTTTGGTTGAATCAAAACTTTCTTGATGCAAATCCATTGTGGTTCAAGGAGAAGGTGAAAAGATGCTTAAAAGACACCTTTTTACAATCTTGGTATATGCATGTAGATAATGACGAATTATATTTAAACTACAGAATGTTTAAAACATCTTTTTGTGTTGACCCATATTACTTAGTCTTGCCATATAGCTATATGATTACTGTGTTAAAATTCAGAACTACTAACAATAACTTGCCTGTGAACACGTTGCGTTATACTGGTACACCCAGACATGAAAGAATTTGTGAAAAATGTAATGTACATGATGTGGCAGATGAGTTTCACTACTTGTTTGTTTGTCCTTTCTTTGACACTGACAGGAGAAGGTACCTCCCTAAGTATTTTTTTACTCGCCCTAATGCTTATAAATTCAAAGCTTTGTTCTCTACAAAAAATAAGAAAATATTACTCAAACTAAAGCACTTCATTACAGTTGTTAACGGTTCTTTCAGATAAATGCTATTAATCATGTCTTTTTCCCATTTTGTTTTTAATTTAGTAATACATTACATTATTTGTAATATTATGGTATGGGTTATCTTTGAAATGATTTTGGACATCACTCTTGGGTTGATTCTTGGAAATTTATTTATGTGTGTGTATGTTTTTTATATTTCTGTGCCCAAATGGGGTATGAAATAAATTTCTTGCCTTGCCTTGCCTTGCCTTGCCTTGCCTGCCTAAGTAGCCTACATGGGTGAAGACAAATTGATGAGCTGAATTGTAGTTTAGCTACCCCCCACCCACACCCACACCCTCCTCATGATCGCGGCTTTCAGTCTCAAAGTGTTGCTCTCTCAGCTTCATGAAACTAACGGCCCACCCTGATGCTAATCCTAACCCTTTCCCAACTAAGACAGAATGTTGCTTCTTAGTGAACATTTTCAGTGAGAGAAATGGTCAGGGTAACTAAACTACAATTTTGCAAAATCGTGGAGAATGGTTGAAGGGGTAGGACAAAAGGGGGAGTGGGAGTGATTAAGAATTAAATGAAGTCAGATCGTCGTGTGATGGAATAAGCTTAAACGCATGACTGCCATTTAACGCATCACGTGCGGGCTTGATGACGCCAATGACATCATCAGATGAAGGGGAATAACTCTGATATACTTCTTTTTGCTTTAACGCACTCAAGAGGATTATATCCCCAGACCATTTGGCCAGACTGGCTCTACCAGTTCAAGAGGATTATGTCCCCAGACCATTTGGTCAGACTGGCTCTACCAGTTCAAGAGGATTATATCCCCAGACCATTTGGTCAGACTGGCTCTACCAGTTCAAGAGGATTATATCCCCAGACCATTTGGCCAGACTGGCTCTACCAGTTCAAGAGGATTATATCCCCAGACCATGTTGCCAGACTGGCTCTACCAGTTCAAGAGGATTATATCCCCAGACCATTTGGCCAGACTGGCTCTACCAGTTCAAGAGGATTATATCCCAGACCATGTTGCCAGACTGACTCTACCAGTTCTCTTTTTCATGTCATGATTTGTAACATGATTTTTTCTCTATTTTTCTCTGGCAGTCAATGGGTAGACAAGCTTTGAATCTTGTAAGTAAATGAACTCTCACAAGTAAATGAACTCTCACTGACTCCAATTTCCCAGAACATCAATCGCCTCCTTTGCTATCTGGATTATTACAATCACGATTGTCAAAATTGCTTGGGTTTCTGGGTGGGGTGCATTTTATAATCAGAAGAAATGTTGTGAAAAATAGTCATGCTTCCAGGTTGAAAACCTTCTCTCTCTCTCTCTCTCTCTCTCTCTCTCTCTCTCTCTCTCTCTCTCTCTCTCTCTCTCTCTCTCTCTCTCTCTCTCTCTCTCTCTCTCTCTCTCTCTCTCTCTCTCTCTCTCTCTCTCTGTGTGCGTGCGCGCGTGTATGACAGTCTGTGTGTATGTGTGTGTGTGTGTGTGTGTGTGTGTGTGTGTGTGTGTGTCCGCGCCCATTCGCGTGCGCGCACGTACATAAATCTTCTTGAGTGATTGTGATGCAATAACATTAAAGGAAAACAGACAGTTTATTCTTAAGAATTGATAAGCACGAGAAACAGCCCTTTTCCAAAGATAAATATGTTGGCACACCATTACCACGCGTTTATATTATAACTTGGTGGTGACGGTTTTTCTTCAATATTTCAGTTTGTTTAATTTCTTTTGTTTGTTTGTTTTACTGAAATGATACGGCCCACGTTGCGTTTCTTTGAATTGTGTAATAATGCTCCGTTTCCGCTACTATGCACACTCGTACAATAAACTGGTTTGGCTCAAATTATAAATTGCTTCATACTCACAGCCTTTGTATTGGGCTCAGCTCAAAGTGTAGTGAAGTGTAGTTTTAAAAACGTGTCTCCATGCACAATGCAAAAGTCTCTCTCTCTCTCTCTCTCTCTCTCTCTCTCTCTCTCTCTCTCTCTCTCTCTCTCTCTCTCTGTGAACTACATAGATATTTGTGTATGGCACCGCAGGCTGTACTGTGAGGCCCAGAAGTCAACACACGCGCGCGCGCAGGCATGCACACGCGCGCGCGCACGCACACGCACACACACACACACACACACACACACACACACACACACACACACACACACACACACACACACACACGCACGCGCGCACACGCGCACACGCACACGCACACACACACACACTATACACATTTTCTGAATCACTTTCAGTGGAAGGACGTTAAATTGAGTAACACACATTCTCTCTCTCACACACACAGACACGCACACAATTTATCTCTGTGAGAGCAAGAAGAGTATTCTACTCTTCTTGGTGAGAGGGAGATGTGAGAGAGAAAGAGAGAGGGAGACTGAGAGAGAGGGAGATAAAGGGAAAGAGAGATAGATCCGGAATAGAAAATATCGTAAGGGAGATTTCTGTATGCATGTGCGAATATCCCAGCAAACGGGAGTCTAGGCTGGATATCAGCTGTCGTCATAGCCGCCATCTTGGTATAAATCTAACTAGTGAACTAGTTGGATGCTACGCCATCTTTATCCCAAGATGGCGGCTGGGCCCCTCTTGTAGGCCTATAAAGGAAGATGGCGACTACTGATATCCAGCCATGTCGATGACAGTAGAGGGCCAGCCACTCCGCATACGATTCGATCCCAATACGATCCGATTGTGACATTTGTGAGGCATGATTCTCGTGAAATTCTACTGTCTAAACGAATCTGATGAAATCCTACTAGTTATGTTCACTATATTTATAGTCCCCCGCCGTACACGAATCTAATGAAATATCTGTATTTTTGTATCAGGCATGAGTATTATACTTATAGTGCGCGATAACAGTAGAATTATGTTTAGGAAGTATTCACTCACAGACATTGTCACAATCGAATCGCATCGTATGCAGTGTGGCTTAAACCGGCGCCATACGGCGTGTAAAATCGTATGAGGATGCGATGCGATTGTGTCATGACGTGAGTCATGATTCACGTGAAATACTTCTGTCTAAAATAATTATGCCACTTTCGCTCACTGCTCAAGTAGACCCAATACATGAATAATGACTCACATCATCAAAATCGCATCGCATTCAGATGCGATTCATATGTCATGTGGCTGGCCTTTTATCATGTCTGGACGTAAAAATGGCGAATGGGGTAATAACTGTTATGACTGTGAGAGTGAGAAATGAGAACATTAGCCAATTGTTGGCAATTGCGTGCACCTGAATGTAATTGCGAAAAGTGGTAGTTTGTAAAATCAATACCTTATAGATGACGATTTCATTGCTCATTATTTTAATGTTGTAATCAGAGAATTACGGTTTGCTGGAGAAAAGAATCAATCAATAATAAAGTTTTACGCCCTCTTGGGCCTTTCGGCCATGTGGGGCATGGAGAAAAGAATGATGAAAATGGTGTTTTACGTCCTCTTGGTCTGAATCAGACACATATGGGACATTTGTAAATACAAATATGGTGGGAACAATACTGGAGGCAATACCCAGAGGCAGTACGAAACCAGTAAAGTCCCGATTTTTTAAAATTAATACAGATAGCTGTAGCGGTGACCACGCCTCGGTTAACCCTCATCGGCAATGGCACCGCTACAAGTATTTGTTGCATTAAGTAGTATTGTATCATGGAGAAATCAATGAAACTGTTTATTAAATATCATTATGGTCAGTTTTCATAGTATTCCGTGCAACAACAAAAAAGGTGTGTTTTAATCATTTCAATTATTGTAAGTCTTGCTGTAATTATAGTTCTTTGTAAAGAAAACAAACACATGCATACACGTTGCATTTATTCATTCTGATGTATCTAAACACAATACAGTGTTTCGTATTTAGTCCCTATACAAAAAAGAAAATCACTCAAGGCAGGGGGCGCAACTATTGATGAGTAATATTTGTAAATGTACAAGTTATTTCCCTTGTACCATATTTCTCTCATTTTCTCGCTCTGTCTCTCTCGTTCGACTTCCATTTTCAACAGCATCTCTGTCTGTAATTATTTTGGTTTGATTAGAAAAACTGATCATAATGATATTTAATAAGGTGTAGAGTTGCACAGAGGTAACGCGTTCGCCTTGTGTCAAGTAAACCCGAGTTCGAACCTGGGTACATGGGATTTTTCCTCTCACTTTGCACTAGGCCTTACGGTCAGAACGTGGAGTCTTTCGGATGAGAAGATAAACCGAGGTCCCGTGTGCCCGTGCACTTAGCACACGTTAATCCCAGTAGCAACAAAAAAGTTGTCAATTGGTCAACATTTACCCACCCACCCCTTTCCTTCCTCAGTCACACAAAAATCGCATATAAATTTATAAAATTGGGTGGCGCGCCTCTGGCTGCGACGCGCTCTCCAGATGGGAGCAAGCCAAATTCACAGAGATGCCTCTGTGACTCTAAAGTACCTAATACCTAATATACAGTAAACCCAATCCCAGCCAATTATCACCAGGGAAGGGAAGTGACAGGAAGGGTGGGGTGGGGGTGGCAGCATGCAAAGTCTGTGCTGATACCACTGTGTTATGTAAGCCAGTCTGTCGTTTCCGAATATGATAGTCAGACAGCAGTGGGGAGCAGCTACTATTCTGACACGACGTTCTTCAATACTGCTACCAAAAATTCTTAATCCCTTGACTGCCAGAGAAACTTAAAGAAAAAATAATTATACCAATCATGGCATGAAAAAGACAACTGATAGAGCCAATCTGGCAAAATGGTCTGGGTATATAACGCTCTTGATGTGTTAGGGCAAAAAACAGCATATCAGGGTAATTCCCCTTCGTCTGATGATGTCATCAAGTCAGTACGTGATATATGGAAAATGACATAGGTCACGTGACAGTGTGGGTTTACAGTGAATTTGTATCTTTTAACCTATCAAATTGACACTAAGCTGACAATATCCCTACTCCTAACACTATCCCTAACCCAAACCCCAAACCGTCAAGTACACCAAAAAACCCATTACCATGGACACTAATAAAGTTCTGAAACATCTTATTGGAAGGCTTCTGGTAGCAGTATTGAATGGAGGGCAAACTTGTAGATATCACACACACACACATGCACGCACGCACGCACACACACGCACACGCACACGCGCGCACACGCACGCACGCGCACACACACACACACACACACACACACAATATGGATGAAAAAAAGCTATCAAGCTTACTCCTTTATCCTCAATAAAGATCATTTTGACTTGACTTGACTTGACTTGACTTGACTTGACACACTACACACACACACACACGCTTCTCGCATATATATATAGAGAGAGACACATATATATCGCACATATATATATATATATTTCACCTTGGTGTATATCGCAGATATATACAGAACAGAGAACGAAAAGACGAACAAGCTGGGTTCAGTTTTTTCCAATATTCCGACGAGCTATCTCGTCTTCCTCGACCAGGTATACAGGGATTTAAATAAAGAGCAAAATAAAATAATCAAAATGATAAGTGCTCAAGAAAGGCTTGACAAAAAACTCCAGTAAATGCACCACGGTAAAATGGGGACAGTTAGTTTGACAAGAACTCAAGTGGAAAAAAAGGTAGCAACTGTGATTATTACTTTAATGATCGAAGTGGAGGGAGAGGGAGAGAAGGAAGGTAGAACACATGTTACCTGTTTGTCTGTGTGTACATTTAAATGTGCAAGTAGAGGAGTGAGTGTGTGTGTGTGTATGTGTGTGTGTTGTACGTGATCGCGTCAATATATATATGTACGTTTGTGTGTGTACATATATATATATAGGTATGAAAAAAATCTCAGTTTACTGCTGGCACCGTTCCTCCAGCCTACAGGACTCAAAAGTTAGAGCATTTCAAATGCTATAATAGTAAAATTGTTTAACTTTTTTTTGTCCCTATGTCTTTGAAACGAACATTAAAACCAAAACCAGTTATATTAACTTGGTATTTTGATCTATGTTCTAAAAAACATAAAGAGTGCTAGCTTAGTTTCTCCTCCTTATTAGGGAGGCATTGGCAGAACGCAGCCGAGGACAGCTGTTTCGACTCTAGGGAGTCTCATCAGCTCGGCACTGGATGGGGTCTTAGCCTACCAAGGTGAAATTACTCTCACCTCAACAAGAAGATTGTTCCACAAAGGGAAGGCTTCTTCCTGTGTAATAAAAGGCTCCAAAAAATATATATAATTTTCGCATTTAAAACTTTCACTGACAACCAATATTTTGTCATTTTGGGCAGAATGGGATAGGTTTAGCGTCAGCCTAGGATTATTTCCATAAAACTGAAAGAAACCGTCTTTGAGATTGAGGGTCGTAAACATGATGGAGATAACGAATCTACATGTATGTTTGGCTTGAATTTGTTTTAAAATGGAGATGGTACACCCCACTTTCCCTCTTGGCCAAAAGGATTTGAGGACAGCCGGCGTTGGGGAAGGTCCACAAAAGGCTAACCATTCCCTGCAGCTACAGCACTAAATGCCCTTTCCACTACAGCACACGATAACAGTCAACAGCTCTTATCTAGAGCTAGACGCTTGCATTTACTGCACATACCGCTGCTCCGTCCCTACTGTAGGCCGACCCCCTCATTCCTTAGGCTTTCAGAAATATCTAGTTTTCTGGCTTTGTCAGTATCAGTAACACTGTCACTAAAATAAAATAAATGTTTAACTAAGATTAAATTAGCAATGGTGTGTGTGTGTGTGCGTGCGCGTGCGCGTGCGCGCTACTCAATTTAACGTCCTTCCACTAAAAGTGATTCAGACAAAATTATATTGTGTTGTGATGTTGGTGTGGTGAGTGTATGTGCATGTGCCTGTGAGTGTGTGTATGCATTAAAGTAAGTAACAGGATATCTATGCAGGCTTAATCATAACTTTCTCCACCCCCGACCTCATTAAAATGTTAAACGTACACTTAAAGAAGATAACCGAACAATGAACAATGTTAAAGATACGTACTAAGTGAACTACTTAAAAAACATTTGCAAACAGAATCAAGAATAGAATAATTGTTTAGAATACTGGGTAGAGACAATGGTGTCGATCCATCAGTAAAACCGTCAATACCCGAATTCTGGAAAAGTTATCTTGCTTTAGGACAATGAATCAGTAAATGACTGACACTCAAGGATTCACCACACATACATTTAACATTATTGCAATATTTGGTTTTGAATGAATTCAACCGAAGTCTATGGATTAGACTTTCAATCTCCCTGGACGAGAAAGTAACGCGTTTTTGTAATGTTTTCCTGTTGCATCTATCATTACATTTAATACAGTTATTATAATATTGAACGTCTGGGTTCATCAATAAAGTTTTGACATTTTCTTGAGATGTTTTGTTTATAATTGAGAAACATTCTGTCAGATCTAAAAGAACATTGATTGATACAGCGTCATTAATATTTGGAGCTGCCTTTCTTGCAGCTTGGTCTACTGATTTGCTGATTTGCTGATATTCCACAGTGAGAAGGCACCCAACAAGCCAACAACCATATTTCATTATATTCTGATCGCTTCTCGGCCTTTTGGCTAAGACAGTGATTCAGGAATATAAATTTTTGTTTATACCCTGGTTGGTTGGTTCAGCCCGTCGTACATGGCGAAAGCCGATACGCGACGTTAAACTGAACTTCCATCCACCCAACAAAAAGTAACAATAATGCCTTTCAAAGAAAGAAGGTGTATTATATGATTAATTTCGAATACCATGTCAAGTCGTATACATGAATTGGGAGACTTAATAGCATACATTGCAGCTTTAGAATCAGCACATATTAAGATTTGACTGTTATTCATAGGAAAGCTTAGAATGAAATCCAAAGATTGAAGTATAGCAAGCAATTCAGCGCTAAATATAGACAACTTTTTACCAAGATACAATAACTTTTCTACTTTTAAGCTGGGAATAACGAAAGCTGCTCCCGTGTTAGCATTGTCTAACACTGAACCTTCTGTGAAATTTTTTAAATGATGATTGTAATTGTTTTCTAAATGCGTGTACACAGACGTTCTTAAAATATTGGGAGAATCCTTCTTAGATAAATGAGTGTGATCAATATCAAAGATAGCTTTAGATTGCTCCCATTTCGGAATAGGAGAAAATGTGGGGGTTTTAGCAATGTTATTTGTTTCTATTTTTGTTTAACTCGTAGAAGATCGGAGGAACACGAATAAATAGATTTTGTTGATTGAATATTCTGTGCACGTTTTCTAAAATCCTTTTCGGATTTTAAACATACCTCTTCTGAGCAAAAATTGTGTTGTGATAAACTTTTCAAAACAAACTTTGAAGCAGAAGCTTTTCGGAGTTCCGTGAGTGGTAAAACTCCCACTTCGCTATATGTCCCTAAGTTAGATGTATGTGTGGGAACTCCAAGGGCAATTTTATAAGCTTTGCAATCAGTACTCTGGAGTTTATTTAAAAGGTATTGAGGTGCATTAAAAAATACCTCTTGAGCATATGATAGTCTAGAGCGTATAAGGGCAGTTGCTAAAATTGTTAACGTTTTGGTATCTTGCCCCCAAGATTGTTTACTAACTATCCTAAGAAAGTTTAAGCTTTTCCTTGCTTTATTTAAAAGATATTCAATATGAGCATTCCATGTTAGTTTACTACTTAAGATGACACCCAAGAATTTCACACTTTTAACATAGTTTAAAACAATGGCATCCAAGATGAAAAGTGGAAGATTTTCTGGATCATAACCAGAGTTAAAAAGCATCATATTTGTCTTTTCTGGCGAAAGAGACAGACCGTTTTCATGTAAAAAAAATATTGATTTGATTAAGTTCGTGTTAGTATTTAATTTTACTATAATTAAGAGACCTTGATGAAGTATTTCGTTTCATTGTAACTTTCATCCAACAAATTGAGCTAACTCTGTATCTTTAGAAAGACCTTTGATCAGAAATCAATATGTTAAACAATATTGGCGAAATTACCGATCCTTGAGGTAAGCCCATTTGTAAAGGCCTTGGGTTCGAGTATGTATTTTCTATTCTTGTTTGAATATGCCTACAATGAAGAAAATCTTGAATATAGTTGTACATATTACCACTGATACCAATATTTTTTTTTATACAAAAGCCGCTTGTGCCACACATGTATGTCAAAAAATGTTGCAATTACGTTCTTACGACGTGCAAACTGATGTTTTACATGCGTTGTAAGTTTGACTAGATGTTCTATTGTGGACCTGCCTGTCTGGAATGCAGCTTGGTTGATTGGTATGATGCTTTGTTTATTGCAGTGATGAATTAGTCTTTTTTAACACAATCTTTTCCATTAATTTACATGTATTGGATGTTAATGCAATAGGTCGATAAATGTTTATATCTCTGATCGGCTTCCCCTTCTTATGAATTGGAACAATGATAGAATGCTTCCAAATTAGAGGCATTTTACCATCGCTCCAACATTTTTGAAACAACAAATAAAGAAAATATATTACATTTTGTGGAAAATGACCCAACATTTCATTGGAAATGCCGTCTAAGCCCACTGCTGTCTTTTTCTTTAAATTATTGAGACACTCTTGAACCTCCTGTAATGTTATAGGAGTATTCAAATAATGATCTTCTACTGGTTTGGGACTATTATAAATGTCTTTTTTTTCTTCACTCTCACGATGATTTTTATTTTCTGTTGATAAGTTGTTAATGCTACTATTTTTTGGGGCAAACAAATCGGCAAATGCTTCGGCTTTATCAAAATTAGATGGGAATTCAGAGTTAGTTTAATTTAACTGGACAATGTGGTAGGTTAACCCCACTTTTCCTTGTTTTTAATTGCGTCCAAACTTTTTGAATATCTTTAAAATTTGACACCTCATTTTCACAGAAAGAAGACCAATATTGCCGTTTTGCTTGCGCATTAATTCTATTTTGTTTGTTTTTTGCTCTTTTCTTTTCAATAAGTTTTTTAGACTTTTCTTTAGGATCTTTCTCTCTTTTATACTCTCTTGTTTTGTTCTTTTTCTCTCGTTTAACATTGTTGCAAGTCTCATTCCACCAGACATTTCCCAAATGTTCCTTTGATTTAACAGATTTTATAGTTGGAATCGAATCGTTAGCAGCAGAAAGTACAGCATTTTGAAATCGACCATATAACGTATCAACATCTTGGCTGTTCATATTATCTGTATCTACATAAAATTAACTTAACAAGTATGAAAATGTATTCCAGTTGGCAAATTTGTAACTATATTTCGGAACTTTATCATGCGTGACATTGTTTGTTTTTGGTCTCGTAGTCTCAAATGAAATGACAATAGGCAGATGGTCACTATTTAACGTGTCATCAAGGGTTTGCCAGTCACAAGATACAGCTAGTTCTGGAGATATTAACGTTAAATCGATGGCACTAGGATTATGTTTGGGATTGTCAGGAATACGAGTTATACTACCATCGTTTAAAAGGTAAAGAGATGAATCAACTATAATTTTATTTTCAATAAAACGATTATTGGTTATGATTTAACATCCCTTTTCCCAAAATGGTGAATGGGCATTAAAGTCACCAGTTACTAGATATTTATTAGACTGGTCTGACTGAATTGAACGTAACCATTCTGTATTAATATCATTGGGTCCTTTAGACAGAAACAATTGTTAGTACATTATAATTTACTTGCACCCTGACTGCACAAGCATGCAACCCGGGAATGTCTGGTGGTACAGGACTGGCACATGGTGTGTATTTCACGTCTTCACGAACGTATATCGCTACGTTTATTTTTTCATTGTTACTATCGTTTTGGATAATTGGTGGAAAGTAGTAATTAGGTAACTTAGGTAGTTTTTCTTTTCGGACATTTAGTGATTGCAAAGCTAATATGTTATATTTTTCTTCAGCTAATTGTTGTACCAGTTGGTCTTTACTGGTTATGATGGATCGACAATTCCATTGTAGTATTTTAAAATCTTTATCAGACATGCTTTAGGATAAAGTTTGTTTAAAACAAGTTTGTTCAGTCACAAGTGGAGCAGAACTATAGCCTGAATTCTAAAGCTGATAAGAATTCTGCAATGTGTGTGTGTGTGTGTGTGTGTGTGTGTGTGTGTGTGTGTGTGTGTGTGTGAGCTTTGTTGTCGTTGTCGTTGTTTTGTTTGTTTGTTGTTTTGGTTTTTATGTCTTTTGTATTTGTTTTTGTTGTTTTTGTTTTGAGTTGGGTGGTTTTGTTGTTGGTTGTTGGGGGTTTTCGGGGGTGGGGGTGCATAAACGTCTTCTGCCTACATTTTTTTTAACAGGTACATTGCTGAAGAAAAGTGTACCAATGTGTTCAATCTGGGACTAACGTTTGCTCATTTTACTGTCGTAATAATGACATGATACTTGACGCAAACGTAACCTCAACAGGGAGACAGGGGAGATAACTTATCTAGCGGTACTGTCTGCACTCGGGCGTTATCTTTTCTTGCTTGTGGGACTGGTGGTGGCATTATTTCCCCATTCAGCACAACAGTCGTGTATGTATACTGTATTTTCACTTCAGACTGTATTGCTAACTCGGCAGACTTTTAAACGACACGTTTACGGTTCCTTAACATAACCTAATTCTACCATTTTGCACTCGGAGACTTCTAAAAAAATGTTAGTCTGGCATTATCCGTTTTTGAAGGGTTGGAAAAGGCGGTCATTGCGTTTCCGTTTTTGTGTGTTTTTTAAACGGAAGTGTCGGACAAAATGTAACGTGCCCGACCAATTGTTCAAAACCATGTAAAGTAAAGACTTTTGTGAACATGTGTATCTACAACATCCTATGGCCTGAAAAGATTAAAAAATAAATAAAAAAAGAATATCTGTGGCAGCGGGCAGAACAGGAGCCAGTGGCCAAGCAGATTCTACAGAAGTGGGGCTGGATAGGACACACCCTTAGGAATCCAGCACCACACGCCAGGCCCTGACCTGGAACCCCCAGGGGAAAAGGAAGAAAGGCCGACCTCTCAACTTCTGGAGGAGGGACACCCTGGCTGAACTAGAGAGGCAGGGAACGAGCTACCCAGAACCGGGTGCGATGGCGGGGTGTTGTCTATGGACTATTGGGGTCCTGAATATATATTGTCCTTAACAATATTCACAAAATATCTGTATTTCCCCACAGTGTTAGGTCACTCATTATTTGACTTACAACTCACTGTGTTGCCATCGGGAAATAGAATAGAATCTTGTGAATAATGTTAACGCGTACCGAGACCTTTAGTAATGTAAATCTTACCGTAATAAACTTTTTTTGTTATTTTTACGTCAATCGATTTTCTTCTGCTACTTCCGTGCATGGAAAGATAGATGCCGATGCAGAAAATGAATGAAAGTTAGGTTTAACGTGAACTCGGCTGCAAAACAGCACATGTGGGACGAACCATCAACCAACCATCATCCAATGCTCTGAACAGATCCTGGAGGTACTGCAATACCAGGTCTGATCAGAGCTACAAGAGATGCAGGAAAAATGGAGAAAATCGGTTTTTAATGTTTCAATCCAAGTAGGCCTATGATAGGAGAACAACTGTCTTAACGTACAAACAGACTACTTGTTTATGATTGTATGATGAGAGAATAGGATAGTGAGCTTGAAATTGGTGTAAATTCGTAGGTTTTCATATTCCTTTCTTTCTTCTTTTTTTTTGGTAGTGAAAACATCAATCTGAAAAGTGGAGAAAAAAACCCGCAACGTTTTCCTGTGCCACAAATGTGGTGAAAAGATTTTTATAACTGACTTGGAAAAGGAAAATAAAATGAGGAGAGGGGTTTAATGTGTCGTATTGCATTGTAGACATAATACAGTCTGGGGGCGAAAAGTAAAGGGTAGAATTGAGGACAAATGAAAAAAGCACACGAAAGAGATTGAAAACGAATAAGAGAAATTGACCAATAATGATGCTGATAAAATAAATAATGCAAGCGCCGCGCACGTGTGTGTGTGTGTGTGTGTGTGTGTGTGTGTGTGTGTGTGTGTGTGTGTGTGTGTGTGTGTGTGTACGTACGTGAGTGCGTGTTTGTGTATGTGTACGGACGCACATGCGTGCATACGTTCGTGTGGGTGTATAGGGCCAATATGCAGGCGTGTATGTTTCTCTCTGCGCAACAGACAGCCCCCAACAAGATCACGCGACTTCAGTTGATAGGGCGACTTACGAAAGCGCTGATGAAAATGTTCATTTCCACTGTGCAGTATGCACAGCCACGTATGTCTTCACCATGCCACTGTACTGGGCTACTGCGCTTCACACACACACACACACACACACACACAAACACACACACACACACACACACTCACACACGCGCGCGCGCACACACACGCACACCACACGCGCGCGCACGCACACGCACACGCACACACACACCACTGACTGGGCGCACACTGAAACATACATGCGCACGCACACACATGCGCGCGCGCACAAACACACATGCGCGCAAACACACACGCACACATGCACTACACTAACATGATATGAGAGAGAGCTAGGAGAGACAGAGACTCATTCCATACATTTCCATAACTAACGCCGCCTTTCCCCTCCCTCCAACACTTCCGCACCCCTCCGCTTCTTTACTTTCTTTTCTACCTATCACCCCCACCCCTCTTCACTCTCTCATTCCCTACTACTACACCCCCTCCGTTCCAGACCTGGTTCCCACGCTCTTTGTAGGGTGGGTGGCTGGGTGGTGCTTCTGTTCATCCTTTGCTTCTACTTCTGTTCTCTTATTATTACTCTTTTATTTTATTCCAGACATGTAACCCAATGTCGCCATGCCATTCTTTGCCTCTCTTTTGTGTATTTTTTACTAGGTTGCTATTATTTTGCTTTTCTAGTCTTCTCTTTAGCTTCTCTGTGTGTGTGTGTCTCTCTCTCTCTCTCTCTCTCTCTCTCTCTCTCTCTCTCTCTCTCTCTCTCTCTCTCTCTCTCTCTCTCTCTCTCTCTCTCTCTCTCTCTCTCTGTGTGCGCGCGCGCGTGTGTGTGTATGTGTGTGTTTCTTTTCTGCACTTTCGTTCATTTCCTTCCTTTGTTTCCATGGTCTTTCATAATATCCGCGTTCTTTGGGGAAGGAACTTAGGAAGTGAGTTCCGGTCTTACACGTATATGCCTCAAATACTAATACTATTATTTTATTTCGAACCTTTTCTTTTGTGAGTGGGCCAACCGGTAAAGCTTCAGTGAACATTGCGGAATTTTGAAATGGCATGCTATTGCAAAAGATCCCACTATTATACCTGCATAATCATACACTTCAAATTTAAAAAAAGCCACATCATCTAAATACGTTCTGGGTGGGGCAGAGTGGGTAGGTAAAGGTGGTGGCATTATCATGTGTGTGTGTGTGTGTGTGTACTGTGCGTGCGTGCGTGTGCGTGCGCGCGTGTGTGTGTGTGTGCGTGCGTGCTAGCAGTCCAAGGGGATGTTAGCAAAAATGGCTTGCATCATATTGTATTGTGTCGTATTGCATATGAACTAAGTGTCCGTGTGTCTGTCTGAAACACAAAACGGGCCTTATAACTCCGCCGTTTTTCGACCGAATCGCTTCAAATTTGCTGTGAGCCCTAACGGGGCGATGGCAACGGCAACCGAGGCGGCCGTGTCATTTGCGCGGTTCGGCAAATGCGCGAAACGCGCATCCGCGGCCTCTCGGCGCCCGTATCTCCGGTGTTTCTTGGCCGATTGCCTTCGAATTTGGCAGATAGATGACCGGGGACGGTGACTATCGGTGTGCCAAACCGGAAGCGAATCGGTTCAGAAACGCGCGCTATACGCCGCTTCACCTTTTCACGAATAACTCCGCCGTTTCTTAACCTATTCGCTTCAGATTTGCTGTCAGGCTTGCAGTGGAGATTACAAAGGGATAACACTACAGGTATCTGTATTATTAAAAAATCGGGACTTTACTGGATTAGCACTGCCTCCGGGCATTGCCTCCAGTATTGTTCCCACAATCTTTGTATTTACATGCCGAAAGGCCGAACTAAGTTGGCTTTCAGTTCTAATTTTCTGTTTTTGTCCTTTGCCAATCTACGATCGCAAAGGAGTAAGTTTTCGTTCAGGTTTGTTTCCTTTTTTTGTTTGTTTGTTGTTCTTTTCTGTCTGTCCTAAGGATCTCCCGAACCGCTTGACCGAATCACTTCAAATTTTGTGTGGTGGTGTGTCCCTATGAGAGGAAGGCATCCGCACAAAACTTTTCGCCGCTCTGACCTTGACCTTGGCGTATGACCTTGAAAACCCAAAATAGTTAAGGGGCCATAACTTCCACACCGCAGGTCCTGGAGTCATGAAACTTGGCATGGAGGTACTTTCGCTTATGGCCGTTCTGATGATGGTGTACCGATGAAGGTCAACGTCAAGGTCAGGGAGATCGGTATGCCTTGAAAGTGGTATGGGTCTAATAATTGGGTTTTTCTGCCCCACGCATATCTTCCGAACAGCTTCACCGAATCGTTTCCAATTTTGTGTGGTGGCGTGTCACCATGAGAGGAAGGCATCCGCGCATAAATGATCACCGTCGTGACCTTCACCTTGGCGTATGACCTTGACAACCGAAAATCTTTAAAGGGCTGTAACGTCCACACCGTTGGTCTTAGGGACTTCAATCTTGGCATGTAGGTACTTTGGCATATGTTTGTTCTGATCATTGCATACTGATCAAGGTCAAGGTCAAGGTCATGGAGATCGGTAGGCCTTGAAAGTGGTGGGGTCTAAAAACTGGGTTTTCAGCCACTAAAGTAAAAATATAATATTTCGCGGACCCGGCGAAACTGGTACTCAGCATTACCGGTACTTGGCGTTACCTGTACTAGGCGTTACCGGTACGGGGCGTTGCGCTAGTAGTTCATGAAACAGGCAAGACGTTATTCAAAGACTGAACATTTGAATGCAAGTTTGCCTGTTTCATGAAATGAGCAAGCACTGAACACCGAGCTGATTCAACACCTTCTCTCTCTCTCTCTCTCTCTCTCTCTCTCTCTCTCTCTCTCTCTCTCTCTCTCTCTCTCTCTCTCTCTCTCTCTCTCGATGGAACACCATCTTGGCCACTTTTAAAGTTGAGACAACAGTATTAACATTTAAAAAGAATTACAAACAAGGGCATCGCCGAGCGGCAGCAACGCATTGTGACAATGCAAACCCGGCCAGAGTTATGTCCTCTCCCCCCCCCCACCCCCCAATAAACACACCACTTTCCACCCTTACAGAACGCATAAAATACATAGCCCAAAATTTGAAGCGATTCTGTTCAGTAGTTCACGAGATACAGCTGAACTTTTATACAAACTTCCTTGCACCGAGTTATGTCCTCTCCACCCCCCAATAAACACACCACTTTCCACCCTTACAGAACGCATAAAATACATAGCCCAAACTTTGAAGCGATTCTGTTCAGTAGTTCACGAGATACAGCTGAACTTTTGTACAAACTTCCTTGCACCATGGTACACCACCACACTAAATTTGAAGCGATTCTGTTCACTAGTTCACGAAATAAAGCTGGGGGGAAATTACACAGTCACATAGTTATTAACAATGACAAAGGGATGATTTTTAGCAAGGAAGAAAGACATGGTGGTATGATCAATAAACATGTTAGTAATAATATTTACCCTCAGATGGAAAAAAAGACATGACCCTGAAACTTAATGTGTGTAATACACAAGACATCGTTGAATACAATACATATGCAATATACAGGAAAGTTTGTCATTTCCACAAAGGGGCAATTATTTATTCATTAAGTACATTTTCATTTTTTTCTTGAAATGGTTCCTGTTCTTTAAACTTTTCAACATTTTTGGTAATTGGTTCCACAAAGTACCACCGGAGTAAAGAAAACTTGATTTGTAAATATTGTTATGTGGTCGAGGAAATGATAATAAGTGATTATGTCTATGGATGTTGAATGTAAATGCATTTGTTACCTTTTTAGGTGCGTTTCCATTGACAACGTTATGCATGCATATTGCTTTATTAAAGAATAATCTATTTTGTAGTGTTAGAATATTAAGGTTTTTGTAATCATTGTTTGTCAAAGAACTAGATTTTAACAACATTATTTGTACTCTGTGTGTGTGTGTGTGTGTGTGTGTGTGTGTGTGTGTGTGTGTGTGTGTGTGTGAGCGAGAGCGAGAGAAAGACAGATACACACAGAGAGAGGAGAGACAGAGAAAGGGGAGGGGGGTGCTGGATCAGCTCAGTGTTCAGTGCTTGCTCATTTCATGAAACAGGCGAACTTGCATTCAAATGTTCATCCTTCGAATAATATTTTGCATGATTCATGCAATGTGCAAGCCATTTTTCTTGTTTCATGGAAATCGCAATTGTGTTGCTTAATTCATGAAACAAGCAAAATCTTGCTCATTTCACGAAACAGGTAATTTGACAAATTTAGTGTAACACATTCAGTAACCAGTGAGTGAAGCCAAAGGAGAAGGAGGGTGGGGTTGGAATGAGATGGGTAGGATTGCAACGGACTTGGTGTGGGTGGGTGTGGTGGGGGGTATGAAGTGTGAGCAAATATTTCCCCCCGTATAGTACGGATAAATGCTCTTATGTGTGAGTATGACTGGTAAGAGTATTCCCTTTTGTGTATGAGCAATGTACCACTGCAAGAGTTACCACAACAGGTGAAGGAAATGCTCAATTCCACCCCCACCCCTACCCCGAATAGCGGGTTACCTCCTCTGCTATTATGTGGAAGTCATAATCGGATACGGCTGACTGGTACACACCCAGCAGCAGAGAAAAGAGAAGTAGTCGTAAACACGATGGCAAACGGTACACCACACAATAATTATTTGAAAAGAGAAAAATGGAGGGGGAGAGAGACTGAGAGAGAGAAACACTCGCAGCAGACAAGTAGACGGACAAACCTACCGTAAACAAAACAAGGACGACAACCGCTAAAAATTAGGCCTCGTCCTTCAGACAAAAGAAGAAGAAGAAGAAAGATAGAATTTATTAAACGGAACGCTAGATAAAGGATACGAGGAGAGAAGAAGAAGAAGAATTGAATTTGTAAAACGGAACAGTATACACGATACGGGTAGGTATATAGGGGGGGAGGGGGGGAGGGGGGGAGGATAATGAGAAAGACAAAAAAAGCTTGGAATCCATATTTTTGACCCGACGCTTTGCCTTTTGCCTTCACAAAATGTGTCACATTGACATGTCCTTATTCCCCCGCCCCCTCTAGCCCACCCTCCTCCTTCCCCACTCTACCTTGTCCTCCGCGGCCCGTTTTCCCCATCAACTCTGTATGCTTGCATTTACTATAATTGCTTTTTTCCTCCGGAAGGAAACAAAAATGGTACTAGCCATGCTTAGCTGTTGCAATGAGGCTGAAGAAAGAATACAGAACGAAAATAACCTTTTTTTCTGGTTTTGGAATTCAATGAGAGAGAGAGAGGGAGGGAGAAAGAGACAGACAGACAGACAGACAGACAGATTGGAGTTTCATAAGCTTAATAATTTAGCATACCTAAACGTATTTTGATACATTATCTTTCTGAACATTGTTAGTTCCCGAGCGAAGCTTCAGTCTATTTCAATCACTTTTAGCATCATAATAATCATAATAATAATAATAATGATAATAATAATAACTAACATTTATAGGACGCCCTTTCTCTCTTGAGCTCACGGCGCTTCACAATTATTTAAATAAATACATAGATCATAAGCTACTACAATATTAACTATCAAAAACTGACATGCACATAGCCACAACACGCACGCACACACACACGCACACGTCCGCACACACCCACACACGCGCGCGCACACACACCCACATACCCACACACAATGTGGGGAACATAGTTTTAAGGCAGGAAACAGGACGAGAAAGAAATCAGAGGTATTGACGGAAGAGGTGAGTTTTAAGAACGGTTTTGAAAGATTTGAAAGATTTAGCAGAACGAAGTTCATATGGTAGGGTGTTCCACACAGAAAGAAAATGAACGTTCACCATATGTCTTAGTGTTTGTACGAAGAATAGAAAGGATAAGTTTGTCAGAAGAGGAATGGAGAGACCTGGAGGGTGAGTAGGCCTACAGGTGAACGAGATCAGAGAGGTAGGCAGGTCCAGATGAATGCACAGCATTGAAACAGAGGCAAGCAATTTTATACTTTATTCTTGCCTCGACTGGAAGCCAGTGTAAGGTATTAAGATGGGGTTTGATGTGGTCTGTACGAGGGACTTTAAGGATTAACCGAGCTGCATTGTTTTGAACTTTCTGAAGTTTGTTGAGGAGGGTTTGAGGACAGCCTACAAGTAAGGAATTGCAATAATCGATGCGAGACAGTACAAAAGCTAACATTAGAGTCTCGGTGGCTTCAACTGTGAGATAGTGACGAATGGCACTAATACGACGGAGTTCAAAGTTCACATTACGAATCAATCATGACATGAATGACCATAGTTAGCTGACAGTCGAGGGTTACACCAAGGTTTTTAGCTGATTGACAGAAAGGGACAGTAGCATCGCCAATGACAAGAGAGTCAGGAAACTGAACAGAGGTGGAACTTCTCTGAGTGGAAACGATAATTGCCTCACTCTTATCATCATTGAGTTTCAATTTATTGGAGGTCATCCATGACTTGACATCTGAAACATTATCCTGCATGGACAAAACTAGATCATCAATTTCATTAGGCTTAGAAGACTTCTGCAGTTGGGTATCATCAGCGAATGAGTGATGGAGAGCTGAATGCTGGGACATGACGTCTGAAAGAGGAGAAGTGTAGAGAACAAATAGAACAGGCCCCATGACTGATCCCTGTGGCACACCACAGGAAACAGAGGCTGGGGCAGAGTTGGTGTCATGAAAGGAAACAATCTGGGTACGGTTAGAAAGATAAGAGGTGAACCACTGGAGAACTGTACCACTGATGCCGAAGACAGATTCCAAACGAGATAGAAGAGTGTTGTGGTCAATGGTATCAAACGCTGCTGAAAGGTCCAAAAGAGTCAGAACTGAGTTTTCCTTCATCAAGAGAAAGAAGAAGATCATTAACAACCTTTACTAAAGCAGTTTCAGTACTGTGACCTGGTCTGTAAGCTGACTGAAAAGGATTGAATAAATCATTAGAATTGAGATGGTCAGAAAGCTGTGAGAGAACAATCTTTTCCATAATCTTTGACACACAAGATAAATTTGAGACAGGTCTGAAACTTTTTAAATCATTGTGGTCTAGTGAGGGCTTTTTGAGTACAGGTTTGACAATGGCAGTTTTGTAGACATCAGGAAAGAGACTAGAAGACAGTGAATCATTGATTATTTTGGTTAGTACAGGTAACACAACATCCAAACATTCATGCAGCAGAGAAGTGGGAATGGGGTCAAGGTCACATGTTTTGGGTGCAGACTTTTTCAAGATCTTCAACACATCTTCTTCGGTGACAGGAGAGAAGTGAGAGAGTGAATTGCCAGTGAAAGGTTTGCAACCCTGGTTGAGAATCTGTCACCTGTTTATCAAGTTCATTTCTGATTGTTTCAACTTTCTTGCAAAAGCAATTAGAAAATATGTTGGGCAGAGTGGAAGGAGGATAGATAGTGGGCAGTTGGGAAGATTTTGTGCGCGCAGACAGGCTGTTAGTAATATGATAGAGTTCTTTGCTGGATTTGGCCTCAGAGATCTTGCTAGTGTAAAAAAGAGTTAGCTTTGCCAACAAGAAAAGAAACAAAGTTCTTAGCTTTAGTGTGGATTTGTTTGAGAACAGTCAGTCCACCCTTTCCCTGCTTCTCCGCTCATCTCCGCTGATCCTCCGCACGTCTCCGCTCCCTCTTTGCTTCCACAAGCTCATCACCGAGAAGCCCGAACCAGGGACTGGTGGTCTTTTTCAAGGACACCACACGGCATGATGAAGGCGCTTGACGGTCCAGCACGGCACTCAGGGATGCGTTGTACTGAGCGGCTGTGCAGTCCTCGTGGGACCCCAGCTCAGTCTGCAGATCCTCCTGGAATGCCGCTCTGTTGATGGCCCGGATGTTCCAGATGTTGCGGCGAACAGGAACAGCAGATGGCAGTTCCATGCTGAAGACAGCAACAACACAGGAGTGATCTGACTCCAGACCACAGTTCACCTCCGTTGACTGGAGGACTCCGTCGCTGGGTCTGTCAATGACCAGATCCAGGGTATGTCCACGCTTGTGTGTTGATCCCTCTACAGCCTGATGAAGATTATACATGTGGAGGAGTTGAAGGAATTTCACAGCACTACGATCATTGGAGGAGTCCACATGAAAATTGAAGTCACCCAAGACACAAAGGTTGCCATGGAGTGTGTTGCAGTGGTCTAAATGTTCAGGAAACTGATCAAAGAACACAGACTCAGTTAACTTGTTTGATTTCGTTGGCGGCGGACGATACACACACATGAAGTGGAGCACTTGATGCTGAGAAGTCAAAGAAACTTGTAAAAGTTCGAAAGCAGACTGACTAAAGGCAAACTTGGTGATGAAGTTGAGATGGGGGAAGAGAATCTTTCTGTAGATCACTGCAATGCCGCCTCCTCGGCCAGAGGTGCGGGGGTGCGAGAAGATCGAGTACCCACCAGGGGTAAGATCAACACATGCAGCTTCGTCACCCTTTGGTTTGAGCCAAGTTTCAACCAAAAAGAGAATGGCAACATCATTATCTTCAACAAAGCAAGAAATTGCAGTTCGTTTATCTCTACAGTTGGGTTCTACATATTGTGCATTGAATAAACCAACCTTGAGTCCAGACACATAGTGGAGAGATGAGGAATCAACCACGGGAACGGAGATAAGATTGTCAATGTTTACACCGGAAGTGCACTTGCCGAGTCTCTTTTCACTGGAAGCAGACGAACGAAGGTTTGGATCGCAGGCAGAGACAACCACAGGAATGGGCCTACCATTCTGAAATCTTCTACGGCCACCACGAAAGGGCCGTCGTTTCTTTTACTTCGATGAGCACGGTAGATGGCTGTGTATTCCAAATTGCCGAAGCGTTTCACACACTGATGGGCCAAGTTCAGATTGTCCGTTTTGCAGTGACAGTAGTTCATCGTGGTTGTACTTAACTTGAGCGGGTGGCGTTGAAAGCGAATCTTCTGCACGTGAAAGTTCACGATTCAGTGGTCGGTAGCCGAAGGACGAAGCATGGAGAAAGAAAAACACAAAAGTCAGGGGAAAAAACTGGGTCGCAAAACCTCTTTCCCTTGTCAGAAAAAGCCCAAATAGACACCAAAATGATAGTCTTTCCATGGCGGATCCGTTGGTACCATTCATACTAACAATCGCAGCATCACACAGTCACAAGAACCAAATTTGTGCCAGAGTGGTTCCCTCAAACCACCAAAAGCGATGGTGAACACAACTCAGTATACAAGTTCTAGAGGATATTACCTGCTTTAGTTTATTTCAAGGTCAAGGTCATGCTGATTAAGTTCAAACCCCTAAACACTTAATCGCTAATATCTCGCAAACTTTTGTACGTATTTCAATGCGGTTTTTTTTCACAACGTTTTCTGATGAAAGGGCTATAACACTATAATCATGAATTTGGCCCCCCCCCCCCCCCCCCCCCCCCCCCCCTGCAGTTCTCGGTTAATTGCAAATTTTCGTTTTTGCCTTTCTTACCAAACATAAAGCTGTATTTTATTAACCTTTTTGGAATACTAACCCTGTCCCTAACCCTAGCCCTAACCCTACCCCCCCCCCCCCTATAAGACGGGAAAACGCAATGAACCACGACTGTGACAAATGGCGCCGTGTACTGCAATACATAGGGGGGGGGGGGGGGGGGGGGGGGGGGTCCTATTGGGTTAGGGATAGGGTTAGTATTCAAAAAAGGTTATTAGCTAAAAAGGTTAATAAAATACAGCTTTATGTTTGGTAAGAAAGACAAAAACAGAAACATGGAATTAACCGAGAAATGCAGGGGGGTTTACTGTGGTGGTGCATCATAGTACGCAAAATGTCCCATACAAAAATAATAACCATGCTGACCTTGACCCTGAAGCTTGACCTTGAAAACGTATATTTCTTCCATATCTTTCACATCGTTGAACTTAAAATGTTCAAATTTTGTGTGCAGATGCTTAAGCTCATTCCGAATACTTAGTACAAGAACGGTCAAGGTCAAGGTCACAACGGTTACAGTCTGTGGATATGACCATTTGTAGCCGGTCATTTACAACCACATTTTTGACACATTTATTATTTGCTAAGGTGGGTTTTTTTTGCAATTGCTCAGTTTCTTGTCACTGGAGCACAGATGCGTCATGCTGCTCTTATATGCCCAAGTTCACCCGCTCGGGAACTTATGCGTGTGTGTGTGTGTGTGTGTGTGTGTGTGTATGTGTGTGTGTGTGTGTGTGTGTGTGTGTGTGTTCTCTGTATTCTTCTGCTTTGATCTTGCTATCCTGATTTTCACCTTCAACACCCCTCCACACCACCGACGTACTCGCTGCTCCAAACCCACACTCTTTCCATCCCTCTCTCCTCCTCCCCCCCCCCCTCTCTCTGTCTCTCTCTCGCTCTCTCTTTCCGTGTGTGTCTCTCTCCCTCTCTCCCCCTCCTCCTCTCTCTCTTAGTTCTTCTAGGTTTATTTTTATTTTTGTTTCGTTGCTATCGCCAACAAAATCTGCCATCAGTTATGTCGCGAGGGGAGGGCGTTGTCTCCCCTTCTGGCGGTTTATCTTGGGGTGTTTGGTTTCAGTCGAGTCAGCGGTTTTTACTATACATCAGTTCTACTCATTTCCTTGCTCTCTTGTCAAAGTTAAAAAAACAACTTATCTCTTTAGGATGCCGTGGGAATGTCATTTTAAGAACTAAATACAATGTTATCGTTTTAGATGCAAGATTAGAAAGGCCAAAATGTTCCTAAGTGCATATATCATGCGACAAGCCCCCAATGTGAAAATATGGCTATATTAAAGGTATATTTATTATATTGATGTGAGGCATGAACACTTTCTTACCATGACAAATCTGGTATAGTCAGTCAATAAGGTGAACCATAAAATCTGGCTTTGAGCTTAACACATACGGGTCTTTCCTGGTATTGAAGTACCTCCAGGATCGACCCTCTATCTGTACATTTACAAATGTCCCATAATATGTACCTGTTCCAGGTCGGAGGACGTTCACCACATTTTCTTATCTTTGAGCTTCTTTTATTCAGATGCCACTATTATTAATTTGATCAAAGATTTTGCGGTCAACAGAACCAGTCAAGACCATTGCAATCAGTCATTCCGGCAGCGCCAGCTGTTGCATTACAATCTTTGATGCCATTTGATGTTGGCTCAATGGGAACCGGCTCAATTAGGCCTATTCAATGCTCATTCAGTTTTGCCATTTTAAGTGTTGACTTGTTCACCTTGTCGCGTTGTTGCGTTGAAGGCAAGATAGATTATAGATATTTCTCCGGATAAAAAAGCAATAACATCTAGGCATACATTCTGCTTTTGTTAATTTTCAACTTGTTTAATTAAGTTTTAACCATAATCGATTTTTTAATACACAGTTGACCCACTTTCTATCTCTCCATTAATGCAGTTCTGAATGCTATTTCAGGTCTTGGCCTAATCAGGTCTTTCTTCGAGTGCAAAAGAAAATGAGGTCACATCAAAGAACCGTTAGAGCAAAAACCTAGTCAGGCTTTGGTTTTTAAAAAAAGTTTTAAATTGTGTACATTACATGGCTTGCTGCACTCTGTGATGATGTAGGCCTATAGTGCTGTTTTGCTGAAAGTCACCAAAACTACGGTAAGCTGCCTAGTCCCTACAATAGGCTCAATAGGCCTAGCGCTGCCACTCTAGCTCTTCCACCAGTAACGTATTTTTAAAATAATAGTTTATCTCCCTTGGGTACTCTAGCTTTTCCACTAGTACCGTTTTGGTGTGTTTTTTAAGTTAGTAGGGGAGTAGAGGGGAGGGGGGGAGGGGGGGGGGTACAGAGGATGGAGACACTTCGCCATCAAAAGGCCCAGACAGGTATGGAGGGCTAGGATAGAGCATGAATCCTAGATTACAAGTAGTGTCCATGAATAGAGTAGGAGTGGATGCTATGCGTGGCCGGGGTCAGCCCATTTTTGCTCCGTCCCGTTTGTGCCCCGTCCCGTTCTTGTCTCTATGTGTCCCCATCTCTATGTGTCTCCATCTTTGACCCATCTCTATAATATGCCCTTCCCTATGTGTCCCCGTCCCTACATGTCCCCATCTCTGTGTGTCCCCGTCTCTATGTGTCCCATCTGTATGTGACCCATCTGTATGTGACCCATCTCTATAGGACCTTCTGTGCCCCGTCCCGTTTGTGCCTAGTCCCATTTGTGCCCCGTCCCGTTTGTGCCCCGTCCCATTTGTGCCCCGTCCCGTTTTTGCCTCTATCGTCCCATGTGTGCCCCGTCCCATCCTTGTCTCTATGTGTCCCCATCTCTATGTGTCCCTATCTGTATGTGTCTCCATCTCTATGTGACCAATCTCTATCTGCCCTTCTCTACGTGTCCCCTCCCCTGCATGTCCCCATCTATGTGTGTCCCCATCTCTATGTGTCCCTGTCTCTATGTGACCCATCTCTATATGCCCTTCTCTATGTGTCCCCGTCCCTACATGTCCCCATCTATGTGTGTCCCCATCTCTATGTGTCCCTGTCTCTATGTGACCCATCTCTATATGCCCTTCTCTATGTGTCCCCGTCCCTACATGTCCCCATCTATGTGTGTCCCCATCTCTATGTGTCCCTGTCTCTATGTGACCCATCTCTATATGCCCTTCTGTATGTGTCCCCGTCCCTACATGTCCCCATCTATGTGTGTCCCCATCTCTATGTGTCCCTGTCTCTATGTGACCCATCTCTATATGCCCTTCTCTATGTGTCCCCGTCCCTACATGTCCCCATCTATGTGTGTATCCCGTCTCTCTGTGTTCCCATCTCTATGTTCCCCCATCTCTATGTGACCCATCTCTATATGCTCTTCTCTATGTGTCCATCGTCTGTGTGTGTACCAGTCCCTATATGTCCCCATTATTGTGTCTCCATCTCTATGTGACCCATCTCTATTATGCCCTTCTCTATGTGTCCATCGTCTGTGTGTGTACCCGTCCCTATGTGTCCCCATTATTGTGTCTCCGTCTCTATGTGACCCATCTCTATATGCTCTTCTCTATGTGTCTATCGTCTGTGTGTGTACCCGTCCCTATGTGTCCCCATTATTGTGTCTCCGTCTCTATGTGACCCATCTCTATTATGCCCTTCTCTATGTGTCCATCGTCTGTGTGTGTACCCGTCCCTATGTGTCCCCATTATTGTGTCTCCGTCTCTATGTGACCCATCTCTATATGCTCTTCTCTATGTGTCCATCGTCTGTGTGTGTACCCGTCCCTATGTGTCCCCATTATTGTGTCTCCGTCTCTATGTGACCCATCTCTATATGCCCTTCTCTATGTGTCCATCGTCTGTGTGTGTACCCGTCCCTATGTGTCCCCATTATTGTGTCTCCGTCTCTATGTGACCCATCTCTATATGCCCTTCTCTATGTGTCCATCGTCTGTGTGTGTACCCGTCCCTATGTGCCCCCATTATTGTGTCTCCGTCTCAATGTGACCCCGAGTCTATGTATTCCTGCCTCTATGTGTCCATCGTCTGTGTGTGTACCCGTCCCTATGTGTCCCCATTATTGTGTCTCCGTCTCTATGTGACCGATCTCTATATGCCCGTCTCTATGTGTCCATCGTCTGTGTGTGTACCCGTCCATATGTGTCCCCATTATTGTGTCTCCGTCTCAATGTGACCCCGAGTCTATGTATTCCTGCCTCTATGTGTCCCCATCACTAAGTGTCCCCAGCTCTTTGTCCTAACCTCTATATGTCGCCATCTCTATGTGACCCCGTCTCTATGTGGTCCATCTCTATATTCCCTTCTTTATGTGTTCCCGTCCGTACATGCCCCCACCTCCAGTCGCGTAGGAACAGGGGGCAGAGGCGGCATGCCCCCTCTGGCTCAGAGGAGGGGGGGGGGGGGGTAGACGTGTCTTCCTGCCCCCCCAAAAAAAAATTCGAGCAAGCCAGCAAGAGAAAGGGAGAGAGAGAGAGAGAGACTTAATTTAAAAAAAACCAAAAACATTGTTTTCAAATTGCTTTAGCCCTCTATTTCATTCCATAATTGTGAGGTACTGCGATTTTTGTAGCTTATTTGCTGTTGCTTTGTTTCTGTCCTCATATACTCTAAAAAAAAAAACGCTGAAGAAAATCTACTCAAAAGTTGTAGGCAGTCTATCAGTGGCATAGAAACACGGGGAGTGGGGTGGCTGCAACCCTTCTCCTGGCACATAGGAGGGGGGCAGACATGCTCCCCCCAAAATGAAGCACAGAGAGAGAGAGAGAGAGAGAGAGAGAGAGAGAGAGAGAGAGAGAGAGAGAGAGAGAGAGAGAGAGAGAGAGGATTCAAAGGGTCCATTATTTCATACAATAATTTACATAGATTTCTTTAAAATTATGACACTGAAATCATGGACCTACCAAATACTGTCCCCTTATCTATATATTCTGCCCCCTCCCCCATTCCCCACATGCCCCCTGTGACTTTTGTATTTAAAAAAATCAGTTGCACCCCAATTCTGCTTCTGTCGCCCCTCCCCTTACGTTCTACACCATCCCATCACTTTTACACCCTTGAAGATGAAAAAATACAGACAACACACACAAAATCCAAACTTCAGTTAAGTTGCTAATATTAAGTCATGTGATTGGAATTGAAAGCACTCATTAGAGCCCGGTTTCACTGGTTTATTCGTTGTTCTCAAAAGTAGGTTTACCTTTGATCCTAGAATTTGGTATGCTTTATTTTATTAGGTGGATAATAGTGATAATGACTTATTTGTTTTGAACAAGAATCATCGATTATAACTGATTTTTTTAACACAATATTTGACAGTAGCATGGCGTGGCCTGGCCTGGTTTGATTTGCAATAATGATGTGTCCAATTTACCAATATTGTCTGAGCTAGACTTACCCTATAAGTAGTAAAGTACACCTTTTGCTTATAGATACGAATTATTTTGGTATGTTAATTTGTTCTTTTATGGTGTGGGCTTTCACAATCATCACCAAACAAAGATTTGCTACGATGTGATATGACGTTTAGATGGTTCAAATATTCCTTCCCTTTCCTTTTCTTTGACTGAGGTATAGGCCTCATTGTTGTTATATTGTTACATGTGTTTGGACTTGAGAGGGGAATTTGAGAGGGGTTACAGGGGTTCCACCCCCTCAGAAGAAAAAAAAATAATGGAAAGAAAAGAAAAAGAGGGGGGGGGGATGTAGTCACATGCTATAGTTTAAGCGTATTCTCTCATGAGAAGCCTTGATTGCGTCTTTTACATTAACATTATCATCAGCTTCTGGGAGGCAAGCCCCCCCAGACCCCTCATCCCACCCCAACTGACCACTTGGAACTACCCCCTCCCCTCTTCCATGACTGGCTGATCCACCCCCAAACATGGTTGTATTTGTATGTCTTTTTGTTGTTTCACATGTTTTCTTTCATTCATAGATTTTTTATTGTTGATTATGGTTAATAATAACAATTATAAAGTGTTTCTGTAGCATTTACTAAGACGTGTAGGCCTAATTTAACCTATCCATCCACCTTGTCCATGCGCTTGCGCTCCCCCCCCCCCCCTATTTGTTAGCGTCTTAAAAACGTTCCTACGCCACTGACCTCGATGTGTCCACTTCTCTATGTGACCCATCTCTATGTGACCAATCTCTATATGCCGTTATCTATGAGACCCATCTCTATATGCCCTTATCTGTGGGGACACAGAGACGGGAACATGTAGTGATGGGGACACATGGAGACAGGAATACATAGACTGTGGGACACATTGAGATGGGGACACAGTAATGGGGTCACATAGAGATGGGGACACATAGAGATGAGAACATATAGGGACGAGGACACATAGAGAAGGGCATATAGAGATGGGTCACATAGAGATGGGGACACATAGAGATGAGAACACATAGTGACGAGGACACATAGAGAAGGGCATATAGAGATGGGTCACATAGAGATGGGGACACATAGAGATGAGTACACATAGGGACATGGACACATAGAGAAGGGCATATAGAGATGGGTCACATAGAGATGGGGACACATAGAGATGAGAACACATAGTGACGAGGACACATAGAGAAGGGCATATAGAGATGGGTCACATAGAGATGGGGACACATAGAGATGCGAACACATAGTGACGAGGACACATAGAGAAGGGCATATAGAGATGGATCACATAGAGATGGGGACACATAGAGATGCGAACACATAGTGACGAGGACACGTAGAGAAGGGCATATAGAGATGGGTCACATAGAGATAGGGACACATAGAGATGAGAACATGTAGGGACGGGGACACATAGGGAAGGGCATAATTATAGAGATGGGTCACATAGAGATGGAGACACATAGAGATGGGATATATAGAGACAAGAACGGGATGGGGCAACAACGGGAAGGAGCAAAAATGGGCTGACCCCGTCCCCGTCCCCACATGTTCCCGTCTCTATGCGTCCCTCGTCTCTATGTGTCCGCATTACTGTGTCCCCATGTCAATGTGTCCCCGAGTCTATGCATTCCTGTCTCTATGTGTCCCCATGTGAATGTGTCCCCGAGTCTATGCATTCCTGTCTCTATGTGTCCCCATCTCAATGTGTCCCCGAGTCTATGCATTCCTGTCTCTATGTGTCCCCATCTCAATGTGTCCCCGAGTCTATGCATTCCTGTCTCTATGTGTCCCCATCTCAATGTGTCCCCGAGTCTATGCATTCCTGTCTCTATGTGTCCCCATCTCAATGTGTCCCCGAGTCTATGCATTCCTGTCTCTATGTGTCCCCATCTCAATGTGTCCCCGAGTCTATGCATTCCTGTCTCTATGTGTCCCCATCTCAATGTGTCCCCGAGTCTATGCATTCCTGTCTCTATGTGTCCCCATCTCAATGTGTCCCCGAGTCTATGCATTCCTGTCTCTATGTGTCCCCATCTCAATGTGTCCCCGAGTCTATGCATTCCTGTCTCTATGTGTCCCTATCTCAATGTGTCCCCGAGTCTATGCATTCCTGTCTCTATGTGTCCCCATCTCAATGTGTCCCCGAGTCTATGCATTCCTGTCTCTATGTGTCCCCATCTCAATGTGTCCCCGAGTCTATGCATTCCTGTCTCTATGTGTCCCCATCTCAATGTGTCCCCGAGTCTATGCATTCCTGTCTCTATGTGTCCCCATCTCAATGTGTCCCCGAGTCTATGCATTCCTGTCTCTATGTGTCCCCATCTCAATGTGTCCCCGAGTCTATGCATTCCTGTCTCTATGTGTCCCCATCACTATGTGTTCCCGTCTTTATGTATCCCACTCTCTATGTGTCACCATAGATTAGGGCATATAGAGATGGGTCACATAGAGATGGGGACACATAGAGACGGGGACACATAGAGAAGGACATATAGAGATGGGTCACATAGAGATGGGGACACAAAGAGATGGGGGCACATAGAGACGGGGGACACACATAGATAAAGACTTGTAAGGACGGGGACACATAGAGAAGTGCATATAGAGATGGGTCACATAGAGATGGGGACACATAGAGACAGTGACACACATAGCTGGGGACATGTAGGGACATGGACACATAGAGAAGGGCATATAGAGATGAGTCACATAGAGATGGAGACACATAGAGACGGTGACACACATAGCTGAGAGGACATGTAGGGATGGCAGAGAGGTATATAGAGATGGATCACATAGAGATGGGGACACACAACAATGTGTGCCTTCCCAGGTCGAGAGGACGTAAAGCCCGACATTTCGTTTAGATGGGGACACATAGAGACGGGGACACATAGAGAACGGCATATACAGATGGGTCACTTAGATATTGGGACACATAGAGATGGGAACATATAGGGACAGGGACACATAGAGAAGGACATATAGAGATGGGTCACATAGAGATAGGAACACATAGAGATGGGGACACATAGAGACATGAACGGGATGGGGCAAAACATCTTTGGTACAAGAAAGTTAAAAAAAAGGGCCAGCCACACGTCCACTAAAATCGCACAACTGTACAATACGATTCGATCACGTGATCTCGATGCGCCAATCAAATTTGTTCTTGGAGATCACGTGGTCGAATCATATCGTACAGGTCGTGCGATTTTAGTGGACGTGTGGCTGGCCCAAAGTCATACAGGTAAGGAGTGCTGGTTCAATAATCATTCGGATTAGTTTGCGCGCGAGTCCGAGCGGTGATTAGCTGCCCTTTGGGGACCTTCCCCAACGCCAGCTGCTTTAACGTCCTCTTGGCTGGGAGAGTGGAGTTGCAGTACCTTGGGCAAGGCATCTCCACTATAAACAAAATTCCACCCAGCCCTCCGGAACAGCAGCTGACTCCTCTGCTATCTGGGAGTCGATAATCGGACAAGACAGACGGGCATAAGCTACATAGTTTGACAGTACAGTTTGACATTTAATCATATCGTAAAACGCCAACTCTCTCTCTCTCTCTCTCTCTCTCTCTCTCTGTGTGTGTGTGTGTGTGTGTGTGTGTGTGTGTGTGTGTGTGTGTGTGTGTGTGTGTGTGTGTGTGT
>CM065703.1:27089977-27092477 GCA_017654935.2 Phymorhynchus buccinoides
TCATCATCATCATCATCATCATCATCATCATCATCATCATCATCATCATCATCATCATCATCATCATCATTCATATAGTAAAAAGCCAACTGTCCGTGTGTGTGTCTGTATGTGTGTGTGTGTGTGTGTGTGTGTGTCTGAAACACGAAACGGGCCTTATAACTCCGCCGTTTTTCGACCGAATCGCTTCAAATTTGCTGTGAGCCCTCCCGGGGCGATGGCAACAGCAACCGAGGCGGTCGTATCATTTGCGCGGTTTCGCAAATGAGCGAAACGCGCATCCGCCGGCCTCTCGGCGCCCGTATCTCCGGCGTGTCTGTGCCGATTGCCTTCGAATTTGGCAGGAAGATGACTGGGGTCGGGGACTATCCGTGTGCCAAACCGGAAGCGAATCGATTCTGAAATGCCGGAGATACGGGCGCCGACAGGCCGCTTCACGTTTTCACAAACCGAGACTCGAGATTTGGAACATGCGTGACCAGGGATAGTGACTATCGTCCTGCAAAATTTCAACACCATCCGTTCATAAACACGCGCTATAAACCGATTTATTTTGCAGGACACTAATTTCAACCAACACTTCACACATAACCAAAGACTCTAAAAGGGGAAAATGGACTACTTAAGAGTTACAGCGAGCCTGGCTGATAGAGTTATCGTTAGTGGGGTAGTTCACAGTGGCGGCTATGCAAAGACTCAGATTGGAATTTGAACGGAGAATTCAACTGGCCTATCGACGTGCTATGTCATAAAGATGTTTAAAAGGGACACAACCAGTGTTTCTGTCCTCACTATTGATATAGGGAACAGGGACCAGATGCTAGTCTTTTCTTTTCAATGTCTTTGGCTCTTTGCTTGCCTCCCGGCCACGAGCTATTTTTATACAGACAGTGGACAGAGAGAGAGAGAGAGAGAGAGAGAGAGAGAGAGAGAGAGAGAGAGAGAGACTGACTGGGGTGTGGGTGTGGGTGGGGGGTGGGGGGTGGGGGTGGGAGTAGAACACAGCAAGCTCCCCCCCCTAGGGATACTGGGAGGGGGGGGGGTCTTCCGTACAAATAGTTCCCCCACCTTCTGGAAGTTATGTGCTTATAACTACCTCTAATCTGTCAGTCTCTTTGATTCTGCCTTTTCCCTTTGCATGCTGTTATCTACTATCTTTCTGCCTTTCCGGTCCATTCTCCTGCCTTTTTTCAAGAAATACTTTCAAAAACATTTCCTCTAGCCAAAGTCAGACATGCTGGGCCTAATTATTCTTACTTAGGTGCATAACAGCAGCATGATGCATCTACGTTCGTAATTGACAGAAATTCTCCTGCCTTTTTTCAACAAATACTTTCAAAAAGATTTCCTCTACCCGAAGTCAGACATGCTGGGCCTAATTATTCTTACTTAGGCGCATAACAGCAGCATGATGCATCTACGTTCGTAATTGACAGAAACATGCCTGAACGACCGAAGAAGAAGTACTACTCTCTCTCTCTCTCTCTCTCTCTCTCTCTCTCTCTCTCTGCGCCCGAGAGGTCAAAGTCGAAATGATTATGAAACACTCTTTCTGCGATAGGTCAAGATGTGCCCCCCCCCCCCCTGAAAAGAAAGACCTTACACATTTTTTTGTGATCCATTTTCTTGGAAGGTGAAATGCTGCCTTCTTCTTGGAAATGTAAAACCGAAAGTTTCACTTTCGTGTGTTTGAGACTGGCTGTCTGTTGAAAGCCACAATAGCAAACAAGTGTGTCGCCGAGTGGCAGATAAGTCCCCGAGCAAGTAAATGTGGGGAGGGGGTAGGTGTAGGGAGGAGATAGCTGCCACGGGGTTAAAACTGCCACGGGGGTTAACTGCCACGGGGCGATTGCTAGTAATAATAATAATAATAATAATAATAATAATAATAATAATAATAATAATGTTATTTATATAACGCCATTTAGATTGTTTTCAAACTTCAAGGGTCATATGACCCCTAATTGCAGAAAGCCATAATCTATTCAAAATTCTCTATGCGCTTTAGAAGATGCCATGGAAAGGCAATGTGTGTGTGTGTGTGTGTGTGTGTGTGTGTGTGTGTGTGTGCGCGCGCGTATATGTGTCTGTGAGTGCGTGCGTGTGTGTGCGCGCGCGTATGTGGCGAGGGTGTGTGTGTGTATTTTTGTATCCACTTTTGACGCTCACATAGACCCATAACAGCACAGCAGTGGCACATCAGCAGCAGCAGCTGCCACCGAGAAGCTTAGTCAGCAGACACAGTACGAAAAGATGCAACAATATCCAGAACTCACAACAGTTTGACGATTGTCTGTGTCGTTAGCAGAAATATTTGTCCCCGTGAGAAATTAAACTTTCAACTGAGCAAACTGACATTCATTTAAAATAATGGAAGCTTATTGTTGTTGATGATGTTGTCTTACCCTGGCTTAAAAACTCCAGGGATCATCCCAACAGCCGACGCACTTGAACACTATGGTACAAATGCACCAGCCAGGGATGAGAACATTACGTGTGT
>CM065703.1:27102477-27124977 GCA_017654935.2 Phymorhynchus buccinoides
CTCGAGTTCAAGTGCAAAACAGCTTCCAGACAAAGATTCCTCTGCCAGACAGAAATGGAAGGAAAAGAAAAACAAGAAAACGAAACGGCACACATTACACAAAAAAAGCCCTCTGCATCCCAGTTGCAAAAAGTTCCCACACTCTGAAGCCCCGCCCTCTTACCCACCTCCCACGCGCGAGCCCCGCCTCTGACCGCGCCTACATGGATGTAACGTGGCTTCTGGTTGGTGGTAAGTTTTCTCTCGCGATATAAAGTTCCTAGGCGGCCTTGGCAACTGATGTTGGCCGAGGCTTGTTGTTCTACAAGCCCGTAGTGCCATTCCTTTAGTGAGTGTGCTTCTGGTACCATTCTACTCCCCTCTTTTTTCTCTACCGTGCTTGCTTGCTGCTTAGGTTCTTGCATGACCCAGCAGCACGCTCACGGCAGGCAGGAAGGAAGGAAAGGTGAGGGCGGGGAGGGAGAAGGAACAGCAGAACGAATCATTATTATACTACTTTTTGGGGGGTCGGTTTTACTAGTTCTGACAACCCACCCTGCAGATTTTCAAACGTGACTATTTTGTATTTTTGACAGAGAGGAGGAAAACACGGAATAGCCAAGCTCGCTCTGTCGCTGATTATTCGGCGGCGGGTTGGAGAGTTGGCTTCCGAACTTGAATCTGGAAGACAGACGATAAAAAGAGCAGGAGGAGGAGGAAGAAGAAGAAAATGAAGGTGACGACTACCTACGGTGGTGGTGTGGTGGTGATGGCGGTGGTGGTGGCCGCGACGATGATGATGGCGGTGGAGGCGCAAGGTGAGTTTCTGGAAATCGGAATTGCAAATCATGTTGTCAGTAAAACTGCGCGCGTGTGTGTGTGTGTGTGTGTGTGTGTGTGCGCGTGCGCGCGCGAACGTGCGTGTGTGTGTGCTCGTGCATGCATAATGTGTACATGTATTTGGAGGGAGGATGGGGGGGGGGGGGGGGGGGGGGGGACTACACGTGGATGGTAGTGTAGAGGCAGACCTTAGGGATTGTGGATTTTAGGTTTTGTTTTTATTGAGTTTCCCCCCCTCTCTCTCTCTCTCTCTCTCTCTCTCTGTCTGGATGAGTCTGAGTGCATAGGCCATTCAATACTGCTACAGGAAGTCATGCAATCAGATTTTTCAGTTATTTAGTACAGTTTGATTTTGTGTGTATTTGATGGGTTAGGGATAGGGTTAAGGTCAGTTTAGTGTCAGTTTGATAGGTGAAAAGATACACATTCTAAGCATTCACTAAAACCCCACATTGTCACGTGACCTAGTTCATTTTCCATATTTGGACAAAGTTTGGGGTGCAGTATTGAACGTTGTTTGTGTAGGCCTACAATGTTGGGGTGTATCGAGGATATAGAACTGTGCATCATTTGATTGGATGACAGCAAGCGGCAATTTGAAAAGATGTTTCATGAAAACTAACCCTAGCCCAACCCTAACCTTGTCCTATAATATTTAGTAGGTGGCAAGCAAAGCTTAATCTTTGCAAGTGACGAAAATAGCAGCTTTTAATCAGCCAGCCAATCAAATTGATGTACATGATTGCTGAGGTTAGGTTTCTGTGTATCGAGGTTCCTGCCTGCTTTCAGTTTTGTTGACATTGTTGTCTGACTACAGTCTTCTGAGTTAGTTACTCAGTCAGTTTCTTTGTTGGTCAGTCAGTTTGTCTGTCTGTCCGCCTTTCTCTTCTTATAACCCTCTCTGAGTCTCTCTCTCTCTCTCTCTCTCTCTCTCTCTCTCTCTCTCTCTCTCTCTCTCTCAGGACTGAGTGTAAAAATTCATTTTCTCTCTCTCTCCCTCCACCTGCAGCCCCTCTCTCTCCTTCCTCCAACCCCACTCCTCTTGACCAAGAGGACTTGAGGACAACTGGTTCTGGGGAAGGTCCTCAAAGGCCAACTAACCCCCTTGGCTGCAGCACTTAGAGCCATTGCGAATGCCTCCTAGTTTGAAAGCCAGTCAACGACAAAAAATGAAACTGTACCTTGATTTAATTACTATAAGAAGTGTTGTTGTCATACCCTGGCTAAAAGACTCCAGGGATAATCCAAACAGCTGAAGCACTTGAACACTATTATGGTACAAATGTATCACTATCAGCTAGGGATAATTATTACCCCGCCTCCAGAGCTTCAAATTGTCAGCGAGCCCAGGCCTTCCAGGTCCATTTTTACTCTTCTTCTTCTTCTCTTTGGGGCCCACGATCATTTACTGACCCGTTTTGGCCCCTCATTTTGTGCAGCCAGGGGTCATCTGACCCACAAAGTCTGCAGGAGGAAGTTCAGCTTAATGTCGCGTATCGGCTTTCGCCATGTACGAGGGACTGAACAAACAAACCAGGGTATACACAAAAATTCATGTTCCTGAATCACTGTCTTAGCCAAAAGGCCAAGAAGCGATCAGAATTTGAAAGTCTGCAATGAAATTTAAGTTTATAGCTACAGTGATACATTATTGGCCCATTATTTTGCAAATTGACCCATCACTTTCTGCAATTAGGGGTCATATGACCCTTGAAGTTTGAAAACAATCTAAAGCTCTGCACCACGTGGGCAGCCACACTCCGACTTCAGAGGATTTGGGAGACTGATGACATGCTAGGAGCTTGTCATGGCTAAAGACAATCCCTGCATAACAATGTGGAGCATAACATCACTTTGATGTAGCATTGGTGTTCTAGCCTGTGTCAGTTGGTCTGGCATAGGCCGAGTTCACATTAGATGCGTAAGTTCTGTATGGAAAATCCTAAATAAGTGGAAGAAAGAAGGATAATAGTTTATGCATATAGGGGAAATTCAGACATGTGCGCAAATCTTTACCTTTCTTTGTTTCACTTATTAATGGATTGCGCAGTTTTCCGCATTAAATATCCGCTTATGTGTGTACACGGCCATAGCCTTAAGCCAAGGCGTGTAAGAATTCATTAAATTAATTAATAAATGATTTATTGTACAGCTCTCACTTTAACCTAATAGGCTGATAGGTCAGCCATGTTGAATACTGCTACCGAAAATCGTCCAAATATGAAAAATTAAGGTCTGTGTACATGTTAACATTAACATTATTCACAAGATATTTCTATTTCCCCATGGCAACACAGCGAGTTGTAAGTCATGCTATGAGTGACCTAACATTGTGTTGTCATGGGGAAATAGAAATATCCCGTGAATAATGTTACTGAGACCTTTACCTTGCCCCCCTGTTCCTATGCCACTGCCAGAATTTACCGTTCACGCCTTTCAAGTCCATTTTTATTCTTCTCTTTGGGGACCACGATCATTTAATTGATCATTCTGGCACCCGACTTTCAAACCACTCATCTCCATCATCCAACCTTTCTCTCTCCTTGAGGATATCATTATGCTCTTTTGAAACGTATAGATTTCCATAGTTTCTTTGGGTACTCTTGATGTAAGCCAGTACAGTATGGGGGTAGATGCTAAGTCGTGTGAGACTGGAGGAAAACGTGTAGGGGTACCTATAGCCCTTGCGGCGTGTTGTGTCTCCCCTCAACACACACACACCATCCATCCATCCATCCACCCACCCATCTTGCCTCTCCTGTACCACACTGGCAGCAAGGGAGATAACTGGCATCGTTAAGAACCACAGGAGTTCTGCGCATTGTGTACTCAAAATTGCTGGCAGAGCAAGTGTGGCAGACTTGTTCCGATTTTTGCCAGCCGGTGTCTTGTCATCGCTGTTTAGTTTGACACTGACAGTGTACGTTTTTGACAGGAAGAGTCTCTTCCAGTTCCACGTGCCATGCGTGCATTTGTGTCGGTGTGTGCGTGTGACGTGTATGTGCACGCATGCACGTGTGATGGCTGGCTGGTGGGGGGGGGGGGGGGGGGGGGGGGGGGGGGGGGGGGGATGGGATATATGTGCATGCACATGTGTGTGCGTGCGTGTGTGTCTCTGTGATACTTCATGTTTCTCAACTTCAAGTAGTACTTGCATGTGCTGACAAATCATTTTTACTCCCTGTAGTCCTGTAGTCTTGATTTTCTTTAGCTGAAAGCTCCGTTATCGAATGATGGTGCAATCTGAAATCTAGACGGTCTGTTTCAGTGCCAGTTTTTTTCTTCAGTTCTCTGGTTACTGCTTTAGCCGTTTAGGGAGTAGGGCAAGAATGCCAGCCACCTGATGGAATAGATACCCTTAGGTTATCCTAGGAAATAGGAACAGGCTGGAAAGGTGTGTGTGTGTGTGTGTGTTTGCGCACGACTGTGTGTGTGTGTGTGCGTTTTGTTGAAAGAGATGTGAGATAAATTCTAGATTTTTTAAAATTTTAAACTTAAATGTACAGGTATCTGTTTTTGATGGGTGGGTGTAAGCAGGTGACACATTTTCCTGTTGTTAACTTTGTATTATACTTGTGAATGCTGTCTGTTATGGGGGACATAAGAGGAGGGTTTGTATGCACATGGATGAGAAGCAGGCACAGGTTCCAACTCATTCTTTGAATCTTTCATTCCTTCTTATTTACTGTGTAGAAAGGAATGACAAAATGATTGTAGGAATGGTGACAAGGACAGCTTTATGTATGGTAAGAAAGGCAAAAACGGAAAAATAGAATTAACCGAGAAATGCATGGGGGGTGGCACATCTTGACCTTTACCGAAGTGTCTAGTTAATGCCAGTCTGGTATTGTGTGGGCAGGTGTCAGTGTATTTGTTTGTTTTTGTGGTGTTTTTTTAAAAATGATTCTCAGTTTTGTAATATTGCAATGCTTGTGCCAGAAACTGAAAGCGAAGAAGTAAGAAGGGTGGACATTAAAAAAACTTACACATTCAGCTTTTTTAAAGATGGAAGCACTAGTATAGGGTGAAAGTACTTGGAGAGAGAGATTAAAGATTTTAGCAAAGCCTATTCTCAGACAGAGAAAGGGAGAGATATTCTAAGTTAAAATGTCTACAGTGTATTATTTTATTTATTTGTTTGTCTTTTTCAGATGAAGTTGCTAATCAGGTGTCAAGGGTAAGTTTAGGTGTTTTGTTTTTATTGTTGTTATCAGTCTCTCTCTCTCTCTTTCATAGATACAGAGGAACGCAAATTATTCTTTCATGCCCACTGTCTCTCTCACGTCAACTATGCATCTGTAGTTTGGGATTCTACCGCCAAATGTCACCTATTAAAACTCAATTCTATCTACAAAAGAGCAGCAAAAATTATTCTTCCTGACGCAAACCTCACCACATCAGAAAACAAGCGAAATTAAACATCCTTCCGTTAGATTCACAATTAAAGTACAACAAAGCAATCATCATGTACAAAGTGCATACTGACTTAGTCCCACAATACCTAAAATCATTAGTTACCCCGGCATCACACCGTTATGGTTCCAGCAACTACATTTTGCCAAACACTAGAATTAACAAATACAAATCAAGTTTTGCCTTTTCAGGTTCCTCAATTTGGAATTCCCTTCCCTCTGCCATTCCCTTCCCCCTTCCATCTCACGATACAAAAAGATGGTGCAGGCAAACATAATTTACAGCCCTGCTTAAATCCTGTGTCATTTTGAACGCACACTGTATAACTGTATTGCCTTGTGTACACCTACATGTGATATGCATGGTATATGTCAATTGAATGTTTACATCTCAGTTTTATGCTTTGTTTATTGTTTGCCTTTAAACTGCTTGTTAAATGTGTTTGGATTGATGTTGCTTTCACCTCCTACTTGTCATCAATTATTTGTTTCACTATGTGTATTTTTTATATTTTTTAAACAACATTTTTTATATGTATGTATAAACAATGTATGTGTGTATGAGAGAGAGTCAGAGATAGATAGAGAGCGAGAGAGAGAGAGAGAGAGAGAGAGAGAGAGAGAGAGAGAGAGAGAGAGAGAGAGAGTATGTTTGCAAATGTTTTTTGTTTCTTAAATTTGTTTTTCTTTTATCCAAGGACAGATTGTAAGAATAGGCATCGCCTAAAATCTTTATCCTTGTCAAATAAAGTTGTCCAGTGTCCAGTGTCTCTCTCTCTGAGTCTCTCTCTCTCTCTCTCTCTCTCTCTCTCTCTCTCTCTCTCTCTCTCTCTCTCTCTCTCTCTCTCTCTCTCTCTCTCAAGATAAACTTGTGCGTTGTGCGCTTTACCCAAGATCCAAATGATAGAAAGGCATTAATTTGTATTCAAGCCCATAACAAATATTCAGATCTTAAAAGACAAAAGAAACGATCATTTAAATGTAACCAGACAGCCCTCTTAGCAAATAATGTTAATAATTCTTCAATGTTTTGGAGACAACTAATATATGGAAATAAGGTGGAGGGAAGAGAACAGGCATTAGGGAAAATATTGACATCAGACTGGTGTCACCATTTCCATTCAGTTTTTGGTTCCACAAATAATTATTTGAACGCTGAGGATGTTGAAGAAATAAACCAAGCAGAAATTTTAAATGAGCCTGACCATCCATTAAATAAAGAAATTTCCATAGAAGAGGTCCGAAAAGTGAAGTGGTGAAGAGGTTCTTTTGGTAATGGCAAAATTATTCAATGCAATATTTAACCAGGGCACATACCCCAAAGAGTGGGCAAAAGCAATAATAGAACCCCCAATCCACAGGAAGGGTGATGTGGACAGCACTGACAACTACAGAGGTGTATCACTCTTCAGTATTATAAATAAATGTTTTACATCAGTTTTGAATGCAAGGCTCTATGCTTGGCTTGGAGAACATGGTAAAATAATAGATAACCAAGCTGGTTTCATAAGAACTATTCCAGAACAGACCAGATCTTTAATTTATACTCTGTAGTACAGAAGGTGTTAAGTAAGAAGGGTCAAAAGCTTTATGTTGCCTTCATAGCTTTTCGCAAAACGTTTAGAAGCCATGCAAGAAGAAGGGATAAGAGGAAAGTTGTACTGCATCTCAAAGTCGATGTATAACTCTCTGATCTCCTGCGTTATGGTAAACACTCAGAATTTTTAAATTGTCCTATAGGTGTACGCCAAGGGTGTGGTCTAAGCCCAACAGTGTTTTCACTGTTCATAAATCAACTCGCTAATCATATCAATGATTCAAGTAAGCACGAGGTGCAGTTATTGCCAGGTCTCTTAGAGCCTTCATTCTTCTATTTGCAGTCGACATCGCTTTGTTGTCTACCACACCTTCTGACTTACAACATCAATTAAATGCTTTGAAAGCTTGCTGTATAAATCTTAAACTAGAAGTGAACAAAGAAAAAAACCTAAAATCATAGTATTTAGGAAAGGAGGACATCTTTCAAAAAATGAGTATTGGTACTTTGATAATCACAAACTAGAGGTTGTTAAAAGTTAGTTATATTGGTAATATATCTTCACTCCAATGCTTAGTATCAAACAAGGCAATGAAGGTCTGGTTTCTAAAGCAAAAAATACCACATTTTATCTGTGTAGAACTTTCAAAAAAATGCAAAGAAATGATGAGAAACATTCTTTAAGATATTTTATTCAACAGTGCAACTGATTTTGCTGTATGGCTCAGAGGTGTGGGGACATCAGAAACTTGACAACATAGAGAAAGTTCATCTCATGGCTGCAAATACTTTTTAGATGTCCCTAAGCGTACCCCAAATAAATTAGTGTATGGTGAGCTTGGGAGATACCCTCTCTTTGTGAATAGTTATGTTTGTTGTGTCAAATACTGGTTATGACTGTTAAGCATGGATCAGGATTGATTACCTAATCAGGCATCTAAAATGTTAGTTAATATGGATGAAAACAACAAGACATGTTGGGCTAGTAGAGTTAGGGACATTCTTAGCACATCAGGGTTCCACTTTGTTTGGCTCTCGCAAGGCGTAGGTGACGCCAAATTATTTTTGAAGATGCTGAAACAAAGACTAACAGATATATGTATGCTCAGGATTGGTTTTCTGCAATGAGAAACAAGGAAAGCAAGGAAAGGTACGATTTATATATTTCTTTTAAACCAACGTTTCAAACTGAAAAATACCTTTCTCACGTTGACATTATATTGCTTCCATGTATCACTGTCTCAATTACGTTAGGGCGCACTTCCTTTAAATAACAACTTGCACAGATACAGTGAACCCCCAGCAAACAAATAATGTGTTTATTGCAAGAATGTCATTGAAAATGAACACCACTTCCTTTTAAGATGTCCTCTGTGCTCTGATTTAAGGAATAGATTCATCAATAACTCTGGTAATCAACTGTACAATCAATTTGTTCTAGCATTTCATGCTCTTCACAGAGATTGGTAGCCAAGTTTGTTTTCTATGCTATTACAAGGACATTTTATGTTGATTAATAATTACTTGATTTTTGGACTGTTTTTAAATTTATTATCATGTTGACAGGATCGATTAACACATAATAATTATGACAAAGAACAAATGTATACTGATAATGGTGTCTATATATTTAGGTGTCGGTATTCATTAGTTAATTGATTATGGTGAGTATTGTTTCATCCAAAATGATTATAGAGCATTTGTGCTTGCTCTAACAAGTATCTTTGTTTCTTGAACTAATATGCAGCCATTAATATTTTTCACATAATTTATTATATCTTTGAACCTGTAGCCTTTAATCAATTATTCTCATAGTGGATCTGTGCTTGCCGTATGTTTATGTTGTAATTGTTATTGTTTATTTTTCTCTACTTGTCTAAATTTTGCAGTTAGTATGTGTTTATTTTGTTTCGTTCTCGTTCTAGTATGTGTGTTATTTTCGTGTGTGTGTTTATGTATATGTCGTTGTACATGGGTCAATGGCCAAAGTACATTATACATCTGAAGCCTGAAGTCTCTCTCTCTGTCTCTCTCTCTCTCTCTCTCTCTCTCTCTCTCTCTCTCTCTCTCTCTCTCTCTCTCTCTCTCTCTCTCTCTCTCTCTCTCTCTCTCTCTCTCTCTCTCCTTTCTCTCCCCCTATCTCTGTGAGTGTGTGTGTGTGTGTACAATGAATATTCTCATAATTATTCTGTTTTTTTCTGTTCTAACAGGGAGATGCTGTGTCAGTTGCTTTACAGGTATGTATACTTGTTGATTGATTGATTTATCTAATAAACAGAATGGATGAAAGTATAAGTAACTCAAATATTTATATTTCCACCCCTTGCTTATAACAGCTTGGAATGGAATATATATGTATTTTGTTTTAAATAAAATTTTCAAGACAGACTTTAAAAATACTTCCTTTTGTTTCATATAGATCATTGTATTGCGTCCTAGTTTTGATTCATGCTTAGTCACTATTGTTTCCTTACAATCAAATTTTATCTAATCAACGTTAAACCTACAATACAAGTGCCATGCAACTTGAAATATGCTCAAGTCTTAAGCTTAAGTCTGCAAATTTGATTGGTACATTTTCTCCTTTATTAATTATGTCACAAAAGAAATTCAATAACTTTAAGCCTCAAGTGTGTCTAGTTTTTGCCTGTATCTTGGATAACATATTTGTCATCCTCGCCCTACCGGAAGCATACTTCTGTTACCACATACCAGTATTCCCATACACCATTGGCTCCACATACCATAAGACCCACAAAAACACAAAATGTGGGACGAAAGGTATGTGGGAACAAACTAGTGTGTGGTACGTACTATGTTATTTTTAAATAACGTTTTGACTTGCTTGTTTTCTCTGGTAAAATGTGTGTATTTTCAAAGAAATATTTCAAAATAAAAATTAATAGAAACAGCCGATTTTTGTCCAATGAACATGAAGATTTAAACATTAGTCAAATGTCATGCATTGTGATACAAGGAATGTTTGTACCACTATGCCACTACATTGTTTGATCTACAGGATCAGATGATGAACCAACAGAGAGGGGGTGACAAGGCTCAGCCTGCTATGACCAATGGATACTACAGCCCGGTGTGTGTTCTTTATTTGTGACCTCTGCTTAGAAGAAATTGTTTAAATTGGTTTTGTTGTGGTGGTTGTTTTGTAACTTGTGTCTTTTAGCACATATACGTCTGTATGTTTGCTTAGCAATCTGGTGATCATTAATCGTTGATTGAAGATTACTGATGATGGTTGAAACTGATGTGGTAAAAAAGATCCAGTAAAGATTGTTTTAGATGAATATAACTGGGTTTTTTTATGAGACTGGTTTGAGAGAGAGTGTGTGTGCATGTACATGTTTGTTTGTGTGTGTGTGTGTGTGTGAAAAGTGTACATTTATTGTTCATAGCTCTAATATTATTCTGTGTGGTCATCATGATTGGTTGGTTGTTTGATATTTTATTTTCCTTTCCAAATTTACTTGCATGTTTTTTTTATAACAGTGTTCCCCATGCTTCCAAATTTTTAAGGGTCATCATGACCCTTTGCCCCCAAATTTTAAGGGTCATTGAACATTTTTGAGGGTCAAAATAAAAGCCATAATATAAATGGACAATAATATGCTCTAAAATAAAGACATGAATCCAGTCAAATTCTTCACACCAACTTGACTTGAATTTGCGAGTTACTTTCTTCTTTTCATCACTACTGACAGTTGAAGTAGAACTTGAAGGGCCTGGAACTGGTTCGATGGTTTTTGTCACCTCACTTAAAACTTCAGAGTCTTTGGAAGAACTTCGCGTCAATGTTTTCGCAATCCAGCGCCATTTTTTCGCTTCCAAGAAACACAGCTAGGCTAGGTAGCAGTGCACGTGCGAGCAGCAACAAAGGGAAATTACTCTGTGGTTCATGATAGTTTTTGTCGTCTGCTTGAAAGAATAGGCCCAGTATAATAATTTGGTTGATCGTTTCCCGCAAGCCGAAATGGCTTTTACATTCTGATCGCGGCGAACACGTTTGAGGAAGCAATCCGCTGAGAGAAAAACTACGTCACAATGACGTATTGACTGAAAAATTTATATGTCAAACTTGAAACTTTGTACGTAATTTGCGTACAGATCTGCGTAATCGGGAACACTGTATAAAAAAATAATAAAGTACCAGCCGCTGTGGTGTAGTGGTTAGCGTCGCTGACTACTGGCTGGGAGGTCATGGGTTCGAATCCCATCAGAGGCGAGGGTTTTTTCGTTCCTGGACCGACTCCTACCCATAGTGAGTGGCTATGGGCTCAATGGGAAAACTGAAACCACACAGTCGAGCTTCATTCGCTTAACGGATGCGATTCTGAGAGTGTTGCTCTGATTTCAAGACCAAAACTGCAGGTGTCTGTTCGGGTTAAAGTCAATGGGATCAGTGTGTTCTGGGGAGCTGTCGGTGGACGGTCGTGGTGACACCCTCGGAGGAGGACCTCACTCACGCTGGCTCCGTGACTAAGAGAATAGTGTCGTCAGTAGGGGCTTAGTAGGTGGTGTCCTGAACAGGCTCCACTGAACTCCACCAAAGTGACTCAACAGCAGTGCAGTGTCTCCTCGGTTGGTTGCCTCCTGACGGCCGAACATATATTCGCTCCCCTTGGACTGCTGGTCTTGGATTCTGTGACCTGAACAAGCTGGGGTGTGACTGCGAATTGGGATTCAGAATGAGCGGTGTGGGAGCAACGTCACTGTACGGCCCAGAAGATGGGAGAGCAAAAAAACCCACCCCAAAAAAGAATAATAAAGTGATTCATTGATCGATTGATTGATTGTTTAATTGATTGATTGACATTTATTCCCCAGGGACCCCCAGGACCGCGCGGCCCCCCTGGCCCACCTGGCCCAGCTGTGAGTACAGATGGTTTCTTTTGAGATCAGATACATAATGTTCTAGGGTTACCATTACACAGCATTTCTCTGTGTGTGTCACTGTAACTGTCTCTCTCTCTTTCTTTCTCACTCTTCTTTCTCTGTGTGTATGTGTGTGTGTGCGTGCGTGCGTGCATGTGTGTTTACTTTGCATCATTTTATGACTACAGGCTTCTGTTTTATAGCCTCTTTTCAACCTTCCATCCTTCGATGCCTGCAAGATTCTGTTTTATAATCTAGTATTTCAAACCATATTTTTGTTTTTGCAGTTTTGAGAAAAAAGAGCAAAATTACCATTGCCTAACGTACATTAAGGGGCAGCTACACTGCACATGATTCAAATCACTGCGATCCGATTGTGACATGATTCACGTGAAATTCTACTGTCTAAATGAATCTGATAAAATGCTACTAGTTTTGTTCACTATATTTGTAGTACAAGAATCTGATGAAATATGTGTATTTTTGTATCAGTCATTTTATTTGATTCATGTATTGGGGTCAACATGAGTATAGTGAATGAACATATTAGAATTTGTTTTAGACAGAATTATTCCACATGAATCAGAACTCGCAGATATCGTCACAATCGGATCGCATTTGGATTGAATCATAGTCAGTATAGTGGCCCCTTAACCCTTTCGCCGCCAGCCATTTCTTAGCCAAAATTTTCAATTAAACTTACATGGATCAGAGAAAAGATTTTGTCAGCAATGTTGAGGATTCCTCTGTGACATGTTTGAAATAAGCCCTATCCTTACCTCTTAAAATCAAGAACACAAGATCGTTGGATAACAGACCCCGATTCTAAGGCTTTCTATGAAATGGGTATAAATCATTATGGTGCAAAAATGCGACATTGGCGATGAAAGGGTTCAAGCTTGAGCAATTTCTACAAGACTATGAGAAATGATATGGATCCTCACACTTGTACACTACAAGCTTTTGATTGTAGGTGACGACTCATTATGGAGTTCTTTTGTAAACTTTACCGTTCTTCTTCTTCCCATTGATCGGCCTCCTTCATGAGATTAAAATTCTGCCAATGTTGAAAAAAAGAAAAAGAGGGCAGTTCACAGGCAGTTTATCCTATAAGAGTGGCAATTTGATGTTGCTTGCAGGATTTCATGTTATAACCTGTTTTTAGTGTGTTCCCCCCCTTTGATGTCTGCAGGGTTCTCCCGGGTTCCAAGGAGCCGGAGGAGAGGATGGTGAACCTGGTCCTCCGGTGAGTCTGCGCTGATTGGTCAGATCAAAGACACTTAGCCATGGGTGAAAGTAGTTCAGGAGTGCTCCTGAAATCAGGATTGGAAAAGCTGATAGAAAGAGTCTTCGGGGTTGGCCACCTTGTCATGGGTGAAAGCAGTTCAGGCATGCTCCTGAAATCAGGATTGGAAAAGCTGATAGAAAGAGTCTTCGGGGTTGGCCACCTTGTCATGGGTGAAAGCAGTTCAGGCATGCTCCTGAAATCAGGATTGGAAAAGCTGATAGAAAGAGTCTTCGGGGTTGGCCACCTTGTCATGGGTGAAAGCAGTTCAGGCATGCTCCTGAAATCAGGATTGGAAAAGCTGGTAGAAACTAAGAAAGAGTTCAGGATTGGCCGTCTTGTCATCCGGATCCACGGTCTTATAAAATCAAACATTTCTGCCAACATTGATGGCAGATTAAAACAAGATGATAGACATGTATGTAATTCTAGCACCACCCTTACCCATCCTGTATACACAGACACGAACGCATTGGAAATTATATTTAATGCGTTAGATGTGACGAGGTAATGGGTTAAAAGGCTAAGCCTCTAGGGAAGACTTTTAGTGTGTTACATTTTCACGTAGAAAATTTGCCTTTAGCCCACTTCTCTAGGGTATGGGAGGTGAGCAACTTTCCCGGCCCCTTTTCATCTAATAAATTTATATTTGTGCCCGGGTTCTGGCTCTAAGATTGTAAGAAATACAAGTGGTTGATTTGCTCTTAATGGCAGACAGAGAGAAGTAGGGTTTTACATGAAATTACAAGACTCCCACTCTCATCAGTCTGACCAAAGGGTTCAGGATTATTTGACACTTGTATTTTATTTACTCACAAAATCTGCATAAGATTATGCAACAATAATAATAAAGCAGCTCAATGGCGCCAAAACAAAATATGAATGAAAACAATGAAATCCGAAAGGATTTACAAGACTTTCGTCTTTCTAGAAGGTTAGCCCCAAGCGAGAAGGGTCACTAATCATTTTCATTGTCCGGAGGAAAGTTCAAGTGATTGGCGCGGTCCGCTGGACTTAGCTGTTGTCAAGTTCCTCCGTAGTGATCGGCGAGTGCTGGGTTGGCTGGGCTTGCTCGTCAGGTGAGAGTAGCTCCCAGTCGTTCCGGTTACGGCTTCGCGGGATGGCACGGTTCAGGCGTGGTCTCCTCGCGGATTCTGGGTGCGGGGCGTCTTGGCGGCGGTCCCGTCTTGGTGCTTGTGAGTCAGGGATTATCTTCCTGCCCACGATGCCCTGCTGATAATCACAGGAGAAGGTGGATGTAGGTCTCTATGGCTTAGAGACAAGGGGCTTCAGTCGGCAGGGAATTAGTGAATCCCAACCGGCTAGAAGGCTTCCCTTGTACAATAGCACTAAGAACACATAATCTGAATTTCAGTTAACAAACTGAGATCAGTAAAACATAAAAGGTGATCAAGACAACATCACTCTCCATCCAACACCTGGAAAGGAATGGTATCATAAAGTGCAAGATTGCAACCCACAGGTTTCCTACTAAAAATAGACAAAAGGGTTAGTAGGCATAAAATCCGGTTCTGGTACCAAAAGTGTTAAAGTCAAAAACACACACACACAAATAATCAGTGCACATAAATAGAATAGAATGTTTACCACTTCTTTTCAATAACATATCTATCTACTCCTTATTCATCATTGAACATAGGATCTAGATCAAAAATAGGATCAAACAAACAAAATCTCAATCACCAGCCATCAATAATACTCACTAGTTGGGCTATTATGACTGGCTGGGAGAGAGGTTGAGTCTGCAATGTTGCTCTAGCTAGGTTTCAGCGTCTTGTGTGAAAACTTTTTCTCACTACTCCAATTATAGCCTTCACTTTCAAACAATGAAAGCCTGTGGTTGGTTTATAGCAATTGACACGTCACAAGATGATGCTATAATTTTATGCATACTAGTACCGAACAATCACGCGCCGGTTACATTGTTATCACGTGCCGAAATTCCTATCTTTCTCGTGCTCGGAAAGGAAGGGTTCAAAGGGAGCCGACCGTGGTTGTCACTTTCTCGTGATGGGGAGGTAGATCGGGCTTCAAAGAGACAAATGCCTTAATCGGCGTCTGTTTGAAGCCACCTGGCAATTAAAGTGGCGTCCCGAGAAAAGAAAGGGGGGGGGGGGGGGGGGGGGGGGGGGGGGTTGGGGGGGGGGGGGGGGGGGGGGGGGGGGGGGGGGGGGGGGGGGGGTTAGATAAGAAACAAAGAAAGCGGGTCGTGCGGGACACTTACGTCACACGTTCGCCACTTCAGGATTGGGAAGATTCAGACAACATTGAAATGTGTCATTTCAGGATTGATAGAATGTTTTACTTTCACCCATGCGTAGCTTACAAGCTAGGTGTCTTTGATCAGATTCATTTGCTGATTGGTTTAATTACCTTCTGTTCAAATATTACCTTTAGGAGTTTAGAGCCCCCCGTGGGGATACCGGGGGGGTCTTATATAAATAGTTCCCCCACCTTCTGGAAGTTCTGTGCTTGTAACTTCCTCTAATCTGTCACTCTCTTTGACTATGCCTTTCCCCTTTGCTTACTGTCATCTGCTATCTTTCTGCCTTACTAGTCCATTCTCCTGCCTTTTTTCACGAAACACTTTCAAAAAGATTTCCTCCAGCCGAAGTCGGACTTACTGGGCCTAACTATTTCTTAGTTTAGGCGCATCTGCACTCATAATTGACAGGAAACTGTCTGAGCGATCGAAGAAGAAGGAGTTTGGAGCAGAATTGTACAAAACTACACAAGGCCTATGTAACCATATTGAAGTTAGCATTAAATGATCAGAATAAAGGATGGCTTTTTGCTTGTTTGATAGTTTATTTTGGTTTTGATTTGTCTAAATAGAATGTTTCGGATTGTTTGGTGTGTGTGAGAGAGAGAGAGAAAGACAAAGAGTAGACACCCCAGATCCATGCTTTCATTTAAATTGTGTGTGTATATCGTTTTAGGGTAATCCATGATTTAGTCATACAAGTATATGTAATGTTTGATGTTTATGTGTGTGAGAGAAAAAATATAAAATCGCCCCAGATCTGCACTTCCGCTAACTTGTGTATGTGTGTTAAGAAATCACCCCATGTTTGCACTTCAACTGACGTGTGTGTGTGTGTATGTGTGTGTATGTGTGTGTGTATGTGTGTGTGTATGTGTGTGTGTGTGTGTGTGTGTGTGTGTGTGTGTGTGTGTGTGTTAAGAAATCACCCCATGTTTGCACTCAACTGACGTGTGTGTGTGTGTGTGTGTTAAGAAATCACCCCATGTTTGCACTTCAACTGACGTGTGTGTGTGTGTGTGTGTTAAGAAATCACCCCATGTTTGCACTTCAACTGACGTGTGTGTGTATGTGTGTGTGTGTGTTAAGAAATCACCCCATGTTTGCACTTCAACTGACGTGTGTGTGTGTGTGTGTTAAGAAATCACCCTATGTTTGCACTTCAACTGACGTGTGTGTGTGTGTGTGTGTGTTAAGAAATCACCCCATGTTTGCACTTCAACTGACGTGTGTGTGTGTGTGTGTTAAGAAATCACCCTATGTTTGCACTTCAACTGACGTGCGTGTGTGTGTGTATGTGTGTTAAGAAATCACCCCATGTTTGCACTTCAACTGACGTGTGTGTGTGTGTGTGTGTGTGTGTGTATGTGTGTTAAGAAATCACCCCATGTTTGCACTTCAACTGACGTGTGTGTGTGTGTGTGTGTGTGTGTGTGTGTGTGTGTGTGTGTGTGTGTGTGTGTGTTAAGAAATCACCCCATGTTTGCACTTCAACTGACGTGTGTGTGTATGTGTGTGTGTGTGTTAAGAAATCACCCCATGTTTGCACTTCAACTGACGTGCGTGTGTGTGTGTGTGTGTTAAGAAATCACCCTATGTTTGCACTTCAACTGACGTGCGTGTGTGTGTGTGTGTGTGTGTGTGTGTGTGTGTGTGTGTATGTGTGTTAAGAAATCACCCCATGTTTGCACTTCAACTGACGTGTGTGTGTATGTGTGTGTGTATGTGTGTTAAGAAATCACCCCATGTTTGCACTTCAACTGACGTGTGTGTGTATGTGTGTGTGTGTGTTAAGAAATCACCCCATGTTTGCACTTCAACTGACGTGTGTGTGTATGTGTGTTAAGAAATCACCCCATGTTTGCACTTCAACTGACGTGTGCGTGTGCGTGCGCGCCAAGAAATCATCCCATTTTTGCGCTTTTGTTGACTTGTGTGGGGGTGGAATGGGGCAAGAAACCATGCCATTTTTGCACTTTAACTGACTTGTGGGATGGGGCAAGAAACCACGCCATTTTTGCACTTTAACTGACTTGTGGGTGGGTGGGATGGGGCAAGAAACCACGCCATTTTTGCACTTTAACTGACTTGTGGGTGGGTGGGATGGGGCAAGAAACCACGCCATTTTTGCACTTTAACTGACTTGTGGGTGGGTGGGATGGGGCAAGAAACCACGCCATTTTTGCACTTTAACTGACTTGTGGGATGGGGCAAGAAACCACGCCATTTTTGCACTTTAACTGACTTGTGGGTGGGTGGGATGGGGCAAGAAACCACGCCATTTTTGCACTTTAACTGACTTGTGGGTGGGTGGGATAGGGCAATAAACCACGCCATTTTTGCACTTTAACTGACTTGTGGGTGGGTGGGATGGGGCAAGAAACCACGCCATTTTTGCACTTTAACTGACTTGTGGGTGGGTGGGATAGGGCAATAAACCACGCCATTTTTGCACTTTAACTGACTTGTGGGTGGGTGGGATGGGGCAAGAAACCACACCATTTTTGCACTTTAACTGACTTGTGGGTGGGTGGGATGGACCACGAAACCACCCTGTTTTTGCACTTTAACTGTCTTGTGGGTGGGTGGGATGGGGCAAGAAACCACCCTGTTTTTGCACTTTAACTGACTTTATGTGTGGGGGTTTTCAGGGTCATCCCGGTCTTCGTGGGTTCTCAGGACCTCCAGGTCCCCCAGGCCCTGAGGGAGATGAGGGAATGTCTGGAGACCAAGGACCTATGGGACCTACCGGACCTGTGGTCAGTTTTACTGTCTGTTTGTTTGTCTCTCTCTCTTTTGTCTTCCTCCCTCTTTCTCTTTTATTTGTCTCCATGTCTCTTTCTGCCTCCAGTCTTCAAGTACTTGAAGTCACGCCATCTCGTCCAGACTTTCGGTAACTAAGGATTGCGCAATGCAAGAATATAAATAGGTCATTCTCAGAAACATGTGCTGTTTTTGTGACATAGACCTTGAAAAATAAATGTCTTGGAAATTTATGCCTTTTTGTCACACATTAGAGTACTTTAGCATAAACCTTATTCTGTTGAAAAAATTATGACTGATCAATTTGTTTTCTTGTATTTGATGAATCAAAATTCTATTTTTTTTTTTTTGTTATCTGTTGATGAATAATTGATTGTAAAGCGCTTTGGGCTCATCTGAGGTAAAGCGCTATATAAATGTACTGTTATTATTATTATTATATTATTATTATTTTTAGCCATGTGACGGTTGTGACATGGAATCCAAAAGTAGTTTAAAGAAGTCTTTTCAGATAGAATACCAAACAAAAAACACTCTAAAATGTCTTTATATGCATTTATGAAACAAACTCAACAATTAGAAGTGTAACAATCACTGACAAAGTACATTTTTAGCTCATTTTTTAATGACACTGAGACAGTTTTGTATGCTCGGATTCAAAGTTTATTTTTTAACCAAATAACCACAGCAAGCACCACAAATTAGAGTTAACTTTAACCACACAATGATATTCATAACACAAAGCAATTGCCTGTACACAATAATGGAAGTTATTGCATTTTAATACTTAATAGAAGTAATATGTTATTGTTGTGACATGGAATCTGTTATGGTTGTGACATGGAATCCAACATTTGAAAACTGAATATAAACAACTGTAAACATGGTAAATGAGAAGAAACGAAGCACTGGACAACGGGTTGAACCCGAAACGTCGTGTTTTGTTTTGCTCTGTGTTTTTTTTATCATTAAACCATTTCTTCTGGGTTTTAATTTCGACTTTGTTTTAATTTATGGTAAAATGAGTAAAAAGCAAAAGAACTGGCAATAGAACAATGCAATTAACACAGATGTAACATTTGAAGCCTCTTAACAAGTATATATGTAACACATTTATCAGTTCTGTTTTAGGTTAGTGACGGTTGTGACACGGAAACCGTGACGGTTGTGACGTGGAATCCAATATTTTAAAACTGAATTTAATCAATATAACTGTAAGGATGGGAAAATGAGTAAAAAGAAATGGCAATTGGACAATGCAGTTAACATAAAATTTAACAATTGAATCCTCTTATCAAGTATATGTAACTTTTTTTTATTAGTTCTGTTTAAGGTTAGTGACAGTTGTGACATGGAAACCGTTATGGTTGTGACGTGGAATCCAACATTTTAAAACTGAATATAGACAACTGTAAATATGGCAAAAATTAGTAAAAAGCAAAAGAACTGCAAGAGAACAATGCAATTAACACAAATTTATAACATTTGAAGCCTCTTAACACATATATGTAACACTTTTAATAGTTCTGTTTTAGGTTGATGATGGTTGTGACGTGGAACCTAAAGGGACATCAGAAACATGCCCCCAAAATCAGTAAAAAACCCACTGTTTTACATTAATTTAAGCATCACTTAGGAGGTAAAATTAATTTTAAACACACTGTGTGCAATCAAACAACAACAAAATAATAAATAAAAGGTCTTATCCACCTTGAGTCATGCAGCCATCAGCAACTGTGACGGTTGTGACATCAAGGAAAAGGGTGGAAGCCAAAGTATGCCAGTCTGGAATGGCATCACTGTGTGAGCGGGAAAAGCTGCATGCCAGAGATGTTTTAGGTCAAGGCCAAGTGCCCTGCATCCAAATCTTGGTGGGTAAGAGGTAGGTCTCAGAATTATCAGAAGTTTTTGTCGTTCGGTTGTGACAGTGTAAAGTGGAAATGAGTCTTCTGGCATAAATAATTATAAAGAAGATAGGAACAGCAGCACTTCTAAATTAACGTATCCAAATGTTGCAGTTTGTTTTCTTTCATCGGTGTATTCTTAAAAGCATTTCAAGGAATGTGAAATAGTTTATGCATAACATCAGAGCTATAATTGGAAACCAACGTCACAACCTTAAATATTTTAAATACCATCTATTTAATCAAAATCAAGTATTAAGTAAAATGTTTTTCAGTTGAAATGTAGCAAGGTAATCATACATGAGTTTGCAGTTGTTTTTATTTTAATAAAACAATCTTAATAGTCACCAGAACAATTAGTTTACAGTATGCAGCTTCATATGACAAATCCGCCATGTTGTTTTGTGTGCATTTTGTTACTAAAAGCTTATTTTTTAACAACCAAAAAGCAGAAACCACTAGAATGTTATAAATTTTATTTCTTTAACACAAACAACACCAATAAACAGCATGCATCGTCATTTTCAACAAACTGCAACAAAATAATAAGAATGCAAAGTAGGTCACATGTTTATGAGAACAACCCAAATACAAAACTACTGCCTCTTTCTGTCTCTCTGTTTGTCTGTATCTCTCTCTCTCTCTCTCTCTCTCTCTCTCTCTCTCTCTCTCTCTTCCCATTTCTTTCTTTTTGTCTGAAACCCTTTCCTGTTTTATTTTGTGTTCACATGTTGCTAAGAAATAATTGCTAACAACTTTTCATGAAACTTTATACTGAATTTTGTCTGCCCCTGTCTCGTGTACTGAGCTGTTGGCATGGTCAACTCAGTCCTTAAATTATCGCCCTTTCGTGTCGCCAAGAAGTAGTATGAAGCCTCATTCTGTTGACGTCAGGCATTCTATAGTCTGATGATAATGTGTTCTATAACAGATGGTCAACTTGAATACAGATCTACAAAAAGGGTTTGATCGATCGATAATAATAACATTTGCTTGGCAGACAGTGAAAAGTAAATAATACTCTGTACAATTTTGTTTCCAGGGAAACTCCGGAAATCCAGGAATGCCAGGTGCACCGGGAATGAAGGGACACCGAGTAAGTCATCGCTTTAATCAAAGACACTTAACTTACGAAAAGACCGGGCACTTGGCTCCCAGCTTGAAGCCACATCTGGCATCTGTTCCTAGCACTCGTCCATTAGTACACCAGGTCCAGTGGGGAGTGGCAAGTTCAGCAGGCTAATCAAACAGCTACCACTCACCCTTTAACATGCTTAGGTCCAGGGAAGAGTGGCATGTTAACATGCGGTTTCACTCACACTACTACTGTAAGTAGTGTATGCGGTCAGGTAGTGATCAGTCTTTGCGTAAGCTAAGTAAGTGTCTTTGGTTTAATGGGCATTCAAATCTCATTTGTATTTCTTTTATTGTGGAATGGATGTTTCCTTCTTTCTATCTATGTGTCTGTGTATGTTTGCTGAAGCTGATGTCCTGTCAAGAAATTATTGGATCTGGCGACTTGTGTTCGCACACCTACTATTACGTCCCTTTGTGTCTCCCTATAATATCTGGCTGTCATACTTCAGAGAACAATATATCTGGAGAAAATTAAGGAAGCACAAAAAACCAATAACTCTAGAATTTACCCAAATGGGTCATCCTGGTATTGCAGTATCTCCAGGATCAACCCACTATCTTGATATTTAGAAATTTCCGTATCTACCTGTTCCAGGTCGGAGGACGTTAAACTCATTTTTCCTTCCTGACTCTAGAGAGCACAATGTGGTTGTGTGTGTGTATGTGTGTGCTTTCAGGGAAAGCTTTAACTCACTCGGGACTGGCCGATTTGCTTCCCCTTGTTCTGTGGGGACTGGGCATTTGATTAGGCTCGGAAAATATTCACCAAAAATAAGTTATGAAGAGTTAGGCATTTAGACAATATTAGCAACACCATGCACTAAACAACCATAAAATATCAGATTCCATACCTTCGTCGTTTGTCTGCTATTAACAAAAAGAGGTAACACATAGAAAGAAAGAAAATTTGACATTCCGATTTTTGATGCATCCTTACATCCAAACCTGAAAGTAAAGTCTGCAATGATTGGTTGATTTCAAGAGAGGCAAGGTCAAAGCAAACTGAATGTAGGTTACGAGTTGGTGCTTGAAAGCTGGTTACACACCAGAAATCAAAACCTTGAAAACTCTCATGAACCGGATCCAGTTCATTCGTCCCAAGTGAGTTAAGCAAATGATGCTGATGTATGTGGTGTAAAAATTGCCATGTTTTCCAGACTATAAGGCACACCCCACAAAATTTTACCCAAATTTCAGATTTTGTTATGGTATTTCTTAGTATTTTATTAGTCATATTTTAAGACACAGGGGTCTGACAGTCTGGAGAAAAAAGTATCGCCTTATTGTCCAAAAAATATGGTAGTCTCTAAATCAATTTGTATGGGCAGTGTGGAACAAGAATAAATTGTCTTGGGCAGCCCAGGCTATTTTTACCCACCCGTCAACCTCCCCCTTCCTTTTCTGCCCATCTCCCCTCCCCCACCCCTCTCCATCATTCTGACAGTCCCGGTGGTTAGATTGACCTAGAGCTT
>CM065703.1:27127477-27214197 GCA_017654935.2 Phymorhynchus buccinoides
GAAATAAAGAGACAAGTACTGAATAGTATGGAATGTGTTTAGTTTTTAGTTTGAAATTTCTTTCTTGTTCAATTTCTTTGTTTTTATTGATTTTATATATTTTTGTTCAATGTCAGTACAACTTTTTAGTTAATCTGACTATTGTACCTATCCTGTATAATAGTGTGTGTGTATGGTGTGTGTGTGCGTACGTGCGTGTTTGTGTGTGTGTGTGTGTGGTGTATGTGTATGTATGTAATTATTACATTTTTACTATTTTGGGCTCACTCGTGTCAACGAAGCGAGTCCATCATGTAATTATAACATTTCTATAGTTGAATGATGATCTGTTATTTTTTGTCCAGGGTCCGGCAGGGCCTGTGGGTCCCTTGGGTGCCCCTGGTGCCTCTGGTGCCCGAGGGCCTCCAGGAGAGAGGGGAAGAGATGGGTCTCCTGGTGCACCGGTCAGTTCTTCAGGGTTTTTTTCTTTTCTGCTTCTTCTTCCGACGGGGATCCGCCTTGACTTAAGGCTGTGTCAGACCAATTGACATAAGCTAAAGCACCAAGGCTACATCAAAATGTTGTTATGCTCCGCATAGTTATGCAGGGATTGTCTTTAGCCATGGCAAGCTCCTAGCAGTATCCATAATCCTCCGGAGTCGGAGTACAGTGTGGCTGCTCACGTGGTGGGGTAATCAAAAACGGTCACACATGTAATGTTTCATCCCTAGGTGGTGCATTTGTACCAAAGTGTTCAAGTGCTTTGGCTGTTGTGCTGATCCCTGGGGTCTTTTTGCCTGGGTGCAACAACAACAACTTCCGATGGTGGATGTTTATCCTACCCCACAACCAGTGGGCTTAAATTCATTTAGACTGTCATTGGCACACAGTATGCATGCTACTACAGTGGAACCTCTCTTTTAAGACCTTCCCTATTAAGACTCCCTCCCACTTGAGACCTACTTCTCCGAGACATTGCCCTTCTTTGTAAGTATTAAAGTTACCCCCCTATTAAGACTCCCTCCCACTTGAGACCTGCTTCTCCGAGACATTGCCCTTCTTTGTAAGTATTAAAGTTACCCCCCTATTAAGACTCCCTCCCACTTGAGACCTGCTTCTCCGAGACATTGCCCTTCTTTGTAAGTATTAAAGTTACCCCCCTATTAAGACTCCCTCCCACTTGAGACCTACTTCTCCGAGACATTGCCCTTCTTTGTAAGTATTAAAGTTACCCCCCTATACAACTCCCTGCCAAGTAAGACCTGATTTTGGATGATATTTCAAGGTCTTAATATTATGGAGGTTCCACTATATATGAATTTGTGTCATCCATCCCACCGGCACAACACATCCTCTCCCCTGGGGGGAGGGGGGGGGGAGAAAAAAAGAGAGAGGTAGACAGAGAGAAAAATTAGTGAATGTTGGCTAGTCATAAGCTGAAGACTTATGTAATAAATTGACATTGTGAAGGGTTTACTAAGAAAGTACATTCGAACCTCCTGAATTCAGACCACCCAACTGATTTGCTAACACTGTCCATGGAAGTTCAGTTTAACGTCGCGTATCGGCTTTCAACTGTCCATAATTGTGAGGTGGTCATTATACTGGAGACTTTCAGTAATGAATAAGTGGAGAAGAGACTGAATATAAAACTGTCCTTATTAGCTGGGCATTCATGATACAGGGGTGCCCGTTAGATGGGATTTGACTGTAGATTTAAGGTATGACAGAAGTCTTGCTAGTTTCACTTTTTCTCTAAGATCTGTACAGTGGAACCTCCCTTATAAGACCTTCAAAAGTAATCCAAAAGGAGGTCCTTAAGTGAGGGGTCTTTAAGGGAGGTAATTTTAATACTTACAAAGAAGGACAATGTCTCAGAGAAGTACTATTTGTAGGTCTTATGTGGGAAGGAGTCTTATAATGGGAGGTCTTATCAGGCAGGTTCCACTGTACTGCTAAAAAAAAGAAATGTAACAATGTTCAGAAAGGCAATCATACCCCCTGGTTCTTCTTGATGTGACACTCTGGACAGGTACTGTAATTGGTTAAGGCACCTTTCAAAGTGAATGAAATGTCGAAGGAACAAACAACATTTAAGGTGTAACAAGTTTGAACATTCTCGTTTCTTCCATTGGATTTCTACACGTTTTTCGGTATGCAAATAAATAACGATATGTACTGTTCAAAGTAATGGATTGTTGCGTTTCTTTTTTTTTAACAGTGTATGGTTGTTTTTTAATTCTTATTCCAGGGTATTAGTGGAGAGGATGGTGTTCCAGGATCGAGTGGCCCCCCAGGTCCAGTTGGACCCCCCGGACCAAATGGATTTCCTGGCGCTCCTGGGCCTAAGGTGAATTGCAAACTGTGTTCATGTGTGTGTGTGTGTGTGTGTGTGTGTGTGTGTGTGTGATTATTATGTGTTGTAAACAATTTCAGGGTGGTTGTCTTTTCTTTCTCTTTTTCCTTTTTTTTCTCCCCCCTCCCTCCATCAGTTTCTTCCTTCTGTCTTTCTTTCCTGTCTTCTTTCAGTTCTTATTATTATACTTATTTCTTCCTTCCCTCCTTTAATTGTTTATCATTTATTCATTCATTCATTCCCTCCTTCAGTTATTTATCATTTATTCATTCATTCCCTCTTTCAATTGTTCATCATTTATTCCTTCATCATTAATTCCTTCATTTTTCTTCCTTCTAGATCCTTCCTTCCCTCCTTCAGCTGTTCATAATTTAATCCTACCTTCATTCATTTATTCCCTCCTTCTGTTATTCATCATTTATTCCTTCCTTCCCTCTTTCAGTTGTTCATAATTTATTCATATCATCCTTCCTTCCTTCCCTCCTTCTGTTATTCCTTCCTTCCTTCCCTTCTTCTGTTATTCATCATTTATCCCTTCCTTCCTTCCTTCCTTCCTTCCTTCCCTTCTTCTGTTATTCATCATTTATCCCTTCCTTCCTTCCTTCCCTTCTTCTGTTATTCATCATTTATCCTTTCCTTCCTTCCTTCCTTCCTTCCCTTCTTCAGTTGTTCATCATTTATTCCTTCCTCCCTTCCTTCCTTCCTTCCTTCCTTCCCTTCTTCTGTTATTCATCATTTATCCTTTCCTTCCTTCCTTCCTTCCCTTCTTCTGTTATTCATCATTTATCCTTTCCTTCCTTCCTTCCCTTCTTCTGTTATTCATCATTTATCCCTTCCTTCCTTCCTTCCTTCCTTCCTTCCCTTCTTCTGTTATTCATCATTTATCCTTTCCTTGCTTCCTTCCTTCCTTCCCTTCTTCAGTTGTTCATCATTTATTCCTTCCTTCCTTCCTTCCTTCCTTCCTTCCTTCCCTTCTTCTGTTATTCATCATTTATCCCTTCCTTCCTTCCCTTCTTCTGTTATTCATCATTTATCCCTTCCTTCCTTCCTTCCCTTCTTCTGTTATTCATCATTTATCCCTTCCTTCCTTCCTTCCCTTCTTCTGTTATTCATCATTTATCCCTTCCTTCCTTCCTTCCCTTCTTCTGTTATTCATCATTTATCCCTTCCTTCCTTCCTTCCTTCCCTTCTTCTGTTATTCATCATTTATTCCTTCTGTCCTTCCTTCCTTCCTTCCCTTCTTCTGTTATTCATCATTTATCCCTTCCTTCCTTCCCTTCTTCTGTTATTCATCATTTATCCCTTCCTTCCTTCCCTTCTTCTGTTATTCATCATTTATCCCTTCCTTCCTTCCTTCCCTTCTTCTGTTATTCATCATTTATTCCTTCTGTCCTTCCCTCCTTCAGTTGTTCATCATTTATCCCTTCCTTCCTTCCTTCCCTTCTTCTGTTATTCATCATTTATTCCTTCTGTCCTTCCCTTCTTCTGTTATTCATCATTTATCCCTTCCTTCCTTCCTTCCTTCCTTCCCTTCTTCTGTTATTCATCATTTATCCTTTCCTTCCTTCCTTCCTTTCCTTCTTCTGTTATTCATCATTTATCCCTTCCTTCCTTCCTTCCCTTCTTCTGTTATTCATCATTTATCCCTTCCTTCCTTCCTTCCCTTCTTCTGTTATTCATCATTTATTCCTTCTGTCCTTCCCTTCTTCTGTTATTCATCATTTATCCCTTCTGTCCTTCCTTCCCTTCTTCTATTATTCATCATTTATCCCTTCCTTCCCTTCTTCTGTTATTCATCATTTATTCCTTCTTCCTTCCTTCCCTTCTTCTGTTATTCATCATTTATCCCTTCCTTCCTTCCTTCCCTTCTTCTGTTATTCATCATTTATTCCTTCTGTCCTTCCCTCCTTCAGTTGTTCATCATTTATCCCTTCCTTCCTTCCTTCCTTCCTTCCCTTCTTCTGTTATTCATCATTTATTCCTTCTGTCCTTCCCTTCTTCTGTTATTCATCATTTATCCCTTCCTTCCTTCCTTCCTTCCTTCCCTTCTGTTATTCATCATTTATCCCTTCCTTCCTTCCCTTCTTCTGTTATTCATCATTTATTCCTTCTGTCCTTCCCTCCTTCAGTTGTTCATCATTTATCCCTTCCTTCCTTCCTTCCCTTCTTCTGTTATTCATCATTTATCCCTTCCTTCCCTCCTTCAGTTGTTCATCATTTATCCCTTCCTTCCTTCCTTCCTTCCCTTCTTCTGTTATTCACCATTTATCCCTTCCTTCCTTCCTTCCTTCCCTTCTTCTGTTATTCATCATTTATCCCTTCCTTCCTTCCTTCCTTCCCTTCTTCTGTTATTCATCATTTATCCCTTCCTTCCTTCCTTCCTTCCCTTCTTCTGTTATTCATCATTTATCCCTTCTTTCCTTCCTTCCCTCCTTCTGTTATTCATCATTTATCCCTTCCTTCCTTCCTTCCCTCCTTCTGTTATTCATCATTTATTCCTTCCTTCCCTCCTTCAGTTGTTCATCATTTATTCCTTCCTTCCTTCCTTCCCTTCTTCTGTTATTCATCATTTATCCCTTCTTTCCTTCCTTCCCTCCTTCTGTTATTCATCATTTATCCCTTCCTTCCTTCCTTCCCTCCTTCTGTTATTCATCATTTATCCCTTCCTTCCTTCCTTCCCTTCTTCTGTTATTCATCATTTATCCCTTCCTTCCTTCCTTCCCTTCTTCTGTTATTCATCATTTATCCCTTCCTTCCTTCCTTCCTTCCTTCCTTCCTTCCCTTCTTCTGTTATTCATCATTTATTCCTTCTGTCCTTCCCTCCTTCTGTTATTCATCATTTATCCCTTCCTTCCTTCCTTCCCTTCTTCTGTTATTCATCATTTATCCCTTCCTTCCTTCCTTCCTTCTTCTGTTATTCATCATTTATCCCTTCCTTCCTTCCTTCCCTTCTTCTGTTATTCATCATTTATTCCTTCTGTCCTTCCCTCCTTCAGTTGTTCATCATTTATCCTTTCCTTCCTTCTGTTATTCTTTTTTATTCCTACCGCATACTGCCCTTCCTTCCCTCCTTCACTTCATCATTGATTCCTACCATCAATCCTTCCTTCATTTTTTCCCTTCTGTTATTCATCCTTCTATCCTACTGTCATTCCTTCCTTCCCTCCTTCTGTTATCCATCCTTTATTCCTGCCATCCTACTTCCCTTCCCTCCTTCTGTTATCCATCCTTTATTCCTTCCTTCCGTCCCTTCTGTTATTCATCATTTATTCCTTTCTTCCGTCCCTTCTGTTATTCATCATTTATTCCTTCCTTCCGTCCCTTCTGTTATTCATCATTTATTCCTTCCTTCCGTCCCTTCTGTTATTCATCATTTATTCCTTCCTTCCGTCCCTTCTGTTATTCATCATTTATTCCTTCCTTCCGTCCCTTCTGTTATTCATCATTTATTCCTTCCTTCCCTTCTGTTATTCATCATTTATTCCTTTCTTCCCTCCTGTTATTCATCATTTATTCCTTTCTTCCGTCCCTTCTGTTATTCATCATTTATTCCTTCCTTCCCTCCTGTTATTCATCATTTATTCCTTTCTTCCGTCCCTTCTGTTATTCATCATTTATTCCTTCCTTCCCTCCTGTTATTCATCATTTATTCCTTTCTTCCGTCCCTTCTGTTATTCATCATTTATTCCTTCCTTCCCTCCTGTTATTCATCATTTATTCATTCCTTCCCTCCTGTTATTCATCATTTATTCCTTTCTTCCGTCCCTTCTGTTATTCATCATTTATTCCTTTCTTCCGTCCCTTCTGTTATTCATCATTTATTCCTTCCTTCCTTCTCTTCTTCTGTTATTTGTCATTTATTCCTTTCTTCCCTTCTGTTATTCATCATTTATTCCTTCCTTCCTTCTCTTCTGTTATTTGTCATTTATTCCTTTCTTCCCTTCTGTTATTCATCATTTATTCCTTTCTTCCGTCCCTTCTGTTATTCATCATTTATTCCTTCCTTCCTTCCCTTCTGTTATTCATCATTTATTCATTCCTCCCTTCCTTCCCTCCTTCAGTTGTTCATCATTTATTCCTTCATTCCTTCCCTTCTGTTATTCATCATTTATTCATTCTCTCCTACCTGCCTTCCCTTCATCTGTTATTCATCATTTATTCCTTCCTTCCCTTCTGTTATTCATCATTTATTCCTTTCTTCCTTCCCTTCTGTTATTCATCATTTATTCCTTCCTTCCTTCCCTTCTGTTATTTATCATTTATTCCTTCCTTCCCTTCTGTTATTCATCATTTATTCCTTCCTTCCTTCCCTTCTGTTATTTATCATTTATTCCTTCCTTCCCTTCTGTTATTCATCATTTATTCCTTTCTTCCTTCCCTTCTGTTATTCATCATTTATTCCTTCCTTCCTTCCCTTCTGTTATTCATCATTTATTCCTTCCTTCCTTCCCTCCTTCAGTTGTTCACCATTTATTCATTCCTTCCGTCCCTTCTGTTATTCATCATTTATTCCTTCCTTCCTTCCCTTCTGTTATTCATCATTTATTCCTTCCTTCCTTCTCTTCTTCTGTTATTTATCATTTATTCCTTCCTCCCTTCCTTCCCTCCTTCAGTTGTTCATCATTTATTCCTTCCTCCCTTCCTTCCCTCCTTCAGTTGTTCATCATTTATTCCTTCCTCCCTTCCTTCCTTCCCTTCTGTTATTCATCATTTATTCATTCTCTCCTACCTGCCTTCCCTTCTTCTGTTATTCATCATTTATTCCTTCCTTCCTTCCCTTCTGTTATTCATCATTTATTCATTCCTCCCTTCCTCCCTTCCTTCAGTTGTTCCATCATGTATGATTCATCCCTTGCTTTCTTTCTTCCTTCTTTCTATTTGTGTTTCTTCCCTTAATTTATTCATCCTTTGCTTCCTTCGCTCACTCTGTGCTCCCTGTCCAGGGTGACCGTGGGGGTGCCGGGGGGCCCGGTGACACAGGACCTCCCGGCCCGGCCGGTTCCGACGGTCTCCCAGGCGCACCGGGCCAAGTGGGCCAGGCCGGAATACGGGGAGAGGATGGAACCAACGGGGCCAAGGGAGCACCGGTCAGTATGACAGGAACCAAATACCCATGGGGGTAGTATATACCAGGGGATCTTTCATTACAAATAGTTCCCCCCTCCACCTTCTGGAAGTTCTGTGCTAGCAACAACATCCTCTAATCTACCACTCATCATTGACTCTGCTTTTTCCTCTTCTTACTATCATCTACTATTTTTGGGGGTGCCTTGTTGGCCCATTCTCTTGCCTGTTTTCAAACAATCTTCAAACTAATTTTCTCCATTTAGCTCCTCTGAAATCGGAATGTGTCTGCTCAATGCTGCGGGGAGATCAGTGAATGCTGAAAACTGGACACGTACATACCTTATCCATTATGGCCTGGGAATGCAGAAGAAGAAGAAGTGGAAAGAAAAAGAAGAAAGGAGAAAAAAAAAGAGAAGAAGAGAGGAACAGGTTTTGTTAGGTGAGGGTAGGATAAATGAAGAGGGTGGAGTGACTGGGCCAAAGGTGTATTAGAAGGAACAACTTTTCTGGAAGGAACAGGGGGTCATATTGAGAGAAGTGGAGGAAGAAGTTGAAAGGACAGTCAAGAGTGAACATTATTTCCCCATGGGGATACCAAGGAGATTTTTGAATAAATAGTTCCCCCACCTTCTGGAAGTTCTAATGTCCCATCTGTGCCTGTTGCAGGTCGGAGGACGTAAAGCCAATTTCAGCATCAGCTGGAAGTTTTGTGCTTGTAACTTCCTCTCTTTGACTCTGCCTTTTCCCTTTGCTTACTATGCTGTCATCTGATATCTTTCTGCCTTATTTGTCCATTCTCCTGCCTTTGCTCTTGAAATTCTTGCAAAGAGTTTCTCCAGCTGAAAACGGGCATGCTGGGCTAACTATTTTGGTTTATATTTAGGCGTTCAAATTACTACCTTAAAATGAAATCCAGTCCTTTCCATTTTGACAAACCAGATTTCTATCATATTTTAGGTTTATATTTAGGTGTTCAAATTGCTACTAGATACCCGTTAGCACTGTGGGCTCTTCATGTATAGGTGTTCATACAGTTGAGTAACTTGGTGTGGGTTTTTTCCCACAGGGACCTGTGGGACCTTCGGGAGCACCTGGATTCCCTGGAGCCGTGGGACCTGCTGGACCTGATGGTTCCCCCGGACCCCAGGGGTCCCCAGGCAGCGATGTAAGTGAGAGAGAGGGGGTGGGGTGGAGAGAATATGTGTGTGAGAGAAAAGAGTGTGTGTCTACCGTGTGAAAGAGAGAGTGTGTGCATGCGTGTGAGAAAGAGCGAGTGTGTGTATATGTGGGAGTGTGTGCGTGCAAGAGAGGAAGTCAAAATTACTTTATTATCTCAACAAGAGAAATTACATTGTGGTCTCATGCAACAAGGGCAACAGACAACAAAATATCCATGCATTTGAACAAAACAAAAGGAACAGAAAACAAAAATCAAGGAATTAATAATAAAACCAAAGTAAATCTTTTCAGTAAACAAAAGCATTCTTCATACTCATTGAGCGACCATCCCTCCCCTTCTTCCTTTCCCATTCCCTTCTCATCCCCAACCATTCTTCCCCATCCCCATCAATCTGCCCCCTCCCACATTGCGTACAAAGTATGAACAAAATCAGGTAACACAAAGAGCCAATGTACCTTTGAGTCTTCCCCATTTCCCACAATCTGCTCCTCTCACGCCATTCACTCTTTGGACCCCACCCCATCAAACTCTTCCTCACGCCCCCCCCCCCCTCTACTTCTGTGCTTATCTCCCTTTTCACACCCAGCACAAACTCTGCTTAGCCTAGTACATCTCAAGCTTCCTACTTTTAACAGAGAGTCTGTTGAGTATCTCCATTGATTTGGGTACAAAACTAGATGTATTTCTAAGCGTTCTACAGTGAATAGAGAGTGTGTGTATGTGCGTGTGTGTGTGTGTGTGTGCATGCGAGAAAGAGTGAGAGATTGTTTTGCGATTAAACTTTTTTTAAAGGAAATTTATTCAAAAATATTATAGCAGCATATCAGAGCACAAGTTTAAGGTTTAGTAGTTGCTGTATTTGTAGCAGTAATCTCTATTTGTAGCAGTAATCTCTACATGTATATGCATGCAAGCAGATTCTTCTCCTTGTGTGTGAGTGTAGGGGGGTTAAATCCTAGTGGGTATGTTGTGTGCTGTTTTGTCATCCAGTACGTCTCGTTTTCATCATCGTTCATTGTCACCATGGTGAGCTCACCTGTTCCACAGGGATATACCTGAGGTCATCTACTGAGTGCATTTTCAAATGCTTGAGAGTCAATCTTACCAAAGTAAATGTATAAAATGCTTCAGCTTCATGGGGGCTTTGCCCCTCCCTCCCTCCCCCCCCCCCCCCTCCCCCCCAGTGTTTCCCATAACGCACATATGTGCGTCCCTGAAGCACAAAAATCACGGAGGGACTCTTTGATTTCAGCTCTGGGCGTCCCATGGGACGCACACTTTTTTCAACAGACCGAGACAGCAGGGTTCATTTTTGGCATCGGTCATCGGTCATTGACTCATAAACCTTCGATTTTGACGGATAGTTTTAGCAGGCAGGCGGTCATCTGACCGATTGATTTTTCGTCAAAGCAGTCAACAACTTCAAGGATTCTGTCGTCTGCTAAACTTAGTTCTTCCGCGGCCTCGGACCATAATCAGAACTAAAAAGTTGTATCTGGCGAAACGAACGCCGAAACGAAGAAATGGCGGCATTGCACATTCGGTAAAGTTTTTCCGATCCAACTTTTTGAAGACCAAATAAAGTTCCAGCATGACCTAGTCTTCTAGTGCTAAACAAGATCGTTCTCGGCCTTTTGACAACAATTCGTGTTTAAAACCAGCCATGCCTCCCCAAAAGAAGCCACGAGTAGGACAGGGGCAGAAGAATATGTTTGCTAGTTTCGGACTCGCTCAGACATCGTCTGCAACTTGTAGGATCGTTGGAATTAGGTCAAGCCACCCCAACTTTTCCATTATATCAAAACTCCGAACCCGATTTTTGCTTCGTGCCACAGCGGTCAGTCTGTTTGCTTTGGTTTTCCCGGTTGTCAGTCTTGTTTCTGACCATCCAGGGTTTTCCTTTCTAAAGCAGACACATGTCCGGTCATTCCAAAACGATCTTTGTTTACATCTGAATACTTGTTCGTGAGAGTGAAGTGCTTCAACTTTTAGGTCTGATTTCTTCGTTGACCAAATCTGAACGGTTTTTGCAAGTTCGACAGAGGAAAAATCAGCAGCATCAAGCCGTTCTTTTAGAGATGTGAATGGCATAATCTCAAAAACATAAGCTACTGCATATGCAAGTGTGTGTGTACGCTTGTGTGTCTGTCTGCATGTCTCTCTGTCCATATCTCAATATGTTTGTCTCCCCCCCTCTCTCTCTCTCTCTCTCTCTGTAGTCAGCCTATTCCATTTCCAGGGGTTATGCACATGTGTTTGCCTGTGTGTTCACTGTGCATTTGGCATGTGTGTTTAGCATGTATTTGCTTTCGTTAAAGCATTTTTTATCATATACTTTGGGGACTCTTAAAAATATGAAAAGGACTCTTAAAATTTAACACAGGGAGTCCCTGGAACTCTCACATTTTACCCCTATGGGAAACACTGCCCCCCTCCCCCCCCCCCCCCCCCCCTCCAGAGCATTGCCCCTGGACCTCACTGGGGGCTTCCGCCGGCCCCCAGACCCCCCCTCCTCTTTTTCATTCTCAGAATGTGCCGAGTCTGCACGTGTATGATTTAATTCATTTAATACATGCTTTGGTGCGTGTGTACCCAACCAGGGTCGCAATGGAGTGAGCGGTGCACCGGGAGATACTGGGACGCAGGGTGCACCTGGACAGCAGGGGGAGAGAGGACTGCCTGGTCTGCCTGGGCCTGAGGGAAAACGGGTATGCTAGGAACACTCACTAACATGCAATGAACGATATTCATATAATATGAATGAACACACACAGGAATAGGCCAGAAGCAACACATGCACAAGGAGGGTAAGGGGTCAATTTGGGTTAACTCTTCCTATAACCATGGGCGAATGTATTCGCCCAGTACATCACACTTCACTCCCACCAAATGCAAAGACATTCACTGCCAAGTGGCCTGCCATGTGTTTGTCTATTTTTAGAGCTTCTGTCAGTGATTTTTTTAGTTAAAGCAACGCATGTGCACTCAAAAGGATAGGTACCCCCCTCTTGTCGGTCGAAATGCAACGGACAACCAAGAACGTACAAAAATACATTGTGCTTGAAGAGTTAATTAAGAGATGTTATAGAGTGCCACAAGGGAACATTAACTTTTTTCCCTTTTCCCCCATAGTAGGGCAAGTGTCACAGAAAATTTTGATCCTACTGAATCGCAAACACTTCATTTACTTCTATATTAGTGGTATTGGTCGAATTTTTGGACTGACGAATTTTTGACTCTGTTGATAGATGCAGTTTGGGAACTATGATAGTAATATGATCTGTTGTGCGATGGCGATGTCCTGAAAAAGTGTGATGTTTTATATTACGCACCTTGCCGTCTTTTTGTGCAACCGTAAACTTTATTTTTTCACAGAATAAAGTATAACTATACTTCACAAAAGAACTGCTTAACTCTTAGCACCTTATACCGCTTGAAACCGCTCCTGGCCCGTAGTCCACCCATGTTGTTTAGTCATATTGCTAAGGAAGTGAGAGCTCTCTAATGCAGAAAGGAAGCTTTAACGACAGCCAGAAAGCATTCGACTTCCTGTTTCAATGGCCGCCATTTGCATGGAGGTTGATTGAAGATTAATTTTGATCGATTTTCTTGGAAAAAAAATTTCATCAAAATGGCGGCGTTCCGAACGATGCATGACGATGTTATCGATGTTTTTACCGATAAATTGTGTGCCAATCGTGCTTTTGGACTTAGTTATAGGGGCCAGAGTGAAGTGACTGTTGACACTCGTGCTAGCTAGGCTAGTGCAGTGCCTACTCTTCGGTTAACTTTGACTATCGATCGGCAGAAAATCAATTGAACGATTCTGACAACCGGTCATCTGCCGAGTATCCGACACTGTTTTAGACAGTGAATTGGATGTATTTAATGCATTTTAAATGACTTGCGGTACTGTAACACTTATTACAAAGCTTGTAGATGCTTTCCAAATGAAAACTTCGATCGTGGTTGAAAATCTGAAGATCGGTAATAAGACCGACAGGTGAGTGTTTCAGAAAATGTTTTCACCTTTTGATTACATCATCAGAATGCTACAAAAAGGCAAGTGATAAGTTTATTTTGTGCTTGCAGTGTCTCTTTGATCATTCTAGTGACTCGATTTGCAATGTTTCAATAACAAACACACAACACATGTTTTTGTTTTACATCTTTATTGAACACACCGTTATTATTGATATTTCGTAATAATCAATCAAAATAAACACATCAAATACATCAGGTTGGCCAAAATAACATCATCAATGCAGAAAACAATATCATAACAACACTATTACAAAGTTTCATAAACTTTGATTCACAAATATTTTTACAATAATTTTTTTAATAAGCATACCCATTTCAGCTCCTTTTTGCCAAATCCTTATGGGGAAGAGAGTCGGACTTAGTGAATTTCTTATAAGGACTTAAGAGTTAATAATTATTCTATGCATAATCAAAGTGGTGTCTAGAACTTCACAGAAGCTTAATACCTGGATATATTTGATTGAATGAACGCAAAATGTTGAAACACTTTAAAGATTTGTTACGTAATGTGAATTAGTAGGCACTTATGGTTATAAGCATTATCAATGGCCACCTCATGACTTATTTACTTTTGAACAAGTTCAAAGTGAGGAAAATGGAACAACAGCCTACATTTTAACCCTTTGATGACGTCATTTTCAGGGATCTGCAGGACCTTCTGGTTCCCAAGGACAGCAAGGACCCGCTGGAGAACGGGTATGAACGATTTGAAGATGCCCATGCAATACCTCCTCTCCATTTCCCTTTCTTTTCTCAGCTCTCCTTCACTTTTATAAAAGAATTGAAAAGAGAGCATCGCTAAAGCGCGGTTCAGAAAATTAGACAGCAAAACAAAAATTGGGTGTGGTGACATATAAAGTACTGACTTCCTGAGAAAAAAAGAGGCCATCAAAAAGTATTCTGGGGAACGGGAGTGGAGGCAGGAGCAGAGGTTGAGTAGGGAACGAATATGAAGTGTATCCTTTAAAAATGATCAGTAATTACAGAATGAAAGAAAACAGGTAATAAAAGAGGCTGGATCTGTACACAATCTAAGGAATAGGGAACAAATAAGATTGGAGATCAAAAGTGTCATTTGTGAATTATGAGAAGGGAAAAAAAGCATGGAAAACAAATACATGAAACGGGTAAGGGGTGGGAAATGAAAATAAATATATCCAATGGGGAGGTGGGTGAGGTATAAAAACAAATACACGAAAATGGGGAATGGGTGGAAGATCAGAAAGACGTGAAGAAGATAGGATCAGGCGATTAAAAATCATCTTAATACTTCAAAAACATCGGGACTTTCCTGGTATTGCAGTACCTCCAGGATCATCCCACCATTTTCTTATCTATTAATGTCCCATCTATGCCTGTTCCAGGCCGGAGGACGTTAAACGGAGTTTTCATTCAGATAGGACCAGATATATGGAGAAAGGAGTCGGAGGAGGGGTGGCTAGAGTGGCAAGAAAAGTTAGCACTACAAAATCTGAAAAGGAACAGTCACCATTCTTTTTGTTTTATTTTTGGAACCCTGACTCCCAACTGGCCTCAACGGGAAAACTTCTTCTTCTGCGTTCCTAGGCCATAAGCCCATAAGTTTTCAGTTTTCACTGGTCTCCCCGCTGCGTACAGCGAACACATTCCGATTTCGGAGGAGTTTAAAGGAGAAAATATTTGGAAGATATTTTTTGCAAACAAGGCAGGCCAATAAGTCAGAAAGATAGTAGATGACAGAAAGTAAAGGGGAAAGACAGAGTCAAGGAGAGTGGCATATTAAAGGAAGTTAAAAGCACAGAACTTCAAGAAGGTGGGGGGAACTATTTGTACGAAAGACACCCCCCACTCCCCACCCCCAGTATCCCCACGGGGAGAGACTCGTGGAGGGGGAGGGGTCGTCCAGCTCCCCGTATGGAGGCATGAGGCATCCACCCACTGCCCCAAATGGGAAAACAAAGAGTGAAGACTAATGGGGCTTCACTGCTTCTTCGTGATGCGCAAGGGCAGTGACTTTATGTAGGTGGTGCGCGTGAGTCAGTATCGTAAGTCTATTTTTAGTTCAGTGGTCAGGGGCAGAGCTATTTCAGAGGCTTCATACTGCTTCTACACAAGGGCGACAATAATTTTATTTTATGTAGGTGGCCCATGCGAGTCAATATCACGAGTCAGGGGCAGATAATTTTTAATATCAAATCAATCAAATCAAATCAAATCAAATTCACTTTATTATCTCCCAAGGAGAAATTTTGTTCAGGTGCCAGAATAACAAAGACATCGACATAAAGGTACACATAATACACGCTTAAAGATACACATTATATGTGGATACATACACGTCTAAGGATAAGCATACACGTCTAAGTATAAAGCCTCATTGATTTATGATAAACATATTGACTTATTGATTAATATGTTAGATTGATTGATTTATGAATGGATTGTTTGATTGATCTTGTTTTCAGGGTGCCTCTGGTCTCTCCGGTCTTCCTGGACGTTCAGGATTTCCCGGAGCACCCGGAGAGGATGGAGCTCGTGGAGAGGCCGGACAGCCTGGAACTCCTGGATCTCCTGTGAGTTCATTGCCTTTGCATGCCAAAAATTATTGGTGTTAGAATTGTACAGTACTGTCGTTGCTGTTGAAAGCGCCAGTTTTTCTGAAAATTTGCGTAAGTCTAGACCATGTGTTGAGCAGAGGATCGTGTATGTGGTTTTGTTTATTTCTTCTTTTTTTGTGTGAAGCTACTTAGTTTTGCATTTTTGGTACAATTCTGCCAAACTATGGGGAAAACAATAAACTGATAGAAAGTTTTTAAAGATCTATGCATAAATCACTTAAATCTGTTTATAGGCTTGATGATGTTCATTGTGATTTTTTTTAGTTATTATTGTCACTCTTTTCATTGTTAATGTATTACTATGTTTTACGGACTGTAAGGCGCTTGTGAATTTAAACATATACAAGGTGCAACATCGCATGCAAAATGATCGATCAAAAGCAAAAAATGAGGTCGACTCAAACAAAGGAGGTCACATTTTGCCTAGTTCTATTGAAACAATCTTCAGAATGACAGAAGTTACACTCATGCCACTATCCGAATATCCATATGATAAAGCACTTTTACGTCTGCGTCAAAGAGCTCAGAAAAGTCGGAATTGAAAAACAGAGTAGATTTCTACAAGGAGTTTTGCTCGAGTAGCATCATCGACATACTTGTCTGCCATGATTGTTATGGCTTTTGCTGTCGAAACTGAGGCACACACACACACACACTTTTTACTGTGATTGTATCGTCTGCTTCAGTGGCTTCATTCACGGTTTTGGCCTGATAATCAATCTCGATATGAATGGAATTCACAACTTTGTTTGATCAGATTTTAGTCATACACTAAGCATTTAAAGGCGCAGAGGCCTGAGATGAGGAAAAAAAGTATGACCTTGTGTTCCGTAAAATAATGTACATAAATGTGCTCTTTTCTTTCTGAGTTGTACTGCTATTCAACGTTTAGTGACTTTAAATGTCTTGCTAAAATAGAGGACTAAAATAGAGGACGAAGATTAGGGGGGTGTTTTTTAATGACATTTTGTTTCTTTGTTTTTGTATGTTATTTTTATTACTGGAGCTCTCTGGCTTGACATACACTGGGAATGGTTAAATCTCTTTATTCTTGATGTCTCTAGAAAGATCTTTGTGCTTTCTTTTTTTCTTTTTTTTGCAGAAAAAGATGTCATACCAGATACCAGCAGTTTTGATATTTTCATATTCATTGAAAATACTCTGTATTTTATGGACTATTTGGCGATACCTTTTCCCCCAGACTGAGACCCATGCGCCTTGTAATATGACTGACAGTATAGTCAAAGAAAATATAATAACAAAATCAGAATTGTGTGTATTATTTGGGGGGTGCACCTTTATAGTCTGAAAAATACGATTCTTAAAAGATTGTTATGGACAAAGATATGGCAAACGGGACATTTTTTCTTAATTTCTCTTTGTATATAGCTTTGTGAATAATGATACTTGCATTTTCTTCTTTTTTTCTCTCTCCATTTCAACTGTTTCTACTTCTTCCTTTCAAACTGTTTCCTTTCTGTTGTAGGGAATGCAAGGCAGCATGGGAGCACCCGGACCGCAGGGACATCGGGTAAGGTGTTGCTTTCTTTGGTTTGATTTGGGCTGAAAAATGTGTGTGGTGTGTGTGTGTGTGTGTGTGTGTGTGTGTGTGTGTGTACATGTACATGTCTGTCTGTTTCTCTCTGTGTATGTGTCTTTATGCATGTTTATTTTTGTATCTATATTTTCATATATGTATACCCGTATATATGTGCTGAGAGAGAGAGAGGGGGGGGGGGGTAGAGAGAGAGAGAGAGAGGGGGGGGGGGAGGGAGGTAGAGAGAGGAGTGATAAGGGGATAGTTTGATTGCTGTTAATTAAATTTGCCTTTGTTTTTTATTCTTTTTTTTTTTTACATTGATCATAGTATGCATAAAATTTACCATTTTTCTTTTATCTTCTCTGACAGGGAGCCTCCGGTATACCTGGCGAAGACGGAGCTCGCGGCGAACTTGGTCCTGCTGTAAGTAATTATAGCTGTAACAATGATATTAAGAACAATAACAAAGCGAAGACGGAGCTCGCGGCGAACCTGGTCCTGCTGTAAGTAATTATAACTGTGACAATGATATTAAGAACAATAACAAAGCGAAGATGAAAAATGATAATATGGGGATGACAATGAGGAGGAGGAGAACAATGGTGGTGGTGGTGATGATGATAATCCTAATCATAGTAAAGAAGATGATGGTGATGGCAATTATGATGATTGTTATTTAAAAAGAGTGGTTTGTTGATAAAGTAAAAATTAATGACTTTGATTGGTGTGTTTGTCTAAATGATGATATAGATATAATGACTGTCAAGAAAAAAAGAGAAGTCATCTAACATCATCTACCTAATTGACTGACAAATGCAAAAAAGTCCAATACGTTGGAGAAACTGGACAGACACTGCAAAAACAATTCTATGGACATACGTACAACATCAGACATTATAACGCAGAAACACAAGATGCACTTGACAAACCAACCATAAGAAACGAGGACACGATGGTGGCAAAGCATTTCAATGAAAAAGACCACAACATCATGGACATGCGTTGTGCTGCCATCGAGCAAATCAGATCAGAAAGCAGTGCTATCAGGAAAAGAAGAGAAAAGTTCTGGCGCCACCAGTTGCAGACAAACTATCCTGATGGACTGAACGTTTTCGATTAATGGCCCCTGATGATGATGCCCCCTGAGAGAGACAGAGAACGAAGAAAAACAGAAAGAGAGAGAGAGAGAGGGGGGGGGGGGAGGGAGGGAGAGAGAGAGGGGGGGGGGGGGTTGGGGGTGAGGGGGGAGAGAAAGATAGACAGAGTGAGAGAGGGAGGCAGAGAGAGGGAGGGAGAGACAGAGAACGAGAGGGGGGAGAAACAGAGGGAGAGGGAGGGAGATGAGGAGGGAGAGGGAGGCTTAGAGGGAGAGAGAGGGTGGGGTGGGGGTGGGGGTAAAGAAACAGAGAGAAGAGGGACAGGAGGGGATGACGAAGATGACGTCTTTTCATTCATTATTTTCTTTTACTTTACCGTCATCAGATTATCACGTCATAGTTCTAGTATGCGTCATCCATTCACTGCCGTCATTGTTAAGTTTAGTGTATTGTATTCACCTCGTCAAAGTCTTTTTAAAGATGAAAATTTGGTTTTATTCACCATGTTTATTGTTTATTTCACCTTCATGTGCTTGTGCGAGTGTAGCGTTTTGATGTTTTTAGTTAATTATTAAGAAAAAAAGAGAAGAAAATCTAATTTGGCTTATACATGTATATGATAAAGTGCTTGTATTGCACCTTACAAAATGGATATCCATTTTGAGGATGAGGAGGATGATGATGAAAAATTCATGATGATGATGATTATGATGATGAAAGTAATACTATTCCTGATGCTGATGCTGATGGTAATGATGACGATGTCGATGTGCAGGGTAACCCAGGCATGAATGGCGCTCCAGGAGAACAAGGTACCCAGGGTCAAACCGGACCACCGGGGCTGACCGGCCCCATGGGCAACCGAGGAGAGTCCGTGAGTGTCATTTGTTGTTGCTGTTATTATTGCTCAGCTGTTGTTGGTCGGGAAGGGGGGGAGGGGAGAGAGAGAATTGTGTGAAGTATACTGGGCTGCAAGTTTTCAGCCCCAGGCCAGAATTTCAGGCTTGAGAATGTTTGGATTTTTGCATTTCATGTCAAGTGTTGTGTTGTACTACAACAAAAGAAGACATAAAAAAGACCTTTGCATTCGGTTATGCTGGTGATGAATGCTAAAAAAAAGGCACAATTAAACTAGTTAGGAATTGAAATGGGGTGTTGTGTACGTGTTGTGGTGTGTACTGTAAGACAAGCCGATTTCTTTCAAAACCTATGTCAATGCCTTGCGTTGTGGGTGTGACAGGGTTCCTCGGGACGCCCCGGCCCCCAGGGCAGTGTGGGACCTGCTGGACCTCGTGGAGAAAGGGGACCTGACGGACCTGAGGGACCCTTGGGGCGACCTGGCAGTCCTGTGAGTGATTCTAGCCGGGATCCACCCTCCTACTGAAGGGGAGGGGTATTGCAGATTGCAATCATTCATTTCCGTTGTTTTGTTCTCTGTGTTTGTCTGTTGGTGCCATACAAATGGAACTCTTAGATGTGGATATTCTGGTGACATGAAAATTTAAGTAATGTTATCGACAGACCAGCATTGAAATACTTATGTTGTAAATGTATTATATTCTACAAGACCAGTATTGGAATACTTAATTAATATGTTGTAATGTTAATTTTATTCCACATAGTCAAAAGTAACTGTTTTAGTGAATTTGTTTTTGTCATAGGGTGTTGTTGAAGTTGACTTTTGATGCAATTTAAAGTTCCATTTAATTTACTGATGGCATTTCTTCTTGGGTTTTTTTTTTTTTTTTTGGGGGGGGGTGTAAGTGGTGGTGTCGAAAAATTGTGGTTAGCTCTGATAGTATAATGATCATGTTGTGTATAGTTAATTTGATATAAAGTAACTTTTATTCTCTATTCTTTTTCCCCCCATTTATTTCATTCAAATAATTACATCAAAACGAAAAAATGTACAGCTTTTTTGCGCCAAGTTCCTGATATTTAAGGTTGAGACAGAAAGAGAAAGGGAACAAAAGTACATAAGTGAATGACAGAGGCTGGGGGTACGGGTCCATAACTCGCATTCTCCAGGCTACGGTTACAGGGCTCAATCACAGGACGCAAAATTGTGCACAACTGTCTTGAAAAACTACTAACATTGACTCTAACATGTTCCTAACCCTATCCCTAACCCTATTCCTTATCTTAACGAAACTATGATGCGTTAAATATACGAAATAATAAAATGCATTTGTTGATGAAAAATTCGACTAGCAAGAGTTATTATCTCTGAACATGGTCAAGTGTTCCAACAACCCTGTAACTGTAGCCATTGTGTAAGTGAATTAGAATGTGTACTGAAAAATTAATTACATATTGAAAATAAACAAAAGTAGATAACTCTGCATTAAAGGGATACCATTGAAATAATACTTTCATGACACAAATTGATGGCTGAAGGCTGGTTGATAGATAGAGATTGATTGATTTTGATTGACTGATTTTTTTTTGCACAGGGCAAACAAGGTCTACCTGGTCTTTCTGGCAACCCTGGAGAAGCTGGATTCCAGGTAAAATTAAATAATAATTAACCCCTTGAGAAATAATCTTTCTTTTTATTATAAAATATAAAAGAGACTTGTTGCACTCAATCTAAGAAAATGGTCCAGGGAATCTGGCCTTCAACTATCTTGTACAGCAGGTTTAGACGCTGCTGCTTGCGTCGCTCTTCCAGTGTTGGGAGGCCTAAGTCTGCTAGCGTCTTTGTCACACAGCCTGGGATTTTAAAGAATGAAATAGTGAGAGCAAGTGAGGAGATAACGAAATTGAACAAAGGGGAAAACCTCTTTCTCCACTCCACCAAAGTTGATTACGATACAGCAATGCGTGGATCAGAGCCAAAGTGAGACGAATAAAGCATCATTCTCAAAAAAGAATGTGCCAAGTTCGCCTTTATGACCCTTCACCCACACAGTACACATCAACAATGATGGAGAGGACGACATACAAACAAATCAACATCTTTGTGGGATTTCTGGGATTTTAGACTTGCAATCTTTAGTAATGAAGTGTACTGCCTGCCTCTGGGTCCGTTCCAGCCTATGTCCTGTTATGGATGCCACACTGTTGCTACATACTCCAATCTGGATCTGATGAGTGAGGCACTATAGAGGGCAGTTCCGAAGACTTCTGTGCAAAAATCCCACGACAGACCCAGCCTTTTTGTCCGTCACCAAAGGTAACGGACTTTGCGATGGGCTGGTTTCTCTGTTTGTTTGTTTAGTCCGTCACCAAGACGGACTATTGCGATGGGCTGGTTTGTATTTTTTTTATTTTTTTTTTCATTTTTTTTTTTCTGTCTGTCCCAAGGATATCTCCCGAACCGCTTGACCGAATCGCATCAAATTTTGTGTGAAGGTGTGCCTCCTTAATAGGAAGAGATCGGCACAAACCATTTTGACATCGTGACATTGACCTTGACGTACGACCTTGAAAACCGAAAATCTATTTTTAGCCATATCTCGGGCACCGATCAACATAGGATGTTGAAACTTGGTATGAAGGTGGTTTGGCTTATGCCCGTTCTGATGATGGCATACCGATCAAGGTCAAGGTCAAAAAGATCGCTGGAGCCTGAAAATCGGAGGGTCATTTTTTTCTCCTTCTGTCTGTCCCAAGGATATCTTTCGAACGGGTTGACCGAATCGCGTCAATTTTTGTGTACTCGTGTGTCACTATGAGAGGAAGGCATCCGCGCAAACCATTTTGCCGTCGTGACCTTGACCTTGACGTACGACCTTGAAAACCGAAAATCTTTCAGGGGCCATAACTCCCACACCGTTAGTGTTAGAGTCTTCACATTTGGCATGTAGGTACTTTGGCTTATGTCCGTTCTGATGGTGGCATACTGATCAAGGTCAAGGTCACGGTCCGGGAGATCATAGGCCTTGAAAGTGGTAGGGGTCTACAAATTGTGTTTTAAGCCATATTTTCCACATTTGTACTTAACAGAAGCGCTTCATATTGTGTCTGGCACTGTATACCCTAGAGTAGAAAACACCTGAGCATAAATTATCACCATGCTAACCTTGACCTTGAAGTGTGACCTTGAAAACCGAAATTTCCTTCTTTGTGCTATATATTATTGTCCAAGCTGTATCTCGTGAACTACAAGACATAAGCTCTTCAAAGGTTGTGTCAGGATATGAATGAATGAAAATTTGTTTAACGTCCTCCGCCCCGGAGCAGGCACAGAGGCAGACAGACAGACAGAGAGAGAGAGACAGAGACAGACAGGAGACAGACAGAGAGACAGACAGACAGAGACAGAAAGAGAGATAGACATACAGAGACATGAGACACATAGAGAGAGACAGACAAAGACAGAGAGAGAGAGAGACAGACAGACAGACATGAAGAGAGAGAGAGAGAGAGGGAAAGAGAGAGAGAGAGAGAGAGAGAGCACCCCCCCCCCCCCCCCACTCGTTAGTCTTGGAAAGGCCTACTACTTTTGAATCCTGTCGTAAACTATGAAAAGAGAGAGACAGAGAGAGAGACAGAGAGAGAGAGAGAAAGAGAGAGAGAGAGTGTGGTGGGGGAGAGAGAGAGAGAGAGAGAGAGAGGGGGGGGGGGAGAGAGAGAGACAGACAGACAGACAGACAAACAGACAGACAGACAAACAAAGACACAAAGAGAGACAGAGAGACATAGACAGAGAGCAAAGAGGACAACTGCTGTTGGTTGGATGAATGAAAATTTGTTTAACGTCCTCCGCCCCGGAGCAGGCACAGAGGCAGACAGTGAGAGAGAGAGAGACACAGAGAGAGACGCATAGACATACAGAGACATGAGACACATAGAGAGAGATAGACAAAGACAGAGAGAGAGACAGACAGACAGAGAGAGAGAGACACACAGAGAGAGACAGAGACAGACAGACATCGAGACATAGGCCCTACAGACAAAGACAGAGAGAGAGGGGGGGGGGGTGACAGAGACAGAAAGCAAGAGAGAGACACAGACAGACAAACATACACAGAGAGCGCGCGCACACACACACACCCCGCCCGCAGAGAGAGAGAGAGGGGGGGGGACAGAGACAGAAAGCGAGAGAGAGAGACACAGACAGACAAACATACACAGAGAGCCCACCCACAGGGAGGCGAAAGATCAAAGCAACGTAAGACACTCGGCCAGAACGGGAAACGTTCCGTTCAACTATACCGCTCTCCGGATTCTCTTGGAAGTCTCTCTCTCTCTCTCTCTCTCTCTCTCTCTCTCTCTCTCTCTCTCTCTCTCTCTCTCTCTCTCTCTCTCTCTCTCTCTCTCTCTCTCTCTTGTATTAATCTTTGTACTAAAAAAACAAACAACTCTTTTTATTAACATCCTTGGGACAAACAGAAAAGAACAACAAACAAGGGCGTCGCCGAGCGGCAGACATGTCCGTCACCAGCAATGCCACGCACTTGCGACACGCCGTAGCATAATTGTCCGTCACTGTAGGTGATGGGACTTTGCAGTGGTCTGGTTTGTATTTTTGTTTTTGTCTGTCACCATAGGTGATCGGACTTTGTGGTCGTCTGGTTTGTATTTGTCCGTCAAAATAGGTGATCGGACTTTGCATGGGCTGGTTTGTATTTTTTTTTTTGTTTGTTTGTTTGTTTTTCTGTCTGTCCCAAGGATATCTCCCGAACCGCTTGACCGAATCGCGTCAAATTTTGTCTGCTGGTGTGTCACCATGAGAGGAAGGCATCTACGCAAAATGTTTCGCCGTCGTGACCTTGACCTTGGCTTATGACCTTGAAAACCGAAAATCTTTAAGGGGCCATAACTCCCACACCGTTGGTGTTAGAGTCTTCAAATTTGGCATGTAGGTACTTTGGCTTATGCCCGTTCTGACCGATCAAGGTCAACGTCACGGTCCGGGAGATCGGTAGGCCTTGAATGTGGTAGGGGTCTACAAACTGGGTTTTAAGCTTTATTTTCCACATTTGTGCTTGACAGAAGCACTTCAGATTGTATACTGTATACCCTAGAGTAGAAAACATCCCAGCATAAATTATCGCCATGCTGACCTTGGCCTTGAAGTTTGACCATGAAACCGAAATTTCCTTCTTTGCGCTATGTATTTCTTCTTCAAGCTGTATCTCGTGAACTAGAAGACAGAATCCCTTGCAATTTTGTGTCAGGATGTGACACTCGACGGGGTGTCGCAAGTGCATGGCATTGCTGGTGACGGACATGTCTGCCGCTCGGTGACGCCCTTGTTTTTGTTTGTTTTTTTGTTTTTTGTTTTTTTCTGTCTGTCCCAAGGATATCGCCCGAACCGCTTGACCGAATCGCGTTACATTTTGTGTGAAGGTGTGCCTCCTTAATAGGAAGAGATCGGCGCAAACCATTTTGCCGTCGTGACCTTGACCTTGACGTACGACCTTGAAAACCGAAAATCTATTTTTAGCCATATCTCGGGCACCGATCAACATAGGATGTTGAAACTTGGTATGAAGGTGGTTTGGCTTATGCCCGTTCTGATGATGGCATACCGATCAAGGTCAAGGTCAAAAAGATCACTGGAGCCTGAAAATCAGAGGGTCATTTTTTTCTCCTTCTGTCTGTCCCAAGGATATCTTTCGAACGGGTTGACAGAATCACGTCCAATTTTGTGTGCTGGTGTGTCACCATGAGAGGAAGGCATCCGCGCAAACCATTTTGCCGTCATGACCTTGACCTTGGTGTACGGCCTTGAAAACCGAAAATCTTTCAGGGGCCATAACTCCCACACCGTTAGTGTTAGAGTCTTCAAATTTGGCATGAAGGTACTTTGGCTTATGCCAGTTCTGATGGTGGCATACCGATCAAGGTCACGGTCCGGGCGATCAGTAGGCCTTGAAAGTGGTAGGGGTCTACACATTGGGTTTTAAGCCATATTTTCCACATTGGTACTTGACAGAAGCGCTTCAGATTGTGTGTGGTACTGTATACCCTAGAGAAGAAAACATCCGAGCATAAATTATCACCATGCTGACCTTGACCTTGAAGTGTGACCTTGAAAACCGAAATTTCCTTCTTTGCGCTATATGTTTCTTCGGTAAAGGTCAAGATGTGCCACCCCCCATGCATTTCTCGGTTAATTGTATTTTTCCGTTTTTGCCTTTCTTACCATACATAAAGCTGTATTTTAGGAACATTTTTAGCTAATTACCTTTTTGGAATACTAACCCTAACCCTAACTCTACCCCTAAACCTAACCCTACCCCCCACTATGTACTGCAGTACACCGCGATTTGTCACAGTTGTGGTTCGTTGCGTTTTTCCGTCTTATACGGTGGGGGGTAGGGTTAGGGTTAGGGCTAGGGTTAGGGTTAGGGTTAGTATTCCAAAAAGGTTATTAGCTAAAAATGTTCCTAAAATACAGCTTTATGTATGGTAAGAAAGGCAATAACGGAAAAATACAATTAACCGAGATAGGTGGGGGGGGTGGCACATCTTGACCTTTACCGTTTCTTCTTCAAGCTGTATCTCGTGAACTAGAAGACAGAATCCCTTCCAATTTTGTGTCAGGATGTGACACTCTACGGGGTGTCGCAAGTGCGTGGCATTGCTGGTGACGGACATGTCTGCCGCTCGGTGACGCCCTTGTTTGCAGATAATATGTTGAATAATTTTGCAGCGTGAATGGGTGTACGGTTAATACTATCCCGATGGTAGCTGTGCCAACGCTCCTCTTCCCCTGTAACGCATAGCAGCGCCCAACGATTATTCCCTGCTGACAGCGTATTTTGGTGCTTTTCTGATTTTTTTTACGATAGCTAAACAAACACAAACAATAAAGTGTTTGGTATCAAAAGAAAGAGCAAACATGGAACGAATCGGTTAATGTAAAATTTATTCGATATCTGCTAGCGTGTAGGTATGGCGTTCTCTTAAAGTAACAAAGGTTATGGAGTAAAAAAAAGCTTGCTTACATTCTATTCTGTTCAACACAACACCAAAATAGGGGTAAAACGGGGAAACAAAGCTTCATTCTTACCTTCAAATCATCCAGGAATGATTATATAATCCATATACAAGAGAACACGAACACACGACACGACACAAAGAGGTGCAGGTACAGATTCATCTTCAGAATCACTGCTTTGCAGTACATCATCGAACAAAAATCTTTCATCTCCTTCCTCATGAGTTTCCACTTTTCTGTCACTATCTTCATCACCCGACCCACTTTGTAAAATTATTTCAAGCACCTCTTTGGCGACCCACGCTTGTGGTTAGCAGACATTTTTTTTGCTGGTGAAATTCCTGACTGCTTAGTCGGGAAAACCCGATACCGGGTTCAGCATTCTTTCACGTGCACACGTTAGAGGCATCCAAACTAGCAACGATAACCTAGCTAAGACATCCATAAAACGTATAAGAGAGGTTGTTTCCCTTACACCAAAAATGGGGAAGCTAGAGAATTTTTCAAAGTTCATGCAGCCAGTGACTGCTGCACCATCTCCCGGTTCAGTCTCTGCAGCAGCAGTAGGGTGCTGCACCGTCTCTTGGTTCAGATCCTGCAGCAGCCATACGTGACGAACCCATTGCGAAAAGGTTAATTTAAGTTCAATACATTTATGAGACCCAGATTCCCATCTCAACGATATGGCAATCAGTTTGTTATACTCGAAGATCTTATGCAAAGTATAGCATTAGTAACATTGAGGATTAACAATCGTAAATTATAGTAAATGGTAAGAGAAAGGTAAGAGGAAGTGGTCATTTGTTTCTAGGGGTCAAAAGGAACAAAATAAATTGTGAACTATTAAACTATCACAAAGTAAAAGAAAATAACAGGCTGATCGCTCGCTATTTTTAAACCCTGCACTTTATAGCTGTGAGTTTGTCTGCATCTGAATTCACTCCCTTTATATGGGTGCTATGTTGCAGGGACTGCCCGGTCCACCAGGCCATCCCGGACAAAACGGAAATCCTGGTAACAGGGGAGAGCCCGGCCCTATGGGAGAGGCTGGCCTTTCTGGAGCTAGGGTAAGGGATTGACTGTCTGTCTATCTATCTGTCTAGTCCCACAGGAGAGCCAGGTCCACTGGGAGAGACTGGCCTTTCTGGAGCCAGGGTAAGGGATTGACTGTCTGTCTATCTATCTGTCTAGTCCCACAGGAGAGCCAGGCCCACTGGGAGAGACTGGCCTTTCTGGAGCTAGGGTAAGGGATTGACTGTCTGTCTATCTATCTGTCTAGTCCCACAGGAGAGCCAGGCCCACTGGGAGAGACTGGCCTTTCTGGAGCTAGGGTAAGGGATTGACTGTCTGTCTATCTATCTGTCTAGTCCCACAGGAGAGCCAGGCCCACTGGGAGAGACTGGCCTTTCTGGAGCTAGGGTAAGGGATTGACTGTCTGTCTATCTATCTGTCTAGTCCCACAGGAGAGCCAGGTCCACTGGGAGAGACTGGCCTTTCTGGAGCTAGGGTAAGGGATTGACTGTCTGTCTATCTATCTGTCTAGTCCCACAGGAGAGCCAGGCCCACTGGGAGAGACTGGCCTTTCTGGAGCTAGGGTAAGGGATTGACTGTCTGTCTATCTATCTGTCTAGTCCCACAGGAGAGCCAGGCCCACTGGGAGAGACTGGCCTTTCTGGAGCTAGGGTAAGGGATTGACTGTCTGTCTATCTATCTGTCTAGTCCCACAGGAGAGCCAGGCCCACTGGGAGAGACTGGCCTTTCTGGAGCTAGGGATCTGTCTGTCGGTCCATCCGTCTTCTGTCCATTTCTCTGTCTGTCTGTCTAGTCCTACAGGAGAGCGGGCCCACAGGGAGAGATTGGTATTTCTGGATCTGTCTTTCTGTCTGTTCGTCCATCTATCCGTCTTCTGTTTGTCTGTCTGTCTAGTCCTACAGGAGAGACTGGTATTTCTGGAGCTAGAGATCTGTTTGTCGGTCTGTCTGTTCATCCATCCACCCGTCTTCATTTTGTCCATCTCTCTGTCTGTCTAGTCCTACAAGAGAGCCAAGCCCATTTCTGGAGCTAGGGATCTGTCTGTCCATCCATCCATCTGTCTTCTGTTTGTCCGTCTCTCTGTCTGTCTGTCTGTCTGTCTAGTCCTACAAGAGAGCCAGGCCCACTGGGGGAGACTGTTATTTCCGGAGCTAGGTATCTGTCTTTCTGTCTGTCAGTCCATCCATCCGTCTTCTGTTTGTCCGTCTCTCTCTCTGTCTGTCTCTCTGTCTGTCTGTCTGTCTAGTCCTACAGGAGAGCCAGGCCCACTGGGAGAGACTGGTATTTCTGGAGCTAGGGTAAGGGATTTTCTGTCTTGTCGGTCAGTTGTGTCCATCCGTCTTCTGTCTGTCAGTCTGTCTGTCTGTCTGGTACCAGAGGAGAGCTAGACCCACTGGAAGAGGCTTGAATTTCTGGAGCTAGAGTAAGCGATTGTCTGTCTAGTCCCACAGGAGAGCCAGGCCCAATGGAAGAGACTGGTATTGCTGGAGCTAGGGTAAGTGATTGTCCGTGTGTCTGTCTGTATAGTCCCACAGTCACTGGGAGAGACTGGTCTTGCTGGAGCTAGGGTATTTAATGTTGTGTCTGTCTGTCGGTCAGTCTGTCTGTCTGTCTGTCTGTCCGAGTGTCCATCTGAGTGTCTGTCTGTCTAGTCCTACAGGAGAGCCAAGCCGACTGGGAGAGACTGGTATTGCTAGAGCTAGGGTATTTAATGTTGTGTCTGTCTGTCGTTCATGCTCTGTCTGTCTGTCTGAGTGTCCATCTGTCTGTCTGTCTGAGTGTCTGTCTAGTCCTACAGGAGAGCCAAGCCCACTGGGAGAGACTGGTATTGCTAGAGCTAGGGTATTTAATGTTGTGTCTGTCTGTCGTTCATGCTCTGTCTGTCTGTCTGAGTGTCCATCTGTCTGTCTGTCTGTCTGAGTGTCTGTCTAGTCCTACAGGAGAGCCAACCCCACTGGGAGAGACTGGTATTGCTAGAGCTAGGGTATTTCATGTTGTGTCTGTCTGTCAGTCAGTCAGTCGGTCTGTCTGTCTGTCTGTCTGTCTGTCTAGTCCTACAGGAGAGCCAAGCCCACTGGGAGAGACTGGTATTGCTAGAGCTAGGGTATTTAATGTTGTGTCTGTCTGTCAGTCGGTCGGTCTGTCTGTCTGTCTGTCTGTCTGTCTAGTCCTACAGGAGAGCCAAGCCCACTGGGAGAGACTGGTATTGCTAGAGCTAGGGTATTTAATGTTGTGTCTGTCTGTCTGTCTGTCTGTCTGTCTGTCTAGTCCTACAGGAGAGCCAAGCCCACTGGGAGAGACTGGTATTGCTAGAGCTAGGGTATTTAATGTTAATTGTGTCTGTCTGTCGGTCAGTCGGTCTGTCTGAGTGGTAGTCTGAGTATCCATCTGTCCGCCCATCTGTCTGATGCCAGAGGAGAGTCAGGCCCAATTTGAGAAACTGGTGTTGCTGGAGTTAGGTTAAGTTGATGTGTTTGTGTGAATCTGTCTGTCTGTCCTGTCTTATCCCACAGATGAGCCTGGTCTAAGGAGAGAAGCTTGTATGCCTGGATTAAGGGTAGATGTCTGCTTGTCTGTCTCTCTGTCTGTCTGTTTGTCTGTCTGGTCCAAGGATGGGCCCAAAGGGGGAAGCTTGTATTGCAGGGTGATGGGTCTATGAAGATGTTTGCCTTTGTGTAGGTCTTGTATGCTTGTCTGTGTGTATCACAATGCCCCAGTCTGTTTTCTCACTCAACCTTCCCTCTTCCCCCCCCCCCCCTCTCTCTCTCTCTCTCTCTCTCTCTCTCTCTCTCTCTCTCTCTCTCTCTCTCTCTCTCTCTCTCTCTCTCTCTCTTTTTGAAGACAACCGTGCTTGTTTTCTCTTTTATATTTGTGTAGTTTCACATGATTTTGCTGGTGAGCTTTTGCATTAAATTTTCTTGAGTTCTCTCTCTCTCTGAACATAATGTTCACTGGTTGCAGGGAGAGGCTGGGTTTCCTGGTGAAGCAGGACCTATGGGACGTCGGGGTACTCCTGGAGAGAGAGGACCTGCCGGACAGGCCGGAGAGCCAGGCCGAGAGGTAAGCAGGTGGTAGTTTTTTAAGAGCGGGCTTTCGTAACAGTTCACGCAATCCGGCCAAAACACCATAGTTTGCCCAGAGTTGGGGAGCGTTAGCACTCTAGCTCACGAGGTGGATCGCAGCCAGCTATCACGTAACTTGTTTTTTCTTTCCATTTTTGTTTTGTCTCATGAGAACGAGATTGATAATGGCAGCACGGGGTTAATATATTTCTTGTTATGATTGGCCCATTAAGATTTGGTTGTTATAACAAATTTTAACCAATCAGACAAGAGCTCGTAATATTTTTCCGCAAACTTTTGGTAAAGTCATTTCTCAGACACTTTTTGACGCAAACACTCTGCGTGCGCAGCACATCATCTCATTAAACTCAGCCCAGCTGTATTGGTAGGAAAATATTAAAAGGATGATAATGGCAATTGGATGACATACCATGAATTTTTGAATAAATATCAAGGTATAAAAACAAACTTTCTATTATATGAAGGCATTTTAAATGCAATTCGTAACTATTGTCAAAAACTCAATGTAATTCTAACTCCTAGATATAAGCTCCTAGACCAAAAAGCCTGGTGTTGTATTAACAAAGGTAACAAATATGTGCAAAACACCTTAAATGAAAATAATGCCTTCCCCACAGCCATCAATAAATGGAACAATCTTTTTGAAAACCTTAATTGGAAACCTATTTCCTCTCACTGTTTTAAATCTTCTTCAGATGTACAGCTTAGGTGGTTCCAGTGCAGACTTTTACATAGATTGCTCCCAACACAGAGATATTGATTTAAATGTAAAATTGTTGATTCCCCTATAGGTAATGTTTGTGAACATGAAGAGCAGACTATTCAACATATGCTCTTTGACTGTGTCATTGTACAGAGGTTTTGGAGAAATCTCCAAAGCTTATTAAAAGATAAATGTCAGCATTGTAATAATATGAATATTGACAAGGAGTTGGTTTTATTTGTGGTAAAGCAACATGTGAAAACTGACAAGTTGTGGATTTTATTCTGCTTTTTGCCCAGTTTTATGTTAACAGATGTAAACTACAAAATGCCCTTCCTGACCTACATGTTTTTCTTACAGTATTAAGATACAGATTTAATCTAGAAAAATATTTGGCCTTTCTTAATTATAGCTTAGGACAATTTGAAGAAAACTGGTTTCCTTACTCCCCTATTATACCTTAGCTTCCTTTTTGTGATGTGCAATGTGTGTACATGTAGCTTAGTCTCTAGCTTGTTTTGTCTCACCCTATTGATATTATGATAGTTTGAGACTCAGGTGTTTTACAGTTTAGGACTTGAGTGCTTTCTAATCTAACCAATTATCCCCTTCTTGTTGCAATGATTTGTTTCAAATATTAATATTACTTCTTCCCTACCACCCCTAGGTATTGTCTCTGTTTATGATATTGTGTGCGCGCGTGTTTGGGTGTTTGCGCGCAATCGCCTCATTGTAAATCTTATTATATTATATGGGATAATAACAATGAAATGTTATAATTACTGTTATAATTATTCATAAATATATGTATCAAATTGCTCCTTGTTATTGTCAATGTAATTGATGAAGATGATGGTGATGATGATAAGGCTGATATATTGCTATTTGTTATTGTCAATGTAATTGATGATGGTGATGATGATAAGCCTGATGCTATTTGTTATTGTCAATGTAATTGATGAAGATGATGGTGATGATGATAAGGCTGATATATTGCTACTTGTTATTGTCAATGTAATTGATGAAGATGATGGTGATGATGATAAGGCTGATATATTGCTCTTTGTTATTGTCAATGTAATTGATGAAGATGATGGTGATGATGATAAGGCTGATATATTGCTCTTTGTTATTGTCAATGTAATTGATGAAGATGATGGTGATGATGATAAGGCTGATATATTGCTGTTTGCTTGTAGTTGCTGCTGTAGCTGTTGTCGCCCTTACTCCCACTGTTATTTCTATCATGTGTGTGTATGTGTGTTTCCATGAAATTTTGTAAAATGAGGGGGAAAAAAATAAATTATAAAAAAAAGAGAAAGTGAGAAAGACAGACAGATCAGAGAAAGAGAAACAGACAGATAAGAGAAAGATACAAAGAGGGAGATATATAAACACACAGATAAGAAAGAGAAAAAGACAAAAAGACAGACAAGAAAGGGAGAGACAGATGGACAAGAGAGAAATGAAAAGACATAAAGACATAGACAGACATGCAGACAAACAGAAAAGAGAAATGTGTGAAAGAGAGACAAACAAGCAGACAAAGAAGGATAAGACGACAAGAGAGGGAGAGAGAAAATGAGAGAGAGACAGATAGATACAGTGAAACCCGTTTAGTACGAATTCCAGGGGAGAGGGCCAATTTACTCGTTGTAAGCATTGCTCGTTCAAACCATTTTATCGATTTTGGCAACCCTGACGAACCTATCAATCGGTCCTCACATCTACTGTGATGTGCGTGTTGGTAAAGTGTGAAAAAGACAGAAAAACGGAAACAACACACTTACCCAACAAAGCATGGTTGTAAGCCCAGTATCCTGTATCCATAGGGTTTTTAATGCCGATTACATACACTTTAAAACAGGTTATTAACACACGATAACATCAAAAACATAAAATCCACACACGCGCTTTAAGAGAAAGTTAAAATTTCCCGGAAGTCACAAGATCAGAGCGCAAAGAGTGAGTCCAGTGTCGTCTGCTTGCGCTGCAGACACCCAAGTTGTTATATCGGCCAATCAGAATGCCGCTTACATATCGAGGGGTCAGTCAAGATGGCGATGTTGTTGTCAGTGTGTACTCGTTCTAGCCAGGTAGTTGTGCAAGAAAGCTTGACTTTGGGATGGCTGTGTGGTTGTAAGCGCGTTCTCGTTCTAACCGCGTAGTTTTTGCATAAAAGCTTGACTTTGGGAGTCAATAAATTGTACGTTATATGCAAGTTGCTCGTTGTAGCGAGCTCGTTGTATGCAGAATTATTTAACAAGGAAAAAGAAGGCTTGTGGTCGGGAATTTTGAAACCACTCGTTAAACACGGGCTCTCGTTTAAACCGTACTCGTACTAAATGGGTTTCCCTGTAGGTAGATAGACAGACAGACTGAGAGACAGACAGACAGACACAGATTGCGCAGACACAGACGGACAGGTAGAGAGATAAGGAGACAGACAGAGGGAGAAAGAGAGAGTAAGACTGACAGTGCCAGAGGTTTGACAGAGACAGAAAAAAAGCAGACTAGAGACTGAGACAGACAGACTTCTTCTTCTTGCAGTAGACAACTGTCATCATCTTTTTGATGGTTCTGTTGTGGACAGACAGACAGACATTGAGACAGACAGGCAGACAGATAAACAGACAGGCTAGAGACAGACAGAGACAGACAGACACAAGCTAAACGCTGAAAAAGCAAACTAAGTGCTGTGTCGTTTACATTCCGCCAGTCCTTCCTGCCGGACATAGCGTGCAGTGGCCTACACAGCCTTTAGCTCCGCCCCCAGTGGAACAGTGTATTGGAAGACATTGGATATTTTTGTACTGGGTACCATATTTTATAAACTGGAAGGTGATACCTTTTTTCTCCAGACTGAGACCCCCTGCACCTTGTATTATTTATGGGTAATAATGTCATGCAAAACTATAATAACATTAGAATGTAGTGTAAAATTTGCGGGGTATGCCTTATAAAATGAGGCGCCTGATAGTCTGTAAAATGTGGTTCTTCTTCTTATTTATTGATTCATTCCTGTCAAAATGAGCGCAGATGCTTCATGCTGCTGTTATGTGCCTAACTGAAAAGCTGGCCCAGCATGTCTGTCTTTGGGTGGATAAAATATTTGTAAATGTTTCTTGAAAAAAGAAAGCAGGAGAATGGACCAGTAAGGCAAAAAGATGGTAGATGACAACTAATAAAGGTAAAAAGCAGAGTCAAAGAGAGTGATAGATTAGAAGAAGCTACATGCAAAGAACTTCCAGAAGGTGGGTGAACTATTTGTATGAAAGACCCCCCCGGTATCCCTATGGGGGGAAAAGTGGTTCTAACTTTCATCTCTGTATGAATTAATGATTGTTGCACTTTTTAAACAATTTCATGATTGTGTGTGTGGCAAGAAAGGATCACATTTTTGCTTTTGAAGATTTCATTTTACCGAGGCTAGATGAGTACATATAGTTGGCTTTCATTGAGATAACTTTGATAATATTTAGCTAAAACAGAAACACACAGATAGACACGCAAACTGACATGCAAACCCCCCGAAACAGATGCCTTCCATTTTTGGCCGAGGACAAGCCAGATTCTGTAAGCTGCTAGTTTTGTGTTTCAGGGTCCCGCTGGACCTCCCGGAGCACGCGGATTACCTGGAGCACCCGGTGAAGTGGTAAGTTGGTCCCCCCCCTCCTTTGTTTGTTATCCTGGTTAAAAAAAGAATTTGTTTAATGTAATGAAGAAGATTTAAACCTTTTCACTCAATCTAAAAAATGTACTACTCACGCATAGCTTTCGCCAAGCATCCGCTTGGCTTCCTCAGTGCTTGCACAGTAAATGTGGAGACTTGAAAATTCAGTCAACATGCCATGAGATGAACTCACGACAAGCAACTGAATAAGGGAGTTGTAGACTACTGGCAAGATGTGTCTGCCCTTGTCCCTGTTCAGCATGGGTTTGATTCAGTGCATTAACAATTGTATTTGGCCAAGATCAGCTGACTCGATAAGTATTAGGGTAAAAATTAGATTATGGTCACAATACATGTTGCTATTTTTTGCTCTTTCCCCATGGCAAGACAGTGATATGATAGTAACAATATAACTTGCATATCACTGTGTTGACATGGGGAAAGAGCGAAAAATAGCAACATGTATTATGACCATTAGTAAGTGTTGGATTGATAGGAATTAGGTGGCTGTTACTTTCGTTAAAACCATCCAAACACAGGCTTAGTTGATTAGACTAATCCAATTAAGCATGTTAGGGTGCAAGGTAGCATTGTATGGAAATAAGCTTTTCACATGTAGCATTAGCATCATGTAGCTAATTAAATCATTTCCATTGGTTTAGATCATACCCAGCTGATTATGATTAAATGGGAAATATTTTTAAAAGATACAAACAAGTGCACAGGCAAAAGCATTAGAAAAGTATATAAAAAGAATGAAAATGCAGGCACTAACAGTATTTGAATAGTCACAGGAGAAAAGACCTATATAAAATAAACTTGACAAAAAATGCACTGATGATGACAATGAAAGTGCTGATGACAATAATTATCATCATGATGATTATGATGATGATGACGACGACAATTACAATGATGATGTTGATAATAATGATGATGATGGTGCTGATGATGTGCAGGGTTTAGGAGGTGAGCCTGGACCACAAGGACGCCCCGGTGAACGTGGACCCGCGGTAAGTTTGTTTTTTATAAATAAATTTTACCCCAGCAATTTTTGCTAAATATTAACGGTCAAGTACAACCCATGTCAAATCATATCAAATATTTGTATGCCCTAAAAATAATTTTCTTTTAAACAATCGTGAAAAGAAGAAAATTCTACTAGTTTTCATACATAGATTTTTACTTAAAACATTTTGAAGACTATTATCAAGTTGTTTTTTAAAGTAATCTGCGATTCACATCAATTTTATATTCTTTCATGATTTAACTCTCTTATGCGGTGAACGTTCGAGAACGTTCAGAAAAAAATCGGATCATAAATGCTGAGAACGTTCGGGAACGTACGGATTCCACGTGGCCGGTTTGGGCGCTTCCATTTTGTTTCTATCACATGGCAGTCACGTGAGCGCTTCAGCCTCGCTTTCGCTATAAATTACATTTCCGTCCTGTTGCTTGCAATGGCTTCTAGGCCGATTGGTTTGAAAGATGAATTTTTGAAAATTAGTGACCGACTTCGGCATTTTCGCGATTTTTCCAATATGGATGACGAACAGTTATGGCGTCCGTTGACTGAGGAAAGCGATGAATAGTCGTATTTTTGTGAAAGATAGGACATGAGATCGTGAAGTGATGAGTAAGGAGTGTATTCTGACCTATTTCGGCAGTGAGCTTGTTTTTGTTCGATCGATGCAAATTTTTGAAGTGTGTTACTGACATCGGCATTTTCCCGACTTTTACATCATGGATGGTGACTGAGTGATGACAGCGATGAAAATTCCTTTTTTTGTGAAAGATAGGAATTATAAGATCGTAAGTGAATGATTTTGATCTACATTTCCATTTCAGTCGTCTTAGGCTTCACCAGTCTGCAAAAGTAGGCAGTGAATGACTAGTGCAGCCCTCTACAATGCGAGTAAATCACTCGCATTGGCGACTTACATTTTGTCCTGGCGACTGAATAAATGTAAATCAATCGCCAATGGCCAGTACAAAATCTGACTGCCGCTCGCCAGGCTCTTCGGGGAATTCCCCGCAGGCAGGTAGGCAACGCATGAGGCGGGAATTTGTCTGCAAAGGCATCGCTATCCCTGTCTCAGCTAAACTCAGTGTGCAAGGCTCGGGCCCACACTTATCTGTACAGCCAATCAGAATGCTTCGCTTTCGCGGACAATGGTAGCAGACGCTTTCTTTATCAACTGCTGCAGCCGTGACTTTCTTGGAAAATGGCGAGTCAAAAGAGAAACCAACCTGAACAGAAATCTGCGTTTTTTTGCTGTTGCAATAAACCAACAAGGCAGAACTACCACCACCAGTAATTAGTCGGACAAACATAGATTCTGAACAGCCATCTACCTAAGGCTAAGCTAAGGCTCACAGCAGCGCTGGTAACACAGACTTTGTTTCCGGATGTGTAACTGATAAACTCTCAAGAGGGAATATCTGACTGCACACTCAAAAAGCAGACGATACGTGTGTCGTGATACTGATAGTGTGCTTGGTGCCAACACTGACGAGGAATTATCTTTGTTCAATAATTAATTGCAGTCATGATAAAGACCATTATATAATAGGGACCCAGGGACCGGACCCAGGGACCCACCCACCCTATAATACTATGTACTGCAGTACACCGCAGCATTTGTCACAGTCGTGGTTCATTGCGTTCTTCCATGTTATAGGGGGGGGTGTTATTATTCCAAAAAGGTAATTAGCTGAAAAGGTTCATAAAATACAGTTATATGTTTGGTAAGAAAGGCAAGAACGGAAAAATGGAATTAACCGAGAAATGCAGGGGGGGGGGGGGGGGGCACATCTTTACCTTTACCAAAAAATGTTTGTTCCCAAAATCTGCTGGCGACGAAAGAATTTTGTTTACTAGCCATTGGCGATTGAGTCAAAAAAGCAATCGTAGAGGGCTGTAGTGAATGCAGTTTGCGAATACACTTTGGCATTTTGATTTTTTTTGTGGAGCCATGCATCCCCATAACATCTTGAAATTAATTTTGCAAATCAGACAGACATCTTGGCAACACATTCAAAACAAAACAAAACACAACACAAAATCTGCTATGCGTATATTTTATTTTATTATTTTTCTGATGCTACCCCCCCTTTTGTATGGAGTGACGTCCCTTGGGCTAGGATTTCAGAGGTGATAGAGAGCACAGAGTGTCAGGCACAAGAGGGTTAACCCTTTCACCGCCAATGTCACACTTTAGCACCACAATGGTTTAACACCCATGTCAGTAAAAGGCATCATCAGGCCCCGGCCTGTTATCCAAAGACCCTATTTTCGTAATTTTGGGAAGTAAGGATTTGCCTAATGTTGTATACGTCACAGAGGAATTCGCAATATTGCAGAAATATTTTTTCTCTACCTAGTTAGGTTTACCCTTTCGCCGCCAGCCATATTTCAGCCAAAAATGTCCATTGACAAAATCCATCTGCAGTATTGGGTATTCTTCTGTGACATATACAAAATTAGGTCTATCCTTACTTCCCAAAACTAAGACAATAGGGTCTTTGGATAATAGACCCCAATTTGACGCCTTTTAGTAACTTAGGTGTTAAATCACTGTGGTGCTAAAATGCGACTTTGGCAGTGAAAGGGTTAAAATGAATTTCAACTGTTTTTGCTGTTTACCCGATCTATGATCGGCAAACAATTTTTTTTTTGTCTGTCCCAGGGATATCTCCCGAACTGCTTGACAGAATTGCTACAAATGTTGTGTGGCGGTGTATCACCATGAGAGGAAGAGATCATGAATTATCAATAGTGACCTTGATCTTGATGTATGACCTTGAAAACCTAAATTACTTTTAGGGGGCCATATCTTCTATATCATTGGACTTAGACTTCAAACTTGACATGTAGGTGCATTGACTTGTGGCAAATCTGATGATGGGTTTCTGATCAAGGTCAAGGACATCTGTAGACATCGACAGTGGTTGGGGTCTGAAAATTGGTGTTTTGCCATATCTTTCACATTTTTGCTTCAAATTGTGTGTGGTGATGTATCAAGGTGCAGAGATAATCCCATACAAAAATCATAATTATAATTGTGGTGACCTTGACCTTGGAGTTTGACCTTGAAAACCAAATTTTCTTCTTTGGTATCTGTGGACTTACAATGTTCAAGCTTGGTACATAGGTGCAGTGGCTTATGGTAAGTCTGAATATTGAATACCAATGAAGGTCAAGGCAGACCTGTTTACCATTCCGGTTTTGCCGGAATTATTCCGGAAATTTGCTAAAATTCCGGGTAAAATAGTCAATTCCGGGTGAACGCTGAAAATTCCGGGATTTCGAAAAAACGTCTGTTTTGTTTCCGTTCGTAGGAAAAGACGCAAGGGTTGACCGAAACGTGTACCTAACACACTACGTCATCAGAAAAGGGGTTGTGCTTGACGTCACATGCATTAAATGCTGCATTTTCATTGGTTAAAGGGGTGAAATCATGTTTTTATTTTGGTCGATCTATTTCGGGACTGAGCAAATGGCGGCCAGACTTTTACTGTCGATTCGAAGAGCTTTCCAGGCAGTTTTTTAATGGTAGAGATTGTAATTAGGGCTTGAAATGAGTCAATTTAGATTATATTATCACTGGAACATACGATGATGTGAGAATTTTGAAGTTTGCAACGGAAAATGAAGTGAAAATTGATCGCGATGGCGCCGAGTTGCAACTTGGCATCCGCCGATCCGCAGCCGAGTGATTTTTCTCTGTCCGATCGTGGACATTTCCAGGTATTTTGCTTTTTCCAGCTTGTTTTATACTAAAATTGACTAAGAATTAGTGACTGAATTTACTAATAAAACTTTTCTGGCAAAATTGAGCCAAGAAATCATCACAATATTGAAAATCGACGCCGATGTTCGCGGAAAGGAGAAGAAGAAGAAACCACTTTATCGCGAGTCGTGTACAGATCATGTAAATTCCGGGTTTTTTGGTGGCAAATTACGGGTTTTTCATTATAAGGGTAAACAGGTCTGTCAAGGTCAAGGACATAGGCCTTGGATATGTCAAATTCATGTTTTAGCCATATCTTTCATATTTTTACGGTAACCAGCTTCAAATTTGGCAGGTATATAGTTTGGGGGCTAGTATGTAGGTGGAGGGGAGGTAGGGGCGTAACAGGCAAACGGCATGTCTGCCGCAAGGCGACACACTCATCTTTACCTTTACCCAGAATTTTGTGTAAAATGTACACCTTATACAATGATGCAGCTGATGGTCCACAAAATATGGTAATAGATTGATTGATTAATTGATTGATCCATAGATCGACTGGTGTACTAACGTTACACATCTATCATGTTCAGGGTCCCACAGGGGAGTCCGGCAGGGAGGGTGAACAGGGCTTTGCAGGCGAACCAGGACCCATGGGGTCGTCAGGTATGCCCGGCCCACCGGGCTTGGTGGCCGTCAAAGGCGGCAGGGGAGCCCCAGGCCCCGCGGGTAACTCTGGTCCTCCTGGGCCCTCGGGCCAGTCTGGCCCACCAGGCGCACCCGGGCCACAGGGCAACCCTGGCATCAATGTGAGTTGAAATGACTTCAGCCCATTTCCCCCATCATTCAGTATGATGCATTATGTTGGGATGCGCTCATCAAGCCCTGGCTGGCTGAATCATACGTGGATATGAGAGTTTTGTTGTATGTTTTTTCTTTTTTGTCTGACTTCGAAACTTGACTATGGTATCAAACTATTGATTGTGGGTGTATTTGTGCATTTATGCCTGGATGAATGGATGGATGTACACATGGTCTGCATGCATGTGTGTATTTTGGATGAATGGATGGATGTACACATGGTCTGCATGCATGTGTGTATTTGTCTGTTTATGTTTATGTTTCCCTCCTACTTTCTCTCTCACCCTCTCTCACTCTCTCTCTCTATTTCTCACTCTCTTACATCTGCTATACTGACTTTCTTTCTAATGTTGTTCTTATATTCCCATTATCTAACTATTGATTGTTTTGTCATCTCATAGTTTGTTGTTGTTTTCAGGGTTTATCTGGTGAGTCTGGAGCCCCTGGTTCTCCGGGAGCCCCAGGAGCAAGGGTGAGTTATACTATATTTGGATGAAATTAAGCGTTTTTCTCTACAAAAATCATTTTAACTCACTCAGCACTGGGGAGTTGTTTCCCCTCACAGCTGCTTTAGGACAGACCTTTCGGTTGGGTTCTGGAAAAAAACAATTAACGAAAAACAAGTTGAATAGAGTTTGGGACCAATATTTTCAAACAAGATTAGCAGCAGCATGCAGTAATCGATCGTAAAATATCAGATTCCATACCTTTATTATTTGTCTTCTATTGACAAAAACAGCTTATGAATAGAATGAAGGAATTCTTCTTCTTCTTTTTGTGCATTCCCAGGCCATAAGGCCATAACGGGTAAGGTATGTATTTGTCCGGTTTTCAGTTTTCTCTGATTTTCAGTTTTCGCTGCATCAGCCGACACATTCCGTTTTCGGAGGAGCTCAAGAAGGAATTCTAAATTGCTTGAACTTTCAACCCATAGTGTCTAACAACGCACAAGTGAAGTCAGCTATGATTGGTTGCTTTTAAAGGGAAACGATCAGAGAATTATTGAAATAGATTATAATGTCAGTCCATGTCTATGTGTCTTCTGTTTGTTGTTCAGGGGCAAATCTTGTGTTGATGTTGGTTCACGTCTCTGCTGAATCTGTTCTGATGGTGCAAGACTTAAATTTAACCCTTCCCTGCTGGAGAAACGTTCAGAAAGTGACAATTTTTAGAGTTATGATTAAGAGTTATTAGAAGTATAATATATAATTTCTAAATTGTGGTCTAAGGGAGTGAAGCGAGTTTAGAAGTGACCAAGGCATGGTGTGCAAACAGATTTACTTCCCTTGAAGCAAATGCACCAAATTGACAGCTATCTATTAATTCCGGCCATATATGGCCGGAACGACTTGAAATAGTTACTGCCCAGATCAACACCTTCACAAATGGCATGCAAGCTTGCAGCGATGAGTGAGAATCTTTCTCTTACAATGCCTTCCCTTCATCCTTCTTTCTCTTGAGAAAAAGTAAATCAGCACATTATTTTATTTTATTCTTTTCAGAACACAGAACAAATCGTAAAGTTAAAAATAAAGTAATTGAGTTTCTTTCTTAGGTTTACAAACAAGAGGAAAGTTTAATGGTGTGTTTGTTTTTTCTTCTTCAATTCTTGATCGTTTATATATAATTATAATATAGAAACCGCCTTGGCTTAAGGCTGTGTCAGACCAATTGACATAGGCTAGAACACCTTGGCTACATCAAAATGTTGTTATGCTCTGCATAGTTTTGTGGGGATTGTCTTTAGCCATGATAAGCTCCTAGCATAACATCATCAGTCTCCAATTTCCTCTGAAGTCGGAGAGTGGGTGGGGTATTCCAAAACGGTCACACACGTATTGTTCTCATCCCTAGCTGGTGTATTTGTACCATAGTGTTCAAGTGCTTTGGCTGTTGGGATGATCCCTGGAGTCTTTTAGCCAGGGTATGACAACAACAACAACATAATATAAAAAAAGAGACCTCAGTCTGATAAAATGGTCAAGAGATGTATCTCTCATGACTGTTTAAAAGCATTCAAGAGTGTTCACACTGAAGTTATGACATCACCATCCGTGACATCATTTTGCTCCTTGTAGCCAAGGAAGTGGTTAACTCATTTTGACTTTGTTCCCTAAAAAAAAGTCATTGGAATGAGATTCTTTTAACTTGAGGATCCATGAAGTTTATATTTTCTTCTCGTGTGCCTGTTCGTCATGTCCAACCACGACTTTTGGACAGCAGAGTCACTGGTTTCATCTTTAAAACTTCTTGAGCATTATAAAGTTAAGACTTGTTTTGTTTTTTATCAATAGTTATCAGTGAATATTTCACTTAGAGGAATAATATGCACAATAAGTATTTTACCATGAGAACGTTTCATGAACAGGACATTGTTTTGTGCTCTTTGTAGGGAGACTCGGGACCTCGAGGATTCGCAGGTGAAGCCGGCGTGGGAGGAGAAGCTGTAAGTTATGCGTCAGTCTGTCTGTGTATCTGTCTGTCAAAAATGAATATGCTTTTACTTTGTGGCTACATTGATTTTTTATTTGTTATTTATAAGCTTTATTTGTTGTTGTAAGGACATGGTTGGTTTTTTCGTGTAGTTTGGTTGTTGTTGGTGGGTTTTTTATGGGGTGCATGAGTATTTTTTTTAAAGTAGTTTTCATTGTATAAGTTTTTATCCAACTTCTGTCAAAGGTTTGTATTAAAAAAAAGTGTTAAACCTTTACACTCGATCATTATCCTTTTGTGTGTAGCTTTCTTCTTTCGATCGCTCAGTTTCCTGTCATATGAGTGCAAATATGTCATGCTGCTGTTATGCACCTAACTAAAAATAGTAAGGAGAATGGACCAATAAGGCATCAGGGTAGGACAGTAACATTTTTTGCAACCTGCCCTGGGGGCAGGTAGACAATATTTTTGCCTGCCCCCCAATAAATGAATGTGCCATGAGTGTAAAAGCTAGTAGAAAGAGTCTTCATGATTGGCCATCCTGTCACACAGCTCCTCGGGAATGACATAATTTAATTTGTCAGTATTTTTCATGCGTTGTTTTTTTTTTAAACGTTTGTCTGTGTGTGTGTGCGCGCGTGCGTGTAGTAACAAACATAGATTAAACAAACTATCAGCATATCATATGTATAGGGGGTTATTCTGTGACAACATACATTATAACATACTACAGTAGTATCACACAAACACACAGAAGTACACAATCGCAGAGACAGACTATCAGAGAGAGAGACAGAGAGAGAGAGAGGAGAGAGAAAGTCAGAGTGACAGACAGACACATACACTATGATTTTTGTTTTAGAGACTTGCCTTCAAGAAGAATGCTACCTTATGACACTGACTGACACAAACAATCATTGTTACAATGTCAAACTGTCTTGGACTCTATTGGTCATTTCACCAATCTGCTCTATCTGGGTCTATCTACAGCTTTTTCATCAGAGTATGTGTGCAAAAACAATTGCAATTTGTTGCAGTTTTCTGGATAGCTTGTGCTTTTGTCTTATGCCCAGCAAACCAAACTGCCAACTTTATCAAAATCAAATCCACTTTTAGGCCCTAGAATGACTGATCACGAAGTGATGCCATGGAAGTCAAAATCGCACACTGCACGCCGATGGCAATACTATCGAAACTATCGGCCATAATTACACATCTTCGGCACTTTCGAAGCAATAATGCACGTGTCAACCTCGGAATATGACAGCAGAAAGTATTGTTGTCATTTTTTCTTCTAACCACTGCCCGATGGCTCAGACTCGATGGTTATTTTTTGCCCAGAAGCACGTTGCTCCAACTTGCAGTTTTCTCGGAATCCTGTGCAGTCCGCATAAACGGCCTTCATCTATTGGACGAAATCACAGGCGCTCATGAGCTACGAGCGACGATTGGTTTGCTTGGCAGTTTCTGCTGGGTTGTTACTAAAAATAGCTTAGTCTGTCTGCATCAACATGTGCGAAGAGTGAGTTAGGCCTACTGCAACTCCATCGCACCGCCGTACATTTCGGCATGTATGTCGCCGTATTAATTTGTATTGGACCATATTTCCGTATTTTATTGAGGTCGCCGTAGCAAAATACGGCGAAGACGTAATGGTTGGCAGCTCTGCATTTTTGCTCTAAGCACTTGCACTTGCCCGGCGGGCAGGTCATCGAGTTCGCCACCTGCCCGACACTTACGACTACCTGCCCCGGGCAGTCGGGCAGCCGTTACTGTCTGACCCTGGGCATAAAGATAACAGATGACAGTAAGCAAAGGGAAAAGGCAGAATCAAAGAGACTACATGACAGATAAGAAAATGTTACAAGCACAGAACTTCCATAAGGTGGGAACTATTTGTACGAAAGTTCCCCCGGTATCCCTACAGGTAGGGGGGGAGGGGGGGGAGGATGTAGCTTTGAAAAATTACAACTACTTTCTTTTCCCTACTTTGAGCTACGAACATAAAGTAATTATCAGCTTAATTGATCAATAAGCGTAAACGCTTCTTCTTCTCGCGTTACCAATATCGCTATTATCTTTCTTATTATTTTCTTATCTTTCTTATTATTTTCATCCTTATTCACTGTCTCACTGTGTTGTGTATAGGGTCGACCAGGTCAGGACGGATCCAAGGGGGAGACAGGGGAGACTGGACTTGCGGGTCCCTCGGGTCAGCCCGGTCAGCCCGGAGCTGGGGGTCCGCCAGGACTCATGGGTCCGCCGGGACCTGTCGGACTTCCCGGACCTCAGGGATCGCCTGGGGAGAGAGTGAGTATCCGGGTGAAAGGGGGAAAGAGAGAGGAAGAAAGTTTGGGGATGGGTGGGATGGGGATTGATTGATGGAAAAGAGGAGAGGGGTAGAAGAGAGGGATAGATGAAGAGGATGAGTGGGGGATTGCAAGAGGGTGAAGGTGACTGGAAGAGAGACCAGGGTGGGGGGGGGGGGGATGTTGGGGGGGGGGTCACTGTTGTCGTTATTGATGACTATGTGGTAGCTGTTGTGTATGTTCTGAAGTGCCACATATTTGTGTTCTTATTATGATATTGATAGGGGCTGTTTGCCTCAGTCAATAAAACATTTCCTAGTTCTGAGTTCTCATGTCAAGTATGTGCTTATTTCAGGGAAATTCAGGTGAGATTGGTCAGCCCGGTTTACCTGGAGAGAGCGGAACCCCAGGACGACCCGGCACTGACGGCTTGTCTGGGGAACGGGGGCAGCCCGGTTTACAGGTAAACTCTTCGCTTTCTTTGTGTAATTTAATCCCATAAAATCATAAGTCATCATTTTCTTTAATGTCCATTGTACACATGCACATGGAAAATTGTCTTCGGAAAATAAAATTCATAAAAATAAAAATTAATTAAAACATGAAACAGAAATTTACATTTAAACAAATTTGTAACACTGTAACTCTCACACCACACCCAACCATTCATCCGCCCACTCGCTCACCGATCCTTTCACCATGCAAAGTGTCGCCCACCATCAGTCATGATTCTTTTGTCAATGCAGTTTGTTTTAGTCCAGCAAAGTGGCTTACCATATTTTTCCGTCTATAAGGCAATACTTTTTTCCTCAGACTGAAATCCCTGCGCCTTATGAAATAACTAATAATACAGTAAGAAAATATACTTCTTTTCTTTCTTTTTTACTGTATGGTGTACCTTATTATAAGGCACATCCCCCAAATTTTACACAAAATTCAGATTTTGTTATTATATTGTCTTACTTTATTTGTAGTCATATTTTAATACTATCCCGACGGCAGCTGTGCCAGAGAAACACTTCCCCTCCGACGGCACCCATAGCTGCCGCCTATTCCCTGTAGACGGCAGATTTCAGCACATTTCTGATTTTTTTCCGATAGCTAAACAAATGCTAACAATAAAGTGTTTGGCATCAACAGAAAGAGCAAACACTGAACTGAACGGTTATGTTATAAATAAGGGTAAGAGTAATAAAAAAAATATAATGTTCCGTTTTTAAAACACCAAACAAAAGGTAAAACGGGCCAAAAATGTTGATGCTTATTTTTTTAGTCTTCTCTATCATTATTTATGCCTTTTTACATCATCCTTTAACAGGAACGGATTATAGGGGGTTTCCTGGTCGCATGGAACCCGACCCCCTCCCTCCCCGCCCCACAATCTCTCTCTGTCTCTCTCTCTCTCAATCTCACACACACACACACACACACACACACACACACACACACACACACACACACACACACACAAAAAACACTTACTATATCGTTCATCAATGACCAAATGTTCGTAATTGTAAAGTGCTTTGAAATCCGCTGGAAACCCCCCCCATTATGTACAGCATAATCCGCCCTATCTAAAAATGTGTTCCACAGTACAAATTCACTTCTTAGTTTATGTACAAAGGATACCCACTTCCTGTGTCTGGAATGTCTCTGGCACTCAGCACCCTAGGAATCTGATAACGGTTCTCCTATGACAGCGCACATTCCTGCATGTAGACCAACCGCCAGTATTCAAACTGTGGCCGAGTACAAAGTTAACATGTCCCTTAGTGCTACCATGGTAATAGTTTTTCCTAGAGCTATCATGGAAAAGACAGGGATTTTTTAAAAATTGGAACCACAGCAGCCTGTCCACAGATGTGGATGTTCCCAGCCACAGTAGGCTGTGGTCACGTCGGGAATGGATTAGAGACAAGAACCACAGCCTAGTGTGGTTACGTCTAGAAAGTGTTAAGGCGCAGGACCTTTAACATATAATTTTTGTCTTGGCCATATCTTGCACATTTTCGCAGTTATGGTCCCCAAATTTGGCATGTTGGTGTATTACCTCAAGGTGATATGGTATGCTGGGTAACTTTTACCCTATTGACTTTAACCTTGACCTTGAACATCGTCAGTTTGTTTGTTGTGTATGTTCGATGTGTGAATGGTGGTCTATTGAATGTTTAATTTGTAAAGCGCCCTGAGTAGGTTTTACCTAGAAAGGCACTATATAAGTAGCCACATTATTATTATTATTATTATCTTTTACATCCTGGCAGATACAATCCCCAAATTTGGCAAGTAGGTAGACTAGCTTAACATCATATGGATGTTAAGTATTGATCACCTTCATAACCATGATGACATTGACCTTTGACCTTTCTGTTTGTCTATCGCATTTAGATCTATCTCCCAAAATACAAAGCGAGTGAGCCTTGAAGGCTTTGCCTCTTGTTTTATTGGTGTTCATAAAATTTGTTTAAATTGGTCAGGCATATTCTCTCAGTTTTCTTTCTCTTTTTTTGTGGTCTTTGTCTTTGTTGATAGCTCACACAGTTTCCTGTCATATGAGCGCAGATGCGCCATGCTGCCGTAATGCATCTAACTAAGAAATAGTTAGGCCCAGCATGTCCATCTTCGGCTGGAGAAAATCTTTGTAAGAATTTATGGAACAAAGGCAGGAGAATGGACCAGTAAGGTAGAAAGATAGATAGTAGATGACAGTAAGCAAAAGGGAAAGGCAGAGTCAAAGAGAGTGATACAGATTAGAGGAAGTTACAAGCACAGAACTTCCAGAAGGTGGGGGAACTATTTGTGCAAAAGATTCCCAGGTATCCCCACGGGGGTATGCCTTCTTCAAAAGCGAATGGTAATGTGATTGTGTCTGTCGTTTGGTTGTTAGGTTGTTGGGTTTTTTGCTTGTCTGTCTATCCAGGCAATATATAGTAAATCTGCACACAGACACTATAATTTATTTCATAGCGGTATATTGCATGAGGCTGATGTGTTCTGTGCAATAACTATTGCAGTGGATACATATTTTTTTAAACTATCGCACCAGAAGGCTTGTTCACATATTTGACGTCACCCTTGTTCGAAATTCTTTGTTGGTCTGTGAAATTTGTTGAAACCAGTGAGTCATCATCATGATTATTCGGGCTTTTTGGGGGCTGTCCCATCTTCTGGGAGGCACAGTGGCATTGCTCCCACGCTGCTCATTCCGAGTCCCAACTCACAGCCACACCCTGGTTTGTCAGGTTGCAGAATCCGAAATTACATAGACAAATGTTGCCATATTGATTACACTGACTTGCCATATTTAGCAACACCCTTAGATTTAAAATTCTTTTGTCATTACTTGAACCAAAGACGAAATGGTGTCTAACATCCTCTGACCTGGTACAGGTACATATGGGACTTTTGTTTTCTATACAGACAGTGGGTCGATCCTGGAGATACTGCAATACCAGGAAAGACCCGTTAAGTTAAGGGTTGAGGGTTGTTTGAACCAGTGAACCACCATGACTATTACCGCTGACGGTGCTTGTTTCAGGGCCCTCCTGGCTCCCAGGGTCTCACAGGGCCTCAGGGAGAGCGCGGCAACCCAGGTTTCTCAGGGTCTGCAGGAGAAGCAGGACCCCCCGGCCCCGTCGGAAGTCCTGTGAGTCTGGCTTCCTTATATTTGTATTTGTATTATTTCTAATCATTTCTCCACCCGGCAGCGCATCACCAACAGTGCAGTGCCACCCTTTTTTGTGACTTCCTTACTGTCCAAGTTTTGTCCATGTTCTGAGTCTTTTTTTTCTCTTTAAATCTATTATCGTTATCAGTAGAAGAAAAAAGAAGAGACGTACATGCACCATGAACAATTACCATAATTTGTCTGAATTATGATGAAGATTTTGTATTAAAAAGTTTTTTTAAGCCAAGAATTTCCAACCATTAAGAGCTGTCCGAGGGTTTTTTTTAATCTCAGCAAGCATTCAGAAACAGACTAGGAAGAAATTCTTCTGTCTCAATAATTCCTTTGATGGTTTTGCAACAAAAATGTATAAAAGAATTTCAGTTTTAATTTTTCCATCTTCTTTTTCTGCATTCCCAGGCCATATGGCCATAATGGGTAAGGTCCGGTTTTCAGTTTCACTGGTCTCCCCACTGCATACAGCAGACACATTCTGATTTCGGAGGAGCTCAAAGGAGAAACAGTATTTGGAGGATTTTAAAAAAAGGCAGGAGAATGGGCCAATAAGTCAGAAAGGTAGTACCGGTAGATGATAGAAAACAAAGCGAAAAGGCAGTCACAGAGGGTGGCAGATTAGTGGAAGTTTCAAGCACAGAACTTCCAGAAGGTGGGGGAACTACCTTTTACAAAAGACCCCCTCGGTATCCCCATGGGGAGGAGTTTTACCATCATTTTAGACCATTTTCTTCGACCCTAACTCTTATGACTACATCACTTGTTTTGATTACGCTCTGCGTCTCCCTTGGTCTGAACAGGGAGAGAGTGGCAAACCCGGTGGCAAGGGAAAGAATGGCGCCCCTGGTTCACCAGGTCCCCCCGGACAAACTGGACCCTCTGGCATCTCGGGTGAACCAGGACCCTCGGTGAGTTTGGTGTTCAAATCTTTTGTGGAGCCTTATGAAATTTTCGCCTATCTTGTACTTAGTCACCCCTTCCTCAAATTTTTGCATTGAAAATTTTCACGGAGAAACAACATGTGACCATTTTTGGGGAGAAAAGCCTAGAGCTATCTAGGATCAGCCTATAATTATTTTCATGAAGCTGAAAGAAGCAGAGATTCAGGGTCGTAAACATGAGGGGGTGACTAAAGTACAAGATTGCCACATGTTCTATCTGCTCAAAGTAAACTCAAAACAACTTTATGTCATAAGAGATATTAACACTGGCAGTGACCTCAATCATTCGCTAGTCAAACAGAGTGAGCAGGATGATAATATTCAACACATCAAAACATGTTAAAACACAAACAAATATCTGGAACTGTGTCTGTCTATATTTAACTGTGCAAACCTGGTACCGTATTCATGAGTGTGTCAACAATTATCACGGGTAGTAACATGCAAATTAGACTAAACTGCCAAAATGATTACAATGTTACTACCTGTGTTAACTTGGTCAATGAATCACCAAACACCTTAGAGAGCACAAATTTTCGATTTTAATTTCTTTTTCAACATCTTTAAAAATGGCAGCAATTATCACGCTTATGCACCCACATTCACCCACACACGCAGACACTGACACATACACCCACGTTCACCCCCACACACAGACACTGACACATACAACCCCCCCCCAACACACATGCATAATTCACAAACATACGCTGGGCTTTACTATGTTATAAGCTCAACCACAACCTGTGTTAACTGTTTGAGACATACTCATGATTACGGTACCTGGATAGTAAAGTGATCAGCATATTTCCAACACAAACAACTAACACTTCGAGCTTAGACTCACACACAAACAGATGTACATATAAGCAAAGACACATGACATCTACATACCCATGCACACACACACAGAGGAATGGTTTTGCACACATAATATGGTTCATTGACTTGTTACATTGATTACCATAAGTAATTAATGTGCCTGAAGTTGCTCGTTCACATTTAATATATACTAGTGCAACGCCAAGTACCGGTAACGCCTAGTACCGGTAGCGCCTAGTACAGGTAACGCCAAGTACCGGTAACGCTGAGTACCAGTTTCGCCGGGTCCGCGAAATATTATATTTTTACTTTTGTGGCTGAAAACCCAATTTTTAGACCCCTACCACTTTCAAGGCCTACCGATCTCCCTGACCTTGACCTTGACCTTGATCAGTATGCAATCATCAGAATGGCCATAAGCCAAAGTACCTACATGCCAAGTTTGAAGTATCTAAGACCAACGGTGTGGACATTATAGCCCCTTAAAGATTTTCGGTTTTCAAGGTAATACGCCAAGGTCAAGGTCACGACGGCAATAATTTATGCACTGATGCCTTCCTCTCATGGTGACACGCCACCACACAAAATTGGAAACGATTCGGTGAAGCGGTTCGGGAGATATGCTTGGGACAGAAAACCCCAATTATTAAACCCCTACCACTTTCAAGGCGTACCGATCTCCCTGACCTTGACCTTGACCTTCATTGGTATGCCATCATCAGAATGGCCATAAGCGAAAGTACCTCCATGCCAAGTTTCAAGACTCTAGGACCTGCGGTGTGGAAGTTATGGCCCCTTAACGATTTTCGGTTTTCAAGGTCATATGCCAAGGTCAAGGTCAGGGCGGCGAAAAGTTTTGCGCGGATGCCTTCCTCGCATGGGGTCACACCACCACACAAAATTTGAAGCGATTCGGTCAAGCGGTTCGGGAGATCCTTGGGACAGAGAGAAAAGAACAAACAAACAAACAAAAAAAGGAAACAAACCTGAACGAAAACATACTCCTTTGCGATCGTAGATCGGCAAAGGACTAAAAAGAAAAACGAACTGAAAGCCTACTTAGTTCAACCAGAGAGGTTGTTAATCTGTGGTTCAACCATTGTAGGTCCGTTTTGGTAAATCTCGGGACCCACAACAAAAACAACAAAAGCACTCCCTGCACACACCCCACCGCAACCCCCCCCCCCCCCCCCCCAACCATCCCCCGTCCCCCCCCCCTAACACCCCCACACCCCACACACACACACACCATCCCCCGCACACACACCCCCACACCCCACACACACACCACATCCCCCCCCCCCCCCCCCCCTCCAGACAAAGACAGAGAGATAGAGAGGGGGGGGGGGGGGGAGAGACAGAGCTAGAAAGTGAGAGAGACACAGACAAAAACAAACATACAGAGAGAGAGAGACAGACAGAAAAAGACAGAGACAGAGAGACATACAGACTCCCCACTGCCCCCCCACCCCCAACCATCCCCCACCCCCCTACCCCCACCCCACACATCCCGCCCCCCTACACCCCCCCCTACGCACACACGTGCACATGGTAACCTGTTACTGATACCGAGTCCAGTCTGCTAACCTGCTGGCGCGCGCGCGCGCGCGAGAGAGAATAGCGCGATAGTAGGGTTCGCTACAGTAAATTCTCGCTGAAGTAATGTCCGCTGTGCAACCGTTTCCTCGCTGCTCCCTTAATCGGGAGAGTTCTTTTTGTGTATAATGTTCGTTTTGGGGTGCCCGCAAAATATAAATTGGGTCATAGCGTTATAGGTTATGAACGGATTCTGTTGAAATTTTGCACCAAGATAGTCACTATCCCTAGTCATCTTGTTTCGCCGAGGTTTGTGAAAAGGTTAAGCGGCCTATATCGCATGCGTTTCTACATCGCTTCGCTTCTGGTTTGGCACACGGATGGTCACCGTCCCCGGTCATCTACCTGCCAAATTCGAAGGCAATCGGCCGAGAAATACCGGAGATACGGGCGCAGAGAGGCTGGGGGATACGTGTTTCGCGCATTTGCCAAACCGCGCAAATGACACGGCCGCCTCGGTTGCCGTTGCCATCGCCCCGTTAGGGCTCACAGCAAATTTGAAGCGATTCTGTCAAAAAACGGCGGAGTTATAAGGCCCGTTTTGTGTTTCACACAGAAACGCACACGCACACACACACACTTGGCTTTTAATATAAAGATTCATGAGCGCTTGTTTTTGTTTCTAATTTATGCAAAGTAGTACAGTGGAACCCCCCTATAAAGACCTTCAAGACATTAGCCACAAAAAAGTGTTATGCGGAGGGGGTCTTAATAGGGAGATGTTCTCTCAGTAGTCCAGATATGAAGGGGGGGGGGGGAGATCGGTGAATAATGTTTGGGTCACATATTAGAGAGAGTCTTAATAGGGAAGGTCTTTATAGGGAGGTTCCACTGTATTTCCAAGACATAAAATAGAAGAAAAAATAAGTGATATAGATTATTATTGTGTTGATGCTGATTGAAAGAAGAGACATGAACTGTTATTAGACATAATGAGAACATTAAAAATTTGAATTAAAAAAAATAATTCTGGGGAAAACAAACGGAGTAAAGCGACGTAGATATGTTGATGATCTTTAATAGACGAGAGAGAGAGAAGTGATAAGGTTTATGATAATAATAATAATAATAATAATGGGAATTTATATAGCGCTCTTTCTCACATGAGCTCAGTGCGCTTTACATTGATAACAAGAACATTAAAGGCAAACAAATAATTAATCATTAGAAAGTAAAATAAGCATGATGCCTACACACAACGTTCTCTTACTTCCTTACTCACACACACACACACACACACACACACACACACGCACACACATACACACACATGCATGCGCACACGCACACTCGCACACAATAAATTATACAAGTAAAATAGTTACAACATGAACATTCTAAGAAGAAACATAGAGACCACATTCACATTCCCAATCAAGTTTGAATACAATACTGCAACTTGAAATAAAATCATACTGCCATCGACATATCAATTACATGACTAATTATAATAGACAAATTTTGCAAAAACAAAAATACCTTTCTGCCTCATGATAATAAATATTTCCTTTTTTTAGGGCAGTGAGTCAGCAGGGCAGACAAGTGCACGCTAGAATGGTCGACTTAGCTCGCTCCTTTCATCGCGCTGCGGTCGAGTGGGTCCAAACATAGTGGTAGCCTTTGTTGGGGAGAGGGAGAGGAGAGGGACTCAGCTCTCCTCCATACTTTGGACCCAGTCAGCCGCAGCGCCGCCCCGCGGTGAAAGGAGCGAGCTACGTCGCTCATTAATACAACAATGGGTAGAAAGAATGTTTCACGTCCTCATGGCTTTTGCCTTTATATAGGAACAAGTTCTTCTGGTGCTGTAGTCTTCAATATAAGTCGGTCGATCCTGGAGCTACTGTAATACCAGATCGACCCGTGGTGACTCTTCACCATCGTTGAATACAACAATAGAACAATGAAGTTAATAAGGGTAGCGACGAAAAAGTTTATGCTAATCCTAATAATGGCGTTAAGCATTTTCCAGGGCAGGTTAGACAACATGGGAGCAGCAGGACAGATAGTGCATGCCAGACCTAAACCCGGAATTCCATATGTGTGATTTTAAAGGCAAAAATCGACTGCATTAATTGCCCGCCACCGACAATAAAGTCATTCTGTACACTACTTATAGGTGCGATAATCATGAGCAGTCAGTCAACGAGCGAAATATTTTTGTCACCGTCGAAAATAGTCTGAAAGTGGGCGAAGCTAAAACATTACACCATTTTTTCAGACAGCATGGCTTCAAGAAACATGAAGAAACTTGTGGTAGGCCTACTGGCAGAAAACGTTGCTTGCAATTCTGTAGGTGCAATGTTTTATTTTTATTTTTTTAGTGCAATGTTTGAATAGCACCATCGAAAATCACCAGCAATTTTAGCATCGATGGAATTGCAAGCAACCTTTTTCGTCGCTGTCGAAAGTCACAGGCGATTTAAGCCAGCGGAAATGGCACATATGGAATTCCAGCGTTATGCAATAAAACAATTAAGGTACTAATAACAACAGTGATAATGAAGAAGAACATGATGATAATAGTCCTAATAATGCTGATGCTGTTAATCTGATTTCAGGGCAGGCCCGGAAACATGGGGGCGGCAGGGCAGACAGGGCGTGCAGGGCCTAAAGGAGGGCGTGGTTTGCCAGGAGTGCAGGGGTCACCAGGCCTGATGGGACCCATGGTGTGTGAGAGAGAGAGAGTGTGTGTGTGTGTGTGTGTGAGAGAGAGAGAGTGTGTGTGTGAGAGAGAGAGAGAGTGTGTGTGTGTGAGAGAGAGAGAGTGTGTGTGTGTGAATTGTGGAGTGTGTGTGTTTTTGAGGTGTGTGTATGTGTTGTATGTGTGCAGGCGTGTGTGTGTGTGTGTTCTTGTGTTTGTGTGCCTAAGCCCTATGGAGAGGAAGTTCAGGAAGATCCAGGACTGGGGAAGGGTTGTGTGTGAGGGATGTAGCCTGATAGGCCTCACTGATAACAAACCTGAGACGTGTTTCAGAAGCGTTGGGAAAGCTAGCCGCTACGTAGCGAAGCTGGGAAGGCGTTTCATTGGACACCACTACTTTGTAGCAAAGTTAGCCAGCTAGGTTCGCTACATAGAGGCCTCGCGAGTAGCTACAGTGGCTAAATAAAAATGGTGCCAAGTTTCTGTTCCAATCGATCTGCATTTGAACATTGTGTGTGTGTGTGGAGGGAGAGATACAGAGCAGGAAGATAGGACAGTGAAGGGAAGAGGGTGGGGGCTGGGTGTGTGAGGAGGGAGAGATACAGAGCAGGAAGATAGGACAGTGAAGGGAAGAGGGTGGGGTCTGGGTGTGTGAGGAGGGAGAGATACAGAGCAGGAAGATAGGACAGTGAAGGGAAGAGGGTGGGGGCTGGGTGTGTGAGGAGGGAGAGATACAGAGCAGGAAGATAGGACAGTGAAGGGAAGAGGGTGGGGGCTGGGTGTGTGAGGAGGGAGAGATACAGAGCAGGAAGATAGGACAGTGGAGGGAAGAGGGTGGGGGCTGGGTGTGTGAGGAGGGAGATATACAGAGCAGCAAGATAGGACAGTGGGGGAAGAGGGGGGGTCTGGGTGTGTGAGGAGGGAGAGATACAGAGCAGGAAGATAGGATGGTGGGGGGGGGAGGGGGGGGGGGGGGGGTGTGTGAAGAGGGAGAGATACAGAGCAGGAAGATAGGACAGTGAAGGGAAGAGGGTGGGGTCTGGGTGTGTGAGGAGGGAGAGATACAGAGCAGGAAGATAGGACAGTGAAGGGAAGAGGGTGGGGGGGGGTGTGTGAGGAGGGAGAGATACAGAGCAGGAAGATAGGACAGTGAAGGGAAGAGGGGGGGGGGGGGGGGCTGGGTGTGTGAGGAGGGAGAGATACAGAGCAGGAAGATAGGACAGTGAAGGGAAGAGGGTGGGGGCTGGGTGTGTGAGGAGGGAGAGATACAGAGCAGGAAGATAGGGTGAAGGGAAGGGGGGGGGGGCTGGGTGTGTGAGGAGGGAGAGATACAGAGCAGGAAGATAGGACAGTGGAGGGGGGAGGGGGGGGGCTGGGTGTGTGAGGAGGGAGAGATACAGAGCAGGAAGATAGGACAGTGGAGGGGGGGGGGGGGGGGCTGGGTGTGTGAGGAGGGAGAGATACAGAGCAGGAAGATAGGACAGTGGAGGGGGGGGGGGGGGGGCTGGGGGTGTGAGGAGGGAGAGATACAGAGCAGGAAGGATAGGACAGTGGAGGGGGGGGGGGGGGGGGGGGGGGGGCTGGGTGTGTGAGGAGGGAGAGATACAGAGCAGGAAGATAGGACAGTGAAGGGAAGAGGGTGGGGGCTGGGTGTGTGAGGAGGGAGAGATACAGAGCAGGAAGATAGGACAGTGAAGGGGGGGTGGGGTCTGGGTGTGTGAGGAGGGAGAGATACAGAGCAGGAAGATAGGACAGTGAAGGGAAGAGGGTGGGGGCTGGGTGTGTGAGGAGGGAGAGATACAGAGCAGGAAGATAGGACAGTGAAGGGAAGAGGGTGGGGTCTGGGTGTGTGAGGAGGGAGAGATACAGAGCAGGAAGATAGGACAGTGAAGGGAAGAGGGTGGGGGCTGGGTGTGTGAGGAGGGAGAGATACAGAGCAGGAAGATAGGACAGTGAAGGGAAGAGGGTGGGGGCTGGGTGTGTGAGGAGGGAGAGATACAGAGCAGGAAGATAGGACAGTGAAGGGAAGAGGGTGGGGTCTGGGTGTGTGAGGAGGGAGAGATACAGAGCAGGAAGATAGGACAGTGGGGGGGGGGGGGTGGGGGCTGGGTGTGTGAGGAGGGAGAGATACAGAGCAGGAAGATAGGACAGTGAAGGGAAGAGGGTGGGGGCTGGGTGTGTGAGGAGGGAGAGATACAGAGCAGGAAGATAGGACAGTGGAGGGAAGAGGGGGGGCTGGGGGGGGCTGGGTGTGTGAGGAGGGAGAGATACAGAGCAGGAAGATAGGACAGTGAAGGGAAGAGGGTGGGGGCTGGGTGTGTGAGGAGGGAGAGATACAGAGCAGGAAGATAGGACAGTGGAGGGGGGAGGGGGGGGGCTGGGTGTGTGAGGAGGGAGAGATACAGAGCAGGAAGATAGGACAGTGAAGGGAAGAGGGTGGGGTGGGGGTGTGGGTGTGTGAGGAGGGGGCTGGGTGTGTGAGGAGGGAGAGATACAGAGCAGGAAGATAGGACAGTGAAGGGAAGAGGGTGGGGTCTGGGTGTGTGAGGAGGGAGAGATACAGAGCAGGAAGATAGGACAGTGAAGGGAAGAGGGTGGGGGCTGGGTGTGTGAGGAGGGAGAGATACAGAGCAGGAAGATAGGACAGTGAAGGGAAGAGGGTGGGGTCTGGGTGTGTGAGGAGGGAGAGATACAGAGCAGGAAGATAGGACAGTGAAGGGAAGAGGGGGGGGGGGGGGGGGGGGCTGGGTGTGTGAGGAGGGAGAGATACAGAGCAGGAAGATAGGACAGTGGAGGGAAGAGGGGGGGGGGGGGGGGGGCTGGGTGTGTGAGGAGGGAGAGATACAGAGCAGGAAGATAGGACAGTGAAGGGAAGAGGGTGGGGTCTGGGTGTGTGAGGAGGGAGAGATACAGAGCAGGAAGATAGGACAGTGAAGTAATAAAAGAAATGTGTGTGTTTTGTGGGGGAAATGTTTTGTGCTTTTAATATTTAAAGAACGGAGGCAATAATATAATAAGTTGCAGTACAGTGTTGGCCCCAAAAATGTTTTTCAGTAAAAAATATTGCTTCTTGTGCAGGGTCCAGTCGGAATGTCAGGACCGGCCGGATCTCAGGGAGAGAGAGGAGACAGGGTGAGTGTCTGTCTTGGACGGTCATTGGTTCAGGGCAGTGGGTGGATGCCTTGTGCCTCCATATGGGGAGCTGGACAACCCCGCCCCCCTCCATGAGCTTCTTCCCGTGGAGATACCGGGGGTCTTTCATGCACATAGTTCCCTAACCTTCTTGAAGTTCTGTGCTTGTAACTTCCTCTAATCTGTCACTCACTTTGACTCTGCCTTTTCCCTTTGCTTTCTGTCATCTACTATCTTTCTGACTTATTGGCCCATTCTCTTGCCTTTTTTTCAAAAAAAATCTTCCAAATAATTTTCTCCTTTGAGTTCCTCCGAAATCGGAATGTGTCGGCTGTACACAGCGGGGAGACAAGTGAAAACTTAAAACCGGACACATACGTACCTTATATATTATATAATTACCCAGCATGGCTATATAGCCTGGGAACGCAGAAGAAGAAGAAGAAGATCATTGGTTCATGCCCTAGGTCATAGGCTAATTGCAGATGTCAAGGTTGTTGGGGTTTTTTGATTGGTTTTTTTTTTTGCTGTTCCTATCTTCTGGGCTGTACAGCAGCGTTTACTTATTCATAAATAAAATTTCTAGAGCGCTTATTCTTTAAGCTGTAGGTGCGTTGCTCCCACGCCGCTCATTCCAAGTCCCAACTCGCAGCTACACCCTGGTTTGTCAAGTCCAAATCCAAAATCAGCAGTGCAATGGGAGTGAATCTGTATTAGATCAGCAGGAGGCAACCACCAGAGGAGACACTGCATTGCTACTGAGTCACTTTGGTGGATTTCAGTGGGACCTGTTGTGAGCTAACATACACAGGACATTACCTACACTAAGCTCCCGAGCCAAGGTCAAGGTTAATGTCAGGTCAAGGTTAATGTCAGAGGTCCTGGGTTCATGCTCCAGATCAAAGGCTAATTGCAGAGGTCACAGGTTATTGGTGACAGAGGTATAAAAATTGCAAAAAACATGATGACAATGATTTTTTTCCTTTTTATAATTTCACCATATTTTGAAGATGATCATGACATTAACAGGAGGTTGAAAAGGGACTGATGTTTGTCCACTGGAAGGAAGGGGCTGATCAGAAGAGAAAGAGAATGAAGGGGATAATCATTGATATATTCTGTGGTTCCTATTTCAGGGTGAGCGTGGCAACGGTGGCTCCCAGGGTGCTGTTGGTCCTGCTGGTGCTCCTGTGAGTACTGTGTGTGTGTTGTATGATATGGTATCAATAGTGTACTGTGGTGTGGTGTTGTATGATATGGTATCAATAGTGTGCTGTGGTGTGGTGTTGTATGATATGGTATCAATAGTGTGGTGTGGTGTTGTATGATATGGTATCAATAGTGTGCTGTGCTGTGGTGTTGTATGATATGGTATCAATAGTGTGCAGTGTGTGGTGTTGTATGATATGGTATCAATACTGTGCTGTGCTGTGGTGTTGTATGATATGGTATCAATAGTGTGCTGTGGTGTGGTGTTGTATGATATGGTATCAATAGTGTGCTGTGATGTTCTGTTGTATGATATGGTATCAATAGTGTGCTGTGGTGTGGTGTTGTATGATATGGTATCAATAGTGTGCTGTGGTGTGGTGTTGTATGATATGGTATCAATAGTGTGCTGTGCTGTGGTGTGGTGTTGTATGATATGGTATCAATAGTGTGCTGTGCTGTGGTGTGGTGTTGCATGATATGGTATCAATAGTGTGCTGTGCTGTGCTGTGGTGTTGTATGATATGGTATCAATAGTGTGCTGTGGTGTTGTATGATATGGTATCAATAGTGTGTTGTGGTGTGGTGTTGTATGATATGGTATCAATAGTGTGCTGTGGTGTGGTGTTGTATGATATGGTATCAATAGTGTGCTGTGGTGTGGTGTTGTATGATATGGTATCAATAGTGTGCTGTGCTGTGGTGTTGTATGATATGGTATCAATAGTGTGCTGTGCTGTGGTGTTGTTTGATATGGTATCAATAGTGTGCTGTGGTGTGGTGTTGTATGATATGGTATCAATAGTGTGTTGTGGTGTGGTGTTGTATGATATGGTGTCAATAGTGTGCTGTGCTGTGGTGTTGTATGATATGGTATCAATAGTGTGTTGTGGTGTTGTGTTGTGTGATATGGTGTCAATAGTGTGCTGTGGTGTGGTGTTGTATGATATGGTATCAAATAGTGTGTTGTGGTGTGGTGTTGTATGATATGGTATCAATAGTGTGCTGTGGTGTGGTGTTGTATGATATGGTATCAATAGTGTGCTGTGGTGTGGTGTTGTATGATATGGTATCAATAGTGTGTTGTGGTGTGGTGTTGTATGATATGGTATCAATAGTGTGCTGTGGTGTGGTGTTGTATGATATGGTGTCAATAGTGTGCTGTGGTGTTGTATGATATGGTATCAATAGTGTGCTGTACTGTGGTGTTGTATGATATAGTATTAATAGTGTGCTGTGGTGTGGTGTTGTATGATATGGTATCAATAGTGTGCTGTGGTGTGGTGTTGTATGATATGGTATCAATAGTGTGCTGTGGTGTGGTGTTGTATGATATGGTATCAATAGTGTGCTGTGCTGTGCTGTGCTGACCTGTTTACACTTCCGGTTTTGCCGGAATTATTCCGGAAATTTGCTAAAATTCTGGGTAAAATAGTAAATTCCGGGTGAACGCTGAAAATTCCGGGATTTTGAAAAACCATCTATTGTTTATTTCCGTTCGTATGAAAAGACGCAAGGGTTGACCGAAACCGAATGCAAATGGCGGCCAGGATTTTACTGTCGATTTGAAGAGCTTTCCGGGCAGTTTTTTAATGGTAGAGATTATAATTAGGGCTTAAAATGAGTCCATTTAGATTTTATTATCACTGGAAAATACTATGATGTGAGAATTTTGAACTTTTCAATAAAAAATGAAGTGAAAATTTATTGCAATGGCGCCGAGCTGAATCGGTGTTTTATCGCGAGTTGTGTACCGATGTGAATTCTGTTGTTTTTTCTCAAATTCCGGGTTTTTGTGTGGCAAATTCCAGGATTTTCATTATTAGGGTAAACAGGTCTGGCTGTGTTGTTGTGCTGTGGTGTGGTGTTGTATGATATGGTATGAGTGGCATGCTGTGGTGTGGTGTGAGTACTGTGTGTGTGTTGTATGATATGGTATCAATAGTGTGCTGTGGTGTGGTGTTGTATGATATGGTATCAATAGTGTGCTGTGGTGTGGTGTTGTATGATATGGTATGAGTGGCATGCTGTGGTGTGGTGTGAGTACTGTGTGTGTGTTGTATAATATGGTATCAATAGTGTGCTGTGCTGTGCTGTGCTGTGTTGTGGTTTTGTATGATATGGTATCAATAGTGTGGTGTGGTGTGGTGTGAGTACTGTGTGTGTTGTATAATATGGTATCAATAGTGTGGTGTGCTGTGCTGTGCTGTGGTTTTGTATGATATGGTATCAATAGTGTGGTGTGGTGTGGTGTGAGTACTGTGTGTGTTGTATAATATGGTATCAATAATGTGCTGTGGTGTGAGTACTGTGGTGTGTTGTATGATACAGTATCAACAATGTGCTGTGGTGTGTTGTAGTATGATATGGTATCAATAGCGTGCTGTGCTGTGGTGTTGTATGATATGTTATCAATAGCGTGGTGTGGTGTGGTGTGAGTACTGTGTGTGTTTTGTATGATATGGTATCAATAGTGTGCTGTGCTGTGGTGTTGTATGATATGGTATCAATAGTGTGCTGTGGTGTGGTGGTGTATGATATGGTATCAATAGTGTGCTGTGCTGTGGTGTTGTATGATATGGTATCAATAGTGTGCTGTGCTGTGGTGTTGTATGATATGGTATCAATAGTGTGCTGTGGTGTGGTGTTGTATGATATGGTATCAATAGTGTGCTGTGCTGTGGTGTTGTATGATATGGTGTCAATAGTGTGCTGTGCTGTGGTGTTGTATGATATGGTGTCAATAGTGTGCTGTGCTGTGGTGTTGTATGATATGGTATCAATAGTGTGCTGTGGTGTTGTATGATATGGTGTCAATAGTGTGCTGTGGTGTATGATATGGTATCAATAGTGTGCTGTGCTGTGGTGTTGTATGATATAGTATCAATAGTGTGCTGTGGTGTTGTATGATATGGTGTCAATAGTGTGCTGTGCTGTGGTGTTGTATGATATGGTATCAATAGTGTGCTGTGGTGTGCTGTTGTATGATATGGTATCAATAGTGTGCTGTGGTGTTGTATGATATGGTATCAATAGTGTGCTGTGCTGTGATGTGGTGTTGTATGATATGGTATCGATAGTGTGCTGTGGTGTGGTGTATGATATGGTATTAATAGTGTACTGTGCTGTGGTGTTGTATGATATGGTATCAATAGTGTGTTGTGGTGTGGTGTTGTATGATATGGTATCAATAGTGTGCTGTGGTGTTGTATGATATGGTATCAATAGTGTGCTGTGGTGTGGTGTTGTATGATATGGTATTAATAGTGTGCTGTGGTGTGGTGTTGTATGATATGGTATCAATAGTGTGCTGTGGTGTGGTGTTGTATGATATGGTATCAATAGTGTGCTGTGGTGTGGTGTTGTATGATATGGTATTAATAGTGTGCTGTGGTGTGGTGTTGTATGATATGGTATTAATAGTCTGCTGTGGTGTGGTGTTGTATGATATGGTATTAATAGTGTGCTGTGGTGTTGTATGATATGGTATCGATAGTGTGCTGTGGTGTGGTGTTGTATGATATGGTATCAATAGTGTGGTGTGGTGTTGTATGATATGGTATCAATAGTGTGCTGTGGTGTGGTGTTGTATGATATGGTATCAATAGTGTGCTGTGCTGTGGTGTTGTATGATATGGTATCAATAGTGTGCTGTGGTGTGGTGTTGTTTGATATGGTATCAATAGTGTGCTGTGGTGTGGTGTTGTATGATATGGTATCAATAGTGTGTTGTGGTGTGGTGTTGTATGATATGGTGTCAATAGTGTGCTGTGCTGTGGTGTTGTATGATATGGTATCAATAGTGTGTTGTGGTGTGGTGTTGTATGATATGGTGTCAATAGTGTGCTGTGGTGTGGTGTTGTATGATATGGTATCAATAGTGTGTTGTGGTGTGGTGTTGTATGATATGGTATCAATAGTGTGCTGTGGTGTGGTGTTGTATGATATGGTATCAATAGTGTGCTGTGGTGTGGTGTTGTATGATATGGTATCAATAGTGTGTTGTGGTGTGGTGTTGTATGATATGGTATCAATAGTGTGCTGTGGTGTGGTGTTGTATGATATGGTGTCAATAGTGTGCTGTGGTGTTGTATGATATGGTATCAATAGTGTGCTGTACTGTGGTGTTGTATGATATAGTATTAATAGTGTGCTGTGGTGTGGTGTTGTATGATATGGTATCAATAGTGTACTGTGGTGTGGTGTTGTCTGATATGGTATCAATAGTGTGCTGTGGTGTGGTGTTGTATGATATGGTATCAATAGTGTGCTGTGCTGTGGTGTTGTATGATATGGTATGAGTGGCATGCTGTGGTGTGGTGTGAGTACTGTGTGTGTGTTGTATAATATGGTATCAATAGTGTGGTGTGCTGTGCTGTGCTGTGGTTTTGTATGATATGGTATCAATAGTGTGGTGTGGTGTGGTGTGAGTACTGTGTGTGTTGTATAATATGGTATCAATAATGTGCTGTGGTGTGAGTACTGTGGTGTGTTGTATGATACAGTATCAACAGTGTGCTGTGGTGTGTTGTAGTATGATATGGTATCAATAGCGTGCTGTGCTGTGGTGTTGTATGATATGTTATCAATAGCGTGGTGTGGTGTGGTGTGAGTACTGTGTGTGTTTTGTATGATATGGTATCAATAGTGTGCTGTGCTGTGGTGTTGTATGATATGGTATCAATAGTGTGCTGTGGTGTGGTGTTGTATGATATGGTATCAATAGTGTGCTGTGCTGTGGTGTTGTATGATATGGTATCAATAGTGTGCTGTGCTGTGGTGTGTATGATATGGTATCAATAGTGTGCTGTGGTGTGGTGGTGTATGATATGGTATCAATAGTGTGCTGTGCTGTGGTGTTGTATGATATGGTGTCAATAGTGTGCTGTGGTGTTGTATGATATGGTATCAATAGTGTGCTGTGCTGTGGTGTTGTATGATATGGTATCAATAGTGTGCTGTGGTGTTGTATGATATGGTGTCAATAGTGTGCTGTGCTGTGGTGTTGTATGATATGGTATCAATAGTGTGCTGTGGTGTGCTGTTGTATGATATGGTATCAATAGTGTGCTGTGGTGTTGTATGATATGGTGTCAATAGTGTGCTGTGCTGTGGTGTTGTATGATATGGTATCAATAGTGTGCTGTGGTGTTGTATGATATGGTGTCAATAGTGTGCTGTGCTGTGGTGTTGTATGATATGGTATCAATAGTGTGCTGTGGTGTGGTGTTGTATGATATGGTATCAATAGTGTGCTGTGCTGTGCTGTTGTATGATATGGTGTCAATAGTGTGCTGTGGTGTGGTGTTGTATGATATGGTGTCAATAGTGTGCTGTGGTGTTGTATGATATGGTATCAATAGTGTGCTGTGCTGTGCTGTGCTGTTGTATGATATGGTGTCAATAGTGTGCTGTGGTGTGGTGTTGTATGATATGGTGTCAATAGTGTGCTGTGCTGTGATGTGGTGTTGTATGATATGGTATCAATAGTGTGCTGTGGTGTTGTATGATATGGTGTCAATAGTGTGCTGTGGTGTTGTATGATATGGTATCAATAGTGTGCTGTGCTGTGATGTGGTGTTGTATGATATGGTATCAATAGTGTGCTGTGGTGTTGTATGATATGGTATCAATAGTGTGCTGTGCTGTGATGTGGTGTTGTATGATATGGTATCGATAGTGTGCTGTGGTGTGGTGTTGTATGATATGGTATTAATAGTGTGCTGTGGTGTGGTGTTGTATGATATGGTATTAATAGTGTGCTGTGGTGTGGTGTTGTATGATATGGTATCAATAGTGTGCTGTGGTGTTGTATGATATGGTATCAATAGTGTGCTGTGGTGTGGTGTTGTATGATATGGTATTAATAGTGTGCTGTGGTGTGGTGGTGTATGATATGGTATCAATAGTGTGCTGTGGTGTGGTGTTGTATGATATGGTATCAATAGTGTGCTGTGGTGTGGTGTTGTATGATATGGTATTAATAGTGTGCTGTGGTGTGGTGTATGATATGGTATTAATAGTCTGCTGTGGTGTGGTGTTGTATGATATGGTATTAATAGTGTGCTGTGGTGTTGTATGATATGGTATCGATAGTGTGCTGTGGTGTGGTGTTGTATGATATGGTATCAATAGTGTGCTGTGGTGTTGTATGATATGGTATCAATAGTGTGCTGTGGTGTGGTGTTGTATGATATGGTATCAATAGTCTGCTGTGGTGTGGTGTTGTATGATATGGTGTCAATAGTGTGCTGTTGTGTGGTGTTGTATGATATGATGTCAATAGTGTGCTGTGGTGTGGTGTTGTATGATATAGTATTAATAGTGTGCTGTGGTGTGGTGTTGTATGATATGGTATCAATAGTGTGTTGTGGTGTGGTGTTGTATGATATGGTATCAATAGTGTGCTGTGGTGTGGTGTTGTATGATATGGTATCAATAGTGTGCTGTGGTGTGGTGTATGATATGATATTAATAGTGTGCTGTGGTGTGGTGTTGTATGATATGGTATCAATAGTGCTGTGCTGTGGTGTGTGTATGATATGGTATCAATAGTGTGCTGTGGTGTGGTGTTGTATGATATGGTATCAATAGTGTGCTGTGCTGGTGTGGTGTTGTATGATATGGTATCAATAGTGTGCTGTGCTGTGGTGTGGTGTATGATATGATATTAATAGTGTGCTGTGGTGTGGTGTTGTATGATATGGTATCAATAGTGCTGTGCTGTGGTGTGTTGTATGATATGGTATCAATAGTGTGCTGTGGTGTGGTGTTGTATGATATGGTATCAATAGTGTGCTGTGGTGTGGTGTTGTATGATATGGTATCAATAGTGTGCTGTGCTGTGGTGTGGTGTATGATATGATATTAATAGTGTGCTGTGGTGTGGTGTGGTATGCAGACCTGGTTTCCTTACGGATTTGCCCGTAATTATTACATTTTGATACCTCTGATTACGCTATTAATGGTGTATGTGTGTCTTTGTGAGAGAGTGAGTGTGTGTGTTTGTGTGTATGTGTGCGTCTGAGAGAGAGAGAGAGAGAGAGAGTGTGTGTGTGTGTGTGTGTGTGTGTGTGTGTGTGTGTGTGTGTGTGTGTGTATTGGTGTGTGAGTGTGTATTGATATGAGTGTGTGTGTGTGTGTGTGTGTGTGTGTGTGTATTGGTGTGTGAGTGTGTATTGATGTGTGTGTGTGTGTGTGTGTTTCCATGCACTCTTAGCATATGTCTCTATCTGGTCACGCTGTGTGGTTGCAGGGGTCTCAAGGTCAGCAGGGTCCTGCAGGACGGGCAGGAAAAGCCGGTTCTGACGGACACAAAGGATGGACCGGAATGCCCGGAGCGGTTGGACCTCCAGGACCCCCTGTGAGTCTGAGAGAAACTTGAACAACTTTATTACGCAAGGATTGAGATTTTAGGCAAAGCTTGTTCTTACAATCTGTCCTTGGGACGTAAACAAGACTAAGACAAAACAACCAGGCAACAGATATGGGCATACATAATGATTCAAGGCATCAATAAACAAAGTTGGAGCAGAACGAAATAACTAAACAGCTAGGGAAGGAGAGGAGGGGAGAGTAAAGAGAGTGACAGAGAAAAACAGTGAGAGAGAGGGGAGAGGAGGAGGAATTAAGGAGGTTAAAGAGAACTAAATGAGAGAATAGGGGTGGGTGGGTGGGTGGAGGAGAGAGATAGTTTGGAGTAGGAAAGAGGAGGTTAAAATAAGTAAATGAGAGAGTGGGGGGCAGAGGAAAGAGCGAGCGATGGTGAGGAAGAGAAGGGAGAGGAAAGGAGGTTAAATAGAAGTGAATGAGAGAGAAGGAGGAGAGAGGTACGAGAGAAAGAGAGGGGAGAGAGAGAGGAGGGGAGAGAGAGAGGAGGGGAGAGAAAGAGGGGGTTAAAGAAAAGTAAAAGAGAGAGGAAAGAGAAGTAAATGAGAGAGACGGAGGAGAGAGGTACGAGAGAAAGAGAGGGGAGAGAGAGAGGAGGGGAGAGAGAAGAGGGGGTTAAAGAAAAGTAAAAGAGAGAGGAAAGAGAAGTAAATGAGAGAGAAGGAGGAGCGAGGTACGAGAGAAAGAGAGGGGAGAGAGAGAGGAGGGGAGAGAGAAAGAGGGGGTTAAAGAAAAGTAAAAGAGGAAAGTTAAGTAAATGAGAGAGAAGGAGGAGAGAGGTACGAGAGAAAGAGAGGGGAGAGAGAGAGAGAGGGAGAGAGAGAGAGAGGGGAGAGAAAGAGGGGGTTAAAGAAAAGTAAAAGAGAGAGAAGGAGGAGAGAGGTACGAGAGAAAGAGAGGGGAGAGAGAGAGGAGGGGAGAGAAAGAGGGGGTTAAAGAAAAGTAAAAGAGAGAGGAAAGAGAAGTAAAAGAGAGAGAAGGAGGAGAGAGGTACGAGAGAAAGAGAGGGGAGAGAAAGAGGGGGTTAAAGAAAAGTAAAAAAGAGAGAGGAAAGAGAAGTAAAAGAGAGAAAATGGAGAGGAAAGAGAGAAGAGAGAAAGAAATGAAGTCAGTATCCAGATTAGGGAGAGAGAGAGAGATGTGAGAATATAATAATATTATCGCTGATCATCCAAGGTGGGGTCTGAAAGGGGAGGGGTCTTATGGGGGAGGTAATTTGATGCTTACAGGGAGGTGCAATGTCTCTGAGAGGTGGGTCTTGTGTGGGAGGGAGTCTTGTGGTGTGAGGTCTTGTAGGGGAGGTTCCACTGTACTAAGAGATCTTTAGATGTATAGGCTAAATGAACATTTGTTAAATGAACTGGAGGCAGGAGAGAGACAGAGAGAGTTTGTGTGTGTGTGTATGTGTGTGTGTGGCGTTTTTGTTTGTGTGTGAGAGATAGAATATGAATGAGTGTATCCGTTTCTATGTATAATTATGTTTCATGTTTGATGTATGCGTGTTTGCTTAAAAATGGAAAAAACAACCTCTTGCTAATTATCATTTTTATAACAGAAATTTTCCAAACCTTTCATTCAATGCTCAATATAATTGTTAGTTCATTCATTCATCATGAATTGTACAGTCTAGCCATTCTGATTTTTCACTCTTTCAACTCAGAAAAACAAAAACACAAGGATGGTTTGTAATTTGATTTTTTTTTTTTTTTCTGTCCGAATCATGTACCAAGACTTGTAATGTATACATGTATGTATCGAATATCGAAGCATGCATTGATGAATGAGTGTGAGTAAGAAAGAAGGAATTGTAGAGTGGAAGGACGAGAGAGGGGAAATAAAAAATGTTATAACAAAACAAAACAAAAAAAACAAAAATAATAATATTATTGCTGTGCGCAAGACATAGAGATGTAACTCAAAATTGGTCAACTTCGATGTGTTGGACTTACCAGTTGATGAATACTATCCCGACGGCAGCAGTGTCTGCGCTACACTTCCCGCGTGACGGATAGCAGAGCTAGCATCACTTCCCTGTCGACGGCAGCAGCGTCTGCGCTACACTTCCCGTGTGACGGATAGCTGAGCTAGCATCACTTCCCTGTCCACGGCAGCAGCGTCTGCACTACACTTCCCGTGTGACGGATAGCAGAGCTAGCATCACTTCCCTGTCGACGGCAGCAGCGTCTGCGCTACACTTCCCGTGTGACAGATAGCAGAGCTAGCATCACTTCCCTGTCGACGGCAGCAGCGTCTGCGCTACACTTCCCGTGTGACGGATAGCAGAGCTAGCATCACTTCCCTGTCGACGGCAGCAGCGTCTGCGCTACACTTCCCGTGTGACAGATAGCAGAGCTAGCATCACTTCCCTGTCGACGGCAGCAGCGTCTGCGCTACACTTCCCGTGTGACGGATAGCAGAGCTAGCATCACTTCCCTGTCGACGGCAGCAGCATCTATGCTACACTTCCCGTGTGACGGATAGCAGAGCTAGCATCACTTCCCTGTCGACGGCAGCAGCATCTATGTTACACTTCCCGTGTGACGGATAGCAGAGCTAGCATCACTTCCCTGTCCACGGCAGCAGCGTCTGTGCTACACTTCCCGTGTGACGGATAGCAGAGCTAGCATCACTTCCCTGTCGACGGCAGCAGCATCTATGTTACACTTCCCGTGTGACGGATAGCAGAGCTAGCATCACTTCCCTGTCCACGGCAGCAGCGTCTGCGCTACACTTCCCGTGTGACGGATAGCAGAGCTAGCATCACTTCCCTGTCCACGGCCCATTTTGGCACTTTTCTGATTTTGTTTACGGTCACTAAACAAATGCTAACAATGAAGTGTTTGGTATCAAAAGAAAGAACAAAGCCAGTACAATACGGTAAACTTTATTCAATTCCTGATATCATGCAGTCATGCTTTTGTCTTAAAGTAACCAAGGTTACAATGTTTAAAAAAAAACTTGTTTACATTTGATTCCGCTCTGTACAACAACAAAATATTGAGTAAAATGGGAAATAAAGCTTCAATCTTACCTTCAAATCATCCAGGAATGATTATATCATCCATTTCGAGGAAAAACGTACACACAACACGATTCCGTCTGGGAGACATTTTTTTCCGCGGCAAAAGGTCAGGAAATCCCGTTTCCAGGTCACTCTGTTATTGACCATTCCTTTGCTGATGATACCCAGCTTCAAAAATCGGCGGAACCTACCCAACTTGACAGCGCTATTCAGTCTATGGAATCCTGCCTTCATGATGTCAAATCCTGGATGACATGCAACAAATTAAAACTTAATGATGACAAAACGGAAGCTCTGATTGTTTCCTCTCAGCGTATGTCTGCAACGATATCTCTTCCAGAAACTCTTACAGTTGGCAATGCTTGTGTTCAGTTTTCTAAGTCAGCAAAGAATCTCGGAGTTACCCTCGATTCAAATCTTACAATGCATAAACAGGTTATTAATCTCATACGTTCCATCAATTATGAGCTCAGACGAATCAGTGCTGTTCGACACTTTCTGTCTGTTGCAGCCACGAAAACTCTTATTTCTGCCTTTATTCTTTCCCGCATTGACTATTGCAACTCTCTTCTCTGTGGCTGTCCTAAGTATCTCCTGCAACGTGTTCAAAAACTGCAAAACAGTGCAGCACGCCTCACTCTCAAGATTCCACGTTCTGATCATATAACACCTCATCTTCGTAACTTGCACTGGCTTCCAGTAGAGGCTAGAATCAAGTATAAAATAGCTTGCCTTTGTTTCGGTGCTGTTCACTCCTCTGGTCCCGTCTATCTCTCCGAACTAGTAACTGTCTACTTACCTGCTCGCTCCCTACGTTCTTCCTCTGACTGCTGCACACTCAAGGTTCCTCGGGTCCACACGAAATCGTTTGGTGAACGATCCTTCTACTATTTAGCACCTCACTTATGGAATTCCCTCCCACAACATGTCCGCTCATCTGACTCTATTTCCGCCTTTCGCTCTGCCCTTAAAACTCACTTGTTTCGGACATATTATGATTGATTAGTGTTTGTGTGTGAGGTGTGTGTGTGGGGGGGGGGGGGGGGGGGGGTCCGTTTTATTGCAGAAATCTTGTAAAAAATGTATTTACAATTATTTTATTATTCGTATTTTGTATGTAGAATGTCTACGTCTTGTAAACTTTAAATGCTTGTAAAATTAATGAGGTAGAAGGGTATTTTTGTTTTTGCAAAATTTGTCTATTATAATTAGTCATGTAATTCTAATTGGTATGTCGATGGCAGTATGATTTTATTTCAAGTTGCAGTATTGTATTCAAACTTGATTGGGAATGTGAATGTGGTCTCTATGTTTCTTCTTAGAATGTTCATGTTGTAACTATTTTACTCTTGTATAATTAATTGTGTGCGTGTGCGCATGCATGTGCGTGTGCGTGTGCGCGTGTGTGTGTGGGTGTGTGTGTGGGTGTGTGAGTAAGGAAGTAAGAGAACGTTGTGTGTAAGCATCGTGCTTATTTTACTTTGTAATGATTTATTATTTGTTTGCCTTAATGTTCTTGTTATCAATGTAAAGCGCACTGAGCTCATGTGAGAAAGAGCGCTATATAAATTCCCATTATTATTATTATTATTTCAGAGCGAAATTCCATCACGTGGACAGCTTACAAGCAGTCAAAGTAGTAACAGTAACCTTGCTAAACCATCCCTATAACTTACTACACAGGTTGCTTCCCTTAGACCGAACACGTGAAAGGCTGAGAAGTTTTCGAAGTTGAAAGCACAATTCACTGGCAGAGTTAGCTGTGCCTCAGTCGTGGGGGAATAGAAACGTGAGGCATGATATAGTGTGCTTCAGTCGCGAAAAGGTTAAGACAAGCTGCATCATCTCACAAAACTGTAAAACAACAGTTTGCAAAGATAAATCACCGATGGTGACGCTAAATGATCTTTTTTTAAAGATAATTTGACCTGAAATGACCAAAATCTTGAGTTTTTATTAAATTTGTTTTACGTCCTCCGACCTTATGAACAGTCGATCTTGTTTTTCATTCCTCATGTGAAGTGACGTATTTCGACTTGCGTCTGTCTCTATGTTTTGCGCACGGCGATCCAGAGAGGGAGAGTTCAGAGATACGTTGGCTGGCCACAAGAAATGAAACTGAACAGTCACAGATTTGACATCTTCTTTCTTTTTTATGTTGACAGGGTCCTGCTGGAGACCTCGGACTCCCTGGACCAGCTGGACCCCCTGGAGGACAGGTAAGACAGTGAGGACAGGTGATATGATGAGGACAGGTAAGACAGTGAGGACAGGTGATATGATGAGTACAGGTAAGACCGTGAGGACAGGTGATATGATGAGGACAGGTAAGACAGTGAGGACAGGTGATATGATGAGGACAGGTACGACAGTGAGGACAGGTGATATGATGAGGACAGGTAAGACAGTGAGGACAGGTGATATGATGAGGACAGGTAAGATGATGAGGACAGGTGATATGATGAGGACAAGTAAGACAATGAGGACAGGTGATATGATGAGGACAGGTAAGCAAATGAGGACAGGTAAGACGATGAGGACAGGTGATAGGTAAGACAATGAGGACAGGTAAGACGATGAGGACAGGTGATATGATGAGGACAGGTAAGACAGTGAGCACAGGTAAGACGATGAGGACAGGTGATATGATGAGGACAGGTAAGACAATGAGGACAGGTGATATGATGAGGACAGGTAAGACCGTGAGGACAGGTGATATGATGAGGACAGGTAAGACAGTGAGGACAGGTGATATGATGAGGACAGGTACGACAGTGAGGACAGGTGATATGATGAGGACAGGTAAGACAGTGAGGACAGGTGATATGATGAGGACAGGTAAGACCGTGAGGACAGGTGATATGATGAGGACAGGTCATATGATGAGGACAGGTAAGACCGTGAGGACAGGTGATATGATGAGGACAGGTAAGATGATGAGGACAGGTGATATGATGACAAGTAAGACAATGAGGACAGGTGATATGATGAGGACAGGTAAGCAAATGAGGACAGGTAAGACGATGAGGACAGGTGATAGGTAAGACAATGAGGACAGGTAAGACGATGAGGACAGGTGATATGATGAGGACAGGTAAGACAGTGAGGACAGGTAAGACGATGAGGACAGGTGATATGATGAGGACAGGTAAGACAATGAGGACAGGTGATATGATGAGGACAGGTAAGACCGTGAGGACAGGTGATATGATGAGGACATGTAAGACAATGAGGACAGGTGATATGATGAGGACAGGTAAGACAATGACAGGTGATATGATGAGGACATGTAAGACAATGAGGACAGGTGATATGATGAGGACATGTAAGACAATGAGGACAGGTGATATGAGGACAGGTAAGATGATGAGGACAGGTGATATGATGACAGGTGATATGATGAGGACAGGTAAGACAATGAGGACAGGTGATATGATGACAGGTAAGACGATGAGGACAGGTGATATGAGGACAGGTAAGACGATGAGGACAGGTGATATGATGAAGACAGGTAAGACGATGAGGACAGGTGATATGATGAAGACAGGTAAGACAATGAGGACAGGTGATATGATGACAGGTGATATGATGAGGACAGGTGATATGATGAGGACAGGTGATATGAGGACAGGTAAGACGATGAGGACAGGTGATATGATGAAGACAGGTAAGACAATGAGGACAGGTGATATGAGGACAGGTAAGACGATGAGGACAGGTGATATGATGAAGACAGGTAAGACGATGAGGACAGGTGATATGATGAAGACAGGTAAGACAATGAGGACAGGTGATATGATGACAGGTGATATGATGAGGACAGGTGATATGATGAGGACAGGTGATATGAGGACAGGTAAGACGATGAGGACAGGTGATATGATGAGGACATGTAAGACTATGAGGACAGGTGATATGATGAAGACATGTAAGACAATGACAAGTGATATGATGAGGACATGTAAGACAATGAGGACAGGTGATATGATGAGGACAGGTAAGACAATGAGGACAGGTGATAGGTGATATGATGATGAATAATGAGATCATGACGACAGGTGATATTATGATGAATAATGAAATCATGACGACAGGTGGTATGATGAATAGTGAGATGATGAGGACAGGTGATATGATGAATAATGAGATAATGAGTCAAGTGAGGTAACGAGGTCAGGTAAGATAGCGAGGTCAGGTGAGATAACGAGTTCAGGTGAGACAATGCGGACTAGTTAGATAATGAGAACAGGTGTACAAATTATATCATTCAACATAACAAGGTCAGATGAAGAATGAGGTAATGTGGGGTTTTTGGTAGATGATGAAATTAGTTGTGATAAGGGTATCAATAAGATCATGCTGATCTGATGAGATCAGTGTGATAACTGAGGCCAGTTTGTGAGGCAAGGAAAGTGTGATGATGTTCTTCTTAATATTATTAATAACCTGGTTCTGTTTCTGCACAGGGAAGCAATGGTGGCAGAGGGCCCCCCGGCAGGAACGGTGAACCTGGACCTCAGGGAAGACCTGGGAATAATGTGAGTCTGTCTGTCTCTCTGTCTGTGTGTGTATGTCTGTCTGTTTGTATGTATGTCTGTCTGTCTGTTTGTCTGTCCTCCTGTCTCTTGATCTGTGTGTTTGGTATTGGCACACCACCTTTTTTTAAATTTTATTTGCATGCGACTTTAGTGTGAATGATGAAGGAAGGAAAGGGGGGGGCGGTAAATTTTGACCAAATGACAACTTTTTCGTTGCCACTGGGTTTAACGTGTGCTAAGTGCATGGGCACGTGGGACCTCTGTTCATTGTGTCATCCGAAAGACTCCACATTCAGACCGTAAGGCCTAGTGCAAAGTGAAAGAAAAAATCACCTGCACCCAGGTTCAAACTCTGGTTTATTGTGCATGAGGCGAACGCGTTACCTCTGTGCCACTCTACACCTTAGACAAAGTTTGACTGTAGCCTTCTGAGCTCCCTTCCGTTCCGGCAATATGAATGTGAAATACTAGAAGTTAAGTCTTAAAGAATCTCAATGCAAGAGAGTTAACCCATTGAAAGCCTGAGTTTATTAGAATGGCTATTTCCGCTTATTTACTTACATGCCACGTATGTGCTATGTCCATTTACAGGGACCAAGGGGACCATCTGGGGACACTGGCCCTGTTGGTTCTGTGGGACCCCAGGGACCCCCCGGCCCTCCTGGACCCCCGGTGAGTTTTTCTTTGTTGTTATTTCTTTCTCTCTTATGTCTATCTCTTTCTGTCCCTCTGTGTGTTTCTTGTTTGTCTTTCTCTCTCTCACCCCCCCCTCTCTCTCTTCTCTCTCTCACCCCCCCCCCCTCCCCCTCTCTCTCTCTATGTTGTTCTCATTCATGTTTTCCACTGCTTTGTCTGCTTTTGGTCTTTCTATTGGTGTTGGTATTTTGTAGTCACAGAGATTCATCATATATTGCCTCTCTTTCCCTTTATTTCTCTTTCCTTCTTGTCTTCTCTGTCTCTGTCTGTGTGTCCATCTGTCTGTCTGCATTGTAGTACATGTATACTGTGTTTTGTTTTACAGAAACAAAAAATCAATAAAATTAAGTGTTTATGCTATTGCTAAATATTCAGAAAACACTGCGCGTCTGTGTATCTTTGTTTGTGGTGACACTCCTGAGATGACGGTAGCTGTTGACATGACTATAACCTAACTGACTTTGTGTCTGTTTGTGGTGACACTCCTGAGATGACGGTAGCTGTTGACAGGACTATAACCGACTAACTAACTGACTTTGTGTCTGTTTGTGGTGACACTCCTGAGATGACGGTAGCTGTTGACAGGACTATAACCGACTAACTAACTGACTTTGTGTCTGTTTGTGGTGACACTCCTGAGATGACGGTAGCTGTTGACATGACTATAACCGACTAACTAACTGACTTTCTGTCTGTTTGTGGTGACACTCCTGAGATGACGGTAGCTGTTGACATGACTATAACCGACTAACTAACTGACTTTGTGTCTGTTTGTGGTGACACTCCTGAGATGACGGTAGCTGTTGACAGGACTATAACCGACTAACTGACTTTGTGTCTGTTTGTGGTGACACTCCTGAGATGACGGTAGCTGTTGACAGGACTATAACCGACTAACTAACTGACTTTCTGTCTGTTTGTGGTGACACTCCTGAGATGACGGTAGCTGTTGACAGGACTATAACCGACTAACTAACTGACTTTGTGTCTGTTTGTGGTGACACTCCTGAGATGACGGTAGCTGTTGACAGGACTATAACCGACTAACTAACTGACTTTCTGTCTGTTTGTGGTGACACTCCTGAGATGACGGTAGCTGTTGACAGGACTATAACCGACTAACTGACTTTGTGTCTGTTTGTGGTGACACTCCTGAGATGACGGTAGCTGTTGACAGGACTATAACCGACTAACTAACTGACTTTGTGTCTGTTTGTGGTGACACTCCTGAGATGACGGTAGCTGTTGACAGGACTATAACCGACTAACTAACTGACTTTCTGTCTGTTTGTGGTGACACTCCTGAGATGACGGTAGCTGTTGACAGGACTATAACCGACTAACTAACTGACTTTGTGTCTGTTTGTGGTGACACTCCTGAGATGACGGTAGCTGTTGACAGGACTATAACCGACTAACTAACTGACTTTGTGTCTGTTTGTGGTGACACTCCTGAGATGACGGTAGCTGTTGACAGGACTATAACCGACTAACTAACTGACTTTGTGTCTGTTTGTGGTGACACTCCTGAGATGACGGTAGCTGTTGACAGGACTATAACCGACTAACTAACTGACTTTGTGTCTGTTTGTGGTGACACTCCTGAGATGACGGTAGCTGTTGACAGGACTATAACCGACTAACTAACTGACTTTGTGTCTGTTTGTGGTGACACTCCTGAGATGACGGTAGCTGTTGACAGGACTATAACCGACTAACTAACTGACTTTGTGTCTGTTTGTGGTGACACTCCTGAGATGACGGTAGCTGTTGACAGGACTATAACCGACTAACTAACTGACTTTGTGTCTGTTTGTGGTGACACTCCTGAGATGACGGTAGCTGTTGACAGGACTATAACCGACTAACTAACTGACTTTGTGTCTGTTTGTGGTGACACTCCTGAGATGACGGTAGCTGTTGACAGGATTAGAACCGACTAACTAACTGACTTTGTGTCTGTTTGTGGTGACACTCCTCAGATGACGGTAGCTGTTGACAGGACTATAACCGACTAACTAACTGACTTTGTGTCTGTTTGTGGTGACACTCCTGAGATGACGGTAGCTGTTGACAGGATTAGAACCGACTAACTAACTGACTTTGTGTCTGTTTGTGGTGACACTCCTCAGATGACGGTAGCTGTTGACAGGACTATAACCGACTAACTAACTGACTTTGTGTCTGTTTGTGGTGACACTCCTGAGATGACGGTAGCTGTTGACAGGATTAGAACCGACTAACTAACTGACTTTGTGTCTGTTTGTGGTGACACTCCTCAGATGACGGTAGCTGTTGACAGGACTATAACCGACTAACTAACTGACTTTGTGTCTGTTTGTGGTGACACTCCTGAGATGACGGTAGCTGTTGACAGGACTATAACCGACTAACTAACTGACTTTGTGTCTGTTTGTGGTGACACTCCTGAGATGACGGTAGCTGTTGACAGGACTATAACCGACTAACTAACTGACTTTCTGTCTGTTTGTGGTGACACTCCTGAGATGACGGTAGCTGTTGACAGGACTATAACCGACTAACTAACTGACTTTGTGTCTGTTTGTGGTGACACTCCTGAGATGACGGTAGCTGTTGACAGGACTATAACTGACTAACTAACTGACTTTGTGTGTGTCTGTTTGTGGTGACACTCCTGAGATGACGGTAGCTGTTGACAGGACTATAAACGACTAACTAACTGACTTTGTGTCTGTTTGTGGTGACACTCCTGAGATGACGGTAGCTGTTGACAGGACTATAACCGACTAACTAACTGACTTTGTGTCTGTTTGTGGTGACACTCCTGAGATGACGGTAGCTGTTGACAGGACTATAAATGACTAACTAACTGACTTTGTGTGTGTCTGTTTGTGGTGACACTCCTGAGATGACGGTAGCTGTTGACAGGACTATAAACGACTAACTAACTGACTTTGTCTGTGTGTTTGTGTCTCTGTCTGTCTGGGGGTCTGTCTGTCAGGATTAAAGCAAGATTTGAGTGTTCTTCGTATTTGACTGTGATAACATATGCTTTTGATAACATAATCGTCAAACCACTGAATTTCTTGTTTGTGGCAAGGTTTCTCATGATGTCAAACCACTGAATTTCTTGTTTCTGGCAAGGTTTCTCATGATGTCAAACCACTGAATTTCTTGTTTCTGGCAAGGTTTCTCATGATGTCAAACCACTGAATTTCTTGTTTCTGGCAAGGTTTCTCATGTCAAACCACTGAATTTCTTGTTTCTGGCAAGGTTTCTCATAAAATTATGTCAAACCTCTGAATTTCTTACAAGACTAAATAAAATCAGCAACACTGTGTTAAAAGAGCGATATTTCGATTTATTATAAAATCTTTGTCCAGCTAAAACGTTGGCCAACTGAATTTCTTGTTTGTTGCCAGGTTTCTCAATAAAATTATGTCAAACCACTGAATTTATTGTTTGTTGCCAGTGTTTTTCATACTGTCAAACCACTGAATTTCTTGTTTGTTGCCATGGTTTTTCAAATTTGTTTGTTGCCAGGTTTCTCATGTCAAACCACTGAATTTCTTGTTGCCAGGGTTTTTCAACCACTGAATTTCTTGTTTGTTGCCAGGGTTTCTCGGCTGCATACCCATCTCAACCTTCATTTGGCGGTAAAGGGCCAATGGTAAGTGGGAACTTCTCCTTCTTTGATCGTTCAGACATTTTCCTGTCATATGATTGCAGATGCGTCATACTGTCGTTATGTGCTTAACTGAGAAGCATGTCCGATTTTTGGCTGGAGAAAATATTTGTAAGTATTTCTTGAAAAAAAAGATAGGAGAATGGACCAGAAAGGCAAAAAGATACAGTGTTCCCCATGCTCAGAGAGACTTCAGAGACTTTGGAAGAACTTTGCGTCAAAGTTTTCGCAATCCAGCGAAGCAGCGCCATTTCTTTGCTTCCAAGAAACGCGCGGGCTAGGCTTGGCAGCAGTGCACGTGCGAGCAGCATGGGTGGCGAGAAACAAAGGGAAATTACTCTGTGGTTCATGATAGTTTTTGTCGTCTGCTTCAAGCATGGTATAGTAGTGAAAGAATAGGCCCAGTATATTTTGTTGATCGTTTCCCGCAAGCCGAAATGGCTTCGACATTCTGATCGCGGCGAACACGTTTGAGGAAGCAATCGGCTGAGAGAAAAACAGATGACGTATTGACTGAAAAATGTATACATCAAACTTGAAACTTTGTACGTAATTTACGTACAGATCTGCGTAATCGGGAACACTAAAGATAGTAAATGACAGTAAGCAAAGGGAAAAGGCAGAGTCAAAGGGATTGACAGATTAGAGAAAGTTACAAGCACAGAACTTCCAGAAGGTGGGGGAACTATTTGTGCGAAAGTCAAAGACCCCCTGGTATCCCCATGGGGGGAAGCCTGCTTCTGAGAGCTGTACAATGTATGATTTTCTACCGTATTAGAAAATCATGGTTCAGTTCAGTCATTTGTCAATGATCATGATTCGAACTAGGAGGCATTTACAATTTAATAATAATAATAATGTATGTTTATATAGCGCTTATTCTATTTACGGAGCTCTATGCGCTTTACAAAATAATTACCAAAACAAATTCTGTCCCATCCTTCCAGAGTAGCAGTTGCCTCCTGTATTATGTTGAAATCATTAGTCAGACATGGCTGACTGGAATACAAAAGCACAGAAAGTGTGAACAAATGGGGATAGCCTTGAAACTGTGTCACTAAAATTGAATGGACCTTCTGGTTTGTAGTATTATCAATAATGAAAATATGGGGAAACATGTTATTTATGACCATATTTGATGGACTATGAGGTGATACTGTATTCCCAGACCCCAGTGCCTTATAATATGACTACTGTTACAGTAAGAACATATAAGAACAACATCTGAATTTGGTGTAAAATTTTGGGGGTATAGTCCAAAAAACATGGCAATCCCTTTTCTTAAAAAAAAAAATAAAAAAAAATTTTTTTTCTTCCTTTGTTTCATTCATTCTTTCTTTCTTTCTTTGCATATTCATTCATTTGTTCATTATTTATTTATTCCATTGTTTTACTTTCCTGTTTAGATTTATTCTTCCATTATATAAACCACAGAATGGTCGGTTTCAACGCTCACAAGTGTATATGCATTGGGTTTCATAGAGAGTGAGACATTAAGATCTCATGGAATTGTGAATACAACAGTAATGTGTATTATTGTTGTTTGGTTTTGGTTTAGGGTTTGGGGCAATGTTTTGGAACAAAGTGGTAAAGGATTATCTTGTTAACATTGTTATATTCAATGTTCTCATGGGTGGAAGCTTAATTTTGAAAAATCAAAGTCTTGTAGCAACAGTCTTCAGTATAACTGTTTACAGAGTAGAAGGTGATGACTGTGCATTGTTAATCTGTTGTTAACCTATATATTGTGTTTAATCTTTCTTTCTTTTCTTTTTCTTATATAATGGGTTTCTTAGTTAGTGTGCACAAAACAAAAGATAGTGATAGAAAGGTTGTGCAAATAATCTAAAATATCGGGATTCAGAATTGTTGTGTGTAATAAGAAAGTTGGACCCACACAATAAGTAGGGTAAACTTATTAGTGCAGAGTCTCACTTCTTCTTTATTTTGTTTGCAGATGTATGACCAGCCAATAGAGGTAAGTATTTGAATTTTTGTTTTTTTGTTGTTGTTTTTTTCGATTAGTAATGCCTAATCTCTGTCTCTATCCCTATCTGTCTCTCCAGTTAAAGAAAAACAAAAACACAAAATGTTGTTCTTTTCACTACATCTGACAGACAGTAGGGAAATAAACACGTCTCTGTAAATATATAAATGTCTCTCTCTATATGAAAATCTTTCTCTGTATATGAAAACATCTCTATTTTTAAAACCTGTCTCTCTATAAAAACAAAAACTTTGCGCTGGGGCGCTTTGCGGTAACGGACAGCGATTTTTTTACCGGGCGCTCCACTGGTTTATGGGTTAAAAATGGAAGGGAGTCTTATAATGGGGGGTCTTCTTATATAAGGGAGGTTCCACTGTATATATATATATATGTCCTGTAAAACAACTGGTCTGTGTGTCCGACAGACAGTGGAGATGTACGAGGGCCGAAACTTTGCAGAGGAGGCCACTGACCGGCTGAAGCGAGCCACGGGTCAAAAGGTCAGCCCTGGACGCACCTGCCTGGACATCAAGGAGCACAACCCTGACTTCCCCAGCGGTCAGTGAAGGGGAAATGGGTCGTGTGAGTGTGTGTGTGCTGCTGTGCGCGCCAGTCAGCCATGTCCCACTATAAGTTCCAAATAACGCTGGAAGCGACTGCTGTGCGCGCCAGTCAGCCATGTCCCACTATAAGTTCCAAATAACGCTGGAAGCGACTGCTGTGCGCGCCAGTCAGCCATGTCCCACTATAAGTTCCAAATAACGCTGGAAGCGACTGCTGTGCGCGCCAGTCAGCCATGTCCCACTATAAGTTCCAAATAACGCTGGAAGCGACCGCTGTGCACGCCAGTCAGCCATGTCCCACTATAAGTTCCAAATAACGCTGGAAGCGACTGCTGTGCACGCCAGTCAGCCATGTCCCACTATAAGTTCCAAATAACGCTGGAAGCGACTGCTGTGCACGCCAGTCAGCCATGTCCCACTATAAGTTCCAAATAACGCTGGAAGCGACTGCTGTGCACGCCAGTCAGCCATGTCCCACTATAAGTTCCAAATAACGCTGGAAGCGACTGCTATTCTGGAGTGCAGGGTCTGTATTCACATTGAAATAGTATGAGACTTATCATCATGATATCTTAGAAGTCCTTCTAAAGTCCTATTAAAATCCTACTACTTTAGGACTTCTAAGATATCATGATGATAAGTCTCATACTATCTCAATGTGAATACAGGTCCAGGGCTTGAATTTGTTTGTTTTTTCTGGATGATTTCAAGGTGACTATTGAATCCGTTTTAATGCTAAATCACGAATGGTATTTGAGAGTAAAACTCAGCAATCACTATACGTTCATGTTACAAAAAGCAAACCATGACCCGATTTCTTTCTTGCGTTTCCAGGTGACTATTGGATCGACCCTAACGGCGAATCAGCTAATGATGCCATCTTGGTGTACTGCGACATGGAGGCCCTGGAAACCTGCGTGCGACCCAGTCCCTCCAATTTCGAGCGCCAGCAATGGACCAAACAGGAGGGCGCCGGCAAGCTGTTCATGCAGGACCTGAAGGGTGACCAGGAGGTCAGTGATTGGACATATTGCCTGATTGATTGATTGATGGGTTGGTGTGCTGATTGGTCGATTGATTGGTGGGTTGATTGATTTATTCCTTTTACAAAAAAATGAACCCACCACCTCTCTATATTTCAAATTGTTTAACCCAGATGAAAATACTACTGATATATGACTGTAATTTTCTTTAACCTTACAGTGGAATTCCGGAAATCTGGCAAGTTAAAATTGACAGGAATTACATTGTATTTTGAGGTTTCCAATATTTTGAGTTTTTAAAAAACTTTTGCCATAAGAAGGGCTAAATCGGGATCCCTACAAAATATGTAAATTATCCTTTTTGAGTTAGTTGGTTTTCAATGAATAGCGCTAGTTTTCTCTTTAGTTCTAGCTAGTTTCCACTGTTAATATATTGTTCCTTTTTCTCTTTAGTTCTAGCTAGTTTCCACTGTTAATATATTGTTCCTTTTTCTCTTTAGTTCTAGCTAGTTTCCACTGTTAATATATTGTTCCTTTTTCTCTTTAGTTCTAGCTGGTTTCCACTGTTAATTGTTCCTTTTTCTCTGCAGTTCTAGCTGGTTTCCACTGTTAATATATTGTTCCTTTTTCTCTGCAGTTCTAGCTGGTTTCCACTGTTAATTGTTCCTTTTTCTCTGCAGTTCTAGCTGGTTTCCACTGTTAATTGTTCCTTTTTCTCTTTAGTTCTAGCTGGTTTCCACTGTTAATATATTGTTCCTTTTTCTCTGCAGTTCTAGCTGGTTTCCACTGTTAATATATTGTTCCTTTTTCTCTGCAGTTCTAGCTGGTTTCCACTGTTAATTGTTCCTTTTTCTCTGCAGTTCTAGCTGGTTTCCACTGTTAATATATTGTTCCTTTTTCTCTTTAGTTCTAGCTGGTTTCCACTGTTAATATATTGTTCCTTTTTCTCTGCAGTTCTAGCTGGTTTCCACTGTTAATTGTTCCTTTTTCTCTGCAGTTCTAGCTGGTTCCACTGTTAATTGTTCCTTTTTCTCTGCAGTTCTAGCTGGTTTCCACTGTTAATTGTTCCTTTTTCTCTGCAGTTCTAGCTGGTTTCCACTGTTAATATATTGTTCCTTTTTCTCTGCAGTTCTAGCTGGTTTCCACTGTTAATATATTGTTCCTTTTTCTCTGCAGTTCTAGCTGGTTTCCACTGTTAATTGTTCCTTTTTCTCTGCAGTTCTAGCTGGTTTCCACTGTTAATATATTGTTCCTTTTTCTCTGCAGTTCTAGCTGGTTTCCACTGTTAATTGTTCCTTTTTCTCTGCAGTTCTAGCTGGTTTCCACTGTTAATATATTGTTCCTTTTTCTCTGCAGTTCTAGCTGGTTTCCACTGTTAATTGTTCCTTTTTCTCTGCAGTTCTAGCTGGTTTCCACTGTTAATTGTTCCTTTTTCTCTGCAGTTCTAGCTGGTTTCCACTGTTAATTGTTCCTTTTTCTCTGCAGTTCTAGCTGGTTTCCACTGTTAATTGTTCCTTTTTCTCTGCAGTTCTAGCTGGTTTCCACTGTTAATTGTTCTTTTTTCTCTGCAGTTCTACTACAAAGCGGAGTCGGAGCAGATCAAGTTCTTGCAGCTGTTTTCGGAGGGAGCTCGTCAGAACCTGACCTACAGCTGCCTGAACTCGCGGGTCAAGAACGCCAAGCTGCTGCTGGCCAATGGCCATGAGCTGGACACCAGCCGTGCAAAATACAAAAAGTCCACCCGCATTACTATGGAGTCTGACTGCGTGAGTAACATTTGTATTGTTTTGTTTTGTTGAATACTGTACTGTATTTTTTGTTATATTATATTAATGTGGAGCTGGACACCAGCAGGGCTTCTTCTTTTTCTGTATTCTAGGCCATAATGGGTAAGGTACGTATGTGTCCAATTTTCAGTTTTCACTGGTCTCCCCGCTGAATTCAGCAGACACATTCCAATTTCGGAGGAACTCAAAGGAGAACATTTTTTGGAAGATTTTATGGGGGGAAAAAAGGCAGGAGAATCGGACAATAAGTCAGAAGGATAGTAGATGACAGAAAGCAAAGGGAAAAGGCAGAGTCAAAGAGAGTGACAGATTAGAGGAAGTTACAAGCACAAAACTTCCAGAAGGTAGGGTATAGCTATTTGTTGGAAAGACTCCCCCTCCCTCCCCCGCTCCCCTGGTAGCACCACGGGGAGGTTTTGGTGAATACCATAGTGTATTTTGTTATATTATGTATAGTTGAGCTGCACAACATCAGAAGGGCTAAATACAGACTGCAATGTATTGTACGAGTAGTCCCATCAGCTAGCGCCTCTCAAAGCCTATTCTTCATTGCTCATTCCAGCCCTCCTGTTCAAAGCTTCCCTCTCTTCAAGGTTAGCATCAGTTTACTTCCTTCCTCAAAGATTATCTACTTTAGGATATAAATTGTAGGAATGTATACAGGTTCATTTCTGACGCTGTTCTTTCATTGGCTTTGCAGGCTAGGGACAACCAATGGCATTCCGCCGTGATCAGCATCCGCACCAGAAAGACTGAAATCCTGCCCTTCACCGACGTTCGTCTCTTCGACATTGGCCACGAAAATCAACAGTTTGGCGTGGAGCTGGGAGCCGTCTGCTTTAGCTAGACCCTTCCTGATAGGATTTGGGTTTTTTAATTTTTTTAAATTTTATTAATTCTTTTGGGGACAGACAGTACTGATGATCAAAGTGAATCTTTTTTTAAACCAAAATTATGGGAGATTAAAGAAATCAGGTTTTAGAAAGTCACTTTTATGCTGAGAATGCAAGGGCAGTTTTTATTAGTTGTCAGTGCTCTTGGGGGCTGGATGGTTTGGGAGTGGGAAAGCGGACATTGTGATGATTTGAAAATCTTCTTTTTTTTTACTTGATGATTTTTTTGTTGTTGTGGGGGTGAGAAAGAATGATGACTATTATTGTGAAGTGAAGTGCCTTATCGATTCCGTCCACATCCGAACAATGCGCATGCTTCATCATGGTTTTTGCTCTTCGTTCATGGTGCTATTTTTTTAATTTTACCCCAAAAAATTGTTATTAAATAGAAGTTGATCATTTATTCGTATGACCATTCAGATTGTAATATTTTCCTAAATTATTGCAATTTTTGTTGTTAAAATCTGCCCGAATATTCATTCCAAAGGGAAAGGTAGAAAATGCACACACAAACTGCTGAAAATTTTATACCAAAAGCCAGAGCTACCACCAACGTCTATGCCACTTTTTACATGGTTTACATTCTCTCCATGGATTTAATACACAATAATATGAGTGTCATTCTTGGTCATCCAGCTGCTGTGCATGGAATTTCAAAGTACATACTGTGAAACATGAGATCCATTTGATATGCATTTATGTATCAGATCTGGATCAGAAATATGGCTACAACATGCTTCTTTTTTTACATTTTCGTCTTGGGAGAAGATGCTGTGAAAGAAACGAAAGCAGCATTTTGTCATCTGTTGACCTGCGTTTCTTTTTGCCATAATATCAGATGATAATAATAATATCATATTTGGATATTTGTGGATTCTTTTAGGAAGAATTACACGAAGGGTCATGCGAATTGCTGCACCATGTATGTTGTGTTCTTCATTCGTCCGTTCGTTCATTCATGTAATGTGTCTCTTTCTCTCTGTCTTTTGACATGTACACAATCATGACAATGTGCCGCCAACTCGCTATATACTGGAAATAAAATCTTCTTTTATCACCTGTTCAATTTCGTTTTTGCAAAGTTTTTCATTTGAGGTGCATTTGTGTTCAGTCCTTGTTTACAATTTTGTTTCAAATTTGTCTCATCTTCTGTCTCTGTTCTCTTTTTCTTTCACTGTGTTTGTCAGTCATTATCATATCCCACCTTCCTCCAGATAGCAGAAGCAAATGCTATTCCGGAAACTAGTGCTGAAAATTGTTTATAGTGAAGATGCCTTAGGCTGTGTAAGCATGCATGCGGATGTTCCGCACGGAAACCTGTGCGCAATCTGTAAATAAGTAAAAGAAAGAATGGAAAAAATATACGTACATGTCCGTATTTCCCCTAATCCGTATATTTGTTTCCTTCTTTCTTTGACTTATTATTTCTGTGCGGAAAATCCGGATGTACTGTGTACCAGGCCTTACCCTTTACCCAAGATACACAGTTTACTCTCAATCAAAAGGACTTTACAACAATCAGCATCTGATCTGGGAGCATGGGGGGTGGGAGGCAATACTACCCGAAGCTGCAGCATAGAGATCTATGTAAAATGTTTTTACTGGGTGTTTTTTTCTGTCTCGCCTTCTGTGCGTTTCGATGTATTTTTATCTTTCTTCCCCCCTCTTTGTGTGTGCGCGCGTGTGAGCACACACGTGTTTGTGTGCATGTGTCATTTATGTCTGACCATGACCTCAAAATATAAGAAAAGAGGAAGCCGGTTTGGCAGAAACTTGGACTGAAATTCATTTGTAGTGAAAATGACTCGCCAAATGTACATCTTTTCTCTCGAAAGATAACTGGGGCATGTACCACTATAGTCTCCAAAGGCCAACAAGCCTTTATTGTGCAAGGCATTTTATTCTGAGCCGTACCAAACCTGCACACATGCACAAAAAGACAAAGAGTTCCTCAGTGAGCTGGAAACAAGTAGGCTAGCTATTGGGAAAGTTCAAAATTATAATTATAGGCCTAATGATAATGACAAAGCACTGGGCTTGCCCTCATCAAATATTATGTTACAATGACAGTAAATGGGAGAAAGACATTTTGATTGTAGCAAGTTCTAAGCACTATGAACTGTACCATTGTCTGGAACATATTAATATTTCTGAAAAATACTATGTGAAATAAGATGGAAAAAAGCCACCAAAAAAACATACTCCCAGTCCACAAAAGAATAAAAACAAAGAAAACAAATGAAGTCCATTTTCATGATTTAATAAATACACAGATTTTCTCTTTTTCTTTCTCTCTCAAAGGAAACTTCGGTCATAAGACCTAGCCTACATAATACAGTATAACTGTTTCTCTCCCCACTATGCCTAATAGGCCAGTTGTTCCCAAGTGGTCACCCATCCAAATATTCACTGAGCCTGATATTGATTGCTTAACTCTTCTAGCGCCATGTATTCTTGACGTTCCTGGTTGTCCGCTGCATCTCAACCGACAAGAGGAGAGTGACTATTATTTTGAGTGTGCATGCATTGCTTTAACGGCAGAAACTGACAAAAGCTCTAAAAACAAACAATTAGCCTGTTCACACTAG
>CM065703.1:27214697-27243048 GCA_017654935.2 Phymorhynchus buccinoides
TCCCTGTCTTCATCATATCACATGTCCACATCGTCTTACCTGTCTTCATAATATCACCTGTCCTCATGTCTTACATGTCCTCCTGATCACCTGTCCTCATGTCTTACCTGTCTTCATATATCACCTGCTCATCGTCTTACCTGTCCTCATATCAACTGTCCTCATCATATCACCTGTCCTCATCAATCACCTGTCATCATATCACTGTCATCATTGTCTACCTGTCTTCATCAGATCACCGGTCCTCATCGTCTTACTGTCTTCATCATATCACCTTCCTCATCGTCTTACCTGTCCTCATATCACCTGTTCCTCATCTTTTACCTGTCATCATATTCACCTGGCATCATGTCTTACCTGTCCTAATCATACCACCTGTCATCATATCAACATGTCCTCATAATTCATTAACGTCCTCATATCACACTGTCTCATGTATTACATGTCCTCATCATAATCACCTGTCCTCATTGTCTTACGTCATCATCAGATCACCTGTCATTGTCTTACCTGTCCTCATATCACATGTCCTCATTGTCTTACATGTCCTCATCATATCACCTGTCCTCACGGCTTATGTCCTCATCATATCACCTGTCTCTATTGTCTTACCTGTCCTCATCATATCACGTCCTCATCGTCTTACTGTCCTTCACGTCTTACCTGTCATCAGCATATCACCTGTCACTCATCGTTTACCTGTCCTCATGTCTTACCTATCACCTGTCCTATGTCTTACCTGTCCTCATTTGCTTAACTGGTCCTCATCAGATCACCTGTCCTCCATTGTATACTGTCATCATATCACCGGTCCTCTCATCTACCTGTCCTCATCATATCACTGTCCTCACGGTACTTACCGTCCTTCATCATATGACCTGTCCTCATCATATTCACCGTCCTCACGGTCTTACCTGTCCTATCATATCACCTGTCCTCACTGTATTACCTGTCCTACATCACCTGTCCTCACTGTCGTACCTGTCCTCATCATATAACCTGTCCTCACTGTCTACCTGTCCCCATCATATCACCTGTCCTCACGGTCGTACTGTCCTCATATATAACCTGTCCTCATTTGTCTTACCTGTCCTCATCTATATCACCTGTCATCATCGTCTACCTGTGCTCACTGTCTTACCTGTCCTCAAATCATATCACAGTTTCCTCCACTCGTCTTACCTGTCCTCATTGTCTACCTATCACCTGTCCTCATCGTTCTTACCTGTCCTCATTTGCGTACCTGTCCTCATTCATATCACCTGTCCTCCATTGTTGACTTGTCTCCCATATCACTGTCCTCATCATCTTACCTGTCTCATTCTACACCTGTCACTGTTTACTGTCTCCATCTATGACCTGTCCTCACGTCTACCTGTCCTCATCATATCACCTGTCCTCACTGTCTTACCTGTCCTATCATATCAACTGTCTCCGGCTCTTACCTGTACTCATCATAATCACCTGTCCTCACTGCTCTTACCCCCTGTCGCATTCAATCACCTGTCCTCACTTCTTACCTGTCTCCAAGGGGGTCCAGCTGGTCCAGGCAGTCCGAGTCTCCAGCAGGACCCTGTCAAACATAAAAAAGAAAAGAGTGTCAAATCTGTGACTGTTCAGTTCATTTCTTGTGGCCAGCAACGTATCTCTGAACCTCTCCATCTCTGGATCGCCTGCGCAAAACATAGAGACAGACGCAGTCGAAATATCGTCACTTCACATGAGGAATGAAAAACAGATCGACTGTTCATAGGTCGGAGACGTAAACAAATTTAATAAAAACTCAAGATTTGGTCATTCAGGTCAAATTATCTTTAAAAAAAGATTCATTTAGAGTCACCATCGGTGAATATCTGCAAACTGTGTTTTACAGTTTTGTGAGATGATGCAGCTTGTCTTAACCTTTTCGCGACTGAAGCACACTATATCATGCCTCACGTTTCTATTCCCCCACGACTGAGGCACAGCTAACTCTGCCAGTGAATTGTGCTTTCAACTTCGAAAACTTCTCAGCCTTTCACGTGTTCGGTCTAAGGGAAGCAACCTGTGTAGTAAGTTATAGGGATGGTTTAGCAAGGTTACTGGAGGGGGGGGTTACTACTTTTGATGCTTGTACCATACCGAACTGTCCCACATTGATGGAATTTCTCTCTGAAATAATAATAATAATAATTTGAATTTATATAGCGCTCTTTCTCACATGAGCTTTATATTGATAACAAGAACATTAAAGTCAAGCAAATAATTAATCATTAGAAAGTTAAATAAGCACGATGCTTACACACAACGTTCTCTTACTTCCTATAACACACCCACACACACACCACACACCACACGCGCACACGCAACACGACACATGCATGCGCACACTCGCACACAATTAATTATACAAGAGTAAGATAGTTACAATATGAATATTCTAAGAAGAAACATAGAGACCACATTCACATTCTTAATCAAGTTTGGATATAATACTGCAACTTGAAATAAAATCATGCTGCCATCGACATGCCAATTAGAATTACATGACTAATTGTAATAGACAATTTTTGCGAGAACAAAAATACCCTTCTACCTCATTAATTTACAAGCATTTAAAGTTTACAAGACGGAGACATTCTACATACAAAATACGAATAATAAAATAATTGTAAATACATTTTTTTTACAAAATTTCTGCAATAAAACGGACCACCACCCCCCCCCCCCCACACACACACCTCACACACAAACACTAATCAATCATAATATGTCCGAAACAAGTGAGTTTTAAGGGCAGAGCGAAAGGCGGAAATAGAGTCAGATGAGCGGACATGTTGTGGGAGGGAATTCCATAAGTGAGGTGCTAAATAGTAGAAAGATCGTTCACCAAACGATTTCGTGTGGACCCGAGGAACCTTGAGTGTGCAGCAGTCAGAGGAAGAACGTAGGAAGCGAGCAGGTAAGTAGACAGTTACTAGTTCGGAGAGATAGACGGGACCAGAGGAGTGAACAGCACCGAAACAAAGGCAAGCTATTTTATACTTGATTCTAGCCTCTACTGGAAGCCAGTGCAAGTTACGAAGATGAGGTGTTATATGATCAGAACGTGGAATCTTGAGAGTGAGGCGTGCTGCACTGTTTTGCAGTTTTTGAACACGTTGCAGGAGATACTTAGGACAGCCACAGAGAAGAGAGTTGCAATAGTCAATGCGGGAAAGAATAAAGGCAGAAAGAACAGTTTTCGTGGCTGCAACAGACAGAAAGTGTCGAACAGCACTGATTCGTCTGAGCTCATAATTGATGGAACGTATGAGATTAATAACCTGTTTATGCATTGTAAGATTTGAATCGAGGGTAACTCCGAGATTCTTTGCTGACTTAGAAAACTGAACACAAGCATTGCCAACTGTAAGAGTTTCTGGAAGAGATATCGTTGCAGACATACGCTGAGAGGAAACAATCAGAGCTTCCGTTTTGTCATCATTAAGTTTTAATTTGTTGCATGTCATCCAGGATTTGACATCATGAAGGCAGGATTCCATAGACTGAATAGCGCTGTCAAGTTGGGTAGGTTCCGCCGATTTTTGAAGCTGGGTATCATCAGCAAAGGAATGGTCAATAACAGAGTGACCTGGAAACGGGATTTCCTGACCTTTTGCCGCGGAAAAAAATGTCTCCCAGACGGAATCGTGTTGTGTGTACGTTTTTCCTCGAAATGGATGATATAATCATTCCTGGATGATTTGAAGGTAAGATTGAAGCTTTATTTCCCATTTTACTCAATATTTTGTTGTTGTACAGAGCGGAATCAAATGTAAACAAGTTTTTTTTTAAACATTGTAACCTTGGTTACTTTAAGACAAAAGCATGACTGCATGATATCAGGAATTGAATAAAGTTTACCGTATTGTACTGGCTTTGTTCTTTCTTTTGATACCAAACATTTCATTGTTAGCATTTGCTTCGTGACCGTAAAAAAAATCATAAAAGTGCCAAAATGGGCCGTCGACAGGGAAGTGATGCTAGCTCTGCTATCCGTCACACGGGAAGTGTAGCGCAGACGCTGCTGCCGTGGACAGGGAAGTGATGCTAGCTCTGCTATCCGTCACACGGGAAGTGTAGCGCAGACGCTGCTGCCGTCGACAGGGAAGTGATGCTAGCTCTGCTATCCGTCACACGGGAAGTGTAGCGCAGACGCTGCTGCCATCGACAGGGAAGTGATGCTAGCTCTGCTATCCGTCACACGGGAAGTGTAACATAGATGCTGCTGCCGTCGACAGGGAAGTGATGCTAGCTCTGCTATCCGTCACACGGGAAGTGTAACATAGACGCTGCTGCCGTCGACAGGGAAGTGATGCTAGCTCTGCTATCCGTCACACGGGAAGTGTAGCGCAGACGCTGCTGCCGTCGACAGGGAAGTGATGCTAGCTCTGCTATCCGTCACACGGGAAGTGTAGCGCAGACGCTGCTGCCGTCGACAGGGAAGTGATGCTAGCTCTGCTATCCGTCACACGGGAAGTGTAGCGCAGACGCTGCTGCCGTCGACAGGGAAGTGATGCTAGCTCTGCTATCTGTCACACGGGAAATGTAGCGCAGACGCTGCTGCCGTCGACAGGGAAGTGATGCTAGCTCTGCTATCTGTCACACGGGAAGTGTAGTGCAGACGCTGCTGCCGTGGACAGGGAAGTGATGCTAGCTCAGCTATCCGTCACACGGGAAGTGTAGCGCAGACGCTGCTGCCGTCGACAGGGAAGTGATGCTAGCTCTGCTATCCGTCACGCGGGAAGTGTAGCGCAGACACTGCTGCCGTCGGGATAGTATTCATCAACTGGTAAGTCCAACACATCGAAGTTGACCAATTTTGAGTTACATCTCTATGTCTTGCGCACAGCAATAATATTATTATTTTTGTTTTTTTTTTTGTTTTGTTTTTGTTATAACATTTTTTATTTCCCCTCTCTCGTCCTTCCACTCTACAATTCCTTCTTTCTTACTCACACTCATTCATCAATGCATGCTTCGATATTCGATACATACATGTATACATTACAAGTCTTGGTACATGATTCGGACAGAAAAAAAAATAAAAATCAAATTACAAACCATCCTTGTGTTTTTGTTTTTCTGAGTTGAAAGAGTGAAAAATCAGAATGGCTAGACTGTACAATTCATGATGAATGAATGAACTAACAATTATATTGAGCATTGAATGAAAGGTTTGGAAATTTTCTGTTATAAAAATGATAATTAGCAAGAGGTTGTTTTTTCCATTTTTAAGCAAACACGCATACATCAAACATGAAACATAATTATACATAGAAACGGATACACTCATTCATATTCTATCTCTCACACACAAACAAAAACGCCACACACACACATCCACACACACACAAACTCTCTCTGTCTCTCTCCTGCCTCCAGTTCATTTAACAAATGTTCATTTAGCCTATACATCTAAAGATCTCTTAGTACAGTGGAACCTCCCCTACAAGACCTCACACCACAAGACTCCCTCCCACACAAGACCCACCCCTCAGAGACATTGCACCTCCCTGTAAGCATCAAATTACCTCCCCCATAAGACCCCTCCCCTTTCAGACCCCACCTTGGATGATCAGCGATAATATTATTATATTCTCACATCTCTCTCTCTCTCCCTAATCTGGATACTGACTTCATTTCTTTCTCTCTTCTCTCTTTCCTCTCCATTTTCTCTCTTTTACTTCTCTTTCCTCTCTCTTTTTTACTTTTCTTTAACCCCCTCTTTCTCTCCCCTCTCTTTCTCTCGTACCTCTCTCCTCCTTCTCTCTCTTTTACTTCTCTTTCCTCTCTCTTTTACTTTTCTTTAACCCCCTCTTTCTCTCCCCTCCTCTCTCTCTCCCCTCTCTTTCTCTCGTACCTCTCTCCTCCTTCTCTCTCTTTTACTTTTCTTTAACCCCCTCTTTCTCTCCCCTCCTCTCTCTCTCCCCTCCTCTCTCTCTCCCTCTCTCTCTCTCTTCGGGATCTAGCTCTCCTCCTTCTCTCTCATTTACTTAACTTTCCTCTTTTACTTTTCTTTAACCCCCTCTTTCTCTCTCTCCCCTCTCTCTCTCTCCCCTCTCTTTCTCTCGTACCTCGCTCCTCCTTCTCTCTCATTTACTTCTCTTTCCTCTCTCTTTTACTTTTCTTTAACCCCCTCTTTCTCTCCCCTCCTCTCTCTCTCTCTCCCCTCTCTTTCTCTCGTACCTCTCTCCTCCGTCTCTCTCATTTACTTCTCTTTCCTCTCTCTCTTTTTACTTTTCTTTAACCCCCTCTTTCTCTCCCCTCCTCTCTCTCTCCCCTCCTCTCTCTCTCCCCTCTCTTTCTCTCGTACCTCTCTCCTCCTTCTCTCTCATTCACTTCTATTTAACCTCCTTTCCTCTCCCTTCTCTTCCTCACCATCGCTCGCTCTTTCCTCTGCCCCCCACTCTCTCATTTACTTATTTTAACCTCCTCTTTCCTACTCCAAACTATCTCTCTCCTCCACCCACCCACCCACCCCTATTCTCTCATTTAGTTCTCTTTAACCTCCTTAATTCCTCCTCCTCTCCCCTCTCTCTCACTGTTTTTCTCTGTCACTCTCTTTACTCTCCCCTCCTCTCCTTCCCTAGCTGTTTAGTTATTTCGTTCTGCTCCAACTTTGTTTATTGATGCCTTGAATCGTTATGTATGCCCATATCTGTTGCCTGGTTGTTTTGTCTTAGTCTTGTTTACGTCCCAAGGACAGATTGTAAGAACAAGCTTTGCCTAAAATCTCAATCCTTGCGTAATAAAGTTGTTCAAGTTTCTCTCAGACTCACAGGGGGTCCTGGAGGTCCAACCGCTCCGGGCATTCCGGTCCATCCTTTGTGTCCGTCAGAACCGGCTTTTCCCGCCCGTCCTGCAGGACCCTGCTGACCTTGAGACCCCTGCAACCACACAGCGTGACCAGATAGAGACATATGCTAAGAGTGCATGGAAACACACACACACACACACACACATCAATACACACTCACACACCAATACACACACACACACACACACACACACACTCATATCAATACACACTCACACACCAATACACACACACACACACACACACACACACACACACACACACACACACACACACACTCTCTCTCTCTCTCTCTCTCTCAGACGCACACACATACACACAAACACACACACTCACTCTCTCACAAAGACACACATACACCATTAATAGCGTAATCAGAGGTATCAAAATGTAATAATTACGGGCAAATCCGTAAGGAAACCAGGTCTGCATACCACACCACACCACAGCACACTATTAATATCATATCATACACCACACCACAGCACAGCACACTATTGATACCATATCATACAACACCACACCACAGCACACTATTGATACCATATCATACAACACCACACCACAGCACACTATTGATACCATATCATACAACACACCACAGCACAGCACTATTGATACCATATCATACAACACCACACCACAGCACACTATTAATATCATATCATACACCACACCACAGCACAGCACACTATTGATACCATATCATACAACACCACACCACAGCACACTATTGATACCATATCATACAACACCACACCACAGCAGACTATTGATACCATATCATACAACACACCACAGCACAGCACTATTGATACCATATCATACAACACCACACCACAGCACACTATTAATATCATATCATACATACACCACACCACAGCACACTATTGATACCATATCATACAACACCACACCACAGCACACTATTGATACCATATCATACAACACCACACCACAGCACACTATTGATACCATATCATACAACACCACACCACAGCACACTATTAATACTATATCATACAACACCACACCACAGCACACTATTGACATCATATCATACAACACCACACAACAGCACACTATTGACACCATATCATACAACACCACACCACAGCAGACTATTGATACCATATCATACAACACCACACCACAGCACACTATTGATACCATATCATACAACACCACAGCACACTATTGATACCATATCATACAACACCACACCACAGCACACTATTGATACCATATCATACAACACCACAGCACACTATTAATACCATATCATACAACACCACACCACAGCAGACTATTAATACCATATCATACACCACACCACAGCACACTATTAATACCATATCATACAACACCACACCACAGCACACTATTGATACCATATCATACAACACCACACCACAGCACACTATTGATACCATATCATACACCACCACACCACAGCACACTATTAATACCATATCATACAACACCACACCACAGCACACTATTGATACCATATCATACAACACCACAGCACACTATTGATACCATATCATACACCACCACACCACAGCACACTATTGATACCATATCATACAACACCACACCACAGTACACTATTAATACCATATCATACAACACCACACCACAGCACACTATCGATACCATATCATACAACACCACATCACAGCACAGCACACTATTGATACCATATCATACAACACCACAGCACACTATTGATACCATATCATACAACACCACATCACAGCACAGCACACTATTGATACCATATCATACAACACCACAGCACACTATTGACACCATATCATACAACACCACAGCACACTATTGATACCATATCATACAACACCACATCACAGCACAGCACACTATTGACACCATATCATACAACACCACACCACAGCACACTATTGATACCATATCATACAACACACAGCACAGCACAGCACACTATTGATACCATATCATACAACACCACAGCACACTATTGACACCATATCATACAACACCACACCACAGCACACTATTGATACCATATCATACAACACAGCACAGCACAGCACACTATTGATACCATATCATACAACACCACAGCACAGCACACTATTGATACCATATCATACAACACCACAGCACAGCACACTATTGATACCATATCATACAACACCACAGCACACTATTGATACCATATCATACAACACCACAGCACAGCACACTATTGATACCATATCATACAACACCACAGCACACTATTGATACCATATCATACAACACCACACCACAGCACACTATTGATACCATATCATACAACACCACAGCACAGCACACTATTGATACCATATCATACAACACCACAGCACACTATTGATACCATATCATACAACACCACAGCACAGCACACTATTGATACCATATCATACAACACCACAGCACACTATTGACACCATATCATACAACACCACAGCACAGCACACTATTGATACCATATCATACACCACCACACCACAGCACACTATTGATACCATATCATACACCACAGCACAGCACACTATTGATACCATATCATACAACACCACAGCACAGCACACTATTGATACCATATCATACAACACCACACCACAGCACACTATTGATACCATATCATACAACACCACAGCACAGCACACTATTGATACCATATCATACAAAACACACACAGTACTCACACCACACCACACCACGCTATTGATAACATATCATACAACACCACAGCACAGCACGCTATTGATACCATATCATACTACAACACACCACAGCACACTGTTGATACTGTATCATACAACACACCACAGTACTCACACCACAGCACATTATTGATACCATATTATACAACACACACAGTACTCACACCACACCACACCACACTATTGATACCATATCATACAAAACCACAGCACAGTCACAGCACACCACACTATTGATACCATATTATACAACACACACACAGTACTCACACCACACCACAGCATGCCACTCATACCATATCATACAACACCACAGCACAGCACACTATTGATACCATATCATACAACACCACACCACAGCACACTATTGATACCATATCATACAACACACACACAGTACTCACACCACACCACAGCATGCCACTGATACCATATCATACAACACCACACCACAGCACAACAACACAGCCAGACCTGTTTACCCTAATAATGAAAATCCTGGAATTTGCCACACAAAAACCCGGAATTTGAGAAAAAACAACAGAATTCACATCGGTACACGACTCGCGATAAAACACCGATTCAGCTCGGCGCCATCGCGATAAATTTTCACTTCATTTTCTATTGAAAAGTTCAAAATTCTCACATCATAGTATTTTCCAGTGATAATATAATCTAAATGGACTCATTTTAAGCCCTAATTATAATCTCTATCATTAAAAAACTGCCCGGAAAGCTCTTCAAATCGACAGTAAAATCCTGGCCGCCATTTGCATTCGGTTTCGGTCAACCCTTGCGTCTTTTCATACGAACGGAAACAAATAATAGACGTTTTTTTGAAAATCCCGGAATTTTCAGCGTTCACCCGGAATTTACTATTTTACCCAGAATTTTAGCAAATTTCCGGAATAATTCCGGCAAAACCGGAAGTGTAAACAGGTCAGCACAGCACAGCACAGCACACTATTGATACCATATCATACAACACCACACCACAGCACACTATTGATACCATATCAGACAACACCACACCACAGTACACTATTGATACCATATCATACAACACCACACCACAGCACACTATTAATACTATATCATACAACACCACAGTACAGCACACTATTGATACCATATCATACAACACCACAGCACACTATTGACACCATATCATACAACACCACACCACAGCACACTATTGATACCATATCATACAACACCACACCACAGCACACTATTGATACCATATCATACAACACCACACCACAGCACACTATTGATACCATATCATACAACACCACACCACAGCACACTATTGATACCATATCATACAACACCACACCACAACACACTATTGATACCATATCATACAACACCACACCACAGCACACTATTGATACCATATCATACAACACCACACCACAACACACTATTGATACCATATCATACAACACCACAGCACAGCACACTATTGACACCATATCATACAACACCACACCACAACACACTATTGATACCATATCATACAACACACACACTCACAGCACACTATTGATACCATATCATACAACACCACACCACAGCACACTATTGATACCATATCATACAACACCACAGCACAGCACACTATTGATACCATATCATACAACACCACACCACAGCACACTATTGATACCATATCATACAACACCACACCACACTATTGATACCATATCATACAACACCACACCACAGCACACTATTGATACCATATCATACAACACCACAGCACACTATTAATACCATATCATACAACACCACACCACAGCAGACTATTAATACCATATCATACAACACCACACCACAGCACACTATTAATACCATATCATACAACACCACACCACAGCACACTATTGATACCATATCATACAACACCACACCACAGCACACTATTAATACCATATCATACAACACCACACCACAGCACACTATTAATACCATATCATACAACACCACACCACAGCACACTATTGATACCATATCATACAACACCACAGCACACTATTGATACCATATCATACAACACCACACCACAACACACTATTGATACCATATCATACAACACCACAGCACAGTACACTATTAATACCATATCATACACCACACCACAGCACACTATCGATACCATATCATACAACACCACATCACAGCACAGCACACTATTGATACCATATCATACAACACCACAGCACACTATTGATACCATATCATACAACAGCACACCACAGCACACTATTGATACCATATCATACAACACCACAGCACAGCACACTATTGACACCATATCATACAACACCACAGCACACTATTGATACTATATCATACAACACCACAGCACAGCACACTATTGATACCATATCATACAACACCACAGCACACTATTGACACCATATCATACAACACCACAGCACACTATTGATACCATATCATACAACACCACAGCACAGCACACTATTGACACCATATCATACAACACCACAGCACAGCACACTATTGATACCATATCATACAACACCACAGCACAGCACACTATTGATACCATATCATACAACCACACACCACAGCACACTATTGATACCATATCATACAACACCACAGCACAGCACACTATTGATACCATATCATACAACACCACAGCACAGCACACTATTGATACCATATCATACACCACCACACCACAGCACACTATTGATACCATATCATACAACACCACAGCACAGCACACTATTGATACCATATCATACAAAACACACACAGTACTCACACCACACCACACCACGCTATTGATAACATATCATACAACACCACAGCACAGCACGCTATTGATACCATATCATACTACAACACACCACAGCACATTGTTGATACTGTATCATACAACACACCACAGTACTCACACCACAGCACATTATTGATACCATATTATACAACACACACAGTACTCACACCACACCACACCACACTATTGATACCATATCATACAAAACCACAGCACAGCACAGCACACCACACTATTGATACCATATTATACAACACACACAGTACTCACACCACACCACACCACACTATTGATACCATATCATACAAAACCACAGCACAGCACAGCACAGCACAGCACACTATTGATACCATATTATACAACACACACACAGTACTCACACCACACCACAGCATGCCACTCATACCATATCATACAACACCACACCACAGCACACTATTGATACCATATCATACAACACCACACCACAGCACACTATTGATACCATATCATACAACACACACACAGTACTCACACCACACCACAGCATGCCACTCATACCATATCATACAACACCACACCACAGCACAACAACACAGCCAGACCTGTTTACCCTAATAATGAAAATCCTGGAATTTGCCACACAAAAACCCGGAATTTGAGAAAAAACAACAGAATTCACATCGGTACACAACTCGCGATAAAACACCGATTCAGCTCGGCGCCATTGCAATAAATTTTCACTTCATTTTTTATTGAAAAGTTCAAAATTCTCACATCATAGTATTTTCCAGTGATAATAAAATCTAAATGGACTCATTTTAAGCCCTAATTATAATCTCTACCATTAAAAAACTGCCCGGAAAGCTCTTCAAATCGACAGTAAAATCCTGGCCGCCATTTGCATTCGGTTTCGGTCAACCCTTGCGTCTTTTCATACGAACGGAAATAAATAATAGACGGTTTTTGAAAATCCCGGAATTTTCAGCGTTCACCCGGAATTTACTATTTTACCCAGAATTTTAGCAAATTTCCGGAATAATTCCGGCAAAACCGGAAGTGTAAACAGGTCAGCACAGCACAGCACAGCACACTATTGATACCATATCATACAACACCACACCACAGCACACTATTGATACCATATCAGACAACACCACACCACAGTACACTATTGATACCATATCATACAACACCACACCACAGCACACTATTAATACTATATCATACAACACCACAGTACAGCACACTATTGATACCATATCATACAACACCACAGCACACTATTGACACCATATCATACAACACCACACCACAGCACACTATTGATACCATATCATACAACACCACACCACAACACACTATTGATACCATATCATACAACACCACACCACAGCACACTATTGATACCATATCATACAACACCACACCACAGCACACTATTGATACCATATCATACAACACCACACCACAGCACACTATTGATACCATATCATACAACACCACACCACAGCACACTATTGATACCATATCATACAACACAACACCACAACACACTATTGATACCATATCATACAACACCACAGCACAGCACACTATTGATACCATATCATACAACACCACACCACAACACACTATTGATACCATATCATACAACACCACACCACAGCACACTATTGATACCATATCAAACAACACCACAGCACAGCACACTATTGATACCATATCATACAACACCACAGCACAGCACACTATTGATACCATATCATACAACACCACACCACAGCACACTATTGATACCATATCATACAACACCACACCACAGCACACTATTGATACCATATCATACAACACCACAGCACAGCACACTATTGATACCATATCATACAACACCACAGCACACTATTGATACCATATCATACAACACCACAGCACAGCACAGCACACTATTGATACCATATCATGCAACACCACACCACAGCACAGCACACTATTGATACCATATCATACAACACCCACACCACAGCACACTATTGATACCATATCATACAACACCACACCACAGCACACTATTGATACCATATCATACAACACCACACCACAGCACACTATTGATACCATATCATACAACAGAACATCACAGCACACTATTGATACCATATCATACAACACCACACCACAGCACACTATTGATACCATATCATACAACACCACAGCACAGCACAGTATTGATACCATATCATACAACACCACACACTGCACACTATTGATACCATATCATACAACACCACAGCACAGCACACTATTGATACCATATCATACAACACCACACCACACTATTGATACCATATCATACAACACCACACCACAGCACACTATTGATACCATATCATACAACACCACACCACAGTACACTATTGATACCATATCATACAACACACACACAGTACTCACAGGAGCACCAGCAGGACCAACAGCACCCTGGGAGCCACCGTTGCCACGCTCACCCTGAAATAGGAACCACAGAATATATCAATGATTATCCCCTTCATTCTCTTTCTCTTCTGATCAGCCCCTTCCTTCCAGTGGACAAACATCAGTCCCTTTTCAACCTCCTGTTAATGTCATGATCATCTTCAAAATATGGTGAAATTATAAAAAGGAAAAAAATCATTGTCATCATGTTTTTTGCAATTTTTATACCTCTGTCACCAATAACCTGTGACCTCTGCAATTAGCCTTTGATCTGGAGCATGAACCCAGGACCTCTGACATTAACCTTGACCTGACATTAACCTTGACCTTGGCTCGGGAGCTTAGTGTAGGTAATGTCCTGTGTATGTTAGCTCACAACAGGTCCCACTGAAATCCACCAAAGTGACTCAGTAGCAATGCAGTGTCTCCTCTGGTGGTTGCCTCCTGCTGATCTAATACAGATTCACTCCCATTGCACTGCTGATTTTGGATTTGGACTTGACAAACCAGGGTGTAGCTGCGAGTTGGGACTTGGAATGAGCGGCGTGGGAGCAACGCACCTACAGCTTAAAGAATAAGCGCTCTAGAAATTTTATTTATGAATAAGTAAACGCTGCTGTACAGCCCAGAAGATAGGAACAGCAAAAAAAAAAACCAATCAAAAAACCCCAACAACCTTGACATCTGCAATTAGCCTATGACCTAGGGCATGAACCAATGATCTTCTTCTTCTTCTTCTGCGTTCCCAGGCTATATAGCCATGCTGGGTAATTATATAATATATAAGGTACGTATGTGTCCGGTTTTAAGTTTTCACTTGTCTCCCCGCTGTGTACAGCCGACACATTCCGATTTCGGAGGAACTCAAAGGAGAAAATTATTTGGAAGACTTTTTTGAAAAAAAGGCAAGAGAATGGGCCAATAAGTCAGAAAGATAGTAGAAGACAGAAAGCAAAGGGAAAAGGCAGAGTCAAAGTGAGTGACAGATTAGAGGAAGTTACAAGCACAGAACTTCAAGAAGGTTAGGGAACTATGTGCATGAAAGACCCCCGGTATCTCCACGGGAAGAAGCTCATGGAGGGGGCGGGGTCGTCCAGCTCCCCATATGGAGGCACAAGGCATCCACCCACTGCCCTGAACCAATGACCGTCCAAGACAGACACTCACCCTGTCTCCTCTCTCTCCCTGAGATCCGGCCGGTCCTGACATTCCGACTGGACCCTGCACAAGAAGCAATATTTTTTACTGAAAAACATTTTTGGGGCCAACACTGTACTGCAACTTATTATATTATTGCCTCCGTTCTTTAAATATTAAAAGCACAAAACATTTCCCCCACAAAACACACACATTTCTTTTATTACTTCACTGTCCTATCTTCCTGCTCTGTATCTCTCCCTCCTCACACACCCAGCCCCCACCCCACCCTCTTCCCTCCACTGTCCTATCTTCCTGCTCTGTATCTCTCCCTCCTCACACACCCAGCCCCCCCCCCCCCCCCCCTCTTCCCTCCACTGTCCTATCTTCCTGCTCTGTATCTCTCCCTCCTCACACACCCAGCCCCCCCCCCCCCCCCCCTCTTCCCTTCACTGTCCTATCTTCCTGCTCTGTATCTCTCCCTCCTCACACACCCAGACCCCACCCTCTTCCCTTCACTGTCCTATCTTCCTGCTCTGTATCTCTCCCTCCTCACACACCCAGCCCCCACCCTCTTCCCTTCACTGTCCTATCTTCCTGCTCTGTATCTCTCCCTCCTCACACACCCAGACCCCACCCTCTTCCCTTCACTGTCCTATCTTCCTGCTCTGTATCTCTCCCTCCTCACACACCCAGCCCCCACCTCACACACCCAGCCCCCACCCCACCCTCTTCCCTTCACTGTCCTATCTTCCTGCTCTGTATCTCTCCCTCCTCACACACCCAGCCCCCCCCCCCCTTCCCTTCACTGTCCTATCTTCCTGCTCTGTATCTCTCCCTCCTCACACACCCAGCCCCCACCCTCTTCCCTTCACTGTCCTATCTTCCTGCTCTGTATCTCTCCCTCCTCACACACCCAGCCCCCAGCCCCCCCCCCCTTCCCTTCACTGTCCTATCTTCCTGCTCTGTATCTCTCCCTCCTCACACACCCAGCCCCCACCCTCTTCCCTTCACTGTCCTATCTTCCTGCTCTGTATCTCTCCCTCCTCACACACCCAGCCCCCACCCTCTTCCCTTCACTGTCCTATCTTCCTGCTCTGTATCTCTCCCTCCTCACACACCCAGACCCCACCCTCTTCCCTTCACTGTCCTATCTTCCTGCTCTGTATCTCTCCCTCCTCACACACCCAGCCCCCACCCTCTTCCCTTCACTGTCCTATCTTCCTGCTCTGTATCTCTCCCTCCTCACACACCCAGCCCCCACCCCCCCCACTGTCCTATCTTCCTGCTCTGTATCTCTCCCTCCTCACACACCCAGACCCCACCCTCTTCCCTTCACTGTCCTATCTTCCTGCTCTGTACCTCTCCCTCCTCACACACCCAGACCCCACCCTCTTCCCTTCACTGTCCTATCTTCCTGCTCTGTATCTCTCCCTCCTCACACACCCAGCCCCCACCCTCTTCCCTTCACTGTCCTATCTTCCTGCTCTGTATCTCTCCCTCCTCACACACCCAGCCCCCACCCTCTTCCCTTCACTGTCCTATCTTCCTGCTCTGTATCTCTCCCTCCTCACACACCCAGCCCCCCCCCCCCCCCCCCCCCTCCCACTGTCCTATCTTCCTGCTCTGTATCTCTCCCTCCTCACACACCCAGCCCCCCCCCCCCCCCCTCCACTGTCCTATCTTCCTGCTCTGTATCTCTCCCTCCTCACACACCCAGCCCCCCCCCCCCCCCTCCACTGTCCTATCTTCCTGCTCTGTATCTCTCCCTCCTCACCCCCCCAGCCCCCCCCCCCCCCTCCACTGTCCTATCTTCCTGCTCTGTATCTCTCCCTCCTCACACACCCAGCCCCCCCCCCCCTCCCCTATCTTCCTGCTCTGTATCTCTCCCTCCTCACACACCCAGCCCCCACCCTCTTCCCTTCACTGTCCTATCTTCCTGCTCTGTATCTCTCCCTCCTCACACACCCAGCCCCCCCCCCCCCCCCCTTCCCTTCACTGTCCTATCTTCCTGCTCTGTATCTCTCCCTCCTCACCCCCCCCCCCCCCCCCTCTTCCCTTCACTGTCCTATCTTCCTGCTCTGTATCTCTCCCTCCTCACACACCCAGACCCCACCCTCTTCCCTTCACTGTCCTATCTTCCTGCTCTGTATCTCTCCCTCTTCACACACCCAGCCCCCCCCCCCACCCCCCCCCACCATCCTATCTTCCTGCTCTGTATCTCTCCCTCCTCACACACCCAGACCCCACCCTCCCCTTCACTGTCCTATCTTCCTGCTCTGTATCTCTCCCTCCTCACACACCCAGCCCCCACCCTCTTCCCTTCACTGTCCTATCTTCCTGCTCTGTATCTCTCCCTCCTCACACACCCAGCCCCCACCCTCTTCCCTTCACTGTCCTATCTTCCTGCTCTGTATCTCTCCCTCCTCACACACCCAGCCCCCACCCTCTTCCCTTCACTGTCCTATCTTCCTGCTCTGTATCTCTCCCTCCTCACACACCCAGCCCCCACCCTCTTCCCTTCACTGTCCTATCTTCCTGCTCTGTATCTCTCCCTCCTCACACACCCAGACCCCACCCTCTTCCCTTCACTGTCCTATCTTCCTGCTCTGTATCTCTCCCTCCACACACACACACAATGTTCAAATGCAGATCGATTGGAACAGAAACTTGGCACCATTTTTATTTAGCCACTGTAGCTACTCGCGAGGCCTCTATGTAGCGAACCTAGCTGGCTAACTTTGCTACAAAGTAGTGGTGTCCAATGAAACGCCTTCCCAGCTTCGCTACGTAGCGGCTAGCTTTCCCAACGCTTCTGAAACACGTCTCAGGTTTGTTATCAGTGAGGCCTATCAGGCTACATCCCTCACACACAACCCTTCCCCAGTCCTGGATCTTCCTGAACTTCCTCTCCATAGGGCTTAGGCACACAAACACAAGAACACACACACACACACGCCTGCACACATACAACACATACACACACCTCAAAAACACACACACTCCACAATTCACACACACACACTCTCTCTCTCACACACACACACTCTCTCTCTCTCTCACACACACACACTCTCTCTCTCTCACACACACACACACACACTCTCTCTCTCTCACACACCATGGGTCCCATCAGGCCTGGTGACCCCTGCACTCCTGGCAAACCACGCCCTCCTTTAGGCCCTGCACGCCCTGTCTGCCCTGCCGCCCCCATGTTTCCGGGCCTGCCCTGAAATCAGATTAACAGCATCAGCATTATTAGGACTATTATCATCATGTTCTTCTTCATTATCACTGTTGTTATTAGTACCTTAATTGTTTTATTGCATAACGCTGGAATTCCATATGTGCCATTTCCGCTGGCTTAAATCGCCTGTGACTTTCGACAGCGACGAAAAAGGTTGCTTGCAATTCCATCGATGCTAAAATTGCTGGTGATTTTCGATGGTGCTATTCAAACATTGCACTAAAAAAATAAAAATAAAACATTGCACCTACAGAATTGCAAGCAACGTTTTCTGCCAGTAGGCCTACCACAAGTTTCTTCATGTTTCTTGAAGCCATGCTGTCTGAAAAAATGGTGTAATGTTTTAGCTTCGCCCACTTTCAGACTATTTTCGACGGTGACAAAAATATTTCGCTCGTTGACTGACTGCTCATGATTATCGCACCTATAAGTAGTGTACAGAATGACTTTATTGTCGGTGGCGGGCAATTAATGCAGTCGATTTTTGCCTTTAAAATCACACATATGGAATTCCGGGTTTAGGTCTGGCATGCACTATCTGTCCTGCTGCTCCCATGTTGTCTAACCTGCCCTGGAAAATGCTTAACGCCATTATTAGGATTAGCATAAACTTTTTCGTCGCTACCCTTATTAACTTCATTGTTCTATTGTTGTATTCAACGATGGTGAAGAGTCACCACGGGTCGATCTGGTATTACAGTAGCTCCAGGATCGACCGACTTATATTGAAGACTACAGCACCAGAAGAACTTGTTCCTATATAAAGGCAAAAGCCATGAGGACGTGAAACATTCTTTCTACCCATTGTTGTATTAATGAGCGACGTAGCTCGCTCCTTTCACCGCGGGGCGGCGCTGCGGCTGACTGGGTCCAAAGTATGGAGGAGAGCTGAGTCCCTCTCCTCTCCCTCTCCCCAACAAAGGCTACCACTATGTTTGGACCCACTCGACCGCAGCGCGATGAAAGGAGCGAGCTAAGTCGACCATTCTAGCGTGCACTTGTCTGCCCTGCTGACTCACTGCCCTAAAAAAAGGAAATATTTATTATCATGAGGCAGAAAGGTATTTTTGTTTTTGCAAAATTTGTCTATTATAATTAGTCATGTAATTGATATGTCGATGGCAGTATGATTTTATTTCAAGTTGCAGTATTGTATTCAAACTTGATTGGGAATGTGAATGTGGTCTCTATGTTTCTTCTTAGAATGTTCATGTTGTAACTATTTTACTCTTGTATAATTTATTGTGTGCGAGTGTGCGTGTGCGCATGCATGTGTGTGTATGTGTGTGCGTGTGTGTGTGTGTGTGTGTGTGTGTGTGTGTGAGTAAGGAAGTAAGAGAACGTTGTGTGTAGGCATCATGCTTATTTTACTTTCTAATGATTAATTATTTGTTTGCCTTTAATGTTCTTGTTATCAATGTAAAGCGCACTGAGCTCATGTGAGAAAGAGCGCTATATAAATTCCCATTATTATTATTATTATTATTATCATAAACCTTATACTTCTCTCTCTCTTTCGTCTATTAAAGATCATCAACATATCTACGTCGCTTTACTCCGTTTGTTTTCCCCAGAATTATTTTTTTTAATTCAAATTTTTAATGTTCTCATTATGTCTAATAACAGTTCATGTCTCTTCTTTCAATCAGCATCAACACAATAATAATCTATATCACTTATTTTTTCTTCTATTTTATGTCTTGGAAATACAGTGGAACCTCCCTATAAAGACCTTCCCTATTAAGACTCTCTCTAATATGTGACCCAAACATTACTTCACCGATTTCCCCCCCCCCCCTTCATATCTGGACTACTGAGAGAACATCTCCCTATTAAGACCCCCTCCGCATAACACTTTTTTGTGGCTAATGTCTTGAAGGTCTTTATAGGGGGGTTCCACTGTACTACTTTGCATAAATTAGAAACAAAAACAAGCGCTCATGAATCTTTATATTAAAAGCCAAGTGTGTGTTGTGTGTGCGTGTGCGTTTCTGTGTGAAACACAAAACGGGCCTTATAACTCCGCCGTTTTTTGACCGAATCGCTTCAAATTTTGCTGTGAGCCCTAACGGGGCGATGGCAACGGCAACCGAGGCGGCCGTGTCATTTGCGCGGTTTGGCAAATGCGCGAAACACGTATCCCCCAGCCTCTCTGCGCCCGTATCTCCGGTATTTCTCGACCGATTGCCTTCGAATTTGGAAGGTAGATGACCGGGGACGGTGACCATCCGTGTGCCAAACCAGAAGCGAAGCGATGTAGAAACGCATGCGATATAGGCCGCTTAACCTTTTCACAAACCTCGGCGAAACAAGATGACTAGGGATAGTGACTATCTTGGTGCAAAATTTCAACAGAATCCGTTCATAACCTATAACGCTATGACCCAATTTATATTTTGCGGGCACCCCAAAACGAACATTATACACAAAAAGAACTCTCCCGATTAAGGGAGCAGCGAGGAAACGGTTGCACAGCGGACATTACTTCAGCGAGAATTTACTGTAGCGAACCCTACTATCGCGCTATCCATTCTCTCTCGCGCGCGCGCGCGCGCCAGCAGGTTAGGCAGACTGGACTCGGTATCAGTAACAGTTTACCATGTGCACGTGTGTGCGTAGACATCCTCTCTCTGTATGTTTGTTTTAGGCTGTGTCTCACCTCTCACTTTCTAGCCTGTCATCCCCCCCCCACCCTCTCTATCAATCTCTGTTACTTTGTCTGGAGGGTGGGGGGTGCGGGGGATATGTGGTGTGTGTGTGGGGTGTGGGGGTGTGTGCGGGGGTAGTGGGTGTGTGTGTGTTGTGTGGGGTGATGGGACGGTGTTAGGAGGGGGGGGGACCGGGGGATGGTTGGGGGGGGTGGGGGGGGGGTTGCGGTGGGGGGGGTGGTGTGCAGGGGAGTGTTGCGTTGTTGGGTGTTTGTTTTTTGGTCTTGTGTGTTGTGGGTCCCACCGAGATTTACCAAAAACGGAACCTACACAATGTTTGAACCACAGATTAACAAACCTCATCTGTGTTGAAACTAGTAGGCTTTCAGGTTTTTTCGGTTTTTTTCTTCCCTTTTTAGTCCTTTTGGCCGACTCTACGATACCAAAGTAGTATGGTTTTTCGAATTTTTCGTTCAGGTTTTGTTTTTGCCTTTTGTATGTTGTGTTTGTTATGTTATATCTTTCTCTCTGTCCCAAGGGATTCCCAAGAGCTGTGGAACTTCTCTCCCGAACCGCTTAGAGAAACAAGAATCGCTTCAAAATTTGTTGTGAGGAAGTGGGTAAAGGCTGTGACGCAAACAGCCAAGGAATGCGAGGCAGGTCAGTGGCGCCAAGGGGCAAACTTTGTTTTCGCCGCCCTGGACCTGACCGCTTGGCATATGATGCCCTTGAAAACCCGAAAATTAATCGTGTAAGAAATAGAGGGGCCATAAGCGTTTCCTCCACAAAACCGCAGGGTCCTAGAGTCTTGAAACCCTGGGTGGTGTCATAGGAGGATCAGATACTGTTCTCTGTGCTTGTGAGTTGGGAGGGCTCGAATTGCTGATTGATATTGGGTGTTAAAAAGAGTGCGCAATGAAAGGGTGGAATAACAGAGGGGCAAGGTCAGGGTGGAGATATCGGAGTAACCGACCTTGAAAGTGTTGTACAAGGAGGATATTAATAATTGAGGGAAAGTTTTCTGTCCCAAGAAACATATCTCTCCTGAACCGCTTCACAAAATCACAACAACGAAATCGTTTTTCCAAAAAATAATTTGTGAATCTAAAGTGTCCGTGTCATGCATGAGGGAGGATGGGCGGAAGGTCAGCAGTAGGCAAAATAACATTACAAAAATTGCCGTCGTGACCTAGACCTTGAGTAGCTATTATAATAACCAAATTGAAAACCAAACAATCTTTAAGGGGGCTTAGATGAGTCGCCCACACATGGGAGAGAAGAGATAAGGCGGGGAACCGCGTTGTATATCTTAGATACTCAACCAAACAACTTGCATGTAGGGGTGTACTTTGAGCTTATATGGCCGGGTTCTGATGATTGGCAATACGTGATCAAGTTCAATGGTCAGGTCAGAGAGATCGGTAGGAAAGAGGAAGACGCTTGAAAAGTGGGTAGGGGTCTAAAAAAATTGGGTTTTCCCACCAGCTGCAACAAAAGGTGTAAAATGATAAAATATTTCGCGGGACGGACCGGCGAAACTGAGTAGTAGCTACATGCACTCAAGCGTTACCTTTGCCCTGTACTTTGGCGTTACCTGTGTAACTATAGAGGCGCGTACCGGTGATCTAGTTTGGGAGAGTAGGCTTACCAGGCACTTGGGATGTCTAGAGAGAGGGGAATCTATAAATAGATCTGGGTCTAAGAAAGGGGTCTTATGAAATTGGCGTTTGCAAGGTAGGATGGCGTGAGGAGTATATTATTAAGGATGTGACTGGGGACGAGCAGAGGCTGTGCAGAGGGGGCCTGATAATGTACGTTTATGTTACGATGCAATGTAACAAGGTCAAGTGAAACCATATGTAGTGAGTGCAAAAAAAAACCATTTCCTGCTGTGTGGTGTATGTGTGGGAGGAGGCACATGTGCATGGGTATTGGGATAGGATGTCAGTGGTGTGCTTTGCTTGTACGTATGGGTACAGTTACATGTGGGGTTGGTGTGTGTGAGTCTAAGGCTCATCGAAGTGTGCTTTAGTTTGTTTGTGTTTGGGAAATTATCGGGGTGCGTGATGCGGGTACTGTACCTTGCCAGGTAGCCGGGGGTAGATCATGAGTATGTCTCAGAACTGGTGTTAGTCCAGCAGGGTTTGTGGTTTGATGGCTTAAACGGATAGGTAAAGGAGGAAGGCGGCCCAGCTGTATGTGTTTGTGAATTATATGCATGGGGTGGGTGGTTTGGTGGGGGGGGTTTGTCGATGTGTCAAGTGTCTGTTGTGTTGGGGGTGAACAGGTGGTATGTGTCAGTGTCGCTTGCTGTGGGGTGGGTGAATGTGGGTGGCATAACTCGTAGATGAGTGTGGCTGCGATTTTTTGTAAAGATGGTGAAAAAAGAAAGTGTAAAATTCGAAAATTTGTGGCTCGTCTCTCTAACTAAGGTGTGGGTTGGGGGTGGGATTCATGGTGACCCAGGTTAACACAAGGTAGTTAACATTGGGGTACAGTCAATTTTGGGGCAGTGTTTAGGGGTCTGAATTTGCATGGTTTGACTGGTAGGATTGGGCCGCGGTGATACTAAGTGTGTTCGAGCGAGCAGCTCTCATGAATAGGCGGGTAAACCGAGGGATGGTTTGGGCACAAGGTTAAAATATCGACAGGGGACACCGTGGTTCCGCCCCCAGGATGTGATTTTGGTTTTGTGTATATTACGAACATGTCGGGGGTTGTGATGTGGTTTGTGGTAATATTATCACTCCTGCTCGACTCCTGTTTTGACCTAGAGCGAGTGATTGAGGTCACTAGCAGTGTTAATCTCTATCTCATCTTATGCAGTAAAGGTTGTTTTGAGGGGGGTGTTTACTTGGAGCAGATAGAGACATGTGGCAGACATGGGGTCTGTTCCTGTTATGTATAGTGCACCCACCGGGGGGTACCCTGGGGGGAGCTCCCCGCTCATGGTTGTACGTGGACCCTGAATCAAACTCTCTGCTTTAATCGTTTCAGCTTGCGTACATGAAAATAAGTTATATAAGAGTCTGACTCTCATCGCCTGGAGTGTACTCTAGAAGAGGGGCTTTTTCTCTGTTTTTTTTTGATCTCCTCCCAAAAATGTATCACATGTTGGTTGTCGGTCCCGTGAAAAGGGTAGTGGTTCTCACAATGCAAAAAATTTGAAGGAAGGGGTATCACTAAGTTACAAGAGTTGTGTGATGGGAGATGTGGTGAAAATTTCATAATAGGCTGGTTCCAAAAAGATTTAGAACGACCAAAACTCACCGAGGGGTCCTGTTTCAATACCCGTGGATGCAAGAGGGGTCCAGTAATATGTCCGAGGGGGGGGGGGGTGGGGTACCTGGGTGAACGACCAGGGGGCGCCACATTCTTAGTCCTTAGCCACCAGCGGCCAGCGCTGTTTTGCCACTCTCATCCCCTGTTTCAGTCTGTCAAGGGAGACGCGAGCCGTAATCAAAACAAGTGAGATTTGTATCATATGAGAGTTAGGGTCGATGTAGAAAATGGGGTCCATAAATGATGGTAAATACTCCTCATCGCCTTGTAGGTGGGGTCCCCATATAATTGGGGATAACCCGTGAGGGGGGTCTTTTTGTAAAAGGTAGTTATTTCCCGGGCCCCGCGGGACTCGTTCTGGATAGTGTCTTTGCTTGAAAAGTGCTTCCACTATATGTTCTGCCACCCTTCTGTGACTTCTTGCCTTTTGGGTTTCGTCTTTGTGTTGTTCTACTCGGATCCTACTTGTGCTGATCCTGTGTGTACATTGTTGGATGGGTGTGGTTTTTGAGGTGTTCTGACCTTTCTGACGTGACTTATTGGCTCCAAGGTCGTTTCTCGCTTGCCTTTTTTTTGTTTTATAAATCCAGCGCTCCAAATACTGGTTTTCTCACTGTTGGAGTCTCCTCCCGTAAATCGCCAGAATGTGGGTCTGCTGTATGCAGGTGGGGGTAGAGGGACCGAGGTTGGTAATTACTCTCGGTACCATAGCCCGGTACCCCTTGTATACTCATTCTAGTGGCCATCATGGCACTGGGCAAGGGCGCGGAGACACCGCAAGGATGAAACATTAAAGTCAGGCTGGGGGGTCGGCCAAATTGGGGGCCTCGTTGTTTATCAACATGTTCCTTCGCTTCTCTGCACATAAAAAAGAAATTACCTGTCAATAAAAGGGAAATTATTGAGAACACTAAAGAATTTCTTATTCCTCTATATACTGTTTCCATGTGTTTGCGTGAAGTGCTGGGTGGCTGTAGATATAAAAAAAAAACACCTAAATAATAACACCTCGGGACGAATGGAGTCTTAATGGTTGGAACTTCCCTTGGCGTTAAAAAATATAATCTGATACAACAAGACTGTGTTTAACTTAATAATTATACAAAATCTTCAATCATTATTTTAGTAGCGTACAGATTTAGGGGGTTATTGGTTTCATGTTGTGCATGGAAGTCTCGCTGTTCTCGTTGTTTCCTTCTACTGATGGGAGTACGATGTAATTAGATTTAAATGTGAGTTATATTACAATATTTACTCTGATAACTACTTGGAGTGCAATGGGAGACTGTCTTGGCCAGTAAGGAATCACAAAAAAAGGTGCAATCTGCATTTGGTTGATTAGTATGGCGCTGCCGGGTGAGTAATATGATTAGAAATACTCAAAGACGCAAATAAGGTAGGGAAAGGAGGCCACGACTTTCAACATGACTTAATTCCGACGGGGCTCTGAACGTGAATACAGGGGGGGGTACGGTCCTGCTTCTATCTGTTCTTAAACCCGCTGGCAGGGGGACGCCCTGAGAAACCTTGGGGTTGCCGCCCGGGGCGCGCTCTCGATCATCCCGAGAATCTACTTACCTGTGAGACCCTGGGAAGCGCAGGAGGTGAGGATCCTTCGTGACACACTCTCAACCGAAACATACAGAAACACCAAATGTCATACGAAATCGGTAATGAGTCAAATGGTGGTGATCAACGGTGGGTTTCAACTACAAAACAACCCTCAGTCAATCCCGTTGAACTTAAAACTTAGAACGGGTCATTTTTGTTTCTCATGGTAATAGGTGCAGTATGTCTCCACCAGGATCGGAACCCACTTGTCTGTAGTGGCGAAAACAAAAGTCCCATAATGTCACCTGTCCGAGGTCAGAGGATGTTAGAACTAAAAAAAACCATTTCGTCGGTTCCTTTGTTCAGGGTAAATTGAACATCGGGAAAATGTTATTAAATCTAAAGTGGTGTGGTTGGCTAAATATGGCAAGTCAATGTAATCAATATGGCAACATTTGTCTATGTAATTTCGGATTCTGCAACCTGACCAACCAGGGTGGTGAGACTGTGAGTTGGACTCGTTGATGAGCAGCTTGGGAGCAATGCCACTGTGCCTCCAGAAGATGGGACAGCCCCAAAAAGCCCAGAATAATCATTGACGGATACTCACTGGTTTCAACAAATTCACAGACCAAAACAAGAATTTCGAAACAAGGTGATCGTTCAAAGTGTGAACAAGCTCTTCTCTGGTGCGATAGTTTACAAAAAATATAATAGTGATCCACTGTCACTAATAAGTTATTGCACAGAACACTATCATGCCTCATAGCAATGTAGCTCAACGTCCGCATGAAATAAATTATAGTGTCATGTTTGCAGATTACTATATATTGCTGGATAGACCAGCCAAAGCAAAACAACCCTAAACAACTAACAATCAACGACAGACACAATCACATTCTCCATTCGCTTTGAAGAAGGCATACCCCCACGTGGGGGAATACCTGAGGAATCTTTTGCACAAAATATTTCCCCCACCTTCTGCAAGTCTGTGCTGTAAGCTTCCCTCTAATCTGATATCACTCTCTTTGACTCTGCCTTTGCCCTTTTGCTTGACTGTCATCTACTATCTATCTTTCTACCTTACTGGTCCCATGCTCCTGCCTTTGTTCCATAAATTCTTAACAAAGATTATTCTCCAGGCCGAAGGCGTGGGACATGCTGGGGCCTAACTATTTTCTTAGTTAAATGCATTACGCAGCATGGCGCATCTGCGGCTATATGAACAGGTAAACTATGTGTGAGCTATCAACAAAGCAAAGACCCACAAAAAAAGAGAAAGAAAACTGAGAGAATATGCCTGACCAATTTACACAAATTTTTAATGAACACCATAAAACAAGAGGGGCAAAGCCTTCCAAGGCTCACTCCCGCTGTTGTATTTTGGGGGGATAGATCTAAATGCGATAGGCAAACAGAAAGGTCCGGTCAATGTCCTCATGTTATGAAGGTGATCACTAACTTAACATCCATATGAGGTTAGCGAGTCTACCTACTATGCCAATGTTGGGATTGTATCTGCAGGATTAAAAGATAAATAATAATTGAATTAGCCTGGGGGGAGAGAGGAAAAACTAAGCCCGAAAAAATAACTCAAAGCATGGCTTAAAACCGTATCTAATTAGTTAAAAACAGACA
>CM065703.1:27243548-27256048 GCA_017654935.2 Phymorhynchus buccinoides
AATGGCCCGGCTCCGGCACATAAGAGTTTTCAAGAGGTTTTGATTTCTGGCGTGTAACCAGCTTTCCAGTGCAAAGTCATAACCTATTTTCAGCTTGCTTTGACCTTGCCTCTCTTGAAATCAACCAATCATTGCAGACTTTACATTCAGGTTTGGTTGTAGAGGGGGGTCAAAGATCGGAATGTGAAATTTTCCTTCTGTTAGCTGTTTTCGTCAATAGGAGACAAACGACGAAGGAATGGAATCTGATATTTTATGATCGGTTAGATCGGTTGTACGATCGGTTAGTGCATGGTGTTAGTAATCTTATCTGAAAATATCAGTCCATAACTTTTCATAACTTTTTTGTGGTGATGGGTTTTCGAACCTAGTCGAATGGCCCGTCCTAAACGGTTGTAAGGGGAAGCAACTGGCCAGTGCCGAGTGAGTTAAGTGTAAGATACATTATAGTGGCTTGCTTTTTAATATTCTTATTTTCGATGTGAAGCGCACTGAGCTCCTGTGAGAAAGTATGCTATATAAATCCACATTAGGATTCGCTTATTGATCATCAATATCATCTAAAAGGTCAGATACGTCATGACATTTATAAAAAAACAAAAAAACACCTGATTGGATCATTTTTCCAGGGCACAGTATAATACTTCTGCTAATACAGTACTCCCTCCCATGAACGACCATGTAAAATGCACCAACAAAGTGGTCTTAAAAGGGAGGTGGTCTGAAATGGGAGGTGGGTGAGGAGAGGTCATTACAAACATAAACACATAAGTTTACACATAAACAACAAACTACCCTGTATATTTTAAAGCAAGATTTCACTCACACCAGTAACTGCATTATATTCCAAGTGCATCAATTTGAAATACCAATAAACCAAGTTCTCCTCGCATCACAAAACCACTCCCAAACTAAGGTCGTTTAGGTCTGAGTACGTATGGCATATTTTTGCTTTGGCCGTACATTCGTTCAGCTGTTTTGCCAGCTTCCCAGACCTGCCTACTTGGAATTTTCCCAATCAGTAGCCCAGCCATCAATTTTCAGTAGCATGGCAATTTTTTCCGTAGCATCCACAAACGACGGCAATCGATTTGTTCTCTTCCTGAGCCGAAACGCACTGCTTATGTTTCGCCGATTGAACGTGGTGACGGCAATCGTCTCTACCGCCATGATTCACAGAGAAGTCCGCATGGCAGAGGTTGCAGTGAGCATGGTTCGCACTGAGTCAACTTCTGACGATGCAAGGCCACTCCTCAGTGTAAGCTATTTTGAAAACTTGTGTGGCAGGCCGATGTTTTTTCTTAGAACAAGATGGTGTGCCAAATGATTTTTGTTTTCTGGTTTGGCGTCTGTTCTTAGAAACAGACAAAACCGGGAATGGCATAAGCAAAATGAAAATGCGGCGGCAATTTTTTTTTTCCGTAGCAAAGTTAAGGTTGCCGTAGCTCCGTAGCAAAGCTTTATTTTTCGTAGCTGCTACAGCCAAATCGTAGCAGTAGGCAGGTCTGGCTTCCCATAGAGCTGTCAGCGATTCTCGCTCGAGAATTATTGTTTGGATTTGGGTTTCTCCAACACCCAAGGATTGTGCAATGGATCGGCAGCTTTCCCTTTTGTCACTTCTTTCAATAACTTTGATTCTTTCTTCAAGAGTAGGCCTAAGAATTTTCCTTTTCTTCTCCGACATTGTGATCGTGAGAGAGGAAGCTGTCTGCTACACGCATGCGCATTGAGCTACTTTTCACTAGGGGAGATAACTAACCACGCAGAATGATGGAAACTGCACAACTGTGCTCGATGAGCGAAGGTTCAGCGACAAATCTGACCGGCTTTCTTCGTTTTCTGTTGTTTTCCACGATCTTTGTGGGTTCGATTTTTGTGACATGGTCGTAAAAATCGGAAGGCAAGAGGTCGTTAGTCGGGTATTGGAGGTGGTCGCTGATGAGAAGACACTCATATAGTAAAACCGATCGGTCACTGAAAATCAGGTCGGAAAGTGGAGGTGATCGTTGAATAGAAGGTCGTATGAGGGAGGGAGTACTGTATTGATACAGTGGAACCTCCCCATTAAGACTTTGAAAAACCAGCCCCCAAAATGGTCTTAATAGGGAGGTGGATACTGAGTAGTCCGGATGTGAAAAGGGGGACATACAAATCAGTGAAAACCTTTTGGGTCACATCTTAGAGGGCGTGTTAACAGGGAAGGTCCAAATAGGGAGGTTCCACTGCATTAGTAAACAGCACTTATTTGCGCCTTTCTTTGTCAGGTCAAACTCACTACTCTAGCACTCACCAATTCACATTCAAATGCTCTTGAGCATTCAATCACTCATACACATTACAATCAACCCATGCACACAACAATAATCTGAGAGAGTGGGGGGGGGGGCATTTTGGAACGATCAATTACAAACCTGCAAAGTTAAACCTACACAAACGTTCCAGTTATTTGTATCTTTAATCATATCCCGATGCAAAAAGATAAACGTTTTCCAACAGTAACACTTCATGATTTTATTTCTGTGTTTGCTTAACAATTTACTCACTCGCATTCCTGGAGGGCCGGGAGGGCCCATACGTCCGTTTTCCCCAGGAGGACCCTGGCGAGAAAAAAAGTAAATAATTTACTGTCCAATTACAGAAAACTACTAAATAACATAATCCAGCTATACGCTTTTTCCCCTCTAAGTACTGGTTGAAGTTCATAAAAGTACATGTTGATGAACAGACACCTACTTACACCAACTAAATTAAAGTAAATATGAATAAGTATTTACAAATAAACATATAAAAAAGCGCAAAAACAAATGTCATATATGTCGCTTTAAATCAGCATAATTATTTCTTATAATGAATTATATCGAAATAAAAGTTGCTGTTCAAACAAAATAATCTACCAAATGTTAAAGACCCAGAGAAAAAAGTTCTTTCTCTCCCCTAACTTTCTCTTTAAAGGACCTTCTTCTTCTTCTTCTGCGTTCCCAGGCCAAAAGTCCATAATGGGTAAAGTATGTATGTGTCCGTTTTCAGTTTTCACTGGTCTCCCTGCTGCGTACAACCGACACATTCTGATTTCGGAGGAGCTCAAAGGAGAAAAGTTATTTGGAAGATTTTGTTGGAAGAAAGGCAGGAGAATGGGCCAATAAGTCAGAAAGCTAGTAGATGACAGTAAGCAACGGAAAAAGGCAGAGTCAAAGAGAGATGGGGAGTTTTTATTATACTCCCTGTTTGGCTAATATACTTACCATGTCAAAACATTAGCAATCTATAGCCAGTCGGCTTGCTCTGTTCGGCCAATTTTGTGGCTAACGCAGTACTAACCAATCAAATCCACTTCTGCTGAAGTCTCAACTTCTTTTATAACCTTATAATAGTACTGCAATAGTACTGTGGGGATGGAAGGGAGGGAATATGAGTTTTGACATGGTAAGTATATTAGCAAGCTGACTGGCTATAGATTGCGAAAGTTTTGACATGGTACAGTATATGACGCCAAATGGCAGATTAGAGGAAGTTATGAGCACACAACTTCCAGAAGGTGGGGGAACTATTTTTATAAAAGCCCCCCCCCCCCGAATTTAAAGGACCAATTCCTCAGGGATTTCATTATCATAATTCCACGATGTTTATGATCGTCATCGTTACCTCAGGGCCCATCAATCCAGGCAGGCCTCGGTAGCCGGGGTTTCCTTTGTCGCCCATTTCACCATCCTCCCCTACGTCTCCACTCTCTCCCATGGTGCCCTCTGGACCCTGAAATGTCACACAATCGCAGGCATTAATTATTTCTTTTTATATTTTATAGATCCTTTTATTTTTTTTTTTGGTATGTTTTATACAATCTTTTTTTTCTCATATTCTATAGAATCTTTATTGTTTGTTTGCTTTTGCTTTTAGAAGAAGTACTTCCTCGCATAATTCTTCGTTGACTGTATCCTCCAGACCAGAAAATGTAGCAAAATGCAGAAACTGTTTCCTTTTATTTTTTGCCATTTCTATTTTCTTGTTTTTTAGAAAGATTTCCTTCGCTTACCCACATCTTGAAAAGCTCTGCCATCATCACTCACTTTCTTCAAGAGAGTATGGGTGGAGTATTTTTGTATGGCTGTAAGACATTAAGAATTAACGATAAATAATGGAAGAGAGAGAGAGACAGAAAAACAGAGAGAGAGAGGGGGGGGGGAAAGAGAGAGAGAGAGAGAGAGAGAGAGAGAGAGAGAGAGAGAGAGAGAGAGAGAGAGAGAGAAAGAAACCAGAGATAGAAAGAAGGAAGAAACACTGAGACAACTCAGACAAAACAACTCAGAGAAACACATACAGGCAGATAGACAGAGAGACAAAGGCAAAGACAAATGAGTAAAACTCTGAATCACTTACGGGAGAACCCCGGGTTCCTGCAGGGCCGCGCGGTCCATCAGGCCCTCTCTCTCCCTGTAACCGACACAGGCAAACAAATGCATACACAGACAGACAGACGATATTAAGAGTTCTAGTTGAGGTATCACTTGTCAATGTCTTAGTTGAGGTATCACTTGTCAATGTCTTTTACTTTTTGCATTAAACCTCTGAGCGACAGCTTAGACCAGATAAGTTCAGAACTTTCACACACACACACAAAAGTTTACCCAGTATTTCTCTTAATCTTAGTCTGTTTAGCCCGTAGAACAAACACCCAACGTTGAATACACTTTGTTCCTTCACTTACATATTTTTTCCTTTGAAAATCATCTTTTTGTTGTTGCTTTTTTGGGTCTAGAGTTTCACACCTTGAGTGCCACAGATTTATGATAGCGATGACAATACTGATGACATCCTCAGTTGAAAGGAAATACCTCTAAAATGGGATTTTAATAATAATTATAATTTATTTCTATAATGCAATAATCCATTAAACATGATTTCTGCACTTTACGACAGCAAGAGTGACAACACAAAGTTTCACACACACACAAAAATCACTACAATTTAATGTTAGTCAATGGACACTATCCCCTCATCTTACCCTTGGCCCTGACTCTCCGGCAGATCCAGCGCTGCCCATGGCTCCGGCGGGTCCTTGGAGACCCGGAGATCCCACGGGTCCGGGGAGACCTTGCTCTCCGGATTGACCCGCTTCTCCAGATGCTCCGGGAGATCCGGGCAATCCGTCGGACCCTGGTGTACCCTGGTAAGGGAGGGAGACAAAGGTGTTTTTCATTGGACAGAAAAATACCACAGAATTTTCGCTGACTTTTCATTTGAAAGACATAAACCAGGATTTTTTTTAGCACACATGAATTAAAGATAAAGCAAATCTAACTAACACAATAAAAAAATTGATACAAATATAAACTACAATATCAAAAGAGAAAAGCAACTTGCTGCAAAGCAAATTCTGTTATAACCTTTATGGTTTTTCTACTGAATCACACAGAGAATACTGTTCTGATTAGTGTGTGTGTGTGTGTGTGTGTGTGTGTGTGTGTGTGTGTGTGTGTATCCATGTTCTTGTGCATATGCATGTGTATGTATGTGTGTGTATGTGTAAATTTTCTTCCGTTTTGATAAATTTGTGAAAATAAAGAAAACCCACACATTCAACAACGAAAAAAGCATATTACACATACCAAAAAAACATTAACAACAAAAACAATAACAACAACAAATATAACAAACACCACCACAAAAGATCCAGGGGATCCCAATATCAACAATAACAAATCACTGAAGATCCAGGGGATCCCAATATCAACAATAACAAATCACTGAAGATCCAGGGGATCCCAATATCAACAATAACAAATCACTGAAGATTCAGGGGATCCCAATATCAACAATAACAAATCACTGAAGATCCAGGGGATCCTAATATCAACAATAACAACTCACTGAAGATCCAGGGGATCCCAATATCAACAATAACAACTCACTGAAGATCCAGGGGATCCCAATATCAAATCACTGAAGATCCAGGGGATCCCAATATCAACTCACTGAAGATCCAGGGGATCCCAATATCAACAACAATAACAACTCACTGAAGATCCAGGGGATCCCAATATCAACAACAATAACAACTCACTGAAGATCCAGGGGATCCCAATATCAACAATAACAAATCACTGAAGATCCAGGGGATCCCAATATAAACAACAATAACAACTCACTGAAGATCCAGGGGATCCCAATATCTACAATAACAAATCACTGAAGCTCCAGGGGATCCCAATATCAACAACAATAACAACTCACTGAAGATCCAGGGGATCCCAATATAAACAACAATAACAACTCACTGAAGATCCAGGGGATCCCAATATCAACAATAACAACTCACTGAAGATCCAGGGGATCCCAATATAAACAACAATAACAACTCACTGAAGATCCAGGGGATCCCAATATCTACAATAACAAATCACTGAAGCTCCAGGGGATCCCAATATCAACAACAATAACAACTCACTAACGATCCAGGGGATCCCAATATTGATAACAACAACTCACTGAAGATCCAGGGGATCCCAAAATCGACAACAACTCACTGAAGATCCAGGGGATCCCAATATTAACAACAACTCACTGAAGATCCAGGGGATCCCAATATTGACAACAACAATAACTCACTGAAGATCCAGGGGATCCCAATATTGACAACAATAACAAATCACTGAAGATGTAAGGGATCCCAATATTGACAACAATAACAACTCACTGAAGATCCAGGGAATCCCAATATTGACAACAATAACTCACTGAAGAGGATCCCAATATCAACAATAACAACAACTGACTGAAAATCCAGCGGATCCCAACATCGACAACAACAATAACTTACTGAAGATCCAGGGGATCCCAATATCGACAACAACAATAACTCACTGAAGATCCAGGGGATCCAGGGGGGCCGCTGGGTCCAGGCACTCCTGGGTCTCCCTGTTTCCCCGGGAAACCGTCGTTGCCGGGGCGCCCGGGCTCTCCGCGTCGGCCGGGGAGCCCCACGGAGCCCTGGGGACCCGTCTCTCCGGGGACGCCTGGAGTGCCGCTGTCTCCGCGCATGCCTTGAGGTCCAGGCGGCCCAGGAGGTCCTTCAGCCCCCTACGAGAAAACAGACACACACACCCAGGATAAAATGGTAGAAAGAGAAAGGTGAAGGGTGAGAGAACTGGGAGGGGTGGGGTGATGTGTCTAGAGCAGAGAAAAAAAGCGAAGGAGAAATAGAGGGTGGGGGGTGAGAAAGGAAGAGAAAGAGAAGTAGACAGAGACATACAAAGAGAGGCAAACAAAGTCTAATTTTCTCCCCTCAGTCAATGTTACTCCATATTGCTTACAAGGATAAATTACATTAAGAAAGTCCCATTAAGATCTCTATGTACTTTCATACTGCCTCTCTTTGCTCCTTCTACAGTCATATCAAAGAAACCAGAGGAATTAAAAAGCAAATATGAAACGCATCCTGATGCATCAAATCTTATTGGGTACACCTGATAAAAAGAAAGGACAAAAAACCCAGAGATCACAGTCAACAGTCAATCAAATGCATTCCTCCCAAGGACCATCAGGGAGTGGAATGAACTGCAGCAGGACGACCTCTGCTCCTTCACTGCTGGTACCCCCAGTGTGTCAGCGGTGCAAGGGAATCACCAATAAGCCCATCAGCCCCCATCCCCCCTGCTCCCTCCACACCCTGTTTCCAGGACGCAGCATCACGCTCAGACCCGAGCAGCGGGCGCGAGCTGGCTGGGTCACTAAACCCGAACACCCCTATGTCCATGCAGCAGCTTAGGCCCTGTATCAGATGGAACCGACCCCCCTTTTTCAGTCTTTTTTTTCCTGAGGGTGCCAGAATGATCAATTTAATGATTGTGGGCCCCAAAGAGAAGAAGAAGAAGAAGAACAGTGTGTATGACAATAAGCATCAAATGTACAAGGGTACACATGAAAATTAGTCCAAAGAAAAGAACATGAGATCACAAAAGGATAGTTTACAGTCAAAAGTCCATTGTACTTCAAACAAACATACACATTACTGGCATGAAATCACTAATACAGTTGACAAACTGAAATCTTGAAATATGTGTCAGATGAGCTCCTGTGTGTCAGATGAGCTCCCCTTTCTACTCTATATGACAACCAATGATTAGTGCCACCTAGTGGCAATGACTTGAGCACCTCTCATGGAGGTCATTCGGGGTGGTAAAATATCAAAAATGTTTGATTAGCTGCAACAATTAAGCAGTAAAAAGTTATATAATAAACTTGTACAAGACTAAACAAAAAACACAAACGCCCATCATATCATTTGTGGCAAATTTTCAAGTGAATTGCTCACTTTTCATCAGGCCAGATCTATGGTTGTGACAAAAAAATTAATTATGTCATCAAAATGATTACATCAAACAATTAAGAATTAAATAAGTTAAAAAAAAGTCCATGAATTAAAGGTACAATGGATTGTAAAAATAAACTTGTATAATAATATAATAAACTTGTACAACTAAAATCAAACAAGTGTTCATAATACTTCCAAACTTATGGTAAATGGTCACACACTAATAATACAATAAACACAGACTTACGGGGATTCCGTCTTCACCGCGGCGTCCTTGGTTTCCAGGAATTCCGAGGAGTCCAGCGGATCCCTTCATTCCCTGTCTGCCCTGCCGGCCTGTCTCTCCCATGCCTCCCTGTCATCGCCAGCATACAAAACAACCGTAAATAATAAACAAAACCCACATTGCCTGAATTTCCACAATTTTTCAGGCACAAATCAGGCTCAAAAGTAAGCAACAGTTTGTTATCTCTTTTTTCCACAAAGTTTACAGTAATAAGATAAGATAGAAAATTAAAGAACTGTTTTTAAAGTGGCTGTAATGCCTTGTTTATATTCGCGCCATTTGTTAGGAGGACTGCAATGAAATTATAATCTGTTGGAATTTTTTTATTTATCGAGCCTTGATGTATAATAATACAAAAAGATTAAAATTAAGATTAAAATTACAGCCCCGTCGACAGCAAAGGCCATTTCAGGGCTGTCACCACGTTGCATCATACCACGTTACAATCATAGAAAAAACATATAAAGTTATAAACACACATATGATGTGAAATTTGTTTTGTATTTAACAAACCAACAATGTGATACTCCCAGGTGTTCCTTAGTAAATTGAAGAATGTTTTCTTCTATAAAGACCAACAGTAATCTTAACATTAGGAAAGACTGGAGGTGAAACTAGATGAAATCTGACACCACACTGAGAATCTGACATGACACCTGACACCACATTGAGTTGCACATGACACCACACAGTATCTTACATGACACCTGACACCACACTGTATCTAACATGACACCTGACACCACACTGAGTCTGACATGACACCTGACACCACATTGAGACTGGTATGACACCTGATACCACACTGTATCTAACATGACACTGAGAGTCTGACATGATACCTGACACAAATATTGAGAGTCTGACATGACACCTGACACCACACTGTATCTGACATGATACCTGACACCACACTGAGAGTATGACATGACACCTGACACGATATTGAGTCTGACACGGCATCACATTGAGTCTGACATGAAATCTGATACCACACTGAGTATGACATGACACACGGCACCACACTGAACCTGACACCTCACTGAGAGTCTGACATGACACCTGACACCACACTGAATCTGACATGACACCACACTTAGTCTGACATAACACCTGACACCACACTGAGTCTGACATGACACCACATTGAGTCTTAACATGAAATCTAACACCACACTGAACCTGACATGACACCTGACACCACACTGAGAGTCTGACATGACACCTGACTGAGTGTGACACGACCAGTGTGGTGGAATTTCCTTATTAGTGATCAGGCAATCTAGAGTGTTGCAGACCTGTTTACCCCCTACACAAGTCTTGAGTAGTCTGGATAGCTGAAATGAGTAGTTTTGGTGTGAAATGAGCAGTCCTCTGCATTAAACCATCAAACAATGTTCACTGAAAAGGAGTAATTAGAGCATTATTTTCAATTTTGAAGAGTAGTAGAGGTCAAAATTGAGTAGAATACTACTCGAAAAGAGTAGAATAAACAGGTCTGGCGTTGTGAACGCAAACAACACAGGTTGTCACATAGTAAGATGCAAGGAAGTTAAAAAGCAACATGGTGGCTATACTATAACATTTTTGCTCCCCCTCTGTCTGACCTTGACCCCAGGCAGACCAGCGACCCCCGGGGGTCCTGGTTGTCCAGCAGATCCTGTGGGACCCTGGGGTCCGTGACGTCCATCAGGTCCAGACTCTCCGGGGACACCGGGGATGCCGCGGTCACCAGAGGCACCTCGTCGCCCTGGGTTACCGGGTTGACCCTGATGAGATGTCGGCAAAAATGACAATTACTCTGCCAGGTCTTTTTTCCATTTTGAGATGTGTGGGTTTTTTTTAATGCAAGTGAAACACAGAGAGAGAGGAGGTGAGAGAGAGAGAGAGAGAGAGAGAGAGAGAGAGAGAGAGAGAGAGAGAGAGAGAGAGAGAGAGAGAGAGAGAGAGAGAGAGAGAGACAAACAAAGGAAGAGACAGTCCCAGAGAGAGAGAGAGAGATAAACGGAGAAAGCAGAAATGAGAGAGGGAGAGAGGAGGGATAGAAAATGATATATAATATAGACAGAGAGAGAGAAAGAAGGAAAGATACGGATACGGATTTTTAATCAAAAGGCCAAGGCCCCATATGGAAAGAGAAATAGAGAGAGAAAAACTGAGAGAAGGGTGAAATAGAAGAGGGAAACAGACAGGACAAGAGAGAGAGAGAGAGAGAGAGAGAGAGAGAGAGAGAGAGAGAGAGAGAGAGAGAGAGAGAGAGAGAGAGAGAGAGACAGAGAAGAAGCAAAAGAAAGAAAAGGGGAGAGAGAAATAGTGATAAGGGAGAGGGATGGGGAGACAGAGAGAAAGAGAGAGAGAAGTCTGAAATACCATATTTTACGGACTACAAGGCACACCTGATTATAAGGTACACCCTCAAATATTTTACACAAAATTCAGATTTTGTTATGACAGTGTCTTACTATATTATCAGTCACATTATAAGGCACAGGGGTCTCAGTCTAGGAAAAAAGTATTGCCTTACAGTCCATAAAGTATGGTAGTTTAATTTGTTAGGTCATAGGCCCAAACAAATGGAGTTCACATAGGCATAAGATAAACATGGAATTACAACACAATGTTAGTCCTTGTGGAGCATCTTTCCTTACTAAATATACTCCATTGGTATAAATTTACAAACTAATAATAGAGACACAGAGGAAATTTCCCCTGAAGTCGGAGTGTGGCTGCCCACGTGGTGGGGTAATCAAAACCAGTCACACACGTAATGTTCTCATCCCTACCTGATGCATCTGTACCATAGTGTTCAAGTGCTTCAGCTGTTGGGATAATCCCTGAAGTCTTTTAGCCAGGGTACGTCAACAACACAGAGAGGAAATGAGGGGAGAGAGTGAGGGGATGAGAGAGTTACAAAAATAGGGACAACGAAACAAAAAGAGAGGGAAATGGAGATAGAAAAGGGGAAGGGAAAGAGAGGGTGAGAGAAAAAAAGAGAGGAAAATACTTGAGAGGGAGAAACAGACAGAAAAAGATAGAGAGGATGACAGACTTAAGCGAAATAACGAAAAGGGGGGGGGGGGGGAGAGAGAGAGAGAGAGAGAGAAAGAGAAATAGAGATGAGTGAGAGGGGGGGGGGTGGGAAAACAAAGAAAAAAGAGAAAGAGGGGAAGAAAGAGAGGGAGAGAGAGATAGAGAGGATGAGACGGAGACAGAGAAAGGATGTTACTCACCGTGGGTCCAGGGCGACCAGGTGTTCCGGCTTCCCCTGCCTCTCCGGCGTCTCCCTGCACACACACAGTTTGCAATATCATTTCACTTGGGGAAAATTCATATACAGACATATGGAAATAAGTATAACTTGTTTAATTTGATAACACTTTTGTGTCCAAATGTTTATGAATGAGAACGTCACAATCGCTATCGTATTAATTTGAACTTTGCGTTTTGATCCGTGTTCTAAACAAATAAATAAATAAAATAAACAGTGCTAATCTAGCTTTTCCCTCTCTGTTGGGGGAGGCATTGGCAGAGTCCAGCCCAGGACAGCTGCTTCAAACATTGGCCCAGGACAGCTGCTTCAAACAATGGCCCAGGACAGCTGCTTCAAACATTGGCCCAGGACAGCTGCTTCAAACCTTGGCCCAGGACAGCTATTTCAAACCCTGGCCCAGAACAGCTGTTTCCAACCCTGGCCCAGGACAGCTGTTTCCAACCCTGGCCCAGGACAGCTGTTTCAAACCTTGGCCCAGGACAGCTGCTTCAAACCTTGGCCCAGGACAGCTGTTTCCAACCCTGGCCCAGGACAGCTGTTTCAAACCTTGGCCCAGGACAGCTGTTTCAAATCTTGGGGATCTCGTCAGCTAGGCACTGGATGGATTCATTACCACTGCCAAGTGGAACCTTCAC
>CM065703.1:27261048-27311048 GCA_017654935.2 Phymorhynchus buccinoides
CATGCCCTATGTCACTGATGATGTCATAACTTTTTGTTTGTGGCTCAAGCCACAAACCTATAACTCACTTTGTCGGTCGGTCGGTCTGTCGGTCGGTCTGTCGTTCCAAAATTGTCGCACTTCAAATCGAGGCTACACTTCAAAATAATTGAGGCCGCTCTTTAAAATGATGTATTTTAAAAGCGTACAAAATAATAAACATACGTAATACAGACACTACCAGACACGACGAGTATGTGGTGCTTCTTTCGATGAGTATAAGTAGGATACATAGTTTTAAATGTTTTCCAAAAGATATAAAAAGTTACAAAATGGTGCAGAGATAACATTCTGGTTTACAGATTAAAATTATTGAAAAGCCAGGGGAGGTAACTCATGATTGGAGTGGTAAAAATAGACCGCGTGCCACAAACTATTGCGATTTCACGCTTGTTGATGTTATAGTCCTGTAATACTAGTTTGCATTTTAGACAAGCCAGAAAAAGATATATGGCTCTAGACTATTTCTCAGATTGAGTCTAATGGGTCTCTTTTCAATTTAATAATTTAATGAAAACAAGATAATCTATCAATTTTGCTTTGGGCGTGAAGGGATTATTCAATGTTACAAGAGACCTGCTAGACTCAATCTAATAAAAAGGTTCAGAGATAATCTTTCCTGACTTGTCTAAATCAAAATCAATCATTCCAGGACAATGACATCAAAAGTTACGACACCATCAATGACATCACACACCATGTAGGTAGTAGACACAGGACTGGGGCAGGAAAGGGGTTAAGCTTGACAATGAAGAACAAAACAAAGGAGATTTGAACACTTAATAACAATAATAATAATAATGTCAATTTATATAGCACTTGTGTTTGTAGAATTTGCATTCAATCATTCATTAAAGAAAATTCTGAAAAACTAAGGAGATTTAAACAGCAAAGTCTCACCAAGGGGCCCGGTGGTCCACTCTCTCCTTGGGCACCAGCCTCTCCTGGGGCTCCCTGAAAACCAACAGAAAAAAACGTTAGCATAGCACCAAGGAGAAGAAAAAGAGGAAGAAGAAAGAGAAAGTAGGAGCAGCAACAGAAGAAGAAAAAGAAGATGATGATGATGATGATGATGATGAAGAAATAAAAAGAAGAAAAAGAAGATAATGATGATGAAAAAATAAAAAGAAGAAGAAAAAACAAAAAGAAGAAATAGAAAGGAGGAGGAAAATTGGTAGCAGCAACATAAGGAGGAAGAAGAGCAGAAGATGAAGAAAAAGGAGGAGGATGAAGAAAAGGAGTTACACAGACAGACAAACACACACAAACACGCACACGCAAACACACACACTGACACACAAACACACTCACACTGACACACACACTGACACACACCAACACACTGACTGTTAACACAATGGACCGGTCCACTCCTAACTCACCCGTGGTCCATCCGGTCCGGACGGTCCAACTGATCCCGGGGGACCAGGCTCTCCATCCTGTCCCATATCACCCCGGGAACCAGGGAACCCACGCTCGCCCTGAATGATTGACCAGTGGGCAAAACATCAGTTAACAATGAATGTAACCACATGCAGACGCACACATTATACGCCCACATTAACGCAAAACCCATGCACGCATACACATATACACACTTATCTTTCAAACACGCCACACAAAATGTGTTCTCATATACAAGCACTCGGTCTCTCTCTCTCTCTCTCTCTCTCTCTCTCTCTCTCTCTCTCACACTTCCCCTTTCTTACTCACACATGTATGCATAAATGCACACATATCTTTGACACAAAAATGCACTCATATTCAAACACTCTCTCTCTCATACTCTCTCTCGCTCACACTCACATGAAAACACACATACACACGCCTATCTGTCACACAAACCACACAATAATGCACACTCATATACAAGCACTCTCTATCTATATATCTCTCTCTCTCTCTCTCTCTCACACACACACACACACACACACATAAAAACACACATACACAAACTCTCTCTCTCTCTTTGTCCCATATGTACCTTTTCCAGGTCGGAGGACATTAAACTTATCATCTTCTTCTCTCTCTCTTTATCTCTTAAACACAAATTCTGTCTCTCACTCTCTCTATCTTTCACACACACACCACAACACAAACACACAACACAACACAAACACACAACACAAACACACACTGACCGGGTATCCATCAGGTCCAGAAGGACCAGCCTCTCCGGCTCCTCCGGGCTCTCCATCTCTACCAGCCTCACCCTGAGGTCCCGCCGGGCCTGGCGGACCCTGGAAATAGACATCACACCAATAATAGAATAACAGCAAACACTGCTGCAAAAATGAATTATCTTGCAAACGCAACTCAATGCGCTTTCACTCATCATTCAGAATCATTCTAACTCACATGCCCACCAACCAGTATCTTGCAATCACAACTCAATGCCCTTTCACTCATTCATTCTAACTCACATGCCCACCAAACAGTATCTTGCAACCGCAACTCCATGCGCTGTCACTCGCCATTCACTCTAACTCACATGCCCACCATAGCAGTATCTTGCAACCGCAACTCCATGCGCTGTCACTCGCCATTCATTCTAACTCACATGCCCACCATAGCAGTATCTTGCAACCGCAACTCCATGCGCTGTCACTCGCCATTCATTCTAACTCACATGCCCACCATAGCAGTATCTTGCAACCGCAGCTCCATGCGCTGTCACTCGCCATTCATTCTAACTCACATGCCCACCATAGCAGTATCTTGCAACCGCAGCTCCATGCGCTGTCACTCGCCATTCACTCTAACTCACATGCCCACCATAGCAGTATCTTGCAACCGCAGCTCCATGCGCTGTCACTCGCCATTCATTCTAACTCACATGCCCACCATAGCAGTATCTTGCAACCGCAGCTCCATGCGCTGTCACTCGCCATTCATTCTAACTCACATGCCCACCATAGCAGTATCTTGCAACCGCAACTCCATGCGCTGTCACTCGCCATTCATTCTAACTCACATGCCCACCATAGCAGTATCTTGCAACCGCAGCTCCATGCGCTGTCACTCGCCATTCATTCTAACTCACATGCCCACCATAGCAGTATCTTGCAACCGCAACTCCATGCGCTGTCACTCGCCATTCATTCTAACTCACATGCCCACCATAGCAGTATCTTGCAACCGCAACTCCATGCGCTGTCACTTGCCATTCATTCTAACTCACATGCCCACCATAGCAGTATCTTGCAACCGCAACTCCATGCGCTGTCACTTGCCATTCATTCTAACTCACATGCCCACCATAGCAGTATCTTGCAACTGCAACTCCATGCGCTGTCACTCGTCATTCACTCTAACTCGCATGCCCCAACCATGTACTTGTAGTTGTATGATAGCAATAATAGTGGCAAATAAATTATTCAATTATTTGTCGTGTACACTAGAAACACACTTCTCGCAATTTTCAAACCACAAAACGCTACTTTCTCTTTCTTTTTTGTAACTGCGGCTGGTGCAATGCTGCACTAGTACTGTTCAACTATTTATCATGAAGCGTGATTAACACTTACACACACACACACACATATACACACACACACACAGACCTGGAATCCAGTGGCACCGGGGGGTCCAGGGGGTCCCTGGGCTCCCACTTCACCCTGCACACAAAGGGCAAAGAGCAAAGGTCACTCCATCATCAGCCAATTGAATCAACAGCTGCCTGAGTTTTGTCTTTCCTTATAAGCAAAGTCTTAATGATGTTGAAAATACAATCAAAAAGGTTTTTGTATCACAATTGAATCCATGAACCCCATTGATCTCTGTATATCAAAATGTGTGTGCTATGGAAACTCTTAATCTATTCATATCTTCCCTATGTTCATATTGAAAAGGAAAACAATTATAGACGGAAACAAGCTTCCCATTATGAAATAATTTCTTAAGAGAATATTGCTTTGCTTTTGTTTGTTTGCTTGCTTTTTCCACATACTGCTTCACCGGTCAGAATTTTAACTAAGAAAAAAAAAAAAAGAGCTGCCGTGGAAGAGTGATCGAGTTCTAGTCACAAGCTGAAGTAGGTTTAATTCACAAATTTTGTGTGTGTGTGTGGGGGGGGGGGGGATTTATTTTATATCAGGTTCTTTTTTTTATAGTTCGGGTGACTTTATACCAAAGTGAGTGTGCTACTGGCTCAATTGAAGACCAAAATCACAATTGAATTCATCCACAACACAGATGCGATTCAGAAAGATTTGCAAGTCAATGCCTACTGAAGACTATCTAACTGATGTTCTGTGATCTTAGTTCATGACTCCTCCTTTGTTTATGTTGAAATAATCAGACTTTCACTTTGACTGTTTTACGAAATCTATGAAGACACTAACAAAAGCACGCCACCACTTTAATAATGACAGGTGTATGCTTTCCAGTTTCCTGTTTGCCAACAGACAGACAACACAGTGACACTCCTTCTCACCTCGGGTCCTGGGGCACCAGCGGGTCCCACGTTTCCGGCTCGTCCTGGGTCGCCGGATTGTCCGCGGGGGCCTGGGGCTCCTTGCGCTCCGTCTGGTCCTGAGGCACCCTGGTGAGAACAAAAAGAAGACAAACCACAGAGAGAAGAATTATTATTCTTCCTCTTCGTTGTCCATCGTTCAGACAGTTTCCTGTCATATAAGCGCAGATGCGTCATGCTGCCATTATGCGTCTAACTAAAAAATAGTTAAGCCCAGCATGTCCGAATTCGGCTGGATAATTTTTTTGGTAAGTTTCTTGAAAAAGGGGCAGGAAAGATAGTAAACAGTAAGGCAGAAAAATAGTAGATGACAGTAAGCAAAGGGAAAAGAGTGACAGATTAGAGGAAGTTACAAGAACAGAATAGACAAGTCAGGAAAGATATATCTCTAGATCAGTTTCTCAGATTGAGTCTAACAGGTATCTTTTAAAGTTTATAAGAAGAAAATTGAGCATTTCTCTGTTTTCCTCTGGCAGTGAAGGGGTTAATAGACGTAATATTGCAGCTACAACATTAAAAAATATACCTGTACAAAACTTATCATAAAACTTAAATCAAATGCAGCTAGAAAATAACAATAAAAGAAAAGTGACCCACTCTCTCTCCGTTGGGTCCAGTGGGTCCCTGGGGTCCCTGGGGCCCTGGCTGACCTGCAGGTCCTCGCTCCCCGTTTCTACCGTTAGGACCGCTAGGACCCTGTTGTACAGTTCATTATGTTAGGTAGGCCATGGGAAGGAAGAGAGAGAGGGGGGAGGAGAGGGGGTGTGAGAGAAGAGAGAGAGAGAGAGAGAGAGAGAGAGAGAGAGAGAGAGAGAGAGAGAGAGAGAGAGAGAGAGAGAGAGACAGACAGACAGGCAGGCAGGCAAAGACTGAGAAAGGGAGGGAGAGAGAGAGAGAGGGCAAGAGATAGAGACAGACAGACAGACAGGCAAAGACTGAGAAAGTGAGGGAGAGAGAGAGAGAGAGAGAGAAAGAGAAAAGAGACAGACAGACATAAAGATACAGAAAGGGTGAGAGAAAGACAAACAATGAAAACATAAAAAATTAAAACACTGTTGAAATTTAAACCCAAAAGAAAAGATTAAATTACAAAAACAACACGTCACGACGTTTCGGGTTCAACTCGTTTTCCAGTAACTAAAAATAGAAATGACATAGTGTGTGTCATTTCAACATAATGAAAATATGGCCCTGTCATACAGGCAGATGTTCATGATGTGTGGTAGGCACTGTGGAGGGGAGAGAGAGTGAGAGAGAAAGGGAAAGAGAGAGCGAGTGAGAGAGACAGGCAAAGAACAGAGAGAAAGACTAGACAGAGACAAAGAGATAAAGACAAAGATGCAGACAGAGAAAGAAACAAGCATAAAGTAAAAGATGCAGAGACAGAGAAACAGAGTAAGAAAAAGAGAGAGAGAGAGAGAGAGAGAGAGAGAGAGAGAGAGAGAGAGAGAGAGAGAGAGAGAGAGAGAGAGAGAGAGAGAGAGAGAGAGAGAGAGAGAGAGAGGGTGAGTGGAGTGTGAGAGAGAACAACAGAGAGGTTGATAGAATGAAACAAAGAGGGAGAAAGGTCTAACACATAATTAAAAAGACAGATATTCGACGATTTTGGAAAGGCAGGTGCAACAATAATAATCATAATAATAATGGTACATTTATATAGCACTTTACCTCAGATGAGCCCAAAGCGCTTTACAATCAATTATTCATCAACAAATAGACAACAAAAACAGCATTCAAGAATGACACCAACCAGCAACAACACATATACAAAGCAACTCTCTCCCTCTCTCTCTCTCTCTCTCTCTCTCACACACACACACACATTTATTGACACCGACTCATTCATCCCCCATTCAGTAAGCCACAGCACAGATTGACCACATACACAACATACGCACGCAGACAGACACACACACACACAGACACACATTTATTGACACCGACTCATTCATCCCCCATTCAGTAAGCCACAGCACAGATTGACCACATACACAACATACGCACGCAGACAGACACACACACACACACAGACACAGACAGACACACATTTATTGACACCGACTCATTCATCCCCCATTCAGTAAGCCACAGCACAGATTAACCACATACACAACATACGCACGCAGACAGACAGACACACACACAGAGACAGACACACATTTATTGACACCGACTCATTCATCCCCCATTCAGTAAGCCACAGCACAGATTAACCACATACACAACATACGCACGCAGACAGACACACACACAGACACACAGACAGACACACATTTATTGACACCGACTCATTCATCCCCCATTCAGTAAGCCACAGCACAGATTAACCACATACACAACATACGCACGCAGACAGACACACACACAGACACAGACAGACACACATTTATTGACACCGACTCATTCATCCCCCATTCAGTAAGCCACAGCACAGATTGACCACATACACAACATACGCACGCAGACAGACACACACACACAGACAAATGCAAATGCATAAAAGATAGTTAAATATGAAGGAAACTGACAGAAGCAAAGTTTAAAAGAGCGAGAGAGAGAGAGTTGGGGAGACAGGGGAGGGGGGGGGGGGCAAATGCAAACACTGTTATAAAGAAAATGGGGAGAAAAAAAGAAGAGAGACAAAAGGACAAGACAGAGAGAACAAAAAAACAGGGCCTGTATTCACGTTGAGATAGCATGAGACTTAGCATCATGCTAACTTAGAAGCTCTTCCAAAAGTCCTATTAAATCCTATAGGACATTGGAAGAGCTTCGAAGTTAGCATCATGCTAAGTCTCATGCTATCTCAACGTGAATACAGGCCCAGATTAAAAATAAATTAATTTTATGCGCTTTGTGCAACCTCTCTAAGTCTCTAATAGTCTGTTTAGACGGTGTGACCCAGAACTTTTGAAGATTGAAGAGTGAAGACAGAAAAAGGGCAAAGAGACACAGAGAAATACGGGAGGCACATACAAGAGTCAGACTAAAACATGTTTAAACAGAAACCCAAATGAACATAAATTGTTGGTCACCAGGGATGGAAGACAAAAAGAACAGAGTGTGAAAAACATTCAAACTGAGGAATCCGACAAAACAGATTATAACAAAAACAAAAAGCAATGGCTGACAGCAAAAAAAAAGGAGAGAAAAATGGAGAGAAAAACAAATTATAATCAAGAAACAAGACAGACACAGTAGAAAAGATCAAGTGTTTGAACTCAAACTCACAGGCTCTCCGGGAAGACCGCTGTTACCATTGTTACCAGGGCTGCCTTGGGGACCCTGAAAAATAACAAGCCACACATGACCCTCTTGTGTTCAGATTTATTTTTAATAAATATTAAATAAATAAATAAATCTTATATAGTGTTCTTCTGTGAAACATTCACCCTCAGAGAGCTTTACAAATATTTTGAGAATTTTTTTTTTTTTTTAGAAGAAATCATTACAAAACATGTTAGGCTAACCTTCTCCTAGATTGCACATTCCTTTAACCTTCTCCTAGATTGCACATTCCTTTAACCTTCTCCTAGATTGCACATTCCTTTAAGCACTTAACCCCTTCACTGCCGAGGGATAATGGATTTCTTGTATTGCTGTGTGCCAGGCCAAATTTGGCCTTCGTGGGGTTGCTTCACTGATCTGTCCACTGCTCATCCATTTGTTGATGTCACAAGTTCAAAGAAAAGATGTAGGAAGGAAAAGAAAAGTTTTTTGAGTATGGAACAGTTTATAGGTTTTTTCCTAATTGAACTTGCTCGAAATTCGATGACTAAGACACCCCGCAGTAGACACAGTTATAGGCGTACAGCACAGTGCAAATAGTCCCGTAGTAGACACGAGGCAGGCAGTGAAAGGGTTAATGTTCTCTCTCCATGAATGGAAGGGAGCTACATCACCCTAATACAGACCTGTTTACCCTTATAATGAAAAACCCGGAATTTGCCACAAAAAACCCCGGAATTTGAGAACAAAAACCGGAATTCACATGATCTGTACACGACTCGCGATAAAGCGGTTTCTTCTTCTTCTCCTTTCTGCGAACATCGGCGTCGATTTTCAATATTGTGATGATTTCTTGGCTCAATTTCGCCAGAAAAGTTTTATTAGTAAATTCAGTCACTAATTCTTAGTAAATTTTAGTATAAAACAAGCTGGAAAAAGCAAAATACCTGGAAATGTCCACGATCGGACAGAGAAAAATCACTCAGCCGCGGATCGGCGGATGCCAAGTTGCAACTCGGCGCCATCGCGATCAATTTTCACTTCATTTGCGTCTCTCTCTCCCTCCCTCCCTCTCCTTCCCCCTCTCTTTCTCTTCTCTCCCTCCATCTCCCCCACTGTCTCCCTCCCTCCCTCCTTCATTCTCTCTATCTCCTCCCTCCCCCTCCTTCTCTCTCTCACTCCACCCCCCCCCCTCCATCCACCCCTATCTCCGTCCCTCTCTCCCTTCCCCCTCTCTCTCCCTTCCCCTTGCTCTCTCCCCCCTCTTTATCTTCCTTCACCTCTCTCTGTCTGTCTAGACAACCACCCCCAATACTCACAGCTTCTCCAGGCACTCCAGGGGCTCCAGGGGCACCGGTCTCACCCTGAAAGAGAAACCACACAGCTAGTGTATACACAGTCAGACATACATATCAACACATACTATGTGAAGTACAGATTATGCCGTTGATAAAGTGGGGTGGGTGTTCCAGTAGATGTTTTACTTGATAAAGTGGGGTGGGGGCTCCAGTAGATGTTTTACTTGATAAAGTGGGGTGAGGGCTCCAGTAGATGTTTTACTTGATAAAGTGGGGTGAGGGCTCCAGTAGATGTTTTACTTGATAAAGTGGGGTGAGGGCTCCAGTAGATGTTTTACTTGATAAAGTGGGGTGAGGGCTCCAGTAGATGTTTTACTTGATAAAGTGGGGTGAGGGCTCCAGTAGATGTTTTACTTGATAAAGTGGGGTGAGGGCTCCAGTAGATGTTTTACTTGATAAAGTGGGGTGAGGGCTCCAGTAGATGTTTTACTTGATAAAGTGGGGTGAGGGCTCCAGTAGATGTTTTACGTAGTAAGTATATAGCTTATGGTAATGACAAATGGTCATGGATGTAGGCCTGTGTGTGTGTTGGCCTGTATGAATGTGAGTGTGTGTATGTGTGTGTGTGTGTGTGTGTGTGTGTGTGTGTGTGTGTGTGTGTGTGTGTGTGTGTGTGTGTGTGTGTGTGTGTGTGTGTGTTTCCTGAATCGGGTGCATGCTATTTGCCTTTATCAGGAGATGAACTGTGTAACATACCGTTCACCATTAGTGTGTGTCTGAGAGAGAGAGAGAGAGAGAGAGAGAGAGAGAGAGAGAGAGAGAGAGGGGGGGGGATAGAGAGACACAGAGAGAGAGAGAGAGAGAGAGAGAGAGAGATTACAGGCAACTGAGGGGGGTTTCCGTGCAACCAGGAAACCCCCCCAAATCTGCCCATGTTATACATATCAATAAATACTATGTGAAACATAAAGTCATAAAAAAACCCCTGCTAAGCTTAAATTGGGGTAACACCATTTTTTTCAGAAAAGAGAACTAATATATTCATCAAAGAATGTTTTTAAAATAATCCCATAGAACTTGAATGACCATGTAAACGGGAAGAATACCAAGTAAAGACACACACAAAATAATAATAATGACAACTTATATAGCGCTTATTCTCCTTACGGGGCTCTAAGCGCTTCACATAAAAAGTTAAAAATCTGAGCAGAAACAACAACAAAATAACGCACTTATCATAAGGAACAACCCGAAACGAAATAACAATAACTACATTTACGTCCCCCCCCCCCCCCCTTTCACACTCCCCTAGAATCCAAACCATTACAAATAGCGTTTTCCACGCAAAAGGCATTTTCTCACACTACCCCCCCCCCCCCCCCCCCCCGACTCGGCCCGCTCCCGCATTCACCATCCCCCTTCATAGACCTCAAGCTGACCTACTTTTTGTAGATCTCCCAAGGTGAAAATAATAATAATAAATAAAGCTTCTATAGCGCTCTTCGATGATAAAAAAAATCATCCTCAGAGCGCTTTACAAATATTACGAGAGAAAACAATCAAGGAAAAAAAGAAAGAAAAAAAAAAAGATTAAAAATGGGAAACACAAACATGAGAACAAATGAATATCACAAGGAAGGAAAAAGCAAAGCCATTGTGGTGATGCTTGAAAGAAAAAATGGCGTTAAGGACACAAGATACTCACAGAGGCTCCGGGTTCTCCGCGTGCTCCGGAAGGTCCGGTCTCTCCGTCGGGGCCTTTGTTGCCGGGGGCGCCAGGTGACCCTGGCATTCCTCTGTTGCCGGTCAACCCCTGAGACACACACACCATAGAATGTTACAGTTAGAACGATAAAAATGTCGCTATTTGCTTGGATGTTTTTTTTCAATAAGGTTTATTAAACTTTGTGCATGTCATGGCTGTAGTAGCAAAAAACTTACAGATTTTAGAGCGAGATCAATGTTTAATGTGTGCTTAAATGTGTGTGTATGTGTGTGCATGTGCACGCACACTGGAATGGCATAGCTATTACTTGCTAAAATCATCAAAGCAAACCTATCTTGGCTGCATCAAACCCACACATTTTCTGTTTCTAGAGTCTACCATTTCTTTTCAACTGTTTTTCTCAGAAGATCAATCATTATTGTTCATCTTTCCCACTGAATACTTTTCTTGGAAAATCAAGATTGTTGTGTATCCTCTCAACTATTTTTCTAGAAAAATTGAGACATCATATTTTCCCCAATCGCTGATTAGCTGCATCATACTCACTCTCTCTCCCTGCATTCCCACGTTGCCAGGCGGTCCATCAGGTCCACGAGCTCCCTGCAAAATACAGTGTGCGTATCATCAAGAGTTCAAGTCCAGAGCTTTCTAAAAGTGTAGATCAAAATACAGTGTGCGTATCATCAAGAGTTCAAGTCCAGAGCTTTCTGAAAGTGTAGATCAAAATACAGTGTGCGTATCATCAAGAGTTCAAGTCAAGAGCTTTCTGAAAGTGTAGATCAAAATACAGTGTGGGTATCATCAAGAGTTCAAGTCCAGAGCTTTCTGAAAGTGTAGATCAAAATACAGTGTGCGTATCATCAAGAGTTCAAGTCCAGAGCTTTCTGAAAGTGTAGAGCAAAATACAGTGTGTATAATTATCATGAACAGTTCAAGGACAAAGTTCTCCGAGAGTGTAGCGCAGAATAGTATGTGGATCATCAAGTGTTCAAACACAAACTGCTGTGAGAGTGTAGTGCAAAGTACAATGATGAATCTGTTTAACATCAAGAATTTAAAAGCAACAGTTTTTGGGTTTTTTAACTAAAGGGACACAACGTGATTTGCCAATAACTCACTCGTCGTCCAGGGGTGCCAGCTCGGCCTGGTCGGCCCGGTTCACCAGGCCTTCCGGATACCCCCCTTTCCCCGCTCTGGCCCTTGGTTCCATCCATTCCATTTCGGCCCTGAAAAATGTTAACATGGATGGCATTGACTTTTCTGTAATTTGACCCTGAAAACGTTAAAATATCATGGATAGCATTGACTGCTTGTAATTCAGCCCTGAAAATGTTAACATAACATGGATAGCATTGACTGCTTGTAATTCAGCCCTGAAAATGTTAACATAACATGGATAGCATTGACTGTTTGTAATTCAGCCCTGAAAATGTTAACATAACATGCATGGCATTGACTGTTTGTAATTCAGCCCTGAAAATGTTAACATAACATGGATATCATTGACTGTTTGTAATTCAGCCCTGAAAATGTTAACATAACATGGATAGCATTGACTGCTTGTAATTCATCCCTGAAAATGTTAACATAACATGGGTGGCATCAACTGTTTGTAATTCAGCCCTGAAAATGTTAAAATAACATAGATGGCATTGACTTTCTATAATTCGGCCCTGAAAATGTTAACATAACATGAATGACACTGACTTTTCGTAATTCGGCCCTGAAAACTTTAACATAACACATGGATGGCATTAACTGTTTATAATTTGGCCTTGGTTCTCTCTCGCGGGAGTTTTTCGCCTAGCCGGCTGAATCATTTACTCTCGTCATTATTCTTTTGTGGTGTGTTTCCAGTAGTGCTTGAGTTGTTGTTTTGTGTCTGTGTGTTCGCGATGAACTGCACATTATTTTGGGCTGTTTTCTGTGCCTCTCTGCCTCCAGACATGAGAGTAATTTGGTTTATTTTCTTGACGAGACTGGTTGGCTTGTTGGATTCTCCAAGCCAGCCATGTTTCCAGCACCGGCCAAACAACGCCTACCATCCCTTTTCTTCAGTCTCCCTCTTCCTTCCCTCTGCCTGACCACTACACGCACGCAACACGCGTGCGTGCACCACCACTCTGCCAGCTCCCCTCTCCCCCACTGCAGTACAGCCGCAATGCGTTACTGGCTGTACAACCTTCGACCCCTGACTCTGCCCTTGTTGCCACGCTACGTCATCTGTGTATAGGGATTAATCTTCCACGCACGCGAGGCTGCAGAGGAGGAAAAAGGAAGCAATGGAAGATTTCTGTCGTCTGCTCAATTCTGCTGATGTATAGTCAACTCTAGAGCTTTAAATCAATCAGATAATCTTTCTCTTCACAGCATTGAGCTTCATTTAAACCAGTCCCAGGGGACAAACCAAGCCAGAAAATACCTTGAGGACGTTCAGACAGGACAGTCAAGACAAACTGGTAGACATGCAAATTTATCCAAAAGAAGACGAAAATTCGATTAATGTCCTCCGGCCTGGAACAGGCACATATGGGACATTAATAGATATAAAGATGGTGGGACGATCCTGGAGGTACTGCAATACCAGGAAAGTCCCGAATTTGTAATCAATAAAGTTAATAGTATAAAGCATGTCAATTTAGCCGAAACTCACAGCAAACCCCCTTCATTCCAGCCAGTTCCAGGGGGACACACCAAGCCAGGAAGTGTACCTTCAGTTCAGATAGACAGATCGACAGGCAGGTTTAGCCCAAACTCACAGCAGTGCCTTTCATTCCAGCCAGGCAGTCCTGAGGACCTCCAAAAAATCAACACAGACTGACAGACAGACAAATTGAACGCATACTCACACTAGCGCCTTTCATTCCAGCCAGACCCGGGGCCCCTGGCAGTCCTGGAGTGCCCTGGGGACCTCCGAACCCTGGGGGGCCGGGAGGACCTGGATCACCCTGAAAGCCAAGGTGACCGTGCATTATTTTCATCAGCAAATCAACGCATAACTGTGTTCTAGACATAACTAAATCTGAATGGTGGAAAAAAATGTTCACTTCAACTCAACTCAAACTTGTATTCCGGAAATACCCAAATTTCTACAGAAATACATGGCTAATGTAAGTTGTACTTAACTATCAATGAAAAGAATGCATAAACAGCTGATAATAATAGTTTGATTTCCTAGCCAAATAAAAAAAACCTGCATACAGCATTATGACAGACGATATGAGTTTTTCTTTTACTTTTACTTTCACACAAAAAAGCCCAAAGACAAAATTTGAATTCCTCACCAAACAAGCCTTTATCTTATGATTCACACACACACACAAAAAGAAAGATTCCCACCAAAGAAATAACAAAAACAATAAAAGAAACAAAACTGACACAAAATTCTTTTTCATCGGAACACTTACAACTTGCCCATCCTCTCCGGACGAGCCAGGCATTCCGGGGGGTCCGGGCATACCAATCTCTCCGGTCATGCCGGGCATGCCATTCTCTCCCCTGGCACCCTGGGACCCGGAGCCTCCTTTGGAGCCTCTGGCTCCACGCTCACCCTGCACAACAACAATACATTCTTTAAATATTGCTGTAACTTCTTCTGCGTTCCCAGGCCATATGGCCATAATGGGTGAGGTACGTAAGTGTCCAGTTTTCAGCTTTCACTGGTGTCCCCAAAGTGCATTTAGCTGACACATTCCTATTTTGGAGGAGCTCAAAAAACAAAACTATTTAGAAGATTTTTCTGGAAAAATGCAGGAGAATGGGCTAATAAGGCAGAAAAATAGTAAATGATAGTAAGAAGAGGAAAATTATATTAATAAATAATCATTTTATAGCGCTATTCTCCTAACACAGCAGGACTCATTGCGCTTTACATAAAAACATGGAAAAAAGTAATTTTACCTCACGCACGCAACACACATTCCAAATACAAAAGGGGTGGGGGGTGGGGGGAGGCGAGTGTGTGTATTTGCATGTGTGTGAGCGATTATATGTCTTTGTTGAACTTCTTGTTTTTGAATATTTTGTTAAGCGCATAGAGCTCCACATTGGGTGAAGGAATGCGCTATATAAATGCTTCACTATTATTATTATTTTAGTCAATGGAGGGGGTGAACAGCAAGAAGGAAATCAAGAGAGAATAACGTTATCAAGCAAAAAACCATCAAGCAACATAAAACACAAGAAAAATGAAACGAACACACACACACACACATAAACCAGGTAATTAGGTTTTAGGCCAAAGTAGCTGTAAGTCTATCTACACTGCTACATCAACAAACATTTTTTTTAGGCACTCTCACAAGTTTTTTTTATCCAACTGGTGCAATGCTCAAACATTGGTGTAAAAGATCAAGACAAACAAACATAATCAATCCACTAGATGCTCACCTTAGTACCAGCCATACCGGGAGTACCGGGAGAACCGATTGACCCAATAGGACCAGGGGAGCCGGGCTGACCAGGAACACCGTCTTTGCCTCGGGTTCCCTGAAAGCAAGACGTTCCATAAAATGAATACAAGACAATCAGTTCACCCAAACCAACACACAAACACTAAAACATGCCATGAAATGAATACGAGGCAATCAGTTCTCCAAAGCACTCTCAAAGCGTTCTCCAAACACTAGCATCCATATAAACAATACACAAAACAGGGGAATCAGTTGGTGAAATAGGGTTGTGAGGCTGACCAGGTCTCTACTGGCACAAAATGTACAACAAAATGAATGAAAGACAATCAGCTGACCAAAACCAATAAACAAATAAATAAAACACACAGAGCAGGAGAACCGATTGTTCCTTTACGATCACAGGTGACAGGCTGAACAAGAACGCCATCTTTCCCTATGGTACACTAAAAATAAAGTTATACATAGGATCAATGGGGCTTAGTGATTTGGAGTCTTGATCCTTATTTAATCATACTTCCTCTGTATATTGCATTTAATAAAATGCATTCAACCCAAACATACAAAACAGTAGAATCAATTCCAGGTGTGCCAAATTGTCAGGGTACTGCATCATTACCAGTGGCGTTGACATAAAAACGTGCCATCAAGTGAATAAAACACTGTCAACCAGAACAAACAAATAAACAGACAAATTAAACTAACACAAAAACAACAGAACCATTTATAGGAATGTTGGGTTGTCTGGACATTAAATTATTACCTCTGGCACACAGACACAAAAACATACCATAAAAATACAAACAAAAAACACACACACATCAAACAGCAGAACATCTTAGATGTGAAATTCAAACTATCAGTAGTTACTTTACTGCTCTATGTCTTCTAGCATCAAGAATCATGAATAGATAAAGAACAAAACAAACTACCTTCTGATTCAAACATACTAAAAACAACAGAATATTTTCGGTATCAATTTTGAACTAGTTGCATGTCTTTGTATGTCTTTAGTTTTAGCTACAAGATTCCTGAATACCGAAACAATGCACATTCAAACATATCAAACAACAACAACAAAATTAAGACATGAAATTAGAACTAGTCAGTTGGATGTTTCTTCTCAGGGACAGCATTCCTGATAATGACATGACATATGCAACAATCGTTTTAAGCTATGGTCACTCACATCTTTTCCGGAAGCACCATCCATGCCTCGCTCCCCAGAAGGTCCCCGGGGTCCCTGGGATCCAGGGGGTCCTGCGGGCCCTGATGCTCCCATGGGGCCCTGGGGTCAAACCCACCATTATACAGCTTTATTGGGAATTTGGAATAATACTAATAATAAGAGTGCAATTATATAGCGCTTTACCTGAAATGATTCCAAAGCGCTTGAAAGAGCCGATCCCAAGAATCGGGTCTTGCTAGTCCGACACATGTGAGGCGGCATGTGAGGCATGCTGACTCGCACAACAGGGAAAAAAGAAGGGTGAAGCATCTCTGCCGCAAGCCCTGATTTAAATTATGCTGCACGCTTTAATTATAAATGAGTAGCAACACACACACAAAGTGGCACATACACACACACTCACTCACACACACAAAATTGCGAAAGATATGCACACTAATAAAAACCTCATTCCCACCCACACATATAGAAACCAAGCAAATACACTCACTCTCTCTCTCTCTGTGGGAAATGGTGTGTGTGTGTGTGCGTGTGCGTATGTAAATGGATGAACCTATGTGTAAAACAAAGATGCAACACAAATAGAGAGAGAGAGTGTGTGTGTATGCGAGTATGAAAGTGTGTGTGTGTGTGTGTGTGTGTGTGTGTGTGTGTGTGTGTGTGTGTGTGTGTGTGTGTGCATAGTGTGTAAATGGGTGTACCTATGTGTAAAAAGAAAGACACCACACACAAACTGAGAGAGAGAGAGAGAGAGAGAGAGAGTGTGTGTGTGTGTGTGTGTGTTCGAATTCTGACTTTTTCAGTAACATTGCGAGGTAACCGAAGTTACCATGTAAAAGTTGCGAGGTAGGTAAGTTCAAGTGCTGTTCTAGTGCTTGCGCACTAAAAGAGCACTTGCACTCCAAGTGTCAAGTGTACTATCCGGGACAGAAAATATTGTCGGAATTATTGACGGAAAAATTCAATCTTCAAATCCCCTATAGAGACAGCAATTTTTCCGTAAAATGCAATAAAATGTGTTTTTCTACCTCGCAATGTTGGGTAAACAAGAATGTGTGCGTGTGTGTGTGCTGAATGAGTGTGTTAGAGAGAGAGTGTGTGAGTGTGTGTATGGGTGTACCTATATGTAAAAGACGCAACACAAAGAGACAGAGTGTGTGTGTGTGTGTGTGTGTGTGTGTGTGTGTGTGTGTGTGTGTGTGTGTGTGTGTGTGAATGAGTGTGTTAGAAAGAGAGAGAGTGTGTGTGTGTGTGTGTGTATGGGTGTCCACCATCATCATCATCATTATTACTCATCATGGTTTGCTTGCGCTTCAAGTTTTTATTTTTTGTTTTTCCCATAGAGCTGGATATAAAAAGTCATGTTATTTTCTTGTTCTATTTATAAATAAAATGAGTTCATTTGGTCATTACTCATCATCATTGTTGTCAGCATAATCATGACCATCATGACCAACACTCACAGTGGCTCCTTGAGGTCCCTGTTCTCCTCGTTTCCCAGGAAAGCCACTGAAGCCGCGGTGACCCTTCATCCCTGGCATTCCTGGCATGCCGTTTGACCCCGACGGACCCTAGAAAAAGGACAAAACTTTGAAAGCCGTCCAAAAACATGAACAAATGTTAAAACATTCTATAAAAATATCAATTCTTATTGTCAAAATGAAAAGGATATAAGAATTAAAACATTGTTTTAAATTTTATGTTTTAAATTTTATAACACTCAAAACCATGATCAAATTAAAATCAAATCCATGGGAGGGTATTGATCTTTTAAAAACATCCTTTATAGACAAAAACCAGTAACCTGATGAAGAACAATTCCAATAAAGATATTTGCTTTATTTTTTTAAACATGAATAAATGAGGTGGTTGGTCCACTAAGAGGAGATTGAAAAGTGAGAGAGAAAACTTGAAAACTTAAACTTTATTTTCCAAGGATATAGATTTTAGGCAAAGCCTATTCTTCCAATCTGTCCTCGATACATATATACTTAACACAAAAGACAAACATGGCAAGGCATACTATTATACATACAGAGCTGAATACAAAGGTAGCAAAGCAGTTGATATTATGAAACATAGGCTGAAATATGGAATTATCAAAGTTGCATATCGATGGCTTGGAGTCAAAACGGACTATCTTTAGATAGTCGATTGACGTATTATTGGACTTATTGCAAAAACTAATAACTTGTATCAAACAATGACTTGCAGAAATATAAAAAGGGGGTTATGCTTTTCACATTTCTGCAGTCTCTTTTTTATACAAGTTATTAGTTTTCGTAATAAGTTCAATAGTATGTCAATGGACTATCTAAAGATAGTCCGTTTTGACTCCAAGCCATCGATATTTTTAATACTTGCGCGTGCATACAAGCATGCAACCATACTTACACACTTGCGCGCATGTATATAAACGAAACATACATTATAGAACAGGGCAATATATATACATTCATCATATGGTATGTAACAGGTAACAATTTGCATTAAATTGAGGACAATATTTCTAACATAATTAGGCACATTGTAGGCGAACAGTTAACAAATAGAATAAAATTCATAAAATAAAAGAAATACATACTAACATCGTCATAAGCATCTAGCATATTATGAGATATGACCCTGGGGGGAAATGAGCTTAAGGAGGGTCGAATGTTAGTGTCTTTCGAAGACTCGTTTTGAAGGCTGAGATAGAGGAGCATAATTTAATGTCACACGGAAGGGAGTTCCATATGAAAGAACCCGAGAAGGTAAAGCCCGACTTAAATTAGAGAGACAGAGAGAGACTGATGGACAGGAAATGAAAGCAAGAAAGGGGGGAAAAGGAAGATACCAAAATAGATACATTCATCCTGAAAAACAAACAGGGAAGGAGACAAAAAAGGAGGAAATATAAGAAAGATAAGAGAAAGAGAATTATTATAATATGAAAAAACATTAAAAAGATGAACAATCGCACATACCTTGGGTCCAGGGGACCCCATAGGTCCAACCTCTCCGTTGCGTCCTGATTCTCCCTGCAGAAAGGCATCACACCATGACATAGGAATACTTCTCTTCTTCTTTGTCGATCACTCACACAGTTTCCTGTCATATGCGTATTGCTGCCGTTATGTGCCTAGCTAAGAAATAGTTAAAACCCAGCATGACCGCCTTTGGCTGTAGAAAATCTGTGAAAGAGTTTATAGAAAAAAAGGCAGGAGAATGGACCAGTAAGGCAGAAATTTGGTAAATGACAGTAAACAAAGGGAAAAGGCAGAGTCAAAGAGAGTGACAGATTAGAGGAAGTTACAAGCACAGAACTTCCAGAAGGTGAGGGAACTATTTGTATGAAAGACCACACATTCTGACATAGTTTTATATATAAAAGCTAAACAAAAACACCAAGTTACATACACATACATATAAAATAAACAATACAGCTGTTAAAATTTTTTTTTTTAGCACACACACACCAAAAAACACAATACCAGCATGCACGCTTAGAAGATCCTGGCAAAGTTAATTGGAAAAGAAAATATCATCATACAATGAATGACATGACGACAAGAATGTAACAATCCCATTTTTTCCCTTTTATCTTCTCTCCCAACAGTTATACAACCCAGCATCATTTTATTTTATGAAAATTTATTTAAAGTGGGTTTTTTGTTTTAAGTACAGTGGAACCTCCCTTATAAGACCTTAAAAAATCATTCAAAATGAGGTCTTAGACGGGAGGGAGTTTTATAAGGGAGGTAATTATCATACTTACAAAGAAGGGCAAAGTTTCAGAGAAGTAGGTCTTAACTGGGAGGGAGTCTTATAAAGGAGGTTCCACTGTATGTTAAAACTCTTTCCTAATTAACATATAAAATCAAATCTTTTGTTTAGAAATCTGAACACTTCAAAGTTCAATGCAGATGGCTCCTTTAGATTGTCACATTAGTAGCCACAAAATATGTTGTATTTATCAAAAGTTGTACATTGAGACTATGACAAAATGAAAAAATGGATCACACTTATCGTGGGCCTTTAAATTAATTCTTTCTAGACAGCGCCTGCTTAGCTAGGTGAGCGCTGTGAGCCGGCCCTCCTTCCTTTCCTTACAACCCTTGCCGACGGTGGGATTTTGACAACATTGGGATGCTTTTGTTTTGTTTTCCTCTGTTTGTTGGCTGGTATTTGGTATTTTCTTGTGTGGAATAAATAAATTATGAAGACATTTTGATTGTGACGTTGGACTGTGTGTCCTTAAAAAGGGCATCTTTTACAATACTTACATTTTCAAAGATGTTTGGGTTCTATTATTCCTTACACTATAGATTTCTTTTTTTTACAAACTGACGGTTCTCCGCAATCGCTGCGGCAACTGACTATAGCTGTAACAACGGTGACTGGCAACCGAATCAGCTACAAGTGGCATGCCGGCAAGATCGCTACCAGCCGCCAGCGCCTGCTTAGGCTAGAAAAAGAAAGAACTACAGAACAGTTTTTACCTCAATTCCGGGGGGCCCAGGAGGACCAGGCTCCCCACGGCTTCCTGGGGGACCCTGGTGAACACAGTGGTTGTTATTCATTATGTAGTACATCAACACAGACACACCAACACATGCACAGACATGTATGCATGCACAGACACACACACTCACTCAAACACACACACACACTCAAACACACACACACACACACACACATCAGTGTCCACTATAACCCTCAACTGACCTAGGTAATTTACACATATATTTAAGAGTTTCTTTTTAATCTCACACTTTCACAAAAAAAAGGTCAAAATTATGGCAACAGCACTGTGTGTGTGTGTGTGTGTGTGTGTGTGTGTGTGTGTGTGTGTGTGTGTGTGTGTGTGTGTGTGTGTGTGTGCGTGTGCGCTTTGTTTGTTTACCATATTTTTCAAACTATAAGGAGACACTTTTTTTTTACAGATTGAGACCCCTGCGCCTTATAATATGACTAGTAAAATAGTAAGAAAATATAGTAACTAAATCTGAATTTTGTGTAAACTTATAAGTGCGCCGACCAATAAAACAGCAAAAAAATGTTATAGTAACTAAATCTGAATTTTGTGTAAAATCTGGAGTCCTTATAGTCCGAAAAATATAGTTTTTATTTATTTGTTTTTGTTATTCACATACATGTGATTTATTTTTACATAAAAGATAAATTATAAATAAAATAAATGCTGGTGGATACTATTATTTATCAGCAATTTTTAATGCAAGTTTAATATCCACTTAGCAGCAAGTTTGGAGATATAATCAGCACTCACAGACACTCTCTAAGTCTCTCTTTCTCCACACACACACACACACACACACCCCACAACGCACACACACACCAACACACACACACACCAACACATGGATACACAACACACACACAAACACACGGACACACACACACACACGAACACACAACGCACACGCACACACACACGGACACACAACAATACGAGCACACACTTACAGGGGGTCCAGAATCACCATCTTGTCCCCGAGGGCCATCCATACCTTGCGGGCCCTGGAACAATTTGAAAACCAATTAGCATAATATATTAATATAACACTAAGCGTAAATCAACAATAAGGGAAGGGGGAAGGGGTACATTCGGGCCCATTGACAACCCATTGCTGCTGGGTTCCTTAACACGCACACAGTGCATGAGCACAGGGGACCTGGGTTCCTTAACACGCACACAGTGCATGAGCACAGGGGACCTGGGTTCTTTAACGCACACAGTGCATGAGCACAGAGGACATGGGTTCCTTAACACGCACACAGTGCATGAGCACAGGGGACCTGAGTTCCTTAACGCGCACACAGTGCATGAGCACAGGGGACCTGAGTTCCTTAACGCGCACACAGTGCATGAGCACAGGGACCTGGGTTCCTTAACGCGCACACAGTGCATGAGCACAGGGGACCTGGGTTCTTTAACGCGCACACAGTGCATGAGCACAGGGGACCTGGGTTCTTTAACGCACACACAGTGCATGAGCACAGGGGACCTGGGTTCTTTAACGCACACACAGTGCATGAGCACAGGGACCTGGGTTCCTTAACGCGCACACAGTGCATGAGCACAGGGACCTGGGTTCCTTAACACGCACACAGTGCATGAGCACAGGGGACCTGGGTTCTTTAACGCGCACACAGTCAACATTCTATGACATCAGGTTCCTGTCAACATTCCACAAGTCTGTCCATTGAATGTACACATTCTACAATTTCGCTGTAGAAAGAATACATTCTGTGTTTCATTTTCATAGAATGCATACATTCTATGAACTAGTCGTAGAATGTATATACATTCTACAATCTCATCATAGAATGTATACATTATACGCGAGTCAACATTATATACAACATATATAATACAGCACTCTGGGGAAAACTGAAAGCGGTCAGAATGCAAAGAATGTGTGTACTGTGGATGGGAGGAATGAAGAAACAATTCTGGGGAATTAGGAACAGTTGGTGACATGAAATGAAGTGTGAATGGCATCACAATACTTACAGGTGTTCCAGGAACGCCAGGGGGGCCGCGTGCACCCATAGGGCCCTGCATCACACACCATGAAATGTCAGGGAACAAGTGGCAAATAGAAAATATAATCAGTGCACAGACACACACACGTGTATTGCATGCACACACACCACTAGAGTACACACACGCACATCACTACACACACACACACCACTACACATACATTCCAAAGCACACACACAGACACATACCACTTGTGCAGCCACATAATCAGTGTGTACATAAACATACACATAATGTGCATGCACACATACATACACACTACACACACACACATAGACACACACACACACATAAACCACAACACACACACACACATACACACACACACCACTTGTGCAACCATGCACTCAGTAGCATAGTCAGAAACAGACTTTCCTCCGGTGTGATAACACACACGCATACACACATACATACACTACACACACACATACACACACACTCACTCACATACATACACCACACACACACACTTACATACACACACACATAGACTACTTGTGCAGCCATATATACTAGGGGCTGTAGGCAGGGGCGAGTTTCACAGTCATGCACACGCACTTTCATATATATACACCACACACACACACTGTCACACACACACACACACACACACACACACACACACACACACACACACACAGTCATACATATATATACACACACACACACAGTCATACACACACACACACAGTCATACATATACACACACACACACACACACAGTCATACACACACACACACACACACACATATACCACTTGTGCATGAGTAGGCAGGGGCAAATTTTCCTCTGGTACGATAATAGCACACACACACACACACACACTTAAATACATACACCACACACACTTTTAACATAAATAAATTATGTAATGTACTTCAAAATAAACTAAAAGAAGAATATACTTTATTTTGGAGAAAAAGAAAATCTCAGACACAATCAAAACTAAACTTTTATAATAAGATTACAAGCGAATACAGAACTGAACCATATTTGACAAATCCTTTAATAAACTTTAACCAAAAACAGATGTTATGCAAACTAAGAACTTCATGCCATGAACTAAAAATAGAAAAAGGTAGACATGCTAACATACCTAGAGAGAAAAGGTTACGCTTACATTGTAATGAGGTAGAAGATGAAATTCATTTTTTAAACAATTGTACAAAACATAAAGAAATAAGAATACAATTTATAAAAATCGTTGAAGAAAAATACATAATGTTACACCTAGCAAATTAATAACAAACGATGCCGTTTTAAGTGAGCTTGCAAACTATACACACAGTTGCCTCAATCAGTATCCTCAATTACATCAATCAGTAGCACAACCAGTCTAAAAAATCATTCCACAAAAATGTTGTTTAATTGAATTTCATAAATTGTTATTATTATTATTATTATTATCTCTTGTTACTGTCATATAAAACCATGTAACGGTTTTAAAAGACAATAAAAATTGATTCTGATTCTGATTCACACACACATACCACTTGTGCAGCCATATACTGGGGGCCATAGGCAGGAGCGGATTTTCCTCTGGTACGGTAGCCATTGTACCCATTGTAGCCATTGTACCCCTGCTGGGCCATCTACAGAACAAACATTGGAATGAAATAAATGAACAAACATTGGAATAAACAAAATGAATCATCAATCAATCTACATCTGCACACCCATAATAAAGTTCAGTGTGTGTCTTTATGGCTTGGCGAGCGTGCGCTGCGTACGTTAGATCAGAACAGGCTACACTGAACTCAAGTGACTCAGTGAACCGCAGTATCTCCTCTGGAGGTGGCATCTTGATGGCCTAACATAGACTACTGCCGGTTCCGAGGCCTGTGACCCAATGGGCAACGGCGACGCTGTTGAGTTGGGTTTCAAAATGAGAGCGGCATGAGTTTTTTCCGGTGGACAGTCCAGAAAATGGGATAGAGAAAAAAAGATCCAGTGAATGCAGTGAAACTGTTTTCTTTCTTTCTTTCTTTGTCGCTCGCTCAGACAGTTTCCTGTCATATGAGCACAGATGCGCCATGCTGCCGTAATGCGTCTAACTAAGAAATAGTTAGGCCCAGCATGTCTGCCTTTGGCTGGAGAAAATCTTTGCAAGAATTTCTAGAACAAAGGCAGGAGAATGGACCAGTAAGGCAGAAAGATAGAGTAGCTGCGGTAGTTCGTGCTACCTATTTTCAGCTGAGAAGCCTCCAGTGTGGAGTTCGACACCCTCAGTGTCATCAAAATGTGCAAAATTATGTCTGCTCTGATGACGCACAACGCGTTACCTTCAAGCGCTTCAGTTTCTCAATGAATAGTAGTGTTTGTGTGTCATGTGAGAGGCGACTCAGTGCGCTAGCTGCTGAAGGATATTGCGCTAGTGGAGGGTTGTTGCACTTTGTCATGTCGGCTATCACGCTAAGTGTCCTAAGTTCACATAATTAAGCAGATTTCAGGACAAAAAAATAAACATTTTGCAAACTGGCTTTCTATTTTCACACAAAAAGAAAAAGTGAAAGAGGCAGAAATTAATTTTGAAACGCATAGATCTAAATAAACGGAATTCAAAAGGCAGAAATTATTTTTGAAACGTAATAGATCTATCTAAACAGAATTCAACATAAAATGTCTGTACAGTCCCTCTCTCTTATATCTTTATCTATCCCTCTCTCTGTCTGTCTCTCTCTCTCTCTGTATATCTGTCTCTCTCTCTCTCTCCCCCTCTGTCTCTTTCTCTCTGTCACTCTCTCCCCCCCTTTCTTTCTCTCCTCTCTCTCTCGGTGATCTCTCTCCCCACCTCTCTTTCTCTCCCCCCCTCTCTCTCTCCCTCTGTCTGTCTCTCTCTCTTCCCCTCTCTCTGTCTGTCTCTCTATCTGTCTGTTTCTCTGTCTGTCTCTCTCTCTCCATCTGTCTCTCTCTTTCTCTCTCCCTCTCTCAGTTGCAGGTGACAAAACACACGCACTCACACATATACACGTAGACCTATATAAAAGCTCTGTCTCTCTCTGTCTCTCTCTGTCTCTCTGTCTCTCCCTCTCATCTCTCTCTCTCTCTGTGTTGCAGGTGACAAAACGCACGCACACATATATATACATGTAGATCTATATAATAGCACTGTCTCTGTACCTGTCTCTCAAAAAAAGTTATCTCTCTCTGTTGCAGGTGACAAAACACACACGCACACGCACACACACACACGCACACACACACACACACACACACACACACACACACATACATAGTCTATACACATAGATTCACTGAGTTATTTTTCCAGATTGGTCTTTTTTAGAGTTGGGTACCGGTATGGATTTCCGTACCGGTATTATACCAGTATTTTTTTGACGTACCGGTATATACTGGCTGGGTTGCTGGTGATTGATTTACAGTTTTATAACACACATAAAAAGAGTCCCTGAAAGTCCAGTTGGTAGGTGTGGCTACGAAATTCACCTACATGACCTCACACTCTCTCTCTTCTCCTCTCTCTCTCTCTCTCTCTCTCTCTCAAACATATGCATACTCGTACACACACACACACACACACACACACACACACACACAGTGACAGATCAATACCAAGAAGTTTATTCTGTTTTGAGAACATCCACTATATAATGTATAGAGAAGGAAAATATCTTGATCTTGATTAAATACGTTGGCAATATCCAAATATTTATAAGTACAGATATTTTTTTCAAATGTCTTTTAGTTATGGATTGCTGGGTCAAAAGTAAAGTGGAAATGATAGTTATTTTGTAATTATTTTTTTTACAGTAGAGGAAAAGTAGATTATCTAATGTAAAAACCAACAACACTGACAGGAGGCATTTTGACTGAGTCTTCATGGCCAAAAGCGTGGTTATGACGTTTGGGCGAGTTATCTCCATTTAAACAATCAAGCCCAGCTTTCCAAGTGCTTGCATCCTTTCCTATCTTTCCTTTCCTTTATTGTCGGACATGATTAACTCGTAAACATCTCTCTCTCTCTCTCTCTCTCTCTCTCTCTGATTCATTGTCCTCCCTTCAAACTTCCCAAGATTGCAGGGATCACAAACGTGTTGTATATTTCGTGAGTGTTATCTCAAACAAAATATATTCATATATCTCTTTCTGTCCATCTCTCCGAGTTATTAGCAGGAATCCATTTAGCCTACACCAGCTTTCATGCATACAGACACACACGAGCACTGGGGCACCGGACACACTTGCCCACGACCATATTTATTTATTTAGGTTAGGACTTTTTTTTCATGAAGCTTAAAAAACGCATATTTATCTTGAAGCTCTACATAATATGTGGACATACATATACCCGCCTACACACACATATGAGCGTTAGCATTTGCAAGATATGGGAGTATCATTAGGAATGATGTATTGAAAACATGCCATCACTGTTGATATATTGTCCACAACGTTTATCTCCCTTACCTAGCATGGATTCGTTTTATATTTCAGTATTAATTATTCGGAAATGCAAAAAACGGCACAAAAATCTGTCAATGGACCACAACAATCGGATTTTGTGTTCTGTTTGAAACCTTGGATTAAAAATAATAATAGGGGTACCGTTACATATATGCATATAACTAGCCAACCAAGCCTTTGTTATCCCCTTTCTTGACTGTTTTGTATCACACAGAGTCTATACTCACTCAACATAACAAAATATAATGGCTACAAGTAATTTAAAATGTTCATAAAATCTGCTCAAAATGGGAAGTCCTTATTCTGAATACTGTGAAACGTGTCCTGTGTGAAAGGGGCTTGGCGCATGGACCCGATAAGTGCATAGACCCGCCACTACTCTACTAGATGACAGTAAGCAAAGACAAAAGGGCAGAGTCAAAGAGAGTGATAGATTAATAGGAAGTTACAAGCACAAAACTTCCAGAAGGTAGGGGAACTATTTGGTACTGAAAGATCCCCACAGGGAGAGACTTGTGGATGGGCCGGGGCCATCCAGCTCCCTTTATGGAGGCACGAGGCATCGACCCACCGCCCCAGTGAAATTGCCAAAAGGATCCCTTACCATTTGGTCGTCATCGGAGATTCCCTCAGAGCCTTCAGGGTCCACTTCAACCTGAAACAGTGAGAAAAAGGGAAATAATCAATTTGGTGGTAAAGTGAGAAAATGGGTAGGCAACAGTTTTCATGATCCACCATGTAAAGATTGAATATAGGATGGAATTCTTTGAGTTTGGGAACGTTAAGGGATAGGAGATACAGTGGAGTACTCTTAACACGAAATTCAGGGGACAAAGATTTGTTTGTGTGTTAACCATTATTTGTGTTAAGCATATTCAACAAAATCACGGTAAAAATGAAACTGAAGTTCTGCTACTGAATGAGCACTAGTGCTGCTGACGACACACTTTGTGCAGGACTTCAGAACATGCATGCGCAGTTCATACTTTCTGACTTCCAACTTCCTGACTAGCACATGGCACAGTAGATGAACATTTGAGCTTTGTGGTGGCTTTTGCAAAGTTTGTAAGGAAATATTTGGTGGCCCCAGCTTCATTTGGTGCTATCAGTGTGAACTGTACTACGATAAACAACAATTGGACCAAGTTTTTGTTTGTGCGTTAATCATACTTCATGTTGTGCTGAGAAAAAAGTCAGTGTGATAAACAATTTTTTTTAAAGTAATAATAAAGAGGGGTCCCATCTGTTCAAACAGATTTTGAGCGTTAAGCAATATTTTGTGTTATCCAGCTTTGTGCTAAGCTGTATCGGGTGAATGGAGGAGACACAAAGAGTTTGCAGGAGAGAAAGAATGAAAAAAAAAGAGGGAAGGCAAAAAAAGAAGCAATAGTGAATGGCCAATGGAAATTTGCTTTACGTCCTCCGACCTGCTGTGAGGCACATATGGGACATTTGTCAGTTTGGGGTGATAGGGGCAGAAAAACAGATGGGGAAGGGGGGAAGCATACTGAAAGACAGACAAAGATGAAAAAGAGTTGCCTGAGAGAGAGAAAGATGCAAAGTGAAACAGGCAGAGATAGAGAAAGAAACAGTGGGAGACAGAGACACAGAGAGAGGAGGTGGGGGGGGGGGGGGGGGGGGGGGAGACAGAGAGTCACACATATATTTTCTTTTCTTCTTTATCAATCGCTACACAAACAGATTGACACACACAAAAACACAGACTGACACAATGGAAACTTTACCTTTATGGCACCTGAGTCTCCTAGTAGCTCATCTGCAACACACACACACACACATGCACGCATGCACACATTGTAATTTCTCTCAACAAGATAAAATATTTTTTACTCTCTCTTTCTCTCTCTCTCTCTCTCTCTCTCTCTCTCTCACACACACACACACACACACACACACACACACACACACACACAGAGAGAGGGAAAATTAGATGAAAAGGAAAGATTTCTGTTTGTACCGTCTTTTGCCTTAAGCTCGATCTGGCACTATCATTTTTTCATCACACACACACACACCTAATACACTTATCATTTAAAATTGATTTGCTTGAAAAATAAAACATCAAAAGAAAGCTCTTTTCTTTATTGATTAGTCGTAGTAATAGTAGTAGTTGATGACAGGGCTATTATGGGACTCACATCCCTTTTACAATGATTACAATTCTTGATTACAATGCTTTTTCAGCATATTCAATGTTGCTTTGCTAATTTCCGTAGGATCTAGTCTACATCGATTTGGAATAAAAAAAATTAAAAGATGTAGTTTATTACTCAAAACTAGAAAATGTTGAAACCATAAGTGGATCTTTATCAAGTAGATTTCCGAGCAAGTTTTAATCGGGTGCAAGTTTAGTAGGTAAATCATTCCAAAGAGAAACAACTTGGTTAGAAAAAGAAAACTTTTGGATGTTAATAGTGCAGTCTAGCATATAGTTTGACATTACCGTTCATTGTTTGATCATACGAATAGTAGAATATGTCTATAATTATGATCAATATTATTAATCCTTTCAAACCTAAATTAAATGAATCTCCCATTAATCTCCTACCTTTCACTCAGTGATGGCAAGCCCAGATTAATGCATCTAATTGACAGGTTTCAGAAGAAGAAAAAACAGGTATGAGAATGTAACCTTTCTTTTTAATGAGTAATTAACATAGTGGCTCACACGTAGATTAGTATTAGAATGTTACCATCATTTTTTAAAAATATCAAGTCACTGCATTACTATACAGTGGTTTGTTATAACATTTTTTATTTCCCCTCTCTTGCCCTTCCACTCTACAATTCCTTCTTTCTTACTCACTCATTCACAATGCATGCTTCGATATTCGATACATGTATACATTACAAGTCTTAGTACATGATTCGGACAGAAAAATCAAAAAAAATCAAATTACAAACCATCCTTGTGTTTTTGTTTTTCTGAGTTGAAAGAGTGAAAAATCAGAATGGCTAGACTGTACAATTCATGATGAATGAATGAACAAAATATATTGAGCATTACTATACAGTGGTTTATACAGACATCTTTTGGGGGCTGTATTACATACATTTTTTTAATGGTATGATAAAAATAATAATTTTCTGCACTGTACGCGCAATGGCTCCTAGCTTACACAGATGAAATTGACAGCACAAGGAGACAGGGACACATAGAGATAGAGACACATAGGAGTCCCAGGGACTCCTTCACTTACAGCATAGAGGGTCCTAGTGGCATTGCAGATGCTAAAAATAATTTTTCTAGTGCATCCCATTCTTTTAGAGGGTCCTTTAGAATTTTAGTGCTTCATAGACCCCCAAATGGGGGTCCCTGGGAGCCCTGGGGACACAAACAAATGGGGACACATAGAGAAGGGAGCACATTGAGGCAGAAGCTCACAGAGACAGGGACATGATGACAGTGACACATAAAGATGGGGACACATAGAGACGTCAGGGAGACATGGATATGTTTGTTTTCTTTTTGTTTGTTTGTTTGTTTGTTTGTTTGTTTGTTTGTAATAATGGATAGTATGAAAAATGGCCAGTCTCGGGCAATATTTCTTCTTCTTCTTCTTGGACGTGCATGGCCACAATCAAATGGCTGATTATTTTGCCATGAAACGGGGGAGTTTCAACCACTTATGTCGAAAGAAAGGGCCTTAAGTAGGCCAGAGAAGAAATTTTGAGACATATAGGCATTAGGCTGAATTGGGGCCGGACTAGGCTCCTAGCTTGCTGGGAGCTGAAAAGCGCTTAGCCTGTCCAGCAGCTCCATTAAAGCTGGGCTCAAACTAGGGACACTGTTTTGTACATTTTTTTTTGCATCCCTCCCCCGTCCCCTCTTCTGTTTCTTATGTTCTGTTTACTAAAATATATTTATTTATCTGTTTTTCTTCCTTGCTGTGACTTAGCTGTGCACACAACTAACGTTTTTTTCTTCTCCAACATCGGCAGAATCTTCAATTTGATGGAGGCTGATTAATGGGAAGAAGAAGAAAGAGAATCATACGCTGGAGAGAGAAAAAAAGGCACTGTCATTATCCCCTTACAAAAGCATCTTTGTTACTTACCCGAGACCTTCTCGCAGTCGGCCAGGAAAACACAGTCGATTTCTCCGTTCAGACATGTGCACTCCCTGCATGGCACAGTGGGGTCCGGCCACACTGACCCGTGCACCACCTTCACTCCGTTCACTATACACCCCTCTCCTTCTGAAAAATATTATACACATATATGTGGTTTAAAAAAAAAAGTTTTAGTTTGCTTGTTTTAGTACAAAACCAACACAGAAGTGAAGTGAGCATGCACAGAATTGAACACACATTTAGAATTGTCAAAAATTAAAGGCCTAAAGTTTGATCTTGCAATAAGCAATATTTTGAGATAAAAACAAATGTTGCGCTAAGAGGGATTAAAATTGGGGGGGGGGGGGGGGGGGGGGGGGGGGGGGGGGGGGGGGGGGGGGGGAGGGGGGGGGGGGGGGGGGGGGGGAGGGGGGTGGTGAGATGGGGGGAATATTGTAAATATTCAATTTTTGTTGTTGTGTGGTACCCTTATTCAAGTTAGCTGGTTTCTACTGTATTTTCAACAGCAACAAACTGCTGGGATCCTGCCACACTGAGCCACACACCTGTTTCACTCCACTGATTGTTCACCCATCCTCTTCAGAAAGAATGCACACTTTCATACATATTTAGAATGTGATTGCCACAAAAATGTCTGTTAGTCATGTAAAAACATCTTATTCAACCACAAAACAAAAACTAGAGCATGAAAACGCTTAAAATCACCAGCAGCACATTTTCAGCTCCAGTGATCTTGATCTTTGACCAATGACCTTCAACTTCTAACTTGGCCTAGATATCCTAACTACCTATGGGCATGGACAAACACCACTGAAAACATGACCAGCTTTGCTTCACGGCTGGTAAACAGCAATATGCACATCATTGTGTTGCGAAGAACAGAGCCTTTATCGGTCACACCAAGCCATGGACTACAGCGGAACAGCAATATGCACATCATTGTGTTGCAAAGAACAGAGCATGTATCGGTCACACCAAGCCATGGACTACAGCGGAACAGCAATATGCACATCATTGCGTTGCGAAGAACAGAGCATGTATCGGTCACACCAAGCCATGGACTACAGCGGAACAGCAATATGCACATCATTGTGTTGCAAAGAACAGAGCATGTATCGGTCACACCAACCCATATATGGACTACAGCGGAACAGCAATATGCACATCATTGTGTTGCAAAGAACAGAGCATGTATCGGTCACACCAAGCCATGGACTACAGCGGAACAGCAATATGCACATCATTGCGTTGCGAAGAACAGAGCATGTATCGGTCACACCAAGCCATGGACTACAGCGGAACAGCAATATGCACATCATTGCGTTGCGAAGAACAGAGCATGTATCGGTCACACCAACCCATGGACTACAGCGGAACAGCAATATGCACATCATTGCGTTGCGAAGAACAGAGCATGTATCGGTCACACCAACCCATGGACTACAGCGGAACAGCAATATGCACATCATTGCGTTGCGAAGAACAGAGCATGTATCGGTCACACCAACCCATGGACTACAGCGGAACAGCAATATGCACATCATTGCGTTGCAAAGAACAGAGCATGTATCGGTCACACCAACCCATGGACTACAGCGGAACAGCAATATGCACATCATTGCGTTGCAAAGAACAGAGCATGTATCGGTCACACCAACCCATGGACTACAGCGGAACAGCAATATGCACATCATTGCGTTGCAAAGAACAGAGCATGTATCGGTCACACCAACCCATGGACTACAGCGGAACAGCAATATGCACATCATTGCGTTGCGAAGAACAGAGCATGTATCGGTCACACCAACCCATGGACTACAGCGGAACAGCAATATGCACATCATTGCGTTGCGAAGAACAGAGCATGTATCGGTCACACCAACCCATGGACTACAGCGGAACAGCAATATGCACATCATTGTGTTGCGAAGAACAGAGCATGTATCGGTCACACCAACCCATATATGGACTACAGCGGAACCTCCATTATACAACCTTCAAAAATCCCCCGCAGTGGCTGCCCACATGGCGGGGTAATAAAAAACGGTCATACACGTAATGTTCTCATTCCTAGCTGATGCATTTGTATCATATTCAAGAGTTTTGGCTGTTCGGATGATCCCTGGAGTCCTTTAGCCAGGGTACAACAACAAACAACTTTCAAAAATCATCCAAAATGAGCTCTCAAGTTAAATGGGAGGGAGTTGTATAAGAGAGGCAGTCTTAATACTTACAAAGAAGGGCAATGTCTCAGAGAAGTAGGTCTTAAGTGGGAGGGAGTCTTATAATGGGGGGGGGGGGGGGGGGGTCTTTTTTTGTTTGTTTGTTATAAGGGAGGTTCCACTGTACTTTAACTCCACTGACTACACATTTATCTCCTTCCATACAAATAGGAAACTAGTTAGTTACTTGTGCAATACAAATGCACCCCACTTCTTCTGTGAGACACAACCACAATCTATAAATTACATTGAAAATTGAGTAATTAGGTCAATTACGTACAAATATGACCACCACATATCACACATACACATGCATGCATGCGAACACACACACACACACATGCATGAGAACACACACACACAGAGTCAGGAAAATCCCAAATGGCCTCTAAAATTTAAACAAGAATCCTCTTGGAAAAACTAACTATAGCATCTCATTTGTACAGACAGATTAACCCTTTCGCCGCCAATGTCGCATTTATGCACCACAATGGTTTAATATCCATGTCGGTAAAAAGCATAAATCCAGGGCCTGTAATGTGAAGACCCTATTTTCGTAATTTTGGGAGGCAAAGAGGAATTCACAATCTTGCAGATATTACTTTTTCTCTACCCAGGTAAGCTTAATGGTATTTTTTGGCTAAAAAAAAAAAGTCTGGCAGCGAAGAGGTTAAAAGTAAGCAAGATCATCATGACACAATCTAGTGCCAGGCCAAATCTGTCAGAAAGAGCTGGCATCAGAAATCTTTTGTATCCCCCCCCCCCCCCACCCCCACTACCCCACCCCCACTACCCACCCCCCATCATCCAAATCCCTCCCACCACTATCTTGCTCATCATTCCCTATCCTCTTCAATTCTCTCTTTCCCCAAGACAAGAATAAACCATAAAATTTAGACTTTTGTTGTGGAGAAAGGAGAGCATACAAACACAAAGAAAAAAGAAGCCTGACAAATATCAAAGATAACCTTGAGTTGAGGAAATTCCTCAGTGAAAAGCTAGGAACAACAGAGCCTGCAGGTCAGAAGCCCCCCTCAATCAAGTGTTTCAGCCCTGAACTCCTTACACCCTTAGGGTGCCCGGCTGCACCCAGATCATGACTCTGGGTGCCCCACTTTCATTTGGGACAATGTTTTCAGAGGACCCCCTTCCCCCACACAAAAACTGGGGCCCTGCTTGGGAGAAAGGATGTAATGGTGGGTGGGAAATGGTCTGATGAAGAAGAAGAAAAAAGGCTCTTCCCTGTACCAGAAGCAAGAACTGCCAAAAACCCATGCATGCATGCATGCATGCATGTGTGCGTGCGTGTGTGTGTGTGCGTGCGCGCGTGCACATCTGTGAATGTATTTGTGAAAGTGTGTTTGTATGTGTGAGAGAGAAAGAGAGAGAGGGGGGGTGGGAACAGTGCAGTGACAGACATACAAACATAACCCATTTTGTTCCCCTTGATAAAGGGGTGACCCCGGGTGTAAGAGACAGACATGGAGAGTCAGGGCTAGTAGAGAGACAAAGACAGGAACTGACTTGAAACAGAAAGAAGGAAAGAGAGAGTGAATTAAATACACACATGCACAGGGACAGAGGCAACATGGTTACCTGACACAATTGTCCCTTTGATGATTATACTGTGTTAATAAATTGGGATGCCCAGTATACACATGTATACTACTGTACAGACTGATGGGGCGATTTACAGACACAAAAAAGCGACTATTCTATACCCTCTCTGAATCAGAGAGAGAGAGAGAGAGAGAGAGGGGGGGGGGGAGGGGGGCTACACTGACAGAAAAAGAAAGGCTCAGACACAGACAGAAATTCAGATTGATAGAAGAGATATTGGCAGTGGTTGAAAAAACTGAGGAAGAGAAAGAAATTATTTACTCCCACGTTTCGTTTCGATATCTCCTGTAAACAAAGCCCAAATCTATGGCGTATTTTCCGAACAACCACTCCCCAAAAGCTCATCTTTGCAGAATAGGAAAGAAAGACACAACATTGCATTAGGTTAGGTTAGGATATAGCCATTATAGGGACTAAACTAGTCGTTAGGCTTTCAAACGTCCCATCCTTGATTATAATTATCATATAATAAAAAGCCAAGTGTCCGTGTGTGTGCTGTGTGTGTGTCTGTGTGTCTGAAACACAAAACGGGCCTTATGACTCCGCCGTTTTTCGACCGAATCGCTTCAAATTTGCTATGAGCCCTAACCGAGGCGGCCGTGTCATTTGCGCGGTTTGGCAAATGCGCGAAACGCGTATCCACCGGCCTCTCGGCGCCCGTATCTCCGGTATTTATGGGTGGATTGCCTTCGAATTTGGAAGGTAGATGACCGGGGACGCTGACTATCTGTGTGCCAAACCCAAAGCGAATGGATTCATAAACGCGCGCGATATACGCCGCTTCACCTGTTTACAAATAACTCCGCCGTTTCTTAACCAAATGGCTTCAAATTTTCGGTCAGGCTTGCTGTGGCCGGGGCAAAGCCTGGCATCAAATTGGAAGAGAATCGGGAGAGCGCGTCACTCTCAGAGCAGCGCCAACGGGAAACGGGGCCTTATAACTCCGCCGTTTCTTAACCGAATCGCTTCAAATTTGCTGTACTCAGCGTTACCAGTACTTGGCGTTACCGTTACTAGGCGTTACTGTTACTAGTAATTTATAATGTACAAGGTTTATCGTGCACTCAGGTTTTAGATAATCATTCATCATATTCGTATGTCAATTTTTTTATATGGGACGGGTGATGATGCCAATGGGGTATTGCGACACGAACAGTCAGCAATTTGATTGTGCACGTGGCAACCGGATTTCCAAACGCGCGCGCGCACACACACAGACACACGGGGATGTGTTTCCCCACTCATCATCACCCGAGCCATTTCTTCCAAAGGAAACGGTTTCTGTGCAAATGCTTGCAATTTTCCCCTCACGGCGCCTCGCCTTCCACCAAATCTGAATACAACCCCTCGATTGGGCCCCAGAACTTTTTGGCTCCTTGTGGTTTCGGTACAGGATGCGGCTGCATTCACCATATGCTGTCTGGACTCTATCAACAACCTTCCCCACTCCCCCTCCTTCCCCGTTAAATTAGGATACAGATCACACCTCCCTCGCACTCGCAGACACCACTTTTGATGATAGTTGCGACGGAATCATTATCTGGACTTGCACTCTTTTTATTTAGATTTCGTACAATGAATTGTTTTATTTTACAATTCTTGAATACGAATTCCTCAGTGACTATTCAATAAATTTATACGACAACTAGCCAATATTTCGTTTAAACTCTCTCTCTCTCTCTCTCTCTCTCTCTCTCTCTGTCTGTTTGTCTCTCTCTCTCTCTCTCGTTTCCTTTCGCAAATCTTATCACAAGTACATAATGGACAATCTTGTCCATCAGTTATGTTAATGACGTTTACTACAAATATCAACTTATGCCAAGATTCTTGTAAATCTTTTATGTCTCTCTGCATATCTGTTTAATGTCCCAATTTGATTCCCTGTCAACTATTTCATGTGCCAATTTTTGTTTCATTTTCTTGACTTGATTGTTTTTATGTCAATTTTTCATTGCCTGATGCATGGTGTGAGTGTGTGAGTGAGAGGGCCAGGTGCAAAGAAGCTATTGTAGCTTATCCTTCTTACCCACAATAAAACTTTCGTCTTTCGTCTTTCGTATCTCTCTCTCTCTCTCTCTCTCTCTCTCTCTCTCTCTCTCTCTCAATATGATTCCCACTGTGAGGGTGGACATTAACTCGAGTTTCAAAATATTTCTTTAGGGGAAAATAGGCCTATTCCTGATTGGTTGGTTACAAAAATACTCATGACTATGACTCATGAAAGTTGGGATCGCTCCAAGAGTAATATTCAACACCCGCCGCCCTATATAAAAACCAGTTTGGTGCAATTGAAATTGGGTCGAATGTGATGCTGCCTTGCACAGAGAGAGAGAGAGAGAGAGAGAGAGAGAGAGAGAGAGAGAGAGAGAGAGAGAGAGAGACATGTGTGGCATGACGCTCTATTTGTAAAACTTAACAACATTGGAATAAGGGGTAAAGTGTTTAAAGTTATTCAAAATATGTATGAAAATGCAACAATTTTTACAAAGCACAACAATAATATAATTATTCAAACGAAATACTTATAAAGAAAGGAGTTCACCAAGGCAGCACTTTATTTAATGTTTATGTTGAATATATAGGAAATACAGACTCACAATACATAACTACAGTGGAGCCTCCATTATAAGACCTCCCATTATAAGACTCCCTCTTTTCTTTTATTGCGATGACAATATAATTGAAACAACTGAGCAATACAAATATCTTGGGGTAATTCTTCACCAAAGTGGAAAGTTTCATTTGGCACAAGCTCACTTGTCAAAACAAAGTAACAAAGCTATTCATGCTATTAGAAAAGCAATACATGGGCAAGACATGAAGCCTAATATAACATTACAATTGTTTGATAGAATGATACAAGTTTTAACATATAGTGCTGAAGTATGGTTTCCAGTAACATTTAACTGGCAGGATAATTTGGATATAAGTGAAGTGTTTATGACATGCTTATCAGGTTCTTTTACCTTTGAAAATATGCATACAAAGTTATGTAGACAGGTTTTAGGTGTGCATAAAAAAAGCGATGATATTGCCTACTTTAGGAGAACTAAGCAGATTCCCAATCATGTTTACGATTACACATCTGGTGATCACAATCATTCTGGTTCCATATAATTAACTCAAATCAGAATTCTTACATTAAATTACTTTACGATCATACTTATAAAAATGATAATAAAGACAGATGGATAAGAACTGTTCAAAATATTTTTAGGACAATAGGCTTCAAACACATTAATTATTTTGGGACAATCAGAATACATTAACTATTAAACGGCTATGTTATGAAAGGCCAAAAAAGTTGGAAGATTTATATATTCAGTTTTGGAATAGAAAAAACCAAGAGACATCCAAACTAATTTTCTATAACAAAAGATTATGGTATGGAACAATACTTAGTAAGCAATATAAACAAAAAAACATCGATTTTTTTTTTTTACAGAACTACGTACAAGTTCCCATGATCTTATGATTGAAAAAGGAAGATACCAAAACCAAATGAGGGAAAATAGAAAATGCGTATCCTGCAATAAGATCGAAGATGAATTTCATTTTTTTACATGACTGTACAAAATATGATGAATTAAGAAAGAATCTTGTTATACAATTAAAAAACATTTCGGATTATTCAATTGATGATTAAGTGATTTAATAAAATATAAGTGCTACCAAAAAGAAATATCAAACTTCATTTACGATTGTTTTAAAGAAAGAGCAAAACAATAGACCTAGATCATGGCTGTTTTCCTCTTTTACATCTGAAATTTTATTAAAATGTTTTTAGAAGCAATCGTTATTAGTTTAAATTGTTATTGTTTTGTGCTAAATAAGTCTGGTGGTTTTTTTACTTCTAAGGCAATAAACAGCTGTTCTGTTCAGAGAGAAAGGTGAAAATGCGCAGTCCAGGTAGCTCCAGTGAAGCTCTGAACAGAAGTGTAAACTTTTGACATTGCTGAGCACACACTCTGTATTTTATAAGTCTGTGCCCCCCCCCCCCCCACTCCCCCTAACCCTCCATCCTCCACCAGAGACTACCTTCTTCACCTCAAGAACCATCACTACCACCCTCTCTCTCTCTCTTTGAAATTGTTATAACAACCTAATATAACTGCACTTTTCTTCCTCCCGTGAACACCATCTTCGTCTACCCCCACCCCGGTTATCCTGCTCCCCTTCTGCTCCCGGTTCAAAACGGAGATTTATTTTATGCTCTGTGGTTCCCACCCCTTCTTCCCTGTCATCCTCACCCCTAATCCCAACTTCTGTCTAACTTCTCTTATACCCTCGTTTCACACCTGTCTTCCACCCACTTCATTTCGCACCAACTGACACTTATAGTCAGTACCAGATACTCACAACACCACCACCCACACCACTAATAAAACTACCACCACTACTGCCACCCATAAGCGCCATCACCATCACCCCCCACCCCCCCACCCCCCTACAGCGGTAGCAGCACCATCAGCGTCAAAAGTTGTCTGATGAAGCTAACTAAAGCGCCATAGGCCTAATGTGTTCAAACAATTTTAGAGAGAGAGAGAGAGAGAGAGAGAGAGAGAGAGAGAGAGAGAGAGAGAGAGAGAGAGAGAGAGAGAGAGAGAGAGACATCACCATCACCCCCCCCCCACCCCCCCCCACCCCCCACCCCGTACAGCGGTAGCAGCACCATCAGCGTCAAAAAGTTGTCTGATGAAGCTAACTAAAGCGCCATAGGCCTAATGTGTTCAGCAATTTAGAGAGAGAGAGAGAGAGAAAGAGAGAGAGAGAGAGAGAGAGAGAGAGAGAGAGAGAGAGAGAGAGAGAGAGAGAGAGAGAGAGAGAGAGAGAGAGAGAGTGCGTGCGTGTGTGTAGAGAGAGAGTGTGTGTGTGTGTGTGCACAGGCGTGTGTGTGTGCATTGAATAGACTAAGTGACAAGTTTGCCCCACCCTGACCTCTTGCGATCTGTAGTAGCCAATATTTACCCGGCCAGACCGGCCAGAGGCCGAGGTATTGCGATCGGTTTGTGTGTCTGTGTGTGTGCCTATGTATCGATTATCTTAAAAACTACTGTTTGGATTTTGATTAAAATTGGCAGAGGGGTAGACAGCTTGAAAAGGAAGCTTCCTTTCGTTAATCAACACCGTGCTGAACTTGACCTTGAAGTTTGACCGTGAAAACCGAAATTTCCTTCTTTGGGCTATGTAATTTTCCCCCAGCTTTATTTCGTGAACTAGTGAACAGAATCGCTTCAAATTTTGTGTGGTGGTGTACCATGGTGCAAGGAAGTTTGTATAAAAGTTCAGCTGTATCTCGTGAACTACTGAACAGAATCGCTTCAAATTTTGGGCTATGTATTTTATGCGTTCTGTAAGGGTGGAAAATGGTGTGTTTATTGGGGGGGGGGGTGGGGGGGGAGGACATGAGGCAAGGAAGTGGTGTACCATGGTGCAAGGAAGTTTGTATAAAAAGTTCAGCTGTATCTCGTGAACTACTGAACAGAATCGCTTCAAATTTTGGGCTATGTATTTTATGCGTTCTGTAAGGGTGGAAAGTGGTGTGTTTATTGGGGGGTGGGGGGGGGGAGAGGACATGACTCGGTGCAAGGAAGTTTGTATAAAAGTTCAGCTGTATCTCGTGAACTACTGAACAGAATCACTTCAAATTTTGGGCTATGTATTTTATGCGTTCTGTAAGGGTGGAAAGTGGTGTGTTTATTGGGGGGTGGGGGGGGAGAGGACATAACTCTGGCCGGGTTTGCATTGTCACAATGCGTTGCCTCCGCGATGCCCTTGTTATGCATGTGATCCATTGTAATGTGTAGAGTATTTCTGTGAAATTTCCTAGAAATGTATCTTGGAGTTTTCCAGAATGGCGTCATTTATAATTTTAGACAGAAAACTCGAAGTCATGCTCAAACCTATTAAACAAAACTGATCTCTTTTTATCACTACATACTGTGACGTAAGTGTCCCGCGCGACCCACTTTCTTTATTTCTTATCTACACCCCCCCCCCCTTCTCCCCTCCCCCCCCTCGCCTTTACATTTCTCTGTCCAGCCGCCACGTTAATTGCCCCGCTGCTTCAAACGAACGCCGCGGAAGGGCGTTATCTCTTTCTCCCTGGTCAGCACGTACCATCTACCGAGGTTATCTCCCTTCATCCCCCCCCCCCCCCCCCCCCCCTTTCTACCGTCACATCACAAGAAAGTGACCACCACAGTCGGCCCCTTTCAACCCCTTCCTTTCTGAGCACGAGAAAGATTTGAATGTCGGCACGTGATAAGGATGTAATAGGCGCGTGATTGTTCGGTACATTTAGAACAGCAATCTTGTGACGTATGGACTGTAATACACCAATAGCAGGCTTTCATTGTTTGAAAGTGAAGGCTATAATTGGAGTGGTGAGAAAAAGTTGTCACACAAGATGCTGAAACGTAGCTAGAGCAACACTCACAACCAGTCATCATAAGCCCACTAGTAAGTATTATTGATGGCAGGTGATTGAGATCTTGTTTGTTTGACTCTAGTTTTGATCTAGATCCTATGTTCAATGATGAATAAGGAGTAGATAGATATGTTATAGAAAAGAAGTGGTAAACATTCTATTCTATTTATGTGCACTGATTATTTGTGTGTGTGTGTGTTTTTGACTTGAACACTTTTGGTACCAGAACCGGAGTTTATGCCTACTAACCCTTTTGTCTATTTTTAGTAGGAAACCTATGGGCCGCAATCTTGCACTATTTTTAGTAGGAAACCTATGGGCCGCAATCTTGCACTTTATGATACCATTCCTTTCCAGGTGTTGGATGGAGAGTGATGATGGAGTGATCACCTTTTATGTTTTACTGATCTCAGTTTGTTAACTGAAATTCAGTTTATTTATTAACTACATGTAGTGCTATTGTACAAGGGAAGCCTTCAAGCCGGTTGGGATTCACTAATTCCCTGCCGACTGAAGCCCCTTGTCTCTAAGCCATAGAGATCTACATCCACCTTCTCCTGTGATTATCAGCAGGGCATCGTGGGCCGGAGGATCATCCCGGACTCCACCAAGCACCAAGACGGGTCCGTCGCCAAGACAACCTGCACCCAGAATCCGCGAGGAGACCACGCTTGAACCGTGCCATCCCGCGAAGCCGTAATAGGAACGACTGGGAGCTACTCTCACCTGACGAGCAAGCCCAGAACTTCAAACAGCTAAGTCTACCTGACTGCGCCAATCATTTGAACTTTCCTACGGACACCGAACATAATTAGTAACCCTTCCGGCATGGGGCGAACCTTATAGAAAGACAAAAGTCTTGTGAATCCTTTCGGATTTCATTGTGTTTTATCCATATTTTGTTTTGGCGCCATTGAGCTGCTTTATTATTATTGTTGCATAATCTTATGCAGATTTTGGGAGTAAATAAAATACAAGTGTCAAATAATCCTGAACCCTTTGGTCAGACTGATGAGAGTGGGAGTCTTGTAATTTCATGTAAAACCCTACTTCTCTCTGTCTGCCATTTAGAGCAATTCAACCACTTGTATTTCTTACAACCATCTGACGAGCCAGAACCCGGGCACAAATATAAATTTATTAGATGAAAAGGGGCCGGGAAAGTTGCTCATCTCCCATACCCTAGAGAAGTGGGCTAAAGGCAAATTATCTAAAGTCTTCCCTAGGGACTTAGCCTTTTAACCCATTACCTCGTCACACATACCAACTTTTGTTGCGTATCTTATATATATTTTTTCGAAATCTGTCTGTGTGTGTGTGTGTGTGTGTGTGTGTGTGTGTGTGTGTGCGTCTGTCTGTCTGTGTGTCCCTTATGCACGGCCACAGTTCTCAACCGATCGACACCAAATTTGGCATCAAGCATCCTTGGCACCCTCCGAAGGTCATGCCGTCCTTACTTTTCGGAAACCTCCACCAAGGGGTCGTGGGGAGGGGGGGACCACACGCAGCTCAGATTTACTAACGGCAAGTGCGTGTGAGCTGTGAGCGGGGGGGGGGGGGGGGGTGGATGTGAGGGGGGGGGGGGATGGGGGGGGGAGGGGATGAGGGAGGGGATGAGGGGGGCTGGGGGGAAGGGGGGTCTGGGGGGGGGGGGGGAGGGGTGGGATGGTCAGGTGTGTGTGTGGGGGGGGTGGGCTGGAGGGGGCCACAGTTCTCAACCGATCGACACCAAATTTGGTATCAAGCATCCTTGGCACCCTCGGAAGGTCATGCTGTCCTTACTTTTCGGAAACCTCCGCCAAGGGGTCATGGGGGGGGGGGGGGTACCACACGCAGCTCAACACGCACTTGCGGTGGGGGGGAACCACATGCAGCTCGGATTTACTAACGGCAAGTGCGTGTGAGCTGTGAGCGTGGGGGGGGGGGGGGGGGGGGGGGGGGGGGGGGGGGATGGGAGGGGGAGGGGGGGGGGTGTTGAGGGAGGGGGATGAGGGGGGCTGGGGGGAGGGGGGGGCTGGAAGGGGGAGGGGTGGGATGGTCGGGTGTGTGTGGGGGGGGGTGTTCAGGGGGGTGGGCTGGAGGGGGCCACAGTTCTCAACCGATCGACACCAAATTTGGTATCAAGCATCCTTGGCACCCTCCGAAGGTCATGCCGTCCTTACTTTTCGGAAAGCCAAGGGGCCGTGGGGAGGGGGGGGGGGGGTACCACACGCAGCTCCACACGCACTTGCGGTTAGTAAATCCGAGCTGTTCGGGTTTGTTTGTTTGTTCTTTTCTGTCTGTCCCAAGGATCTCCCGAACCGCTTGACCGAATCGCTTCAAATTTTGTGTGGTGGTGTGTCCCCATGAGAGGAAGGCATCTGTGCTGACCTTCACGTTGGTGTATGACCTTGAAAACCGAAAATCGTTAAGGGGCCATAACTTCCACACCGCAGGTCCTAGAGTCTTGAAACTTGGCATGGATGTACTTTCGCTTATGGCCGTTCTGATGATGGCGTACCAATGAAGGTCAAGGTCAAGGTCAGGGAGATCGGCATGCCTTGAAAGTGGTAGGGGTCTAATGATTGGGTTTTACTGTCCCACGCATATCTCCCAAACTGCTTTACCGAATCGCTTCCAGTTTTGTGTGGTGGCGTGTTACCATGAGAGAAGGCATCGGCGCATAAATTATCGCCGTCATGACCTTCACCTTGGCGTATGACCTTGAAAACCGAAAATCTTTAAGAGGCTATAACGTCCACACCGTTGGTCTTAGGGACTTAACTTGGCATGTACTTTGGCTTATGGTTGTTCTGATGATTGCATACCGATCAAGGTCAAGGTCAAGGTCATGGAGATTGGTAGGCCTTGAAAGTGGTAGGGGTCCAAAAAATGTATTTTCAGCCACAAAAGTAAAAATATAATATTTTGCGGACCCGGCGAAACCGGTACACAGCGGTACCGGTACAAGGCGTTACCGGTACTAGGCGTTACCAGTACGGGGCGTTGCGCTAGTTGTTCATAAAGATGTGTAACAATTATTTTGTGAAAAATACAATGCTTTCCCAATGGATTTCTGAGATATGATCTCAGTAATTCTATTTTCAGACTTCAAACTCGTTACTAAGTGTGATTAAAACTTATCTCTTTCAATTAATACTATAAACAAGTTTTTGCTGCAAGTGATGCATGTTCATGTCTAGTAGATTATCTGTGAACGTTCCAGAATTTTCCTTTGAGGTTTCTTAATTATGATGACATTTATTCTATTTTTAGATAGCAAACTCCAAATTACGTGAATAATATACACTAGAGCAACGCCGAGTACCGGTAACGCCTTGTAACGATAACGCCTAGTAACGGTAACGCCAAGTACTGGTAATGCTGAGTACAGCAAATTTGAAGTGATTCGGTTAAGAAACGGCGGAGTTATAAGGCCCCGTTTCCCGTTGGCGCTGCTCTGAGAGTGACGCGCTCTCCCTAGTAACGGAAACGCCTAGTAACGGTAACGCGAAGTACTGGTAACGCTGAGTACAGCAAATTTGAAGCGATTCGGTTAAGAAACGGCGGAGTTATAAGGCCCCGTTTCCCGTTGGCGCTGCTCTGAGAGTGACGCGCTCTCCCAATTCTCTTCGCCCCTGCCATAGCAAGCCTGACAGCAAATTGGAAGCGAATCGGTTACGAAACGCGGGCGGAGTTATTCGTGAAAAGGTGAAGCGGCGTATAGCGTTTCTGAACCGATTCGCTTCCGGTTTGGCACACGGATAGTCCCCGGCCCCGGTCATCTTCCTGCCAAATTCGAAGGCAATCAGCCCAGAAACGCCGGAGATACGGGCGCCGAGAGGCCGGCGGATGCGCGTTTTGCGCATTTGCAAAACCGCGCAAATGACACGGCCGCCTCGGTTGCCGTTGCCATCGCCATCGCCCCGTTAGGGCTCACAGCAAATTTGAAGCGATTCGGTCGAAAAACGGCGGAGTTATAAGGCCCGTTTCGTGTTTCAGACACACACACAGTTGGCTTATTTAGTTATTACTATATGATGATGATGATGATGGACAAATCTGATGTTTTAATTGATGACGTCACAAATTAAAAAGCCTTAAGAGAAATTCTAAGAATTTTCACAGAAATTAATATTCTAAACGAAGCACCTTGAGTGTAAAATAATCATATAAAGGCACTATAGAATTGCTATCAATTATTATTATGATTATTAAACACCTAATGCATCAAATGCAGGAAAAACTGGACTGTAGTAATCAAAACAGATAAGATTTGGCAATATATATTATTCGCATAATTTGGAGTTTGCCATCTAAAAATAGAATAAATGTCATCATAATTGAGAAACCTCGAAGGAAAATTCTGGAACGTTCACATATATTCTATTAAACTTCTAAATGCATCACTTGCAGCAAAAACGTGCTTGTAGTAATTAAAAGATATAGGTTTTAGTCACACACAATAACGAGTTTGAAGTCTAAAAATAGAATTACTGACGTCATATCTCGGAAATCCCAATGGGAAATCGTATTTTTCACAAAATGATTGCTACACATCTTTATGAACAATATGCAACAAAAGTTGGTATGTAGTGATGAAAAGAGATCAGTTTAATAGTTTCGAGCATGATCTGGAGTTTTGTCTAAAAATAGAAATAATGACGTCATTTCTGGGAAAATCCACGGCAAATTTATGAGAAATTTCACAGAAAGACTACACATCACAATGGATCACATGCATAAATATTGGCCAAGTCAAATCACAAGAGGTTAGTTGTTTTTTTTAAAGGCTTTTGTTTCACACAACATGTAGTTCTAAGTCTACAAAATAGAATTAATGACGTCATAATAACTCAGGGATCGCGCTAACGCATGTTTCTTGCGTATTTGACGCGTTTTAACAATCGCTGACGCATTTTTACGGCGTTTACGCGTAACCCCTACGCAAAATGACGTCCGCTCAAAAATCAGACTTTAGAAGTCCTACGGTCCCTACACGTATAGTGATTCTGCTACACCAAACATTGGAACAGACTAGCCTATAGAAAAATGCCACTTGCTTACTTTCAGAGGAGGTAAGTATATTCCATCCTTTCTCTTTCATTAGTTTTCCAGATTTCGTCCAGTACTGCTGTGACGTAGGCGCAGTGCAGTGTGGCGGGAAAATCACTGTAAGCGCATTGTCTGACTCCACCCCCCACCCCCTTCCAGCCTTTGCTTCCTGTGGTGCTTGGCCACTGGATATCCAGATTCCAGTCAATTAACTTAAATTAACTTAAAATTTGGTGCGAAATGAGCGCGTTGTTGCACAATTGCCAGACTTCTGTCTTTGAAAATGACTGGTTAGTGAATAAAAATGCATGTTTTTGTTGCTGGTATTGTTTTCATTGTTTTTAGCTTACATTAATTTTGTTCTTTGACGCGATTTTTTGCTTCCCTTATGCATAGTTTTGCCGACGTCGCGTAAGCAAAACGCGTTTTCAAAAACACTAGCTGATAATTTGGAAACCCCACGAGGAAATTCTAAAATATTTCACACAAAACCTCTACACATCATAAAGATTGATAAACAAGAAAAATTGGCCCGTAGTATCAAAAGAAGACTGTCTACAATATTTTGTTCACGTGATAGTCTAAAAATAGATTTGATGACAGCATAACTAGGAAACACCAAAGGGAAATTTCACTGAAAGATTCTACCCATCATAATGCATCACACGCATGAATATTGGCTTGGAAGTATCAAAACAGATCATGTTTACATTTTTTCAGGTGACATGGGATTACCTGTCTAAACACAAAAATAATGACGTCATAACATGGAAACCCAAAAAGGATTTTCTAGAATTTTTCACACAGAGATTCTACACACCCTAGTGCATCACAAGAACCAAATTTGGCTTGTGTGTACCTTCAGTGCAATATCAGTCCACTGTCCTCTCTTGGTCTGTTCGCCTATTAGTTGCATCCAGAAACATTACAATTTGAAACTAAAACGACCTTGAAAATGACATCCAAATATCTAATGGATCCTAGATACCAGTTACACAAAATTAAATCCATAAGAAAAAGTTACATTTCATAAGCCTTATGCTGTAAAAAGTACTTGGATTTTTTTTTTTTTTATCCATTCCCCCATATTGGATTTTGGAAAAATGATGTCATCAGGGACTGAGCACAATTTGTTTGGGATGGTTTTTGAAAATAATAACCCCATGCCGATCACCATGCCAAATTTCAAAGACTTTTAATCAAGAGCACGATTGTCTCAAATTCCCTCCCAGCTACCTAGAAAAAGCTGCAGAGGGGGTGGCCCAATTTAAGAACCGGCCCATATATGGGCCCCTTCCCCTATTAATCAATAACAGTGGCTTAAAAACAGCAAATACTATAAAAAGTCTCAAAAGAAAGTGTTCTAAAGTGGCTTGTATTTTAAAACAAATGTTCAACATATCCAGAATTGGATTACTACCGGGATAACCAATCAACCAAGTATAAAATGTTTCGACAAACATTGGCTATTGACAGACATGTATAGGCCCAATTAAAAGTAACTTATATTATCAAAGTAGATTGGAACCAATTAGGGGGGGGGGGGGGTGTTTACCTGGGTTCCATGCCTCCCACCCCCCACCTCCTCCCACAAAAAAAGAGAAGAAAACAAAGAGAGAGAAAAAAAAGGCTGAAACAAGAAAGACAGAGTCCTACTTACTGTTTTGGTGTTATAAGGTACAATTTAAAGGGAGTTTTGGCACTTTGTTTTGCTTAAAAAGCTTCAGCTTCAGGGGGCAACGCCCCCTGACCCCGTCCCCTGTTGGTAGCACACACACACACACACACACACACACACACACACACTCTAATGTGGTCCCAGGTCCGGCCCTGCCAATAATGATAATATATTCATCTATGCTTGACCTCAAGTGTGCCAAATGTATTTCACTTACTTTTTACACCAGTAAACAAAGAAAGGAATTTTGAAAACCAGTCCATCAACGACTACCATCCCCCCCCCACCCCCACATGTGTCAAAACCAGACACTCAAAGACACTTTCTTTGGGTAGACATATAGTTTCAACAAAGACATATAGTCTTTGGTTTCAAATAAAAGGATCAGGCCTAGGCCAATAAGCTGATAATGCATATTTGATTGGCATGCTATGCTTGACCTCAAGTGTGCCAAATGTATTTCACTTACTTTTTACCTCCTCCCTACCACTAAACCATCCGTAAACCAAAAGACGGTAACTTGGTCTGGAAGCGACCGACAGAAATTAAAAGGGGGGAAAGGACGTGGCCTTTCGAATCCCACAGGGAAACCCAAAGCGATGCCACTCAACGACTACCATCCCCCCCCCACCCCCACATGTGTCAAAACCAGACACTCAAAGACACTTTCTTTGGGTAGACATATAGTTTCAACAAAGACATATAGTCTTTGGTTTCAAATAAAAGGATCAGGCCTAGGCCTACAAGACATAGAGCTGTGCGCAGTGACTATGCATCAATTTGATTGGCTGGCTGAAAGCTGCTACAAGGGGAAGCAACTCACATGCATTAGATCTACCCTTGACGCTTGAACACACACACACACGAAAACAAACCCACTGACCTGAATCATCCGTGGGCGCTGCCAAAGCAGACGCCACCATCACCATCAATATCAAGGCGCCATCGCGGACCCAGACACCCATCTTGAGCTGTTCTGTCGTGCGGACCTCCTCCCTAGACCACTAAACCATCCGTGTAGGAAACCAAAAGACGGTAGACTTGGTCTGGATGTCGTAGCGACCGACAGAAATTAAAAGGGGGGAAAGGACGTGGCCTTTCGCTTTTTGCTGAATCCCACAGGGAAACGCCAAAGCGATGCCACTTTTCTTTCAGTTCTGTCCCAACAAAACGTTTGGGAGGTTTTGACCAACAACCTCCCCCTACTCCGGTAGCTAAAGCGTCCCACAACCGCTGCTTCCCCCACAAGCACGCGGTGATTTTCTTAGCGTGATTAGGGTGGTGGATGAAGAAGTAGTGGTCCTAGCTGTCTGCCGGCACAGCGCAGCTCTGAGACCACAGAACTGCCAGCCAGCATCAGCTCTACAAAACAGCCCCTTCCAGTTTTAATCTGGCTATGTTTCCCCCTTGGCCAATTGCCGCTCGTCTTGCAAAACCGCTTCGGGGAGCGACTTCTCCGTGGAACTGTCTGTCAAATGATACTGACATCCAGATAAATGGGAGAGAAAAGGTAGATAGAGTAGGGAGGTGAGAAGCTGGTGTTGACTTTCGTATAGAAAGAGAGCGGCTGGAAAGGGAAGGAG